>CM070658.1:11805774-13005774 GCA_036346575.1 Dendrocalamus sinicus | reverse complement strand
TTTCCTCCACACAGGATATATGCTGATGTGTTCATACATATAGCTAGCTGACTCAGACCATTGGAGATGCCCTTAGCACCAAAGTCAGAAGATGGCAGTTGGGTAACTAGGCATTTAAATTATCCGTTTATGGTTTACGACTAAAATACTTCATCCGAATAAATAAAGAAGACTTTTTCATTATTTTTTTAAAATGGCTATCAGAATATATCTTTTAAAGTGACTTATTAGCATTCGGTTTGATCGTGTAAACACTTATGCTAAAGCTAAAAAAACCATCAGCCGCAGCTATAAACTATCCGTCAAAATTGAAAAGAACCCATCAATAAGGATCATAAATGAGTAAACTTCAGTAGAGGTCCTTGTGCTTCACATAAAGTTTAGCTGGATCCCCATTTCTTTCTCAGTTTCTTTCCAAAATAGTGTACTTGTGCCGACCTTCCCCTAAAATCATGTTTATTTTGGCCTTTGTATTTGCTCCGAGTTGTGTGCTCCAATTCACTTGGGGTTCACCAAGATTTGATCCTATCATATGGTGTTAGAGTGGAGGGTGGTGATAGGTAGTGGAGTCATCAAGGCCTAAAGACGACGGTGTCAACATTAGGGCAGCGACGCAGGAGCCGAGCTAACGAGGTAGACAACAATACAAGCAATGTGCAAAGGTGACAAGAACGAAGGAGAGTGCGAACGCATCACAAAAGTCTAGCACCCATATAAGTGTTTTACAACATTGTCAAAGATGTGCAATGATGATGTGTCATGATAAGTACTTCTTGCGAGGAGTAAATATGAGTTTAGTTTACATCGTACAATCATAGTACAGTACATTAGGGAGAACTGTAGGACTGCTCAATGTAAACAACATACTTACTGGTATCTTTAGTGTAACGCCCCGTTTTTGGAAACGGGGCCGTCGTACATCCACAACAGTCTAGGAGTTTAGTTACGGACAGAATAAGTATCATAGCTACACACAAACATTTTGAAAGGGTTAATTTAATTAAAATAAGACTTAATAGTCAACTTTAAAAATTTAAACGGGCGTCCAAGTTCAAACCTTAACTTACAATCAGAAGAACCGAAGAGAACTCCACAGAAACACTTGAGTGCAGTCGTAACCCTAACACAAAAACTTGTAACATCCTTTCCTCTTCTAGTATCTATTGTGGTGAAAAATATCGCAAGACTAAATATAGCTCCTTTACCGGAAGCACAACATATTTAAAATACCATTGTGATGACTCCATAGAGTTGCCCAAGTTTACCCATAAAATTTCTTAACCTTTATGACTGAGTTAAGAAAACAATAATTTTTCACTACTCATATTGTTATATAGCATTTATCTGGTAGATTATCAACTCAGACCCGAGTATCCACTGGCCAGGTCGGAACACTTCTGCCTGTCCTGAGTGAAACCTACCATTGTTCAGTATGGTTTTATCATTTCCATACCAACACTCCTTCACTCCTATAGAGATTAAATCGATTTAAGCAGCTACTAGACCAGGTTTGACGAGTCAAAGTTTGTGGTTGAGCGATCACTATATTCTTTCCTCAACATAAGGTTCTTGTTCTTACTTTTCTCTGAAGCTTTGTCCTTACTTTTCTCTGAGGCATTTTCCATATCTAAACCCATATTCCAATGGTGATGGCAGTGCTACCCAACCATCTTATGGTTTCCCATGCTGTTCTCTTTCCTAGAATCATTTTTGCAAGGCTACCAGCAAGGTGCTCTATCATTTAGCAGTATAAAACAGTTGAGTTCCTAATCTACCATAAATACTTAGATAATAGTCAAGGTAAAAATGGCCATCAAATTAAATAAGGCTTTTTCGATGGTAGGATGTAACTAGATATCATGTTAGCCTAACATTTATTGTACATAAAATATCTGTGCGTAAATAAAAAGATAATGAAAGTATTCATAAGTAAATAATTAACAGGATGTAGGTTCAATATGATCAAAAACATGTGACTTGCCTCCTTATCCATAGTATAATTATTTTACTATAGTCTTCAGGCTTATATCAACTGTTTGATGACTTCTGTAGCTCTTTTGTTGACCAGCTGGATGTTAACACAAAAGAATGAAACCAAATAAGTTCATGCCTTGTAAAATGCGCAAGCTAGAAAAAAAAGCAATAAAATAACGAGAAAAGACAAAAGAAAATGGGTTTGGGTGGTTGGGGTTGGTAGTGCTAGGGTTGGCTGAATGGAGTTGGAAATAGGTTACATGGGTTCGGGACAGTCGAAATGGTTATAAGTATATTGGATGGATTTTGGGTGAATAGTAATAGGCTGATATGTGGTAGCGGACTGATTTTGGAACAGTGTGGGTTTGAGTTTCGTTGGGATTTGGGTTGGTAGAACGGAAGTCAGAAATGGACTCACAGGGTCAAAATGGTCAGAATGGTGGTATTATTGATTTTTGGGCCTCAGATGAACAATGCTTTGGTATAGTAATCTACAGTGATTGGGTTGCCACGTGTGAAACAATGCAACACAGTGTTTTGGCTCGGCTCCATTTTAAAAGAAACGACCTTATGGGCCGGCCATCATGGCCCAAAATGCACGACTGAAATGGCCCAACCGTGCACGCATGTTCGCTCGATGTGCAACACACAGGCAGCTGAGATTGCGCCATGTCGCTGCCTCACTCCCTTCTTCTACCTCTGGCTTCTCCTCTCTCCGGCGTAAAACAGTGGCTCAGTCTCCTCTATGGTTCGGTGCCGACGAGACTCTTCGGCGGGTTTTACTAGTATGGCTAGACTCTAGAGGCTCTAGCGAATCCGATTTTGGGGTTTAAGAGGCGCTAGCAAAGATGATGACAGCCGACGGTGAGGGGGATGGTCACAGGTCATACAATCTCACCGGTCCAACCTAGCGGCTCAATGGCAAAAACCAAGGTGTTTAAATCATCTACGACACCTAGGGACTTCAATGGTGGCAGCGGTTTGGGCTCTTAAGGGTCTCACTAGAGTTGTCCACGGTGAGGGCTAAACAGCTCGTAGTGGTCCAAGGCGCTAGAGCTGTTGAGGACAAGAGAGGGTCCAGTGGGTGTGGTTTCGGGGTCTGAGGTGGTCTATGGAAGCTGTGATGGTAAGAAATTGAGAAGTTAGGGCTAGAGGCGGAAGATCGGCTGAGCAGTCGTACCGGCGCAGGGGAGGTCAAAGTCGGTGGTGAGGTACTAGAGGGGTCGATTGAGTGATTCAGTTGGGGAATTGGAGTTGGCGTGGAGTGATCTGAGTGGCTCTATGGGCTTTAAAGCCAGTCCAAGGTGGTGGGAGCAGTGAGTCGCTCGAGCAACGCTGGCGTGAGGAAGGAGGAGGTGGCATGTGCATTGCCAGGGGAACGTTCGTGTAGGCAAGGTGGCACTGGATAGTACTATGGCTCTGGCAGCGCTTGCAGAGGGGTGACGAAGACGGTATGGGTTTTCTTGAAGCACTTTGTTTCTCAATTTTTAGGCATAATAAAATGATTATTGCCTGATAACATCTTTTTTGGACAATAGCTACCAAATAGTGATGATTTCCTTTAATGCATAATGACACAACGTAACGTTCCAAATTTTCAAAAAATCTATTTAATTAAAGTCAAAAATCCTAATTTTCTGCATTTCATGCTCTTTCAAAAATTTCTGCGTTAAAAAAAGTTTTCTTAATTTCCAACAGCTAAAAATAAATTTTTGTAATTAATTAAACTTGATCTGAGCTTCAAAATAATTTATTTGAGCTCTAAATAATCCAAGGAATCTTCCCAAAATATTTCTTAATTTCTGGAGTTGGTTTGCTAATTTTAAAAATTGAAGCTTATTTTTTGCAGTTAAATTAAATAAAAAGAATCAAAATTCAATTTTTGTTCATGGGTCGAATCCTTCCCTGTTGGCCCAGCCTAGCACTGTTTTGGTCCAATTCCAGCCCACCTGCCGTCCTCCCATTTTCCATCTTCTCCACGCGAAAGCGCCTTTCTTGGATTGTGCTTTCTCTCTTCTCTTCTCTTCTCTTTGCTATCGCCGATGAGTAGGGCATCTTCCACCTCCCACCCATGCAACACGATAGAGTGGCCCATGTGTGCTAGCTATGGAGAGCTGCTTTGCCCATCACTGTCACTGCCTTGTGGTTCTAGAAATCAATCCTCCAGTTGATGTTGCCACCTCAGTAGGCCACCGCCCACCTCCACCAATGCCCACATGGGTACGCTACCACACTATGTCACCGATGACCGCCCCGACCATATCCACCTGTTCAGACCACAATCCATCACCCCATGTCATTCATGGCCCACCTCATCGCCTTATTCTATCACTGCAAGTGCCATCAAGCTATTTTGTGCTCTTCCCTTGTTTATTCATGCAGAGAAAGAGAGAGAGAGAGAGCACCTGTGAGTTCTCACCATGGCCATCACCTTCTCGCCATTTTCTTGCACCCTTCTCCTAATTACATAAGCCACCATGCATGTCTTTTTTCCAGTCACCACTCGCTCCATTTTCGCAAGAACCAGAGCTCCTTGCACTCTAGTTCCATGGGAACGCGAGCATGGTCCTCATGCCGGTGAGCACACTCCAAAGCAACATTACCATCAGTGAGCCTTTCTTACTTGACATTTGCATCAAAACTCATCCTTTACCTCCCTAATGCTTTCCCCTTGGTTGACGTTGCAGTTGGAGCCATGAGAAAGTAGGAACGCATCGTCTTCCTCAAGTCTGACGGATTCACTCGTCTTTGTTGTTGTGTTTGCACTTTTGTTGTGAGCCTCCTTTCATATTCTTGCACCATCTCGTGTACTTTTCCCTCGCGGTCAAAAGCCCTAAGTTTGTTGCATGGCTCGTGTAGTGAGTGCTTGGGTTTGTACCATCGTCTTTGTCTCCAGACGCCATCGCCATTCTTGTCGATTCTCGCAGTTTGGTAAGTCTCCGATCATTTCTATTCACTTTCACCATCCTCATCATGTATGCGAGCTAATGCATGGCTCCTTTTAGCCTTTATCCTTATCGAGTTCGCTATCATCGTGTGCCACCCTCCACCATAGCTGCTTCGGTTGTTGTCGCCATTTTGGTTCTTCCAAGCTAACCGGTGTAGGATTAACGATAACTGACTAGAGAGGGTGAATAGGAGGTTCTAAAATTTCTTACTTTCTAAAACTAATTTCCACAAATAACAACTTAAGCAAGAATTCTATTTCTATTCAAGACCTACACAATGCTAGAATAACTAAGACACCACAAGTAATGTTTCTACAAATATGATTCTAGCTCAACAAGATATGACATTTCAATTGCTAAAAATATAAATACAGAATAATAGAGACAAGTAGTAACCAAATGAAGACATGTGATGTTTTGATGTGGTATCGAAGACTTATCGATCTTCATTAGTCCACGTTGAGGAAAGCCCAAGTGACCTCAACTGGCTCCACAAATTAAGCTTTGCTTCTCGATTCCACTAGTGGTTGTTCTTCCTCCGCTCCGAAGATAGTGAATATAAAACCACTCAAAATCTGGTGCCATGCCTCTTTACAATCTTCTTGAAGAGATTACTGTGTAAACTCCTACCAAGCCGTCTAGGTGCTAGCAAACAACAAGAGTAATAAACACAATCTTCGCTTGATGGCAATCAAGTGCCAATGATCAATCTAGAATGAATGCATTTGAATTCTGCTGAACAGCCTCACAATGATTGCAATAAGTGTATATGAGGTGTGGAGAGTGTGTTCTTAGCTCAAGAATATTAAATGAGATCTCTAGCACTGTCCTTGAGCTGGTGGAGGGGTATTTATACCCCTACCAACCAAATCGACCATTTGGGAGGATAACAAAAAATAGGGAAATCGGTAGTACCGATGTTGTAAGGCTGGTACTACCGCTCCTATAAAGACTGCATAGTAATGGCTATAGCCATTATATTTGCGGCGTGGTACTACCACCATTGTAAATGTGGTAGTTCTGATATTTTGGTAGTTCTGATTTCTGGTGCGGTACTACCGTTTGTTTTGAGGACCAATATTAGTCCTCTCTGAAAATAATGTACCGCTTATTCATTTGGTCCTTTCAGGGTGTGGTAGTACCGTCCAAGAGTTGCGGTCATACTGCGATGCGGTAGTACTGCCATTTTGACTCCAGTACTACCATTTTTCTAGGGGAGCAACCATACTCCAAAAGTGTCTCTTTGGAAAACGTACCGCCAACTAAAGTTTGGTACTTCTGGGTTATGATAGTACCGCACTACCTTTCTAGTTAGACCGTAGTGTGGTAGTACCTCCACGTAAATGTCAGAACTACTGACTTTTCTGACAAAAGCATAGTTGGCTTTTAATTTAAATTCTAAGTGCATGCATGATCCTAAATTGTTCCAAATAGCACAAGAACATGTTGTCAAGCTACTTGTCATGCTCTCTTTTAATAGTACGACATCTAACCTAAAATCAAGTCTTCCACCTTTTCTCCTAAGACCAATAAAATCAAAAGGAGATTCTAAACTACTTATATCTTTGTCTTGAGCCATATTGATCTTCATGTTCATCCATAGCATGCATTTCCATGTTGTCACTTTTGTCATCGGGACTAAACCTTTTAAACACTCAATAAACATGTTAGTTCCATATTCACTTGTTATCATTAATTACTAAAACAATTTTTAGGGGTCTAGATGCTTTCAACCGGCAAGGTCCCTATCCGATTCCTTGCGTTTGAACCACCTTCAATTAGTAAGGAAGCTAACCTGCACCTTTTTATGGCCTTTCCTTCATCGTAGCTTGTCGTCAATGTGAAACTCATCGCCGCCACACCTATTCACTATCGTCTGGCCACCTCAGACCTTCCTCTATGTTGTCGACCCCGTCGTTGTGCTTGTTGATGTCAAATGTCTTTTGTTTTTGGCTTGGGTAAGACACATTTGCCATCCTCACCATCGCCGTTTATGGCACCACCACCGAGATCATTGTTTGTTGCCTCTTCGATGACCATTGTTCCCCGAGCTGCACCCCTTCGTGTCATAATCACCCCTAAATGTTGCCTCCCTCGTTCGTTCACCGTTTCTCCTTAGCTCTACCCTAGAGCCACGCTGAACCTCATCGTTGGCTATGTGCAAGGCCTCCCCAGTGCAAGCCGTCACCTCAGAGACCTCCGCCATGCTTTCCTCTTTCCATTTCTCTAGTCATCCTCGCCTCCCTGCACCCATCTTGCCATCGGAGAGCTTGCTAGTGAGCTCTGCTGCTCCCTCTCTGCCAGGTGGGGTATGTATGTCAGTTTTTATTATTAAAACCGAATTATTAAAATGTGTCGATGACATGTAGGCCTGATGCCTTTAAATCATTTTTTTAAAAAATCCAAAAATTGTGAGGATACCTTCGATTTAGCTGGAATATGCTTTCACCCTAGGTTAATGGATTTCCAAAAAGTACACTTTTGATGTCACCCAATAGCACAATACTTTTCCTTATCTTTTTCCTGATTTATTTCCCAGCAAAACTTCGATTAGCTCATTGTCCTTCATACAGACTCTGTTTTGAGTGATTTTTGTATCTAAATTTTTTATAAAATCATGATCTTTCATAATTTTCAAAAAATATTTGAATTTTCTCTCTACTTAAATTTAATTGCTATTTATTTGTGATATTGTCTTTATACAATAGATACTGACATATCGGAAATGCTTCAAGATTGATCCAGAGCAAGAGACAAATGTTCAAAAGCAGTGTAAGCACCCCCTTTAATCATGTTGATCTTATATTTCACTGTGTATATATGTTGTGTTACAAAATTACCATGCATGCGCGAGATTTTGGTAAAAATTGCTATATTGATAAGATTGGTAGTTATATCCGATTGTTACACTGACTCTACCTTGATAAATTGATACCCTGACTATTGTCACTATATTATTGCTATCCACTTCTTGTATATTTAGTTGTGAAATTTATAGATGACACGAAATAGTTGATGCTTAGCCATGCTTATATCGATACTAATTGTGCTAGGTTGAAAATTGGTCAATTTATTAAAAAAATGGAAAACACTTGTAATTTGGTCTAGAAATGGTACCTCTCTTATTTTGGTTAATAAATAAAACTGAAAATATATTTTAGACTTGGGCGAGTGGTTATAGAGACTAATGCAATTGCATGAGACCTTGGTTTGTGGTTATCTCATTCGACTCATTAAGGATCAATTTAGTATGTCATAGATGCACATATTCTTGTATAACCACGCGTACCACTATGGGGAGATCTTAGCATAATAAGTTGCCGTATTCTAGCAACACAACCACAAGTTGTAGAATGTAGGTTACTTGGGCTAATGCGGGCATGGAGGCCTATCCATGTTTGTAGGGGCCTTACTAGTTGAAGTAAGGTTTACCAACACATCGTATGGGTCTTGAAAGATGACACACTCCATATTTCAGGAAGATATTATAGTGTGGATGTTGTAAACCAGTAATGTAAAAGTTTCATCATGAACTCTTAAATCAGATACCTACGATATCACGTGATATGTATAATACAGCGATATGTTTATATTGTGTGGGTAAAGTTATACAACTTCTGTAGAGTGTAAATCTATTCGAATAGCCGTGTCTCCAACTATGAACATCACTTGGTTATATCCCACAATATGTAGTTTTGTGTTTTGTAAAATAGTTCCTAGGAAGATATGGATGAAGAAATCCATGCGTGACTTAGTCGGCAAAAGGAAATTACCGCTGTTTTATTTGAGGGCATCAAGCCACTTGTATAAATATGTTATTTATGCTCTAGTATTATTTGCTTATCAAATTCAAATGCTTTTATAACTTCCGATTACAATCTATTACTCATTATTGCAAACAATAGCTTGCTTTGTGCATACATAGAAAAGTTGGTAGGATAGCCTTCTCATTTGATATAGCTTTGCATATTATATAATCTTTGTGAAATCTTGTGGAGTACAATTTTATACTCTCAATTGCTTATTGAACATTATTAGAGCAAAAATAATGTAATCCTTCGGCCGATTAGTTTTATGCTGTGGGTTTTGGCAATGATGACGTCAAACTTTAAGGTTTAATCTCAGTCAGTTGCTTATGATTGGGTAAGGCATACTAGCTAGATTTTGTTGCCTCATTATCTTTATTTTCGCTGCAAACCTTATATCATGTAAACTATTTGGCCGGTTGGTTTCTGTGTTGTAAAACTCGTCCAGTAGACATATGTTCTATATTGGCTATATGTACTACCTCAGTTACTTTATTTATGTATGGATGTTATATAAATATTGACATGTTATTGTATACATGTGGTAGCCACTGATTATAGGGCTAGCACCATAGACACCCATAGATTTAGAATACAAATTTGGGGCACTGACACGCACGCTTAACAAGTAGACTCTGCGCATAACAATAAAAAAACTAGCTCTAACGTAAGCCGTAACAGCATGAATAAAAATTCATAAAAGTAAAAATAAAAGGGGGATTTGCTCATGTGCCCCAAAGTTTAATGGCGTTTGCTCATTTGCCCCATAATGTCTCACTGACATGTGGGCCCTGAACCCGCATATCAGTGAAACATCATGGGGTAAATGAGCAAACGCCATTAAACTTTGGGGCAAGGGAGCAATTTTTCCAAAATAAAAGGGTCCTAGTTAAATTCCTGGGTGAAAAATGGGGCTCTAGTGAAATTTGCACTCGTTTAGGAAATGGGCTGGGCTAACCGAATCCGTACGGGGAACACGTCTGCGCGGGCATAGCCGCGCAAAAACTAGTGGGCATCGGCGCAGGAACGCCGCATGCTCCCACACCACCGCCTCCCTCCGCCCTTCTCCACAGTCCAAATCCCCTGCTCCCCACCTCCATTCCCCCGAATCCAAACCCTGCTCCTCCTCCCACCTCGCTTCCCCAATGGCGTCGCTGGGCGCCTCCTTCTCTGCCGCGCTCGTCGCCGAGGACTTCCCGTGGGTGCGCCTCGCTTCTTCGCCTCCGTCGAACCGGGGGAGGTTTTGCCTGCTTATTTACTTGAGCTGCGCGCGCGCGCGCGTGTGCTGAACTGGATTTCCCTTCTCGTGGTGGCTGCGCAGGTGGAGAGGGAGGAGATGGGGTTGGCCCCGGACAAGTACCGCGAGGTGTTCGACCTCGCGCGGCGCGGCGCACGCGCCTTCCGCGAGCGCCGCTTCGACGAGGTAATCATTAACTAAGCTCCCCCCTTCGCCCCCACTCTGTTCGTGCTGCGACTGTAGTCTGATCGTTTGTTTGATGGGGGGATGCTTCAGTTATCGCCACAGGATGGGAATTGTGTTGGGGGCGTGGGGCTGGCTGGGGCTAGTTTGTGCAACAGGGCTAGTGAGGGTTAGCGTTGTATGCTGATGCCATGCGCGTGTACCCTAGGCGCTGAATTGGTTCCTTCGTCGATGGGAACTGGTGTATGCGAAGCGATTTTCCAGTATCAGGAGGCTGGAGCGAGTGCTCGGTGCCAGCAACTGCAATTTTGCATACAGGTTTCAGCAGAGAGGAGCTTCGTATTGTATCAACTAGTGGGTCATTGCCTTACAGGGTCTTGCCTACGGCAATATGGCCGAAGGAACTGGCACATACAGTTAATGTAGCATGCTGAGAAAATTGATGTGGCTGAGATATTTTCTGTACCAGCATTGGAAAGGAAATATAGTATGTTTGCATTAGTTTTGCCCTCCAGAGATTGGAATTTTACTTATGTGGATGATGCTTGTTCATAATGCCTGACATTCCTTAATGAGAAGGATGACTGAGCAGTAACCATTGAGGCTTGTATCTTTGGAAAATTAGATTGTTTTGGGCATTTTGGGCCTTCTTGTAGTCGTATATAGTTAGTAACATGATGCCTTATTTGACATTGGTGGCTTTCTGTTTTCCCTAAACTAGGGAGTGCTAGAAGGAGGTAACACATCAAAAGAGTGGTAGAAATGTCGCGGTTGTTTCTGCACTGCTGCAAGAATATTTGAATAATGTTCCCCACTAGCCCCACTTTTGTTTCCAACTTCTCATACTGGACCCTCTTTTCTAAGTTTTGTTTATTAGAAGTTGTAGACTACATACCGAAAACTTATTGAAACACATTATTCTAATATTAAATGAGATGTATTTATTTATTTATCTCATGCTATCAAAGGCTCCTTGAGCTATGTGATAGACACGATATGTAATTAAAGTAAAACATTTTACTTTGTTTTATAGTGAAATATTTTTTTTGTTCTTCATTTCAAAATTCCTAAATTTTGTATTTTGTGATTTTATCTATGCTGTATACTTGATTGATTTTTCCTTTTATGAATTTTCTTTTCAGTTTCTTAGGTACGTTTATTCTGTATATTTCAGAACTGTTTTCTCCAATTGATGTTTTCTATAGTCTCTCTGAATTCTTTTTTAATTCATTTAGCTCTTTGTTCAAAAATTAATTTAGGTTTATGTTTAGCAAATTTTGAACTGGATTTTCCGTAATTTTCTTTAAGCCCTTTGTTACTCTTTTTTGGGTTTATGTTGTAATGTTTAATCCATTTATTAAGTAATTTAGTTTGCATATTTAAGTTTTTGAATCTATTTACTTTATGGATCCTTCAAATTCAAATTTCATTTATTTGTATTTTCTACTTTAAATCATTTTTCTTTGGAATTGTTATTTTATTGTGTCACTAATAACTGTAAGGACATAAAAAACTGTTTGTTTAATTGTTCAACATAAGAGTTATTGGATCTTTCCAAATTGAATATGTTTTGAAACATAAAGTTCCCACCATATTGAGTTACAATGGGACATTAGTAACAAAACAAACCTGTAGTGAAAGTGCATCTCATCACCTTATTGAGTTAACAGAAATATTTCCTGATCTTGAATTTCTTCGTGGCTATATCAGTATTATTTTATTGAGTCATTTCCCTGTGACTTTTATGCAGAGAGTCTCTATTTTTCCTGTTCTTCAGATAGGTAGCATTGGCACTCATTTTTGTCATTCTGCATTACTTGTTTTCCTTGTCATGAGGTATTCACTTGTATAAACTTGATTTCTGTATTCTGGTGACTTTATTGTTTATGATACTTGATATGGTTCTCTTTCAGGCAATTTCCTTTTACTCTAAAGCTCAAAATTTAAGATCAGGAGATCCCATTATCCTTAGCAATCGAAGTTCTGCTTTCTGTATGTGAGTTCCATGACAATGTTTTTGCATCATTTAACTCTAATGATGACATTCATATACAACACAGTTAGCCAACTAAAATGCTTTTTTTAACACTTTTTCTCTGCAATTCTATATGGATATGTTAGCTGAATTCATGCCCATATTGTGGTATTGTGGCTACCTTTATGACAGGATAAGTCAACTGTTGAGGGAGAGATCAGCAGCAGACTCAGAGTATCAGCCATTGAATGGCCTTGATCCTACAACACATGCAGAGGTATGAGTAGGTGAATAATATTTTAGCACCTGTGTTATAGGCGTGGGCCTTGGGCCCAGCCGGGTTATTATTAGGAATTAGAGATTGGTTTCTATTTGAGTTATGGATTGGTTTCCTTGTATTAGAGATATAGTTAGAGATATGATATTAATTAGAGATATGATTGGGATTAGATTCCATCTGTTAGGGGGAGCTGTCTATATAAGAGGGCTACCGCATGCTATTGTAATGAACCAGAGTAATAACAAAGTCTTCCTCGTCTATAGTCTCCTCTCTCTCCCTACGCCGACTCCATCCGGCCATCTTCTTGGTGGTGTTTACCCGTTATGAACTAAGGTCCATAACAACCTGATGTGAAATTTAAGTGAATAAACAACATATTAGTTCTTATTTTTTAAGTAAAATGTTCTTTATAATTTGTTCTTTATTACAGTTAGCTCTGAAGGATGCAGAGAAGGTAATTGCTATCTGCAGTAATCCGCCTAGACCATATCTTCTCAAGTCATATGCGCTTATTCTGGTAAGGCCTTGTAAGTTGACTTGTGCACTTTAGATTTAGATGGATCTTGCCTCCAATTTTTTATTAGGAACAAGGCTCTTAACATTTATTCCTGGTTAAAAAAATTCAATTTAACTATTTAACCAACAAACATCTATTGAGTACTGACTAGGATTAAGTTTTGCAATTTGCAAGTGCTTCACTTTGTTAAACATTTTGGTTATTTACCCTCATGCTGTCTCCTGTCATTTAAGTATTGAGAAAATTGCTTGTGCTAATGTTATACATGTACTTTTTGCAGTTTTGCAAATTCCCACACGTACTTTAAAAATGATATGATTTACCACTTGTATTTACATTCTGTTTCACATGACTTGAAATTTACCACCTGATCACAAAATCTGAGGTGGTAAAATATACATGGAATGCCAAAATTTTGATGTACATGTGCCAAATTGCCAAATTTCAAAGTACTGGTGGTAATCTGTAAAAAGAGCAAGAAAAAGAAAATACATGTACAATTGGTGCATTTGTCTCTTAAATATTTGCTGTTATCAACATAGCATGGTATTGTGTTCTATTTGTCTTACATTAGGTTTTTTGTTATAAACTTTATTAACTAGTTTCAACTTTCTGATGTGTAATTTCTAGTTTCATAAAAAATATGTAATTTCTAGTACCTTCTCAGCATTAAGCTTTTTTATTGTCATGTTGCTTTATCCTTTGATTATGCACACCATTATGAGAACCATTAGCTGATCTTAGATTAGTTCTACATAAATTTCATAGCATCTCAGGTCCTCTTGTACTATCATCTATTGCTAATCAGTGTTGCATCTTTTGTATGTGTTATATTGGAGATATTTTTCCTCGCAGACTTGCTTGTCTAATCTGAAAACACCTTGATATGCAGCTGGAGCAATATCATGAGGCACGTGAGGCCCTTCTTGCTGGTCTTCAAGTTGATCCCCTCAGGTATGGTATTATGACTATGGTTGTTGATGCATAAGGATATCTATATTTCACTGCATAGCTAGCATACATCTGTTAAGTCGATAATGATCATCCCCCTCCCTGTTTTCTGCTTTATTGCTTCTCTTTTTTTTTCCGACTTCCATTTCCTTTTTTCTTCCCTATAGATCCCTCCTTGAATTATGAAATTAGCAGCTCTCCTGATATTTTTTTATTAAAAAGATATTGATCATCTGGCACATTGTGTAACATTCGTTTGCTACATGTACAGCCATATCCTGCAAACCTGTCTCAGTGATCTGGATAGAAATACAAATATTGCAGCTGGAGCAAGGCGGCCAAGGTTAGATAGGACTGATGATTTCGAGTGCACATTATGTTTCAAGCTATTGTTTGAACCAGTCACCACTCCATGTGGGCACTCGTTTTGTCGCTCTTGTCTACATCAGTCAATGGATCATGGTGAGCTTAGCAAATGTGCACATACCTGATTTGCTGATTTTGTTTAATTCTGAACTTCACACTATGTGCTATTTCCAATAGGCAATAAGTGTCCCATGTGTCGGACAGTTCTATTTATTGGTCCACGAACCTCCCCTATAAGGTATCCTAAGTTGTCTTATAAAGTTAATTTGATTCATTTGCTCCAAAATTCGTTTCTTCCATGCATCGATATGTCTCTGATGGCAGTTATGGTTGAATGCTTCAGTGTAACACTGAGCAACATAATTCAGAAAAATTTCCCTGAAGAATATGCTGAGAGGAAGTCAGAACATGAGACTATGAGATATGCAGGAGTTGATTTGATGCCTCTGTTTGTTATGGATGTTGTACTACCCTGCCAAAAGATGACACTGAACATATTTGAACCTCGCTACAGATTGATGGTACAGCTTTCATAAAATTTAGTTGTGTTTTCTATCAGATGCATTTGTTGACAACAATGCATCTTTTCATGTTATCTGGAAAACTCCAGTACATATTTGCGTATTGATATCTAGTTTGCAGGAACTAAGCAAGGTTCATCATATTTTCTGAGAAAGCTTTGTGCACAAAGTTCCAGGGTTAAATAATTAGAACCTGATATTTTCCCTAAATCCTGGTTGTGGTGCAAAGAAAAAAAGCCTGATAACTGATAAGATCTATCTTTCACCTTTTGAAATCTCATTGTGCAGCCAGTTGGGTAGAAAAAAAATATCATTTCTTATCTGCACACCATTTTCATTAAGCTGTAATTAACTTGGGAAAGACATGTAATTTGTTTTGGGAGGAAGAAAGACATGCAACTTATTGCAGGTTATTTCCATGTCTGCAAAACATTGGTAGGATGTGTTTCTGTAATATATTTTAAGCTCTGTTTTCCCTTTTGAAACAGGTAAGGAGGATAATGGAAGGGAATCATCGAATGGGAATGGTTAGTAACTAATTTCAAATCATCTATTTGTTTTCAAGGGTTCGTTCATTAATTTTTTGCTTGAATATTGCAGGTTGCTATTGATTCAGCTACGGGTACTGTAGCTGACTGTGGCTGTGAGGTGGAAATTGTAGAGTAAGTTTAATTGCTCCTTATTTATCTTTGAAGTTTCTGGTAATACTTTCAGTCTTATCTCTCTTCATAAATTTTGTAGGTGCAAGCCACTTCCAGATGGACGTTTTTATCTAGAGGTAAAATCTATATTCTTTTTGTAAGATTTTTATAATCATTTTCTGCTTATGCCTTTTGTTCTAGGTTGGTTTTTAGACTGCTTTGTACATGCATGTGTGCTATATTACCAAACAACCTTGAGTTTTGCCTAGGAAAGAAGTGATGGTGAATTTTTGCTTGCTGTAAAGATATATTGCATATAATCATTTGTACTTAATATCTTAATGGATCTTTGACCCAATACCACTGAGGTGTTTAATTTTCATGGATAATGTCATGGTTGAAGGCCTTAGAACCTTGGACCCATGCAGGTTATTAGTTTACATACTACTGGGGGAAGTCACAGTTTGCCAATTTGTGAAGTCATCCAACAAAATTTTCATTGATATAATTAAACTCTCCAATTTGTTTCAGAAAATGAACAAAAGCTATCCTTTCCGACATCTTGAGTCATAAGTTCATAACTAGCACACCCAAGGTTCACAAAATTGGAACTTGTCTTGTTTCCTAGAACCAGCCCCTCTCTAGGTTTTTACCAGAAACTCTTAAAGTTGCCTGACTGTGTAAAAACCAGCCAGAATTGGTTAGACCTGGCCATAACTCAAGACTAAATCAGACAGAACCAACAAGGATTCATTGTGCCATCTTGGCTGTATGATTGGCTATCAGCAGTAACTGACATATTGCTGCCTGTTTTTTAGCCCTCAGCCCGCCCAACACTTGAATAATGATCCATTCCCGCCCAACACTTGAATAATGATCCATTTTTCTTTGCTTTAATTTCTCTGTGAACATGATGTGGACAGGAGAAGATTACATTTAATTGGATAAATTTTTTATCTGTATATAATCACATATACTTCAAAAGGTGGCAATTTATCACTTTTAAATTTGTGCTATTACATGACTAAAATCTGCTACCTTGTTCCTAGATCTTAGCAAATTATACTTGTTATGCATAATATGGAAAATATTAAATGCTGCAAAACAGTGTGACAGATTGCAAAAAACTGATAAGTACATGAGGTGCAGTGCAGTTTCCTCAAAAATAATGTGTGCCTTAAAATTGGAAAACTTAATTCCTTTTTCCTCCTACTATTTGGTATGAATCTCATATCCACTTTTAGCTCCAACATTGTATCAGAGTCTCGATCAAAGGCATGGGTGACATTGTCAGCAGGTCATGCGGTGTTTTAGGAGTAGTGCTGATACCTATTGAAGTATAAGTAGATTGCCCACCTTTTCCTAATAACCTAAGCTTTTGGGTGTTGTATGGAACTTAACATGGTATTAGAGCAAGAGGCTCTAAGTTCATGTAATACCCGTCCTATTAGGCCCTGTTTGGCACAGCTCTAGCTCCGAGATCTATGCTGGATCTGTAGTTTGTTGACTAAATTAAAGTGATTTAAATATTTTTATTTAATATATAATATAAATGAAATGAGTTATGTAAATGCACTTAACATGACTGCAACTCTAGATCCAGAATTTCCTAGAGGTACAGATGACCATCTCTAGGAAATCTACAGATTTTCTAGAGTTAGAGCTCTGCCAAACAGAGCCTTAGTGTGGTGGGCCATGTGGAGTGGTGGTGGGATTAGTCCAATATTACTTATTTAAAGTGAGTTCTAATAGGGTGGTGGGCCATGGGGAGTGGTGGTGGGATTAGTCCAATATTACTTATTTAAAGTGAGTTCTAATAGCATATAATGCCTGTTGGATCCAAACGTTGCACATCTGAATTAACCCTTTTGCACGAAGCGAGGATGAAAGTGTAAGTGGGGTACTATGCATGCGTAAAGTGAGTTGTAATAACATATAATGCCTGTTGGATCCAAACGTCGCACATCTGAATTAACCCTTTTGCACGAAGCGAGGATGAAAGTGTAAGTGGGGTACTATGCATGCATGGGCCCCTCCCACGGTGGGCTGGGCTTTAAGCAGATTTTTGACCATAGTGTTATAGATGGTATCAGAACATGAACCTTCGCTACATGGGTGCATATGGGACAAGGACGCGGGCGTATGGCGCTTGTGGGCCCGAAGTGGATACACAACAGGCATATGTACCGACACTGGACGCACAGACGTGTACCGAGGGGTAGTTCTGAGCATTTGCCGTGTATGCAGTGTGTTGCCGAAGACGCCGGCCCTTAAAGGGGGTAAATGTAATACTCCGATCCGTTAGTGTGGTGGCCCATGTGGAGTGGTTGTGGGATTAGTCCCACATTGCTTGTCTAAAGTAAGTTGTAATAGCATATAATGCCTGTTGGGTCTAAACGTAGTATCTCTGGATTAATCTTTTTACACGAAGTGAGGATGCAAGTGTAAGCGGGGTGTTATACATAAGTGGGCCCGTCCTATGGTGGGTTAGGCTTTGAGCCCATCCTATGGTGGGCTAGGTTTTGAGCAGATTTTGGACCAGGGTGTTACAGTTTAGAATCTAGCTGCTGTAATTTTGAGGGGAAAAAAGTCATGGTAGTTGAAGTGTCCGGTGGCGAGACCAAAGGGTCCAAGGGTTGACGAGGTTCCAGCCCATATCATATCCATGTCATAAGTCTATTGGAGCCTAGAAATGATGGAGAGTGTATGAGCAGATTATCCATCTTTCATATCATTGGAGAGACTCAGCCATTTCCTTGCTTTTCTCTTTTGTGATGCATGTCTAGTGTTGTGATATCGTGATGACATAGAGTGTGCAGTCAGTCAGTTATGTGTAGTGACGCCAGTTGTTTATTCCTTGGAGCCCTAATCTTGTTGATATTACAATGGAAACCAGCAAGTGACTTATTGTTGGAAGCTTGAAGGCAATTTTTTATAGATATTTGCAGGAGGCAAAATCAAACCAACTACAAAGATGGACCCACTCAACATTTATGTGTTCCTTTTAATAAGACCTAGATCATTCATATGTTTTGCCACTCCATTTGAGGTAGAGTATAGACATTTGCCTGGTAACAAGCAGCTTACCTCTAGGAACTAGAGACTCTAGATGCCTGATTTTTAGGGAATTGGCTGGTTCAGACAAGAGTAAAATTAAATTTATCTAATAGATTTATTGGGATCCTAAACTTCCCTGAGTATGGGTGGGTTCTTTTGGACTGTTGTTTATGACTTTTGGTTTAAATTTTTGAATTTTGGCTGTTCATGTGAGAGAGTATAGAGAGATACTTACGTGCAATTTTGGCCGATATAGATGAAGTCAGAACAATGTCTATTACAATCGACTTGTAGACCCCATCTTAAAAAGACGCTCTATTTGAAAGCTAGTTACTATGGCATAAGCCTAAAGCCCTTGGGGTGGGTTCAGCAGGAAGCTTGGAAAAAAAGTAAGGTCTTTTTTTTGTAATCCCCTTGTATTGGCTGTTACCCCAGCATCCTAAGGAATTTTATTATTTTTGAATTTTTTATGTTTTCCAAACAGAGCCTCAACTTTATTACTTCAGATTTATGAAGAATCTTCCTGTGAAGAAGCGAAAAAGTAAATATTTAGTTTTTTTTTTGCTTGGCTGCACGAAGAGAACCTTAGTCTCATTCTTCCATCTACCTAAATTTAAAAGTTTCTTCTCTATGGTCACTGTTGTTGTTGTGAATTGTGTGAATGTCTGTTGGCAAAGGAGAGTGAAGTCCGTCAGTTTGGGGGTTTGTTACCTTTTCATATTGACTTATAATTATAATTTAAGTTTTGAAGCTATTAAAAGAGGAGTAATAATAATAATTTTGGTCGTAGGTGGAAGGTTCACGGCGGTTTCGTATCTTGCGATCATGGGACCAGGATGGGTGAGTCTTGCATGATCCACAGTAAAGTTTATCTGATAGGGAATTTATCTAGAAAAACATGTTGGATCAACCCTTTGTAAATTTTCTTACTTTTGTTGTTTCTTATTGCAGGTATCGAGTTGCTCAAATTGAGTGGTTTCAAGATATTCCACTGCCAGAAGGATCACAAGAGAAAAAAGATGTAAAAGCTTGTTACCTTTTCATGCTTCAGTTCTTTCTTTACCAGATGTTCTAATTGTGAGACATTGTAAAAGCATAATCTTTGATGAAAATGTGAAGAAAAATTAACAACGTAAATATTGCATGATGTTATGCAAGCAAAACTTACCTTACATAAAATTGACCAGTACCAATGCCACACTTCACCTCAAAAGGAGTACATGTTTCACCATAGACTAATTTGCTTGTTTTAAACTTTTAATAATAGGCATATTGATATGCATCATTTTTTTAAAAAAATCTGGAAATTCATTTGTTCTTTGTTTTCCATCTAACACTTCAAAATGGTATGCTTGAATGTCATCGAAATCTTTGGGCCTTTAGCTTTGCATGCCTGGTTTTGTCCTATCACATCTGTCATATACTTTGGCTAATAGTAATACTATTGAATGTAGTTAGGTTAATATGCATTGGCAAAATTGCAACTTGTTAGCCCCTAAACTTTTATAAGATGTTGATTTCAGTCCTCTTGCTCATAACTCCTTAGTCAAGTTCTTTCTTTGTGCTACATAATTACGGCATCAAATAACAGGTACTGTGAAAATTGGCGTATTTTTTTTCAGTAAAACAGACAGCCAGCCCATGGTCAGCATCCCAACTTATTTTTGTACATCAGTCTGGCAGTTGGTTATTCTTCCATTACTGAAAGTTAATATCTTGTTTATCGTCTATTTGTCCTCTCCTTGCTTGTGATTCTAGTTTCATAGTAAATGGAAAACAAATTGCATCATCTTCTATCACAATGTAATGGTAATGCCGTCTCTATCAATTATGTTGAGTGGGTATATTGATTTAATTCTTTGCAGCTAATTGAACGGACCAATGGAGCTTCAGAACTGGCCAGGACATACATTAGGAGTGCTAGAGAATCCATAAGGCCTGGTATGCATATTTGTTAATACTTTAGATGAATATCCTGCTCGATATTGTGAACTAGTCTGTGGAGTGAAGAAGAAATAGTTCAGAACTGGGTAGGATACATTTCAGGCATGCTAGAGAAACCATAAGTCCCAGTATGCGGTGGCAGAGCCTGGATTTGGAACCTGTCGGGGTCTAATGTATGGATACAAATATCTATGTGGTCTATTTGCTTAAACATTTGCTATTGGTAGACAATTTGTTATGTAGGTTCCACTATATTTCCGGTATTTTTTTTCTTCAAAAAGCTGTGGCGGATCTATAGACCTCGATCTTCTATACATTATATAAATGTCCTGCTCGATCCATTGATTGTAGAGTAACAAAGAAATACAAGACTCAAATTACACACTAATATTGTCTGAAAGTCTCATCCTTTGCCAGTATCTGGCCCTGATTAAATGACTGATCAGGGATACTTGCTTATTATTTAGCGCTCAACAGATGCCCATAGCATTCTACTTTTAACTTGTTTTACTGAATACAGTGAGGCGAACAACACATTTGGATCTTGAAAGCATGCCTGGACCACAGGATCCTGAAAAATTTAGTTTTTGGGTACGCCTCATCCCTGCAGTTAGGTTACAAGGATGTCATATCTGTTGCTGCATTAGACATCTTATTTTCTTTTTCGCAGCTTGTCAACTTGATAAATTTGAGGCCTTCAGACAAGTTAGATCTATTACGTCTCCATGATACTCGAGAGGTAAACTTGTAGGATAAACTTATCTTTGTATTTTAGAGATCAGGTTTTAACTTTGCACTATTCTGTCCCCTGCAGAGAATTTCTCGTAGCCTTAGATTGCTGGGTGATGTAGAACAAGGTTGCCGTGTACAATAGCAGACTGTGTTTGTTGCACAAGCATTATAGGTCACAAGTCAATTTATTCATCAAGCGGTACATATTAAGCAGCACATATGTACATTGATTAACACTGTGGAGTTGTCATCTTCATTTATCTGATTCTATTGAAACCTCAATGATTTTGTACAATCCTTTTTTTTTGTAACTTTATATTATTTTTGTAATTGTTTCTTTTCTCATGAAGCCATTTGAGACTTGGCAGAACAATGTTGTGTTCTTGTGGGGGTTGAGGGTGGGAGGCTGTTCGGGTTGTATTGTATATTCAATGCTTGCAGGACATCATCTCTTGTGGACATTCGCCTAGTTGACACTGGACGGCTCTTATGTTCTTACAGAATTTCTGATACAATCTTATGTTTGCTTGGCTCTAGCAGTCTATGTCAACTACTGTTGGTAGTTTTGGTTGGGTTGTTAAGCATGCCTTGAGGACATAGGACCACCTCTGGCCAGAAATGGACTCACACGTGCAGTCATTCCACATGCACGTGCACATGTACCCAGCCTGAAAGGATTTGCGGTCGGAGAGAGCATAGTCTGCACTACAGGAATGGATAGTAGCATTGCTGTAAGCACAGTTGTGGCTAGACACATAAACAGTATTGCTTATCTGTCATCATCGCTAGGGAGATGACAGGTCCTGCCTCCGCACTTTTCAGAAGGCCAGGGGTGAAATTGTCGCTTACTCGCTTTATGTTAGGAACTTCGGTGGATTAACATGTGTGAGCTTACACTCAAACACACATAAAGTTAGAAACACAACAAGGACATAAGAGTTTTGTGCCACTAGAAAACAGGGCAGGCTTTTGTTGTATTAATAAGTTATTTAAAGAAAATCTTAGTCTAAACATGGTGGTTAAGCCACCCTTATTCTACGTCACCACCTGCATGATCCCACGATCAAGCCATGTCGCACGTGATGCTAATAAAACCGAAAGACTCGCTCTCGTGTGGGTTGAGCACGCATTGAATAGCTACTACAGGGATCCTATGACCACAACTGCTATGACTGCTACAGTGATCTATTAACCATAACTACTACGACCACTATAGTACCTATACGACCATGAAGCTATGACTGCTACAGTGATCCTTCGACCACAGCTGTTACAGTGACTCTACGATTATGACCGCTACAGTAATTCTTCGACTATGATTACGGCCGCTACGACTACGATCACAGCCACTACAACTAACTATATAACAACGGTTACTATGAGTCTATGATTGGGTCTTCGATCATGGTAAACGAGCTGGATTATTCGACACTTTAGTCCGGAATTCTGCGATGCTGTGCGCTTCAAAAAAACTCTTTGGTAGTGTTTATTCAGCATAACGCCATAACCTGCACTCGGTGTTGCAGCATGATTGGCAATAATTTGGTACCATGTGAGGTACAAGTCAGCTTTTGCATCTTTTTTGGTTCAGATGTTTGCCGCCTTCTCATCCCCAATAATTCTATTGTGTTATGTTCTGAAACTCGTTAATCTGCAACATAGATATGGCTCAGCTGGTTGCTGATTTGTGTTCTATCTGTTATCTAGTCTTTGAGTCCCAGACAGGTAATGGCCCAGAGATATATTGACGAGCTGATGGGTTCAAGCCCTACCTGTAGCATATGTTGTATGCCTATGTTGAGGCAAAGAAGTGACATGAGAGGAAAGGATTGGAGAATGTGTGCGAGAACCTGAAGACAAACCTGATTAGATCGGTGCTCCCATTTGACTGCTTTAACCCGTTTTTACCAGTTTTCATTTGATTGTAACCTGAAGTTTACTTAAGAAGGGAAAATCATTTTGGCTCTTCAGAAGAAGTCTGGTCGAGAGTCTAAGGGTCTCTTTATATTAGCTTTTGGCTTTGACTTATAATTAACAACTTATAGAGAAATTTGAAGGAAAAGAGATACTCGCGTACGATTTTGACAGATATAAATGAAGTCGTTGCAGTATGTACTATAATCGACAAGTAAATCCCATCTTAAAAAGGTACTTTGTGTAAAAGTTAAGTACTGTAGAAAAAATATTTATTGTAGACAAGTAGCTTTTAGGTGGGTTCTTTTGGGCTGTAGTTTATGGCTTAAATTTTTAAACTTAGCTGTTTGTGAGAGGCGGTATGCAAAGGAAAATAAGCGTATGTGATTTTGGCAGATACAGCTGGATTTAGTACACTTTTTACTATAATCTTCCTATTGATTCCACTTTAGAAAAATATACCGTTTAAAAGCTAATTACTGTAGTATAAATCATAGATGATAAGACATAAGTGAAAAAGAAGGGAGCCTTAAAGCGCAAGAACAGGAAGAGCAAGGCTTGATGAAAGACTAGCGTCCGAGTTGCTTGCGAGGATCTGATAGTTTTTCGTGTAAGTGGAGCGCAATGTCTATTTTTGATCAAGGCTCGCGATCCACTGGAGGAAATGTGCATCAGTGCATACACCTTGCAGTATTGCAGAGTATCCGCACGTGTCATAGGAAGGAAAAGTTTACGTGCGCTTAGCAAGCTTGACAATATAACAATTTTTGCAATAAATACGTGAATACTTCCACTTATACAAAATTATCAAAGTATTTGTTAGGACAACACATTCACCATTTTCACCGACTAAGTATTTTTAATATTTATTATTGATCAAATTTATAGAGTCAACAACAACAATTATTCGAAAACGGAGGTTAGTAGTGTATGTAGACAACTGAGAACACGAGGAAAGTTCATGTGCTCCTTTTGTCCTAACATGTTTGCACGTTGGCATGGTCTTGTTGGTGGCTTGGCACTTTGGCAGTGATGCTATTTGTACTGATGTTGTACACAAAATGTGATGTATGCCACTCTATGGCAATCGGGAGAATGCCACTTCAAATAAAAATTTGTAAAATACCACTCCAAAAGAGGTTTTGCTTGGTGGTCGCTCTAGGGAAGGTTTGCCCCTTGCATCTCCTTCCTCCTCCCCACCATCCTCTTCTTCCCGCGCTGCTAACGGCCATGTCGTCACAATCAACACTGCCTTCTTCGGCACCCTTCTTCTCTCCTCCCCCATCTCATCTTCACAAATACAATACAAATATGTTCAAATAATAATACGAATAGTATATTGTAACGAATATGAATGTGAATTGAATACCTACTCGATTGGGTCAGATTTAAATATCCACATAATTTGTGTTATGGCAAGATACTAGTGGCATTTTATCCCTGTATAAAGCACATTTAATCTTTATAATTTATCGATTTTACCTAAAGAAATATGAATTCATGTACTCAAAGGTTTGGATACAGCCGACCTAGATCATTCGCTCCACTTGGATGATCTACCCTACTCTAATTAAAGCATCCTTGAATCTTTTTCACCTGTTCAAAAATCAAATTTCTAACTCGAAATCCAATTAAGCCAAAGTGTCAATTACTCATCATAACATATAGGAGGACATCCACATGATCTCATAGAAATATACTGTAATAAAATATGTATATTGCATTACCAGTATTTGGTTTGTCCCTGTTGGCCAAAAACCGTCAGGATAGGCCGAAAACAGTCAGGGATGTGATCCCTGAGAGTTCCCATCAAGCATTACCCGCAAGGGGTCGTTCTTTTCTTTGACGGTGCAGCCACGTCAGGGAAAAATATTTCCTGAGAGTTGTGGGATAACCGTTAAGGATACTTAATTATCCCCGACTGTTTAAGTCATAACAGTCCATCTCAAAAAAAGTAAGTCATAACGGTCAGCTTTTTCCCCTAACGGCGGGTGCTGGTCCATCATGATATGGGACGGTCCGATCTTCATGTCGTGAGAACCAAAATAGGGGTAAATAGGGAAGATTCAAACTGTGGACAGTTTCCAACCCTTCTGAATGGACATGACTACTGTTGAGAAACCTGGGCCCAGGACCAGGAGTCTTGGCCCAATATAGGCACCCCACCGTAGGCTATAAATAGGAACCTATACCTGTTCATTATATACACCTGAAGCAATTGAAAGCAATAAAGAAAGACCAGGAGTTCTCTCTACCTCTCTATGTTCAATCTATTGTTCTGTGATTCTGTGATTGATTCGTTCTTGTTCTAAGTAGAGGAATCGCTCGGACTGATCGCCAGCGACAGTTCCTCAACACGTTATCAGCACAACTTCGCTCTGGTGAACGAAGGTAATCATCGAAACACAGATTGAATTTTCTAGATCGCTTTGAATCTGTATTTTCTTTTCGCGTTCTAGATTGAATCTTTACGGTGCAAATCCGCCCTAATCTACTGCGAGCAGACTTGAAGTCGCCGGCATAATGTCGATCGGTAGATTGTGAAACGTGGTAGATGTTGATTGCACTGTAGATTAGAAACGATGCAAATCCGCCCCAATCTACCGCGAGCAGATCTGAAATCGCCAGCACAATGTCGATCGGTAGATTGCGAAACGGGTTAGATGTTGATTGCATCGTAGAAACGAAAAACGAAAATTTTGCATGGTTTTGTCTGATTTCGCACGATCAATGCACGGGAAAAAAATTTTGAATCTATGTTCGGCCACTATGAAAAAAACACACATATGTCGGCTATGCACAGCAGCAATGCACAAGGAGATCGGCTGCCGCAGGCCTGAAGCCATCATAGGGTCGCACGCGCCGCCCGCATGCGGCCGCTCCCTTGTACGGTTCCCTGCTCGAAGACCGTTCTAGGCCGCTGCCGGCAACCGAGCACCCGCGCCCGCACGCGAGCTGGTTTGTCACCGCCGGCCTCGATCTCCACACCCGAGCACGAGCTCGCATTCCACCATCCGCCTGCTCGCCCTGCATGGCATCAGGCCATCTTTGAAACCGGTAGGTATGTCTTGGCTTCCGCCACCCGGAGCACCCGCATGCGCCCCGGTGCCACGCCGACACCAACGCTCGGCCAGCCGCTTAGCTCGCTTTGGCCCGCAGCTGAGCGTGCCGCACCCGAAGACTCACCGCAGCCTCCAGCCACGCCGCCGCGCCGCGGCCGACGCCAGCTGCGGCTCGGCTGCCCGGCCATCGCATCGCTGCCCTGCGCATGGCCGCTGCACCGGCCTTGGCCATCGCCGCCGCACGGGCTTCGGCGGCGGCCGCTTGTGGCTCGCCTCGCGCGTACCGCCGCCCGTGGAGATGTGTTCGGCCACCGCCGCCAGGTTCGCCGCGCGCGCTGAAGACGCCGCGACCGCACCCATGCCCACTAGGGCCAAGGCACGCGCCACCACTAAAAAGGGCGGAAACCCTAGTCGTCTGGGTACAACCAGTAGGGGGCGACAGCCATATGGGCCGCTCCGGTCAAAAGAAAAGCGGGCCATTGGGCCGAAGCAAGGTGGGCCGGGAAGGGGAAATCTGGCCGGGCAAGGGGCGCTAGGAATTTCGCAGAACACCCCCAAGTTTTAGAAAAATTTCCAAGAGACCCTTAAAAATCACATATAAGTCCTGAATTTTGCAAAAGAGTCCCGGTAATTCCGAAAATTGCCGATATGACCTCTGTTTTACGAGCGGGTCCAGAATTTTGCAGAAAACCCCTCAGAAAATGAGAAAATTGCGCGAAATTTTCTCTAAATTGAAAATTTGTGTATAAACCCTCTAGAGTTGCAGAATTCGCTGAAATTTTATATTCTTGCATAAAAGGGCCTCGAGAATTCTAATTTTACATTATTTTTAGCATTTGAAGCTTATTTATTCATGCTATTATTATTCTCTGTATTTTCTGTATTTATTTACTGTTTTGGTTAATTGTAATTGCTGAAAATTGCCTTTAATCACTGAAATTAGCAGTAAAAGTATAGAAAATGTATAGAAAATTATGAAATATTACGAGAATCTATTGTACCATTTATTTACCCGTAGTAAATTATCCCATGCATGTTTACTAGCAGTAAACGTTATACACATGTAGATGACTGGCATCACGAACCGTGAGTTCGAGGAGCTGGCCTAGCATGGCCAAAACTATCTGACATGGGCATCCGATGTCGAGATTGTGTTTGGAGCCAAGAAGCTTCGCGCAACTACTGGGATTGGCGGACTAAATGACGCCCACCCCACACCTGAGGAGAATGATCAGGCACTTCATTTTCTCAGGCATCACCTCTGCCTTACCCTCAAGAATGAGTATATGGCAGAGAAGAGCGCGCTAGCACTTTGGACCGTACTCAAGAAGCGGTTTGAGATGCTCAAGTACACCATTCTTCCTCAAGCAGAGTAGGAGTGGATCAGACTAAGGTTTGCCAACTTTAAGACGGTCGGGGAATACAATTCTACCTTACACAGGATTTGTACCCCAATACAGAAGATTGAGAAAACCCTTCCACCCCAATGCAATACAATCCGCACGCAATTATCATCAAGACGGCTATGAGGAATATGCCGAATTGATTGATATGATGCAAGTTGCGGAGGCTCAGAACAAAGTTCTCCGTAAGAACTACGTCACTCAGCCACCTGGGAGCTCCGTTGGCCGTAAACCCAACGCCAGGAGCAACAAGGTGCGAAAGCCCTTGATAAAGAAAAGAGGAAGAAAGGGTAAGGCCGCAGCCCAGAAAGGCGAATCAGATGCTCCATGAGAAGGCCAGCAAGCCAAAGCGGGATGGCAAAGGGCAGCATGAAGCCCACTTTGCATCGGCTGAGGGGGAGAGTTCGGAGTAGCTGCCTGCACTGGTGGTGAAGGTTGAAACCATCATGATAGCAGCAACCCCCTTTTTGACCTAGAAGCAGCCGACGCTATGATTTCTCTTGAAGAGAATGTCAACCTTGAGAAAATAGCAGAAGAAGTTTGATGCACAGAATGCATTTAGACTTTAAATGTCATTTATTTTGTGTGTAAAGGACAAGTTAGAATTTGCATGGATGGTACTTTAGCATTTATTTCCTCGTGATGGTTGGATGATATTTGAAGAATTCATTCATTTATTCAGTTTATGATGGCATGATATGTTCTGATATTGGCGTATTTATTTATGTGTTGAATGCCTTCTAATACATGTTAATTAAATACCCTATATTAGAACACGTGTAGCGCCCTATGAAGGAAGTGTGCCTAGCTAGCAGTGGCACAATGCATACCATCTTAAGAGAGACTAAGTATTTTCATTCGATTCGTAAGAACACTAGCAGTCTTATGACAATCGCCAGAAGCGATGCATGTATAATTGGTTCAGGAAGAGTTACAATGGGCACAACTTTGGTCATTGAAGAAGCCTTATTATACCCAAAAATCGACTAGAACTCTCCTAAGTTTTAAGGATATTCGGGCCAATGGTTTCCATGTTGAGACTGAAGAAGAGTACGGTAAGGAATACCTGCTCATTACGAAGCGCGAAAAGAATCTAAAAGTGTATTCGGAAAACTTCCTTCACTAGAAAACGGGCTATATTATACCAACATTAAGGCATTTGCAGCCTGCACTGTCCTGAAGACAATGTTTAGAAGCTCTGAACTCTTCTGTCTCTAGCATAACAGATTAGGCCACCCAGGTCTTAGGATGATGAGAAACATAATAAATAACTCGCATGAGCATAATATTAATGTGAAGAATTTCCCGAATCATAAAGATTTTGTGTGCCCTGCATGTGCCACCGGGAAACTAATTACTAGACCCTCCACTCTAAAAGTGAAGGATGAAATACCTACATTCCTGGAACGCATCCAGGGAAACATTTGCGGTCCCATTCGGCCCATCTTAGTGCCATTTAAGTATTTTTATGGTGCTCATTGACGCTTCCTCAAAGTTGTCATATGTGGGTTTTGTTGTCCACAAGAAACCACACCTTTGCAAAATTGATCTCACAGATCATTCGCATCAGAAATGTGTTCCTTGATCATCATATCAAGTCCATCAGAATGGACAATGCCGGAGAATTTACTTCAAAGGCATTTGATGATTATTGTATGGCAATGGAAATTGCAGTTGAGCACTTGGTACCGCATGTCCATACCCAGAATGGCTTGGCAAAGGTTTTAATTAAGAGAATTAAATTTATTGCCCGACCCCTTTTTGCATAATTATAATTTGCCAGCTACATGTTGGGGACATGCAGTCCTGCATACAACGAATCTCATCAACCTTAGACCTTCGGCTTACAACATCCATTCACCTATGCAACCAGCGCAAGGGTCAGCACCGAAGATTTCCCAACATTAGGGGGAGGAAATCAACCCCTTGATAAAGAATGTCGGGAAATTATGTGGGAAGCCACGGGAATTCATGACCTGCGCAATAGTGAAGCAAAGAGAAGTTCAAAAGACAAGAGAAGTCCAGAAGATAAGAGAAGTCCAGAAGACAATTGATTTGCAAGGATTAGCAAATCAGCTGCCTGATCACTTTAGTGATTTGAAGAGCGTGACTAAGTCGCATGTGCCTGCATGCACTGCACCGGAGAGGGTTGAAATACCAAAGAAAGCAGAAGGTATCCCTAATCTTGTCCAGAGGCCTCAGAAAAA
Organism: Dendrocalamus sinicus; assembly: GCA_036346575.1. Taxonomy (NCBI): domain Eukaryota; kingdom Viridiplantae; phylum Streptophyta; class Magnoliopsida; order Poales; family Poaceae; genus Dendrocalamus; species Dendrocalamus sinicus. Next base: position 12,976,056 of record CM070658.1, on the reverse strand, counting down.
TAAAAAAGAGGACGAGAACTCCGGTTTCTCGAATCCTAAGTAATCAGGGACGCCTGGTAAAAAAGGATAAGAGGGATTTATCACAACCGATCATTGAAGTCTCCCAGAATGAGAAGGGGAGCCAGATGAGACTTGGCACAAGTATGACACCTTTAAAAAGGATATACCGGATCTGAATATCCCCATCAGCATGGATGTGTGCGCACACATCGGAGCCGAAAAACTAAAGGGACTTACCACCGCAATTGAAAGAAGCGATGCGCAAGGAGAAGCTCCAGAAGAGGCAATCGCTCCAGAAGAAGCAACTCATGAAGAAATAGCTATAAATTTTGTGCACACGGGAGAGTCCCTGAATAGGACAACAGCCAATATCGATATCTACTTCGCAAAGAAAATTACCACAATCATCGATCTTGATCCCGAGCCTACATCGCTCGCTGAATGTAAGAAAAGATCATATTGGGAAGATTGGAAGAAGGCAATAGCAACTGAATTGCTATATCTGAACAAAAGAGAGGTGTTTGGGCCCGTATGCCGCACGCCTCCCCATGTACACCCCGTTGGGCACAAGTGGGTATTTGTTCGAAAGAGAAATGAAAGAAATGAAGTAGTGAGATATAAAGCAAGGCTAGTAACCCAAGGTTTCACTCAACATCTTAGAGTTGATTATGAAGAAACCTACTCCCCAGTCATGAATGGAATTACCTTTAGATACTTGATCTCAATGGCAGTGAACTTGAACTTAGAAATAAAATTGATGGATGTTGTGACTGCATATCTTTAGGGTAACTTAGATTCGGAGATTTATATGAGAGTCCCTAAAGGAATACCTCTCCCAAACCAAGACAGAGCAAATAGAAATCTGTACAGTGTGAAACTCAGAAAGTCACTGTATGGACTGAAACAATATGGAAGAATGTGGTATAATCGCTTAAGCGACTTTCTCTGCAAGAAAAGCTACACGAACAATGAAGACTATCCTTGTGTATTTATATGGCGATCCCAGAATGGATTCTGTATAATCTCTGTGTATGTAGATGATCTGAATATCATCGAGACAGCCGAAGACATAAAAGAAGCAAGCTCCTACTTAGAGTCAGAATTTGAAATGAAAGATTTGGGCAAGACCAAGTTTTGTTTAGGCCTGCAGCTTGAGCATGTCCCTGAAGGAATCTTGGTACATCAGTCGACCTACACCCAGAAGGTGCTTGAAAGGTTTGGCTTCGAGAAGGCATTTCCCTCGAAAGTACCGATGATCGGGAGGTCTTTACAACAAGAAAAAGATCATTCCCGACCTAGGGAAGAGGGGGAGGAAGTCTTGGGACCGGAATTCCCATACTTATGTGCAGTGGGAGCAGTCATGTACTTAGCAAACTGCACTAGACCGTCGCCGTGAACCCGTTAGCGAGGTACAATGCAGAGCTCACCAAAAGGCATTGGTAGGGCATAAAGGACATCTTCCGATACCTCCAAGGAAGCAAGGACCTTGGATTGTTCTACAGAAAGAATCAAAATCTGAACTTTATTGGTTATGCAGATGCCGGGTACCTATCGGACCCACATACCGCAAAGTCACAAACAGGCTATGTATTCCTGTGTGGTGTAACTATAATTTCATGGAAATCGTCTAAGCAAAGCCTTGTAGCTACTTCGACGAACCATTCAGAAATCATAGCACTGTATGAAGCCGCACGAGAGTGCGCTTGGCTCCGCCGAATGGTTCACCACATTCAGCAGTCATGTGGGATGAACATTGTGCAAACCCCCACAATTATCTATGAAGATAATGCCGCTTGCGTTGCACAAGTGCAAACGGGCTATGTGAAGAGTCATCTCACAAAGCATATCAACCCCAAGTTCTTCTATGCACATGAATTGCAAAGGATGGACGAGATTAAAGTACTGCATATTAAGTCATGTGAAAATCTCGCAGATTTATTTATTAAGTCACTCCCCGCATCTAGCTTTGAAAGGTGCGTGCGTGGAATTGGAATGATGAGACTTAGAGAAGTGCAGAATTCAGGGGGAGAATTCTCACAAGCTCGCTAATAAATCTTGATCATGAAGATTAAGTACCCAAAGAATAAAGTCCAGAAGACCAAATGAAATTGGGTGAATTGTACTCTTTTTCCCTTGACGAGTTTTTCCATGAAGTTTCTCGACCAAGGTTTTTAATGAGACAATTCGTGCATCGCAGCATCACATGTATCATGTGCTCTTTCTCCAAATTTTTCACACTGGGTTTTTATGGAGTTTTAGTGAGGCATGAACGTGTTGGGTGAGTACCCAAGGGGGAGTGTTGAGAAACCTGGGCCCAGGACCAGGAGTCCTGGCCCAATATGGGTACCCCACCGTAGGCTATAAATAGGGATCTATACCTGTTCATTGTGTACACCTGAAGCAATTGAAAGCAATAAAGAAAGACTAGGAGTTCTCTCTACCTCTCTGTGTTCAATCTATTGTTCTGTGATTCTGTGATTGATTCGTTTTTGTTCTAAGCAGAGGAATCGCTCGGACTGGTCGCCAGCGACGATTCCTCAACAACTACAAGGGATAGATTACGTCGATGTTTAGATGTATCCATTTCTGCGCAAAATAAGTAATACAGTTGCTACTTGCTTGTTTTGGCAGTAGCACTAGTATTGTACAGTACAGGTTACATCGGAGTGATGAGAGCCGGGATGTAAACTAGTCCGACTTGGCACCCAAAAGATTGGCATCGTGCTTTTGATAACGAATTCAAGCGCGGTTCTGTGCTCCTATCTGAAAATTTAACCTCTAACGACGGCAATATCTTTGACAATGCAGTTATTTTTTTTTTGCCGGAGTTGTTGCTGACTGTCGTGTCATAAGATCACAAGGAAGCCTCTCTCGAGCGTACGTACGTGAGAGAGTTTGCCAATGATGTATCGAATGTATCCACGTGCGGAGAATGAGGTGAAGCACCAAATTACGGAGAGATCGCAAAGAAGATAGGAACATACTGTATTGACTACTGATCGATATGGAGGAAGATGCCGTGTTAGTGTGCTCGATTGTTGGTTTCCTCGCCTCAATAGCAGTTACCCTGGGATTCGTGGCCGGTTCCTACAGTTCTAAGCATGCATGTCCTAGATTATTTTCCGACATATTTCATCACTATGATCTGTTCTTGAGTAGTGTGCTGACTGACTCTATTTGCTAGGGCAGCCCGTGAGGTACGACGGGACGAATTGCGTCTCCCGGAGCACGCCGGCGGTGGGGTGCGACATCCTGGGATTGCTCCTGGTGCTCATCGACCAGGTCATCGTCACCTCCTACACCAGCAGTTGGTGCTTGTGCTGCCGCTGCCGCTTCTGGACCAAGCAGCGGCGGGTGCTGAAATGAACCAAAAATTTTGATTTTTTTTAATTTTGCTTGAATTTGTTTTTTTTTTGCCAAATCGGGAAGCTTCCTTAGGATATCCACACCACACCCATGCTTTGCCTTGCCAGCAGCTCCAGTGAGGTGCATTGCGCTCGATGCACCAGCGCTGCAGCCATCTCGCCGCCGAATCCTCCAGCTTGCCAGCCCGATGTCCACGCGCCACCACCGTCATTGCTGAGCTCCTGCTTCCACTGCCTTCGCGCACACTATAAAGCCTCGCCAACTTGCACAGCCAGCTTCCTTTAGTCCCAATGACGCCCCTGAACATGTCCCTCCCCAACTCCGGCCTCAATTCGCCGCCACCCCCATGCCCTACGCCGGTGAGCTCCCGAGATCAATCCTTCGCCTCAGTCAACCATTTTTTGATTCTTTGCAGCCATAGCATCCTCAGGCCACCACAAACCCGACGCCATCATCACCGACCTCTCCCTCAGCTCCTAAGCCACCGACGACATGCACCGCCACTGTCCGAGCCAATCCACCGTGGACAACTCCTCTCCAGCCATTAGAGCCCAAACAGCCATTGCTCTAGACTTCCTAGCTCGCCGTAGATGCTTCAAAGCCCTAAAGCCATGCTGGAACTCCACCGGAGCTACGCCATGTCAAGGCATTGCTCCAGTGAGCCCTTCTCGCCGCCAGTCAATTATGGTGAACCTCGCTTTGTGCACACACCAAAAAAGGAACCCTGGCACCTCCCTGATCCCATCATGCCCTTGCTTGCAGTCGGTGATCATCGTCGATAAGCGCACGAGCTCACCACCGTAGACCTCTACTCCGGCGCCATGGTGCTAGAGCATAGTCAAGCCAAACAGGCTGAAGCTTGAGCCACCTGGTCCTGGCCGAGTTGGCTCAAAGTCCATGAGCTAGCTCAGCCAACCAGTGGGCCAAGCTTGTCTTTTTGCGATAGCTTCCGGATACACCAAGCCATTCGTCCCAGAAGCAAGTTAAAACCCAAAAGACGTAGAACTAGTTGAGTACTTTGAACAGCAAGACAAGTCAAACATTTTTTATTATGTTGAACCTACATTATTTAATTATTAGTACTTTCATTATTATTAATTGTGCATTTTTATTTATTTAAAATAACTGTTATAACATGATAATTATATATTTCCTACCACTGTAAAAGTCACGTTTTAGTTGAAGGCCATATTCATCTTGATAGTCTTAATAATAATAAACTATTGTATAATTAAACATCAGTAGACTAGTTAATCAAATGTTTTACACTGCTAAGTGATTTCGACGTCTTGCCGATAGACTTATAAAATGCTACTAGGGTTAAGAATGACTCGTGGAAAGCCACTAGATAGTTGGAGTCTATGAACTTACCATAGGTGGAGGCTTTGGTATAAATTGGTTGTAGTGTCGTAACGCACTGGGTTTATGGTCGATTGTCTCACTTGTGAAAAGTAAGAACTAAAATCTTATGCTGATTAAAGAACATATAAATCGCTCAACCATAAGTTTTGACTTGTCGGGCTTGGTTTAGTAGCTGCACGACTCGATTGAATATTTATAGGAGGATTAGCTTTGTATGCTGGGGTGGTATGAAAGTAGCATCTTTCATATTTAACAACGGTAGGTCCATTCAGAATTAGTTTGCAGTTTCCATTTTTGGCCAGTGGATTACTGACAAATAGGTGGCCATAAGCCTATCAGGTATAAGCTAGAAAGAGAAGAGCAGTGAAAGACTTTGTTATTTCAACTCAGTCGCACGCTATGTGGTTGTGTGTCTATTGCATGACATTGAGAGTTTGAGACATCTTGTGAGTAAAACTAGGCAACTCCACAGAGTAAAAATAATAGTATTCGGGTACATTGTACTTTCAGTAAATAAAGCTATGCTTAATGGATGATTCCAATAGCAAAGCATAAGTAGAACACACTACTAAGGAGCGAATCTATCACACTAGCCACCCCCACTACTAGAAGCTAGTGAAAGAAGAAGCAAACTCAACCTAGACAGGGTAAATAATTCTAGAGAACCTAGTAGGGAAGAGAACTGCCTAAAAAAACATAAGATAGAAAGTAAGACTCACAACACCTTGAAGACCTAAAAACCCTAACATTTCCAAATGCTATGCAATGCTAAAAATGAAAGTAGGGAATTGACAAAGCCCAAGTAAGAACCTGCGTCACACTGTTTAGCAATGTGATGTAGTTGAAGTACTCGAAGTCATCACTTGATGTCCAAAGTGAGGTAGCAGATACAAAGAAGCTAACATGATCCATATGATTTGCTCCCTACGGTAAAGCCTACATCAAAGAGACAGAAGAAGTCTGTGCCTCAGTACCAAGGTTAGTGATATAAGAATGGGGAATCTAATACGGAGACATATGACCAGTAGGAAAAGCTCCAAAATATGGGTTAGCATGATATGCAACAGGATGCGACCTAGAGTTACCAAACCCCCCTCAAATCCTGACATGAACCAAAACAATGGAAATCCTGTCTAGGGATAGCTCCTGAACTAAACCCACTCTTCTAGAACCTTAAACGATGTCGCTCTCTAAAGCCACCAAAGAATAAAAGAACCCATCTATAAAGTGAGGTCTAGAGACAACTCTAGGGACACTACCTAGACGGGGCTGATCCTAAAAGCTTCTCAAAGCTCTAGCATGGTCACGACACGGTATCTTGGTCCGTCTAAAATAGAACTCTACGATGTAGCCATCCTTCTTACAAAAGGTACAATAGTATTTAACCTTTTGAGGGGTCGTACTTGATGAAGTAGAAGCACCTATATTGATAGAAGGGGCTGAGTAAATCCTGCAGACTTGAACACAATCTGAGTAGGCTCAGGAGGGGCAACCTCAATCTTCTCACTTTTAACTATACTCATTACCCTAGGAAAATGACTCTTGGAATGCTCATAGGGGTTGAAACCTAAACCTCTATTGGCTTTGCTAACCTTAGATTGATCTAAAATCAGGTTTAAGTTCTTTTTCCTACTAGAGAACTTCTCAATAATTTTCTACAAATAATCATTCTCTTTCGTAAGGGTGACACAAGACTCACAGATTTGGCTCTTAATAGCTCTAGTGTATCTCTCCTTATGCACAACCACCTTTAGCTTCAAGGCCTCACAAGACACACAAGACTCATTCTTCACTCTATGCAACTGTTTATCAAATTTAACTCTAAAAGATTCATTCATGGCATCCAAATCTTGTTCAATTTCAGCACAAAATGGACAAGATGTTAGAGTACTAGAATCAACATTTAAAGCATGAACATGAGCAATAAGTTCTTTATCCCTTTTGTCTTTCAACATTTTAGTGAGAACTTCAATTTTAGAGTTGAGCTTAGAGCAAGTATCACAAGGTTCACCACTAACATGATTAAGCTTGTCAGTTAATTCTTTTAATTTTTCTTCTCTAAACTCATAATGAGCACAAGAATATTCATGACTGAATTGGAGCAATTTTTCAGTTTACGTGGCAAGTTTCTTTTTCAATTCATTACAAATGGCAAAGCACTAGCTTTAGAAATATCCCCAACTCCTAAGCAACTAGAACATGGACTAGCCTTGATGTCAACAAATTTAGCTCTAGCATTTTCTAGTTGTCCTAGCAAATATAACTCAGAAGATCTCAATTTTTTAATTGTAGCATGCAAAGTAAGACGAGTATCATAGTTGTTAAGATCAAGAATAGTAGTTCTAAACCTATCCATTTGCAACACTAGGAGCTCATTCTCTGCTTTAAGCTTATCCATTTGCAACACTAGAACTTGGCATGCACCTTCTTTAGGATATTAGAAACATATTCCAATCAACGATTAAGATAATCGTTCTCAAAGTTCTGACCTTTTTCCATTTGAGTGAAAGAAGCACCAAAATCGGGCAAGAATGAGAAATCTCGATCTGCTCTTATTCATGAGTTATAGATGATCTTGGTGACCTTGGATGGATTCCCACAAGTTATAGCAAGCTAAACCATAGCACGAATTCGAACCAAATCACTCACAAGAGCAAAACCCCAAAATTACCAATCTGTTGAGGAAAACCGGGTAAACTCAAGAACTATCCTTAGAACGTGTCTAGATGGATGGTATCTAATCTCAAAGAGATATTCTCACCTCTTACACGTTCTTGACACCAGGAAAGTTCAAGAAGAAAGAAATTCAAATACAAAAGCCAAGCAAATCAAAAGAGCAAGAGGGGATCCATGGCACCACCCGGCATAGGTATCACCTCAGTGGCAAGGCGTGCCCTGGTCGACACCCTCCTCTAGCATCTGCTCTTTCTCCGCACCCTCGTGGGATCAACACCAACTCATGCACGCTTTTAGCACCATGTCACTCACGCCGCCCTCCCTAGTTCAAGTGGTACATGGACTCTAGTGCCTCCACCCGCATAACATCGGAGCATGGTAACTTGACATCCTCCCATCCTCTCTCTTCCGCTGCACATTCTTATGCCATTGTCGAAAATGGGTCTCATCTTCCTATCACCCACACTGGCACCGCCTCTCTTCATGCTCCAAATTTTTCTTTTTGGCTTCACAATGTTCTTGTCACACCTAACTTCATCAAGGACCTTATTTTCGTTCACCAATTCACTATAGATAATCACTGTTCTATTGAGTTTGACCCCTACGGCCTTTTTGTGAAGGACCTTTGAACCAAGAACATGATCGTTAGGTGCAATAGCCATGGTGATCTCTATTCATTCTGGTGGTCGCCTCCCGCTGCTTGCGCCCTATTCACCACCACCCTATCCTCCACCTTATGGCATCACCGTCTTGGACATCTTGGTCGTCAAACTTTAGATCATCTAGTTAGCGGGTCTTTCATTTCATGTAATAAATCATTGGTGAACTTGTGTGCCATGCTTGCCAACTTGGTCGTCATGTGCCCCTGCTCTTTGCGTCCTCTACCACTCATACAAATAAAGCTTGTGATTTAATTCATTGTGACCTTTCGACATCATCTATCTCCAGTATCTTCGGTTATAAATACTGGGCTCCCATTTGATTGCTTTAACCCCTGTTTACCATCTTTTTATTTGAGGACCTAAAGGCAAGGGCTCACGATCGACTGGAGGAAATGCATACACCTATGCACATGCCACGAATAGGTAAGGGAACGTGCACACATATGCTTAACAAGCTTCACAACACAATATGTTCATTGACAAGTGAGAATCATGCCCATCTTTTATCCCTTGGTGTGGTCCTTTTTTATATTACAACAAAGGGCGCACATCACACTCATCACACTCACACCTTACGCACGTATATGTGCGCACTATTGAAACACATGCTACGACTTAAGCGGGCATCGTTAGATAAATTCTAGATTTATCTAGTACCTCATGGAGTGTGGGCATACATTTTTCCACCGAATGTACGCTTGTCTAAGGTGACACACCTAGGGCCATTGCAAGAATCAAATTCGGGCAAATAGCTCACACAATGATAAAGCTCGCCAACTGAGTGAAGCTCAGTCCTCACGTTGGTGTGGTCTTGTTGTGGATAATGGATTGTTGCTTGTTTTATCCTAAATTCAAGCCCGACCCAACCTGATAGGACTGGGGGTCCCGATCTTTCGATGAGAGTGGTAGATTCAATTGGGGAAGGAGATGACGTTGACGACCCGACTACAACCATCCAAGGACGTTGCGCCTTAGCGATCGATACACCAACTCCAGAGATTGGTCGTGACCTTGTCGGCGCACGATCAACCTAACCACGAGGGTTCTCGTTCCTGCAAGCAATCGAAGAACAAGCAAGAACAAGATGAACAGCAACTCAATTGCAAATAACGATGTAAGATTCAATCGAAAAACAGAAAACGGTGGGGTTCCGAAGACAAGTATTCGGGCGGTCTAGCCGACACGCGCGAGTACAAGGCAAAGCAGCAAAAGCTAACTTAGTCTAAACAAAACCCAAACCCTAGAAGAGGGTGCGGCTGCCTATTTAAGGGTCACGGAAGGTGGAGGGTCGGCCAAAACACAAGGAAGCCGAATAGGACTCGAATTACATGGCCCAAGGCCCACTTTGACTCGGACTGGAAAAGCAACGTGAATTGTTTTGCAGTTTTTGGTCGACTCGGATGGAATTTGGAGGTGAGGCCAGATCCATCTGAAAGTAGACTTCAAGAGCTTTCCAACAAGTACTCATGGGCCCCGGGAAACCTTCTGGATCAAAAGTTACGGCCGTTTGAAGTAGGCGCTGTCAACAAGGCCGAATCCGAGTCAAACTCGTGAACAGGACTTGGTTTGCGCTTGACGGTTCCACTTCTATACCTGAGCTCATGTGGTTCTTCCCCATGGTTCCTAAGGACAATTAAATCATCACAAGAATTAAGTAGTATTCCATTCTTTGAAACATTTGTATGCAAACTTAGGAACACATTCACCTGATGGTTAAGCTGACGTGCTCGCGCTCTAGTCATTGGTCCTTGTATCATAGTTTCAGTTTGATGTGGAGTTAGCATGGTTGTATGCATGGAAAGGATGTCCTCATCACAACCCAACCCAACCCCTCCCCACGCTTTGGCTGGCACAAGTTCAACCTAGGGCAAACCCAACCTGAGCCCAAGCCAACCCAAGCCCGATTAAATGGTATTGCATCCCAAAGTAAGGTATTTCAAGCCCATGCCCTTCTCATCTCAGAAAAAAAAAATCCATACACATAAGTTTGCACTCAACTTTATATAAAAGATGTTTTTATAAGGGATCTTTGAGTTAGGGTCAGGGGCAAACCCATAGTAGGTCATAGATGTTCAGCTAATCAGCTATTTTTTTTGCAAAATACCAGTACATAATAGGTATATTAAGTGTATATATTATTAGGTAGGTCAAAACTATATAGTTGTGCCCAATGTATATATTATTAGTTGGGTCAAAACTATATAGTTGTGCCCACAAACGAATTCAGCCTACACTCTCCATACCTTGCATGCGGCCTATGTAACACATTAGGTCCATTTTCCTTTTCACCTCAGACCTCCTCATACAGGCCCAAAAAGGCAAAGTACAAACCAAACTCTAAACATTGTTCCCTCTCTCTCATCTTATGGCTATCTGTAAGGGGAACGACTCTAACCTTCGAGTGGTGAGCGGGCCAAGGCATGGGTTGTGGAGGTGAGTAATGATTAGTGGGCACAGACTGCGGAGGCAAACGACAACCAATGGACGTGGCGCCATGCCACGATGGCAAGCATGTGTGAGGCTACACATGGTGCAATGCGAGTGTGCGGTAGCGCGGGCAAGCAAAGAGGCGTCGCGGGCAAGCGGCGCAACAAACAGGGGGTAGGGAGCAGGCGGTGTGAAGAGAGTAGCACGGCGGCCGAGTGGGAGCATGGCATCGAGAAGGGAGCAGTGCCTCCAACTCACTGCCATTGTCCTCTCTCCAGATCTAAGTGTGCTCTGTCCACTCCACTTATTTTCTTTCTTGCTCCACTCCACTTCGGCTCTGGTTCTTCCTAGAGTCTAGCCTCTGCTTTCTTCGTTCTTTCTAATAGAGGTTGTACAAAAATACAATATTTGCCTTGGGCAATGGGAAATTAATTGGACCTTTGTTACGTATGTTTACATACTAATTTTTGCTATCTTTTCTCTATGGAAAGAATATATAGTTTCCTCTTAGAAGGGGGCTTCTTGCTAAAGGGGAAAGCACAAAAAAGGTAGGATCAGTAAGGTATGCAACTATAGTTAATCACTATAATTTGCTATTTAATCCATGCCATTGTGCTCGCCTTATGTCGCCCATTTTCTCATAAGAAATCATTAATTTCTGTATTTTTGTGTTTGTATTATATATATACGTATCATTGTATCGGTGTTTTGGAGGAAATAGTGTGTCACGGTATTGATGTATTAGTATCGATGTGTCCGAGCAACCTAGCTTTGAAGTCTGAATACCCATCCTAAAAATCAAGGGACCACCACTGGTTAGGGTGACTCAGATCTAGTCTTTGTGAATTTGGAAACATGTGCTATAAATCGTCCTAAATAAATCCTACTAGAATTAGGACTTCTACTCCTATTTAAATTAGGATTGTACTCTAAATTGTAGAAGATCTAGGAGGAACTATACAAACTATAGGGGTGACCATGGAAAGCAACCAAGTAACAAAGCCTACTCATTGAAAGGTAGAGATGCACAAGAGGATTAGAGGCTATATAATTTTTTAGCACTAGATTGTTGTATAGAGTAAGGATCCGAGGGTCTTAAAAGTGTCGAGAGGGTTGTAAATGAATGACAATCCCTTGTAGTCTTTTGAAATTATGCTCAATGAATTTGCGGTTGGCTTCACCAAATTTTCTCTCTCTTGTCGTGGCTGCTTCAACGTTGTTATTTTGGTTCTCTCTATGAGAATCATCTTCTTCATTCTTGATACTGTGCACATTCATGCCGTATCTCACAAACTCTGATACGATCTGGGGCTGCTGTACATAAAAGGGGTATCAAAGTGTAACAATTGGTATCAGAGCTAAGACTGAATTAATCTAATTTGTGATAAGGTTGATAAAATGTCAGGTGGCACAAAATTAAGATTGATGTCAATGGTTGCAAAATCTAGCAGACACAAAGGGGAAGGTACGAGCTATTGGAAGAAAAAAGATGTAATGGGACCAAACACGTGATACTAGGCAGCAAGAGGTGTTGTTAATCAAATTATACAACAAAAGAGCTCTCTAGTGGAGGGTTCGGATAGGCTAGCCTGAACACTGACATGCAAATTGCAGTGATGTGCATGAGTCCCCGTTGTTGAGGTACTCGCAAAGGTGGGAGGAAAAAACAGAATAATAAAAAAGAAAAAAGAAAAGGTGGAGCCGGCTTGGTGCGAATTCTTAGAGGAGCACAGTGACTTCAACGGATAAGAGTTAAGTAGAGATTATTGAGTTAGAGTGACTCATATATAGTCTTTTAGTATTTGTAAAGGTGTGCTATAAAAAGTTCTAAATGAATCATACTAGGATTAGGGTTCCTACTTTACATTGAAGAAGAGTTAAGAGAGACTATATAAACTATAGGGGGTGACCATGGAAAGCAACCAATCAACTAAGCCTATTCATCCAAAGGTAGACGCGCATTAGAGGATTAGAGGTTAGGTAATTATTTAGCTCTAGATTCTTGTATAGGGCAATGATCCGAGTGTTCTAAAAGATTCGAGAGGGTTATAAGTGAGCAATAATCTCTTGTACTATTTTGATGTTGTGCTTAAATAATTTGTGGTAGGCTTCATCAAATCTTTTCTCTTTTGTCATGGTTGCTTCAAGTCGTTATTTTGATTTTCTCTATGATATTCATCTTCTTCATTCTTGAAACCGTACATGCTCGTGCCGTGTTTCACAAACGCTAATCCGATCCAGGGGTTGCTACGTATAAGAAGGGGTATCAGTGTAACGGAGATAGTAGGAGACGTGTGTATTAGTCACCGCAGTTTTCACCATCTTAAACCGTAGAAAGCAGTTCTGCGTTCTGTAACACCTTGCATACCGGCCATACCGATGGAATAATACTATTTATTGAATTTGTTGAATTATATGTCATATTTGATCCTACTATGTATTTGGAGTAATATTACAGCTAAAATTTGGTGTGCATATAAGTATATATATATATATATATATATATATATATATATATATATATATATATATATATATATATATATATATATATATATATATATATATATATATATATATATTCAGGAACCGTACATCAGTATAATGTGATATCGAAATGTACCGTTCTAGAAATTAAACTGGTTCGGCCACTGGAAGGAATGTTATCTGTTAGCCAAGACAATGTCATGTGACAAGTTAGGAGGTACCTTTACGAATTCTCCTGCTAGGGTCAGTTTTGTTTTTTTTTTCAGTTGTCCTGGAAGTTTTGCTTCCGCCGAAACTGTGAAAAAGCTAAAGCATTCCTTTCTGTCGTTTGTATGGACAGATTGGGGAAGGCAAAGTAGCCGCATTAAGTAGAAGAGCAGCTCCTACGCGCACTGTAGGTAGGGATGGAAACAGATTAGATATGATCGAATAGTCTTAAATATGAACACGAATTCATATTTTAAAACGAATAGGATATGAATCCGAATATTTTCAAATATGAATACGAATTGAATGTCATAACGAATACGAATTCGAATTGAATATATATTTAATTCGATCGAATGCGAATATCCGCCGGCAACTTCTGTAACAAATCTCAGTAGAACAAATTTATATAACATGATCGAATATGAATCTCGGCCGGCATAGGAAATATATCGAATACGAATCAAATAGTCTCAAATACGAATACGAATGTGAATACAAACATTCTCAAATATGGATACAAATATTGTCAGATATGAATATGAATATTTTTTAATATAAATTTTATTTATTACATTTATACTTTTTCGAATACGAATATTAGATAAAATGGATTATCCATTTCCCATTCCTAACTGTAGGGGGCAAAGCAACCATTCAATAATATTTCAATTCGATGCAGATAAGGAGAAAGCAAGTGCGCGCGCGCCAATGGTAATGGTCCCTCTCGCTTCTCTCTCTCCATCGCCCTGTCATGGTAAAAGTAAACTTTTGAGATTATTCACCTTTCGGTGTGCAACGTTGATGGTTTCTTCATGTCAAAACGTAGTGTACAAGTGGATGAATTTTAGCCATGCTTCGGTCTCTCTGTACAATGTGTGGTCTCCATTGAAGTCTTCCTAAAAGGACACCACTCAATACGCACTGGGATCCAACTCAACTCTTTGCTGTAGAAAATAATGATGAATCTCCGTGCCCCCGCCGGCCGGCCATCAAAGAAAGATAGTCAACACTGGCGACTTATGGCAAACTAGGGGGCAAACGAATGGGAAGAGTATATGGATGTCTTCTTTTTTATTTCTTAAAGCTATTTTTTTGTTTTTCTTTAATACTTACTTTTTAAATAAAATAGTTTTTAAAATAAGGTTTACAAATTGATTACAGTACAACTGTAATAACTTTATTTATATCAGCTAAAATTATATATAAGGGTTTTTACTCATACTTTTTCTCATAAATCGTTTAAGAGTTATAAGTCGCAGCCAAAATCATAAAGAAAGGAAAAAAGATCAGGCTGTGCTCGTTTTAATTGCAAGGTTTTCCTCGAGAGAAGTAAAAAGATTCTCAACAAATCCCCAGATGGCTTGTGTGTGTTGATGGAGATGGGCTGGCTAATCTATGGGCTACCGGAGTACTAGTAGATCGAACGGCAAGCTCGAGAAAGCGAGGAGCATGGAACCTACCAAAGTGGACCTCAACTTTCCATCTGTTTCTACCTTTCCTTTACTTCCTAAAAGATTTGTAAGAGGCAAAAATAGTGGGATCTTCCGACGAAACTGCAATCTCACCGTGACAGTTGAGAACAATTGAGAAGGAAGTATGAGTATTTGACCCCCTTTAAAATTTCAAGTTCAAACTCAAAATGAACTAAGAGATCCCAAAAAGTGTAAGCTCTAATCTATCTATTGTATATTAAAAGCACATGAAATAAGGAAAAATATGCTAGAATCCTAAAATGAAGTTCAGCTAAGAAATAAGGAAAATATGCTAGAATGAACAAGGGAGCTTAATGATCACGAAAAACAATGAGTGTGTGTAATACGATGTGATCTTGTTACTAACTAATAACAGAGTCTACCTTATATAGCAACGAAAGGATGGCAATTATAGCCAACAAAGAGATGCCTCATTGTTTCAGGGAATTGGTGGTTGTTGTCAGCGAGACATCCTCCAGATGCAATTGCCAGGTTGTTGTTGTTAGCCACGTAATATAGGCCCTATTTGGTACAGCTCCTGCTCCCAGCTTCTCACTAGATTCTCGTGGAGCTGTACCAAACACCCAACTTCTCAAAATTGCTGGATTCTGATTCTCGCGAGGAGCAGAGCTAGAAATGAACTAGAGAGGAGAAGCAGGTCTAGGGTGGATTCTCGTGGGGAGCCAGCTAACCAAAAACAAATTTACCCATAGAAGTAAACCGAAATTACCCGCAAATGCCACTCAACTACCCCTCACCCCACCCACCTCCCCCTTCTCTATGCGCCGCCCACCTCCCCATTCCTCTCTCGCGTCGCCCGGCTTCCTCTCTCGCGCCGCCCGCCTCCCCTCTCACCTCTCGCGCCGCCCGCCTCCCCTTCCCCTCTCGCGCCGCTCGCCTCCCCCTTCTCTCGCCCCGCCGCCTCCCTCCCGATCTCCAGCACCACCGCCGTCGCCTCCCTCCGGTCCCCAACACCACCGCTGCCGCCTCCCTCCCGATCTCCAGCACCGCCGCCGCCACCTCCCTTCTCGCGCTCCTCTCTCGCTCGACTCGCCGCCTCCAGATCTGGGACCGCCGCTCCTTCTCTCGCCCGACTCGCCGCCTCCCTCCCTTCTCTCGCCCCGCCGCCGCCGCCCTCCCACTCCTTCTCTCGGCCCGCCGCCGCCCCCCTTCTCTCCCTCGCCCCGCCGTCGCCCTCCTTCTCTCGGCCCGCCGCCGCCTCCCTCCGTCCGGTCCACAGCACCGCCGCTGCTGCCTCCCTCCGTCTGGTCCACGGCACCATCGCCGCCTCCTCCCTCCGTCCACAGCACCGCCGCCGCCGCCTCCCTCCGTCCACAGCACCGCCGCCGCCTCCCTCCATCCACAGCACCGTCGTTGATTGTTGTTAACATTTTGCTGTGTGTTGATTGCAAAAACAGAAGAAAAACCTTGATATTGTGATGCTAACAAATGATTTGGCCATGTACTTAATCAAATCAAGAAACAGCAAAATCAAATGCCTTGTGAGCAATGCTGATAGAAAAACGATGAGAATTTGATGTGTGTAATAGGACAAAATCAAATGTAATGTTGACGAAATCAGAATATGAACTGTGGAAATTATCCACAAGAAGGGTTACAACTAGGGGTAACATGGTCTATTTCCCTCAAATCTGTTCTTTTATGAATCTGGAGCCAACCCACTAGCCAAACACTTTTCTGAGGTAGCTCCAGATTCTCAGAGAAGTGGATTCTTACAGAATCTAAAGCAGAAGCTGAAAAATGAGAATCTAGAGCTCTACCAAATAGGCCCATAGTTTGTTGGATTGATCTCGGTTGGATTGTTCTCGAGATATAACGTAGGTCCAATTAAGTAGAGGAATCTTTTCCAAGCCGGATAGTACTGGTACTGGATATGCTAAAGACCATGGGTATCCTAATATCCGTGGTATATCTTATGGATCAAGTCAAGTTCCCGAGTAAGGTTATAAACGAGCCAAATTCGAACAAGTTTGACCTGATACGTTTGAGCTTGGTAGAAACTTAAGACAAACTCGAGTGAGCTTGAGATTACCGTCGAGCTTTAAGCTAGGCTCGAGCTTGGTTCGGACAAAGCTCGAGCTCGCTCAAGCTCGGCTCATGTAGGCTCGGTAACGTATGAAGTGGTGGTGGTGCTCGAGGTTCTTGAGGATGGAGGGCACGAGTGGCTCAAGCACCTCGGGCTCGAAGAGGCGGCAGAGGAAGTGGAGCGTGACACCACGGATGTACTCGTTGGGGGTGTTGCAGGTTGTTGCGGAGGTTTTGGCAGATGAGGATCATCTTCGGGAGGATACGGACGGCGGTGTCGCGCTTGTCGATTATCTTGAGGAAGAGGAGGAGCAGCTTCTGGATGGTGTGGTCCTTGGAGGGGAGAATATAGCGGACGACAGTGATGAAGAACTGCGAGAGGGTCTCATCGTTGAGCAGCATGACGACACGCTTCATAGCGTCGACATTGGCGGCAACGTTGCTGCCCTCCAGATCCGCCTTGATCTCGTTGGCCATGGCGGCAGAGCCCTTATCGAAGTGGACCAGCAGCGTGCACAGCTTCTCTATGGTGCCGACGTCGATTTGCGGAGGAGTAGGCAGTGGTGGTTGGATCTGGGCGGGGGTGCATCTGGATCTGGGAGGGAGGGAGGGAGCGGAAGGAGGGGAGTGGCGGCCGCTGGGGGACTAAGGCCTGGGGGTGGATCGGTATCTGGGAGGGAGGGAGTCGAAGGAGGGGAGTGGTGGCCAGTGGGGTGAAGAAGAGGCCACTAGTCTGGGGAGTTGGGCTGTTGGGGTTGTGTCGTTGCAGAAGGGGAATAGCTGGCTGCTGGCCCGTGTGTTAACGAGCTCCGTTAAACTATTTGAGCTCGGTTCAAATAGGCTCGCAAGTTTCAGATTAGGCCCGAGCTCGACTCATCTGGAGCTTGAGCCAAGCTCGAATCGAGCCTATGCCAAACTGAGCTCCAATAGTTCGCGAGACTTGAGCTATTTTTACAGCCCTATTCCCAAGTAGGAGGTTACTCAGAACGTACAGAACAACACTTGTTTCGACAAGCGTTGTACATAGCACAATATAAAATTTAAATTATTCAGTTTGTCAGCTAGTTTCCAACTTCAAGTGAAAAGACTTATTTGAAGAAAATGGAGGGATCTAGTCGGGGAGAAATTTTATGACCAAATATTTTCCTAACCGTATGGAAATTGGTCAAGGAGGTTTTCAATTTGGAGTTGCGAAACGGAAAAGAATTCGAACGGACACATTAGAGTTTTTAGCCGTTGGGAGTGGTTCCCAAAAACTCTTCCTGTCGTATTTCCTTTGGTCTCACTGCTTGGATGCGATGAGTATAATTGTATAAATAGAAAGTGGAAGCAACTGATTCACTTTCCCCAATTCATTCTCAAAAACTTCCGAAGCCTTTTGGCGCCCTCTTCTCGCCTTCTGCCGCTTCGTGGTAACTTCCTAGATCTACAATCCAAAAGATTTCCAAGATGGCGAAGAAAGTTACCAAATGGGCGGAATCATTGATGACGAACAAGAAATCGAATCTCTTGTGAGCAGGAGAATGCTCGATGAGAAGACTACAGTCGCTTGAAAGGAGTCGATTGGAGAATTTTTGACACATATAGTGCTTTTTAAATCTGTATTTATAAAAATATCTGTATATGTGCGGTAATAGTAAAAATGACCATTTTACCATTCGTTCACTGGGCGACGATGCCGTGGAGTTGACACATGGCACCTAGAGCCCTGTGGCCGAAGCCGTTGGGCTCTAGTGGCCTACCGCTAGGCCATCAGGCTCCAGGTGATTAGTAATGAAATTAATTACTTTAATTGCATGGTTAGAAAATTTAACATGCACTGCACATAGAATTATTTAGATATAGCAAATAAGCTCAAAAACTTACAAAATTTTTTTGTGGAGCTTCCCGACGCAGCGTAGTTCATTGTGTAATTTGCTCGTAATTTTTCCATTATGAATTTTACTCAAAAATTGTTTACATAAATTATTTGTATGAATTTGTGAATATAGGAAATGAGATGGAAAAAGCATGGCAATGGACTTAATGGCGCAATTGTTTTATTCAATTATGCAAGGAGTACATATAGTAGTACAAAAAACGTATGTCACGAGATATAGTCGTACAAAAAGCGCATCGCACGAGATGCGATATGACTCACTCATCTGAGCCATTACTATCTCCTCACTGCGTCTGCTTCTACATGTGTGGCCTTGTCTTCCATTGAGCATGTCCCGTGGGGGTACGACAGTCGGTCTGGAGCTTGCGTGTCAGTTTGGAGGAGATATGGAGACCGTTCCGTTTGTTGAGTGGCTGGTCGTGCTCCAGTAGGCTGAGGTACAACAGACAGTGTCTGGTAGTAAGCGTCGATGTGCTCCTGCTAAGACATGCCGAATTGAGGGCCACCAGATATGAAGTTGTGAATGAGGGACTCTAGGAATCCCCATTGTGTGGAGGAGCCCTGGCCTACACCGTACGGTGTGGTAGTGATGCTGAAGGAGCTCTACCCACCAAAGTCTCTAAACCCTGCGTATGGTGTGAATGATGAGCTCTACCCTGCATACGTTGCAAACCCTAACACTGTGTACCGCTCCCTAGAAGCAGCCGGGAGGCCCGTATCATCATCGGCGGTCTATCCATCATCCCCACATTGAATTGAAGGCTGCAAAATAGAACAATGTTAGTCACAATAAATATTTCGGATGTAGAATGCGAATCTCGTACCTCCTGGATGTGCAGCGAAGATGACCGACGGGGAGTGGTAATCTGTGTAGGGTGTACGGAGGGTAAAAGTGATGCATCTCGATGATGGACCTGCAGCGGGAGAACACCATGATGTTACCAAAATGTAACGCATAATAGGAAAATAAAATATAGGTTTGTACGTAAGTTACCTCTTCGTCGATTTGGCTTGTGGATGATCGATGGCTAGTACTATGACGCCAGCCAGACTCCATAGGTCGCGATGGCTGACCAGACGCGCTAGGTCGTGATGACCTGTCTAGTGAGCATGGTGCCCTCACTGGGTGCTCAATGCACATGGCGTGGTCTGTCGATTGGCCGCTGCTCAGGTTGTCCAATATTTTTTAGCCTACGATAGAATGTACTTGAAAGTTTTTTGTAGGACTGGTGGTGTGTCTAGGCTGCTCATGGCAGTTTCAGACGCGCTTGCAATGCGCTACTCTCGCTCCAACTGAAGTGACATACGAAATAGGTTCAATAATGACTAGTATGAATTTCATAAATGAAACTATCAGACTTTGCAACTGTACTGAGGCATCGCCCCAACCTCTGTGCCAGCCAAAGACTTGAAGAGGCAGATGAACTTGGGGTTGCAAATATCGCCATATGTGGCTGGAAACATGCTCCGACCAAAGAGTTAAATATGGTACGCGACGAGATGCATAGTGACGACCTCGACTGGTGCATCCTGCGGGCATATACTGAAATGTTTCAGCCAAGTGTAGGGGACGCCACGACCACCCTCTGGGAGAGCCAGGCCAAACCGATACGCCAGCTTGTCCTTCCAGTCCGCCGATGCAGGGGCTGGAACAAGTGCGTCATGCTAGAGAGAGAGACCGGTCAAGAACGAAACGTTCTATAGAGTGACCGTCATCTCACCCTACTGAAAGTGGAATGTGTGCATCTCAAGCCTCCACCCATCCATCAGTGCCAAGAGCAGGCTGCCGTCCAAGGTGAATTGGCATCCGATGGAGACCAGCCTCGCAAAGGGTAGCAATCTCGTGACTCACAAGATTGGGACGTAACGATCGTCTAGCTCCTAATCATCCCTCCCTCCCCACAGCTTGAAGGGCAGAGGGCCATCTGCGTCACCTGTGATCCACGACTGGCTCTGGTGGTGCTTATCGTAGAACACTTCAAGAAGCTCTGGTAAAGACATACCTTCCAACAAATAAGATAGATGAAATATTAGTACGAAGATTGATAATGACAATAAAATACTACTAATTGAAATTTACGACGAAATAAACAGTACATACACAACAACAACACATACATACATACATGCATGCATGCATGCATACATACATACATACATACATACATACATACATACATACATACATACATACATACATACATACATACATACATACATACATACATACATACAATGGCATACATACATACATACATACATGAAATAAATAATTACATACATATACACACACAATATATATATATATATATATATATATATATATATATATATATATATATATATATATATATATATATATATATATATATATATATATATATATATATATATATATATATATATATATATATATATATATATATATATATATATATATATATATATATATATATATATGTATGCACACATATATGTATCACACAGGAAGTACCTGCTAATAAGACTGTTAACCGGTTGAGAAGAATTGCGAGACTGCGAGAGCGACTGTAAGAGAGATTGCGAAAGAGAGAGTGCGAGACCGACTGTAAGAGAGATTGCGAAAGAGAGAGTGCGAGACCGACTGCAAGAGCGACTATGAGAGAGTTCGCAATTTATAGTGCGAGCAAGAGCGCAACACACTAACGAAGCGCCGATAATGGTGGGAGTGAACTGCACACGGGGAGACAAATGTGACACAACCTCACTTTAGGTGGTCTGTTCCCTTGCCATGTCTGCATAGAGCACTCCTTTTTCATACCAGCCAAATGGCCTTCGGCTCACTTCATTCGTTCCCATGTGCAATAATGCAAGTAAAGACACACACGAGGGCCGCCTCTACTACACAGTACCAAGGCCTACCGTTTAGTGACCGGGCTGCAGATCATTAGAGCATGCATTTAACCGGGGTAATAAGGTGCGCTAATAACTTGGAGTCTGATGGCCGGGTAGCAGGCCCTTGGTCGCACGGTGCCCAAGCGGCAGGTCCTTGCCACATGGCCACGAGGCTCCAGGTGCCATGTGTCGGCTCCACAACATTGTCGCCCAGTGACCAGGCAGCAAAATAGTCATTTTTGCTATTACTACATACATACTGATATTTTTGTAAATACGGGTTCAAATAGTGCCATATGTGCCAAAAACTCTTGTCTCATGAACGGGAGCACTGGCATTCCCTCGATGACAGCTTCATCATCGTATTTCAAGCTTATTTGGAATACGGATTTAGATTACCCACTTCTCCTTTCATGCTAGCGGTACTGGCTTATGGCCATTAAATTATGGCTGTTCGCGAGAAATTCTGTAGAATCGTTTGATGCAATTAGAGGGGTGAATGATTGCCTCCGCATCTTGATACCTAAAAACAAATATCAAACAAAAATGATTTAACTTATAGATGTGGATTTCGACCACAAGCCACTTGATCACTTGCTTTGATTGCTCGCTACGACTGCCTTTGCACGAGGTCGAAATCTCCCTCTGCTCGAAAGCTTCAGCCACTCTAATCTTCGACCGCTCGAACTAGAACACGCCGAAGACAACACCGTGCTCATAACACTTGAGATCAAGATGTGTTAGCACACCACCGACAAAGCCACAGGAAAAACGATGCTCGAAAAACATGTCGATGACATTGAATAACTTTTCTTGGAATAAATCTAAAATATTATTTCTGAATCATGTTTTGTGGCTACAAAGTGCCCTCACAGTAGCCCTAAAAATTCTAGCACAAGAAGCCTCCACAAAAACCACCGCTAAAACCCTTCGCTTCTACCTGCTTTTATATGCTAGAACCCTAAACCGTGTTCCACTCAAACATGAATATGAAATCATATCTCTTCCTCAAATCAAGGGACCCGAAATCCTTCCAAACACGGGTTTTAACCAATCTCTATCTCTTCCAAGTTATGGACTCAATCCACAATTTCTAACTCACCACGTGACAAAGCCTTCAGGATAGCACCTCCTGTATCTTTGCCACGCCTCATCAACTCTCGTGTCGAAGCCTCCAAAACCGCATCTCCTGTAGCTTCTCCATGCACCATTACCACTCCTGTCGAAGCCTCCTGGACCACACTACCCATAGCTTCTCCACGATTCACCACCTTTGATCTCCACGTGCTCTAGCGTGAGCCGGACCACCTCACGTGACATCCTCGACCGCCTGGACCTCAGACTTCCCCATCCTAGTCCCGGTCGTCCTTGTCACCAACCATGACTGCCTCCACACCAACCTGCACATAAAAAACCAAAGAACATTTTCCTAGCACAAGTGCTCCACAACTTGATTGTCATCAACACACACACTCAAACCACACCTTTAACCATCCACAAACACCAACTAGGTCGTCCACGATCACACTATCCATCGCTTTCTAGAAATCAGCTTGAGACCATTCAATATGGCTGCTAGCTCAACGAGTATTGAAAACAACAAGTACTTGAGAATTACCATCACTCCGCTCAAAACACTCGGGAATAACAAGCATCGCTACCTCAAGTACCGACTACTGAGTGCCGATCGCATGCCACAAGTCTCCGACAACCGATCGTTGAACACGATCATGAAAACCACGATTATCGAGTACCACGATCTTTTGATTACTGAATCCTTTTGAGTACTGTTCACTAATCACCACTAGCTAGCCATACTGCTGGCCTAACACAAGTACTCGAAGTACTCGTGGATCATAAGGGTTGAAGCACTCGTACATACCATGAAATCTACGAGTACCGACCGTGAAGCCTATAACAGCCGATCGCAAAAGCCTTTGACCACTGATCGCAAGGTCTACGACAACCGATCTAAAAGTCTAAGACAATGACAGCAGGTCGCAAGTCTATGAGTATCGACCAGTAAAATCTACGACTATCGAATACTAACTATTAAAGTCCACAACTATCGAGTACCGACCATCAAAGTCCACGACTATCGAGTACCGACCATTAAAGTCTACGACTATCTAGTACTGACCATTAAAGTCAATGACTATCGAGTATCAACTAGTAAAGTCCACGATTATCGAGTATCGACCAGTAAAGTCGATGACTATTGATCGGGTACTGTAGCTTGACCATAGACATGGTATTATAGCTACGGCCATCGACAAAAGCACTGTAGCTATGACTATCGAAAAGTACTATAGCTATGATCATCGAAAGTACTATAAATTACCATTTTCAACTAGGTATGGTCATTTTGCCATAGTCGATGTTCCGTTGTCAAAATGTTGCGATCAAAGACGGACATGGTCGAAGTCAAACATGGTCAAAGCCGGATGTGGTCGAACCTGGATGTGGTCGAAGTCAGACGTGGTAGAAGTCGAACGTGGTCGAAGCCGGACATGATCGAAATCTATAGTGCTCGACTTACCGTTGTCGAAGCTTGATGTAGTCGAAATACCATGGTCGATTTGCCATGGTCGATGCCTATCGTTCGCCCTATCAGACCATCCATCACAAGGCCGATCGGACTATCATCTGTTCCTCCGATGACACTCGAACATCGTCCATACTACAATGCCACTCGAACATCGTCCGATGCCTCAGTTCCACTCGAACACTGTTCGATGCTCCAATGTTACTCGAACATCATCCGATCCTATTCGGACCCAATCGAAACCACTCGGAGCTGACCAAAAACCACTTGAAGCATACTAAAACCATACGAACTCAATCGAAACCACTCGGACCCGATCGAAACCACTCAGAGTCAAAACCCCCAACTATGATCAATCGAAACTTTCACAAACGCAAATTCCAAAGGAATCCAAATGTCAATTATTCATCATCACTAAACTCACGAACATCCACATAGTCTAACACATTCTGCTTGCCTTGCATCTAAGATTTACTTGTGTTGTTGTCATTCTGTAACATCTAGCTGTTGTGCATTTCAGCATTAGATCTGCATCAATTTATTCTCTACTAAATGCAATTGTGCAGATTAGAGATATCAATAACATTTTAGTAATTCTGGATGTTTATCTTTACTTCTGCAAATTTTAAGATCATCATATTGCAATTATTTGTCTATCCCATTACTCTTCTATTCCTTTAACCAGCTTTACGTGAGTCCTTGGATCTTCATAATGTCCCATAGCAGATGCTAGCCCTTTTTTGAGTGGTTCCAACCTGGCACTTGGTAGAGTCTTGTCAGATGGAGTGGTTCCATCCTAGTTCTGGTAGTGTGATTTTTGAGTGCTAATTTGTTGTAGTGCCTGGTTATTATATTGCAGTTAGAAAGTTATTCGTACTGTTTCACGACATTTTCTCATGACCACCTAAAATGCTTTCAGATGTCACCATCCAGTGAGCACACATACCGTCTCTGTCTCTGTTGATGCAAGCTCATATGTTGGACTGTCCGAGTAAGCTGTATTTTACCTGTGGTGGGATGGTGAGTCATCATCCCATAGACCCTGACTGGTGCCCGATAAAACTAGCCTAGAGTGGGTTGAGGAGCACTAAGTGACCCACACTCATGCAAAGACATGTTCAGAATGAGGAGATCAGTCTTTAATGAATTGCAGAAAACTTTTGTGCGGGACTACAATTTTCGATCGACTAGTCAAACTACCTCTAAAGAGGCACTTGGACTTTTCTTGTGGATGTGTGGTGCCCCTCAGTCAAATCCGTAGGTACAGAATCAATTTGAGCATTTCGCAGGTCATGTTAGCAATGTGTTCAATAGGGTATTAGATGCGGTGGCCAATATGGCACATGATATTGTACGGCCGGTTAACCCACATTTCTACACTGTCCAATGAGGTTGAAAGAGACACGTTTTTACCCCCATTTGAAGGATTGTATTGGGGCGATTGACGGTACTCATGTGGAAGTATCGGTACATGGTCGCGTAGTACTAAGGCATTACAACCACAACAGATACACTAGTTAGAACGTGCTCGCTATTTGTGACTTCGATGGCCGATTTAATTTTGTGTGCTGGGTGGGGTGCTGTAGCGTATGACACAAAAGTCCTATAGGATTCCATGAAGACACATGCAAACCGCTTCCCATACCCACCGGCTAGTACGTTTGTTGCTCTTTCTAACGTACACGTTTCTATATGGATTTGGGTGCAGGTCTCTAACTAGTCCTAGGAATGTATTTCATCGTAAGAAAAGCACTTTTCTCTCTTAGCAGTTAGACCGGCTATGGGTGGGTTGGTTATATACTGCGCCTTCCTTCTTCGAACCTGGATTATGATTACACAAACAAGGAGGGATTCCTATCTCCATACAGCAATCAACGGTACCACATACCAGATTTCACGTGAGGTGGATGACTGGTTGGGATGAAAGAAATTTTAACTACCACCACTCCTCCCTTCAGAATGTGATCGAGCATGTATTCGACATTTGGAAGAATAAGTGGTGCATCCTGTTGAGTGTGCCAAGCTACGACATAGAAGAAATTTATATCAGCGACCATGGCTTTGCATAACTTCATAATCGACTTAGCGATACCTGATGAGGACTACTTGGACATCGATGATAATGAGGGCTACGTCATAGGCAAGGGCGGGGACATAGAGTCTCTAGCTGGCAGTGTTAGGAGGTCTGACAGACCCATGGATGAGTTACGCTTGCGCATGTTGTACATGACTATGTTGTAATCTTGTACTTTGTTTGGCATGTACTTGTAAACTACTAACATTTCTTCCCTTTGAATGCAGCAACCCAAGAGCCCATCTTTAATATGTATGTTCAAGATTGGCTATCAATAGGATTTCCTGAATTGCTTGATCAAACACAACACTTGCTTTGCCACACAGGAATAGCAAGTGGATGTATAAGTAGAGGATGTTGTACCTATGAATGTCTTACGGGACCACTAAGCAAAAATATGACATTAGTTAATGCATATTTTTGACATGAAGGAGTGCATTGTTGTTGACAGAAATGTAACTTTCTTAATCTTGTATATTTGGTACATAGCCAATTATGTACACTGCTATAGACAGTGTTATCATAGACGGTTCTTGAATCATATGTGTTTATGTGTCAGTGATAATAGGTGATTATCACAGATGGCGCCCACGCCGTCTGTGATAACTTACAATATAGACGGTTTTCAGAAAAACCGTCTGTGATACTCGACTATCACAGACGGTTTTTTTAAAAACCGTCTGTGATAATCGAGTATCATAGACGGTTAATAACAAAAACCGTCTGTAATATCGTTCATATCACAGACGGTTCAGTGTTTGAAATCGTCTGGGATATTTATCACAGACACTTTGGAACACCGAACTGTCTATGATAGCTATTTCAACAACGATTTTATTTGCCCTTTTTCGGCTAGCCTCAGGATATGCTAACCAAGCCCTCTGAAAACAAGCAAGATCACGTATATAGTACAGGATAATCATTACATAAATCACACAGATGAATGAAACAACACCAGCAGATCATACACACACACACATATATAGAATGACAATCGTTACACAGATATCACAAATGAATTAAATTGAATGAATTATTTGATTAAGCACAATTGAGTGATTTGTACAATTGAATCCAATATTTCAACATCTAATTATTATCATTGCCGGGGTGGAACTCTATAGACTTGTTTATGACCTCTGCTAGGAAGAATTGGGAGAGGTTTCCATGAATTTCGATGAGTTTGTCAAGATCATATACACTTTCATCGAAGTCCGCCCGTTGTCGCTAGGAGCAATGTTAAGTCATTAATTAGCAATTGTGTGTATATATATATACATATATATAATTATATAATAATAATTATTGGAAGGTTCACAAACCTCTAGATCATTCATTATAGTGTCTGTGATTTCGTTTATATGGCGTCAAACGTACAATCCACATACGTTGCCCTGTAGCTGTTGGTGGCACTGCAAAATATATAGAATTACATATATAGGTATTGTTGAGAGACCATGTGGGGGTATCCCCATGTTGGTGATGAGTAATTGATGGTTGGTTTAGAGAGTTTGAGTTTGTTTCGGGTATTCTAGGGTTGAGTACCTTTACTTGTGCTAATGTTGATTATGTTGTTTCGTGCAGTGCTATGTGACGGTTTGCTTGTCTGTGTGACTGCAGGACTTCGGAGCTAGGTCATGGTGAGGCGAGGAGGACCGAGACTAGGCACAGGAGGTGTTGAGGTCCAGACAGTCGGTAATGTCGAAAATGATCGAGGCTGGTGAGGTGGTTGCGAGCCGGGAGACGAGGAACCAGAGCTGGAGCTATCGGTGACGGACACGACGAGCGAACCGGGACTAGGCTCAGGGAGGAGTCGGAGGTCCAGACGGTTGGAGGTCAGTTGCGGTCGTGTGCGACGGAATAGACCAGGACTAGACTCAGGTGGAGTCGGAGGTCTCGGTCGGTGTCGGGTGAACACGATGGGCGGCGGCGAGTGGATCGGGACTAGGCTCAGGGAGGAGTCGGAGGTCCAGACAATCAGGATGCCGGGTGCAGTCGTGTGCAACGAAGCGGACTGGACTAGACTCAGGGAGGAGTCGAGGTCCAGACGGTCAAGGTACCGGACGTGGGAAGCTTCCGGGAAGTTGCTTGAGGGCAATTTGGTAAATTGACTCAAGCAAATGAGTGGAGTGGGTGGTTCTCCCTCCAAAATCTGGTTGAGAGTTGTTTGACCTCCTATTGCCTCATGTGGATGTGAGGAGAGTGGGTGGAGGTGGTATGCCACTTCTTGAATTTCTTCTTTGGTGTGAGCCCTTGTCTTCATAAGTGGAAAGATGGAGGCAGGAGATGCAGCTCAGCCAAGTCAAGGATTGAGAAGGGAGCTAGTCTGAGAGCTCATGGGTGTGTAAGCAAAGCAAGAAAGTGAGCTTGCTTGTGTACTGCGTGTGTGTAGTTTGCGCTCATGTGAAGCATGTATGTGAGATGTGAGCTAAACCATTTGTAATCATTCATCTCTCATCCTCAATATCATTATGAGAAGTATTGTGTTGAGCTGTTTTCATTTCTTGCTCACTCTGTAATGGATTTCCTCCTTCAGTCATTTCTCTATTCTTCTCAGTTAGAAATGATTTTGAGTTAAATCTTTTGCTTGTTTGGTTGGTTCTTGTTTGCTCTGTGATGGGAATATGCCTCAAGACCATTTGGTCAGATAAACTCCCAAGGGCCAAATGGAAGAATCAAAGATTCTCTCATTTTCATTCTGCAGCATGTTTCCTCTGTTATGAAATTCTAGGGTTTCATGTCAGGGCAAGGTTGGTTCTTTTGATTTCCCTTCTAAAGATGGCCTAAGATTTAGGTATTGCAGTTGTGAGAGCATATCCAGTTGAGGTTCACATTTACTTGGGCAAAGGATGGAAGAATCTTGAGAAATCTGAAAATTAGTCTCCTCTCCACTTTATTTTCAGATTTCAGCTCAGAAACTTGATTCTTTGCTCTTGTGTTAATTTCCCTTGAAGCTTGTTGTCTCTCTGCTGTTTAGAACTTAGTTTTGCCACTTTAGTCTGCAACTGAATAATAGCTTCTCTTTAATTTCAGTGAAATTGCGAGTTTCAGCTTTTTCAGTCTTTTCAGTTGACGCTGCTGTTCTATGCTCTCGGGGGCCGGTCTGACTGGAAAAGCTATGGCGGTCAGACCGAGCTATAAATGGTGGTCAGATTGGCCTTTGTAAAGCAATCAGACTGGCGGGTGCCTGGCGGTTAGACCGGCCTTGCCATGGTGGTCTGACCGGCCAAGGCAGAGCGCTCTGACCGGACTATGCAAACCGGTCTGACCGGCCTGGCCTGATTACCTGCAGTTCTCTGTGATTTTCTTCAGTTGTTTGCTATATTATGTCTTGCCTTCTCCTTTGCATGGTTGGGGTTCCAGAGAGCTTTAGCCTTCCTCTTCATAGCTTTTCGTAGCTATCGGAGAGTTGTCTCGCTTGTGGATACTTGGGGGCATTTTTTAAAGAGGCACCATTCACCCCCCCCTTTTGTTGCCATATCCGATCCTACAATTGGTATCAGAGCCAGTTAGCTCTTCCTCGTAGATCTTAACCAGTCTCTTGAGCCATGGCAACGGACAAGTATTCCACCAAGCCCCCGATCTTTGATGGGATTGACTATCCCTTTTGGAAGAGTCGGATGGAGACCTACATACAGGCTCAGGGCTATGCGATTTGGCGCAAGGTCAAAGTTCGTTTTGCTATTCCTACCGAAGAGAACATCAATGTGGCGAACATGCCCGATGTTGAGGCAAATGCGAAGGCAAGGAACATCATAATCCAAGGTTTGAACCGAAATGAGTTTGATCGCATTTCTCATCTTACGTCAGCCTATGACATTTGGGTGACTCTCGATGCTTACCATGAGGGCACCACCCAAATCAAAACGGTACGATAGGACCAGTTCAAGCGAGATTACAACAAGTTTGAAATGCTCGCTGGAGAGTCCCTTTATGAATGCTTTGCGAGATTCCACAAGATTTTGCGCAACCTCCGAGCGGTCGGTCTCACATACCCCGACTCGGACAACGCTCGTCAAATGCTTTCAGCCTTGGATTTGCGTGTTTGGGAGATGAAAGTGACCACCATCAAGGACACGACGGATATTTCGACTTTGACTCTTGATGCGTTGCACTCATGCCTCAAGACTCACGAGATTGACATTGTCTCTCGCAAGTCGAAGTCTCAATCCATGGCGTTGGTCACTGATCCCAGTTCGACTTCTGAGTTTCCTTCTGATGGATTTTCTGGTTTTTCTCTTGTTGCTGTTTGTGAGATGAATGATGACCTACTAGAACAACTTCTAGAAAACTAGCTAGCCCTCTTAGCCAGGAAATTCTCCCATGCATATAAGAGGGTTAGGGAGAGAAAGAGAGGTGGACAAGTGATTTGCTTTGAATGTGGTGGTCCCAACCACATTCGAGCAAACTGCCCCAAGCTGGAGGGCAAGAACGACTACGGCGGTTCGAGCAAGAACGTCTACACCGACAAGAACCGCAACAAGAAGCCTCCAAGTAAAGAGAAGAAGTTCCACAACCTTGGCAAAGCCAAGAAACTCTTCCATCGCATCCTCACTGCCTTCAAAGACCTCGACCTTAGCGAGGTGGAGGGGTGGAGCGACGACGATGGGAAGGACGAGCAAGATCACAAGATGGAGATGAGTTTTCCGGCATGTGCTTCATGGCCTTTGAGGGTGACATCAGCGACAACGACCTATACTCTGACTCCGATGAGGTATATCCCTCTAACGATTAGCTCAATGAAGCTTTTCTTAAGCTAGGTAAATTTCATGCTAGATCTAGAGCTAGGTGTAGTGAGTTAGAGAAGGAAGTAGAGAGATTGTCATGGGAGCTTACTTCACTTATATCTGCTCCCTCCCGTGACGAATGTGATGTATGCTCTTCTTTGCTTGGAGATATGGAGAAATTAAGGACCTCTCATGATAGTCTGTCTTTTGAGCTTGATATGCTTAAGGTGGAGAATGTTAGTCTTTTAGCTGAACTAGAGATGAGTAGGACTGTTGCTCTTTCATCTACCGTTGTTGAAACTACATCTTGCACCTTATGTGAGGATAAGGACAATGCATTTAGAGGTCTGTATACCATGCTTCTCAATTTGCCCGAGACTTGTGAAAGTTGCAATAATTTGAAAATGAATCTAAAAAGGGCAGATCATAAAATTGCTGAATTACAAGTTTCTTTACTTGAGCCTATTGCTTCATGTATGAACTATCCTAAATTAACTGCTGAACTTGAATCTGTCTCAAAACAGTTTCAAGAAATGATTGATTACAACAAGAAAATGGCTCAGTATACTTCTAAGGACCCTGTTAGCTCACCATGCAATAATTGTGAAAATCTAAAATCTGACTTGATTGCATTGGATGAAAAATGTGTGAAGCTAACTAAGGACCTTCTAGAGAAGCCACCATCTGCTTGTAATGTGTGTGCTGGTGTTGGGAAGAAACATGAGGGTTTGGTAGAGACGCCTAGCGATGTGAACCAAATGGCTAGCAGTAGGACTGTCCCTTCTGAGGCGGCTGTGCGTGCACATGCCTTCCGTTCTTCTGCTATTGGTTCTTCTTCTACTCCCTTACCTTCTGCTGTCTCTTCTTCCCCCTGCTCTTCTTGCACCTCTCTCTTTCAAGAGTGTTAGTGTCTTATAAACACTCTCGAGAGGTTTGTAGGAGGCAAGAAGAAGCTGAATCTTATTCTAGACCAATCCAAGATTTGCAAATTCAATCAAGGTCTAGGATATGATTTTTTCTGAGGATGTTAGGAAGCATCCACTTGCTGTTCTTAGACCCATAACAGCAGGTGTGATCGAGGTCGAGCCTAGAACTCAGAAAGTTCAATTCAAATCAGCGGGCATTGTCCAAGGGATTTCTGACAGTAGGGTGGTTCCACCTGTTGCTTCGACTTCTCAGAAGGCGAAGCCTCATCATGCTACTTCTACCTCTCAGAAGGTGAAGTACCATTGTGAGAGAACATGTGGATGTGACCTCATGTTTGTGATGAGTGTTCTGGAAAGATTGAGTTTGGTTTGTCGGGTTCGTGCCAAGATGGCACTTGGCACAGTTGGGTTTGGTTAGATGGACTTGAGGCGCATTCTTCTTCCCGATTGGTTTGTTGGGCAATTTTATGCTTGAGTACGATTTTCTGATGTTGATTGTGATTACATGTTTCGAGCGGTGCTATGTAATGTATTTCTTGTCTATGATGGCTGCAGGACATCGAAGCGGAGTCGTGGCGAGGCACAGGATGACCGGACTAGGCGCAGGCGGTGCCGAGGTCAGAGCGGTCGAGGTGTGCCGAAGACGGCAAGAACTCGAGGTGGCTGCGAGGCTTGGAAGGCAAGGAATGAGAAAACTTCCCGAAAGGTGCAGGAGGGGCGTTTTGGTGAATACGCAAAGCTGCACTAAAGGAAGTGGATTTGGTTAGAGATTAGTGGGTAAAGTGTAAAGCTTAATGGGCAAAGCATTTTTGAACCCTCTAGTGCAAAGACTATAAATAGGAGGTGTGTCTCCTGGTTGTTGTATGGCTTGGGAGAGGGGTTAGAGTTTGTTTTGCTTTGTGCTTTTGTTGTTGGGAGTTGGTGGGAGGCAAAGTTCTGTTGGTTCTTGTCTCCCTTCGTGTGTTCTTGAGGGACAGAGAGGTGAGCTTTTATGTGAAGCATGTAGTGTGATTTCCTTGTATGAATCGCGTATGGGGACACCTCTGTAATCATCTCGTTTCAATTTGAGAAGGATTGTGTTGGGCTATTTCCATTTCTTGCTCTCTTTGTGATGGTTTTCGTTTTTACTCTTTCCACTGTTATTTTGTGTTTTTGAGATGAATCCTTGCTCTAATGGTTGGCTCTTGATTTCTATGTGAAGGGAAAATACTCAAGGCCCTTAGATCATTCCATTTTCAAGAGCAAGTTAAGGATTCATTGATTTCTATGATCTCCCTTGCCCTCGTCAAAATTTCTCTGTTCAGTTCTTTTTAGGGTTTTAGTACAGAGCTATATGGAATCTCTTGTTTCTCTCCAAAAGATTGTATTTTGTTGTGTGCCTTCAGGGTCTGAGGCTATTTCTTAGCTAATCTCATGGTTTCATGCTCAAAGAATCAAAGATTGGCTGGGAATTTCAGTTTTAGGGTAGCTCTATGTGACTTTTCAGTTTTTGGCTCAAATATCAAATTCTTGATTTCTTGATGAATCTTCTTGATGCCTGATGCCTCTCTGCTGTTTAGAATAGCTTTTAGATCTTTTGGGTAAAAGAAGACAGCAGCAATCCTCATTTTTCTTGATTTAGGCAAGGTGCAGATTTTTCAGAGTTCTGATTTTCATTTCGAGCTTGCTGTTTGTTCAGTGCTCAGGTTAATCGGTCAGACCGAAGCAAACCGGGCGGTCAGACCGGACCCCGGCCGGTTAGACCGGCCCACACACGACGGTCAAACCGGCGGTGTGAAGGCGGTCAGACCGGCCGTTGCACACCGGTCAGACCGGCCAGATGTTTTTAGCTGTTAATGCTCTTTGTTCGATGATTTCTCTTACTACCTTGTTTTAGTATTATTGCCATGTTTTCTCCTTCTGTATGCTTGAGTATCCAATGAGCATAACCCTTTTCTTCATAGCATTTGTTGCTATCGGAGAAGAACGTTTTAAGTGGATACTTTAGGGGGAAATTTGAAAAAGCAACATTCACCACCCCTCTGTTGTCGATCTCGATCCAACACATTGTACCTTCTGTCGGAAGGATGGACACTCGGTCGAGCGATGCTTCAGGCGCGCCAAGATCGCGCGTAGAGACCATGTTAAGGCTCTTAGGCGTATTCAAGGTCAGCCCCGGACCTTGAGTGCACCTAAGACTAACACGAGGTCTGGAGTTGCTTCAGTTGATGGGTTTGGGCAGCATCGAGGACTTGGATATTCTGAGATTTCTAGTTTTCATCCTCGATATGTCTCTGGTCATGACTTCCGCCGTTCTAAGGGTAGATCTCGTTTCCCCCATCGAGATGGCTACGCGCGGCGTGATCAGTGTGTTGTTGGTACTCCGACTCACTCTTCCATAGCAGTCGGACCCAACGACAGCTTCAGGTCTACACATAGACCTTCTGCTTCTTTGAGCGACAGAGAGCGTAGGGTAGCTAGAGGTCAGTCGTGTGTGGCTACTTCTTCTGCTCGACGTGTGACTCAGTATTGGGTTCCAAAATCACTTTTGATTTATCCCAGTACTGAGCCTTCACTCTCTGCTTGACTTAGGTTCGCCGGGAAGGGAAGGGAGAGGTTTGGCTCGTGGACTCCGGTTGTTCTCATCATATGACCGGAGACTCCCGTTGGTTCTCTTCCTTAGCCCGTGCTCTAGGTGATGAGACGATCACCTTTGGAGACGCTTCGTCTGGGCGCGTCATCGCAAAAGGCACTGTGCGCATTAATGATTCTTTCATTTTAAAAGATGTTGCCTTAGTGAGTAAGCTGCAGTATAATTTGCTTTTAGTTTCTCAGCTTACCGATGACGGTTTCGAAGTGAGCTTCAAGAAAAACGCTTGCAAAATTCTTGATTCTTTGGGTAGTCTGGTTTGCGAGATTTCTAGTTATGGGAGGATCTTTCGTGCTGATTTTGTTGAGTCTTCTGGTGATCCTCTCAGGTGTTTAGTTGCTTCTGAGTCCCGTGACCTTACTTTCTGGCATAGGAGACTTGGTCATATTGGATTTGACCATTTGACTCGAGTTAGCGGCCACGACCTTATTCGTGGTCTGCCGAAACTCAAGATGGTCAAAGATCTAGTTTGTGCTCCATGCCGGCACGGCAAGATGGTTGCTGCTTCTCACCCTCCGGTCACAGTGACTATGACCGATGCACCAGGACAGCTGCTCCATATGGACACAGTTGGACCACCTACAGTGCAGTCAGCAGGAGGGAAGTGGTATGTTCTTGTCGTGATCGATGACTTCTCGAGGTACTCTTGGTCGTTTTTCTTAGCCTCGAAGGATGAGACATTTACCCATTTTCGGCGTTTGTTTAGTATGCTTTCTATTGAGCTCCCCGGTGCCTTACGAGCGATCCGCAGTGACAATGGCACGGAGTTCAAGAATTCCTACTTCGAGAGGTTTTGCGGTGAGATAGGCGTAGAGCACCAGTTGTCTTCTCCATACGTCCCTCAGCAGAATGGCGTTGTGGAGAGGAAGAACCGTACCCTGGTTGAGATGGCCAGGACGATGCTTGATGAGTACTCTACACCAAGGAAGTTTTGGGCTGAGGCTATAGCCACCGCGTGCCATGTTTCGAACAGAGTTTTTCTCAGGGCACACTTGCATCTCACTTCTTATGAGTTGAGATATGGGCGAAAGCCCAGCGTCTCGTATTTTCATGTAATTGGTTGCAAGTGCTTTATTCTGAAGTCTGGGAACCTAGATAAGTTCGAGTCATGTTTTTGTGATGGTATCTTTCTGGGTCACTCGACTTCTTCGTGGGCTTATAGGGTCTGGAACTGCGAATCTATCAAAATGGTAGAGACCTGTGAGGTGACCTTTGATGAGGCTAGTCCGGGGACTAGGTTCGATATCTCAGGTTCTTTAGAGTAGTCCAAGACCATCTTTGTGGATGATGAGAACGATGGAGATGAGGGTTGTCTACCTGATCCAGTTCCTCATCCTCCCCTTGAGGTGCCTGCTTCCACCACTACACCTCGAGGAGATCAGCCCATGCCTTCTGCTTCTTCTGGAGCTAGTGGCTCTGTCCCTACCTCATCAGCTCATGAGGTAGAGGCCACTTCTTCATCTCATCCAGGACCTCCCCAAAACATCCAAAAAGACCATCCTTCCGAGCAGATCATTGGAGACCTCTTTGAGCGAGTCACTCACTCAAAATCTGGCATGTCTCATTTCTGTCTCCACTCTGCCTTCGTTGCCACCTTGAGCCCAAGGATGTTAGTCATGCTCTTTCTGATGAGTCTTGGGTCAATGCCATGCATGAGGAGTTGAAAAACTTCGAGAGAAACAAGGTCTGGTCGCTTGTTGAGCCCCCTAGAGGTCACAATGTCATTGGTCCCAAGTGGGTGTTCAAAAACAAGCAGAGTGAGGATGGGGTAGTCATTCGAAACAAGGCTAGACTGGTAGCTCAGGGCTTCTCCCAGATCGAGGGTCTAGATTTTGAGGAGACCTTTGCCCCTGTAGCTAGACTTGAGGCCATTAGAATCCTGCTTACTTTTGCAGCGTCTAAGGGTTTCAAGCTTTACCAGATGGATGTCAAGAGTATCTTTCTCAATGGGTTTATTGAGGAAGAGGTCTATGTGAGACAGTCTCCAGGTTTCGAGAACCCCAAATACCCAAACCATGTCTACAAGCTTTCCAAAGCCTTGTATGGACTTAAGCAAGCCCCTAGAGCTTGGTATGAGAGGCTTAAGTCCTATCTGTTGAGTCATGGGTTTGAGATGGGTAAGGTAGATAAGACCTTGTTCATTCGTAGGCATGGCACTGACCTTCTACTTGTCCAGATTTATGTGGATGACATCATCTTTGGTGGCTCCTCTCATGCTCTTGTTTCACAGTTCTCAGATGTCATGAGCACCGAGTTTGAGATGAGCATGATGAGTGAGTTGACCTTCTTGCTTGGCTTCTAGATCAAGCAGACTCGGGAGGGTACTTTCTTGCATCAAGGCAAGTACACTCGTGACCTCCTGAGACGCTTTGACATGAGTGATGGTAAGCCGGTGTCAACTCCCAAAGCTTCCACAGCTTCACTTGACCCAGATGAGGAGGGCGAGCCAGTTGATCAAAAAGAGTACAGAAGCATGATTGGCTTCCTCTTGTACCTCACTGCCTCAAGACCGGACATACATTTTTCTGTGTGTCTTTGTGCTCGTTTTCAGGCTTCTCCTCGCGTATCTCACTGCCAGGCAGTGAAATGCATTCTTCATTACCTTCGAGCTACCATTGACTATGGTATATGGTACTCTTCCTCTTCCTGTCTTTCCCTCAGAGCCTACTCGGACGCAGACTTTGCCGGCTATAGGATAGATAGGAAGAGCACTTCTGGCACCTGCCAATTCATTCGCACTTCTCTTGTCTCTTGGTCTTTTAGGAAGCAGTCTGGTGTTGCACAGTCCACCGTAGAGGCCGAGTACGTTGCTGCAGCCAGGTACTTTGGATGGCTTCGACCCTGCGGGACTTTGGGTTAGTTATAGACAGTGTTCCACTCTTTTGTGATAACACTTCTGCCATTAACATTGCTAAGAACCCAGTGCAGCACTCTCGGACCAAGCATATTGATATTCGATATCACTTCCTTAGAGACCATGTGAAGAAGGGTGATATAGTGCTCCAGTTTGTGGAGAGTGACCACCAGTTGGCTGGTATCTTTACCAAGCCTTTGGATAGCTCTAGGTTTTCAGCTTTGCGGAGAGAGCTTGGGGTGGTTTGTCCTTATGGACTGTAGTGAGGGGGAGTTTCTGTGCTTTACTGCTTTATCATGTATATTATGCTCCTGTTCTCAGTTTGTTGCATTGCATTCAGGGTGCATTCAGGGTTATTTCTCCTAGCATAGATTAGAGTGTATCTCTTGTCTTTAGTTGCTTAGATTCCTTCTTCTCATCTTGTGCTCTAGGATGATGTGTATTAGCTGCTTCTCTTCTCACTAGGTTGAGCTCACTCACTTCTTATAGGTTCTAGCAAGGGTTGGGCCACCCTTAAGTAGACAGGGAACGTGTTTGCTCCTTAGTTAGTTAGTAGAGCAGTTGATAGTCCTAGTGTCATATGGGGTAGATGAGAGTCAGTCTGAGCCATAGTATCCTCTATATCTTGTCTATGCTTTAAGGACTGCCTTTTCTGCTTTTCTTCCCAGCTTCTCGTCTTTATTTGTGTTGGTTCAGGGGGAGTTCATTTGGGAGCTTCTGGAGCTTAATATTGACATAACTCAACTTGAACTAAAAGTGCATCTCATGTTGAGGGGGAGCTGGATTTTCTTGCATTTCAGCGTTCTGCATTGTAATATAATTACATGGAGCATTGATTATTATCCTTAGTTGACATATTGACAATGCTTTACATCTTGCCATGATCTGTACTTACTTGCTAGATATATCATAACTTTATATGTGTTGTCAAGCCTTTGCCATTGATAAGTTAATTAAAAATTGCACAACTTGAATTAAGATATGTCATGTTAGCTCTTGAGACTAGTCTGTCTTTAGTTATTCTTTTATGATTCATGCCATGTCAAATAGGCTAAGTTGAGCTTTGAATCTTTATTGAGCTTTAGATTGAGCTATGCTAGTCTCTTGATAAATCATGAGTTAGTACAACTGTTTAAAAAGCAAAAAGATCTCTTTATGTGCGAAAAACTGATCTCACCAATTCTTTCTCATGAGACTGCTTGCCATTGCACTAGGCATGAACGCAGGGGGAGTTTTGGATGACCAAGATCATCTCCTTAAGTTTCTTGCTTGGAGCGGTCGCATAAGGCTTGAGATCTAGCACATGACTAAAATTTTGGATGGAAACGACCATGAGTTTCAAAAGAAAAACATGTCGATTGTGCTAAATTTGCTTAATTACAAAATGACTAAAGTGCTTAAACAAATGATTCATTCTTGAACTTATAGCACTCTAAATTAACTTAATTCTAGCTTCTTGGTTCCACTTAGATTATTGACATGGCTTACATCATCTTTGGATACCTCTAGCTAGACTTTGATCTTGAATGGCTTGACATGCTAATAAATTCATCTAAGATTCAGATTGTTACTTATGTGGCTTGGCTTGATTATGCATATCTTGTTATGATCTTGATAGCATCCCTATGAATTATGGCTTGGTGTAATATTAAATGGTCATTTTGGATAATCTTCATGGCTCTAATTGCTTAGATTAAATAATATTCAGCCATTTCATCCATATTCATGCTTTATTTTCCTCCAAAGAACCTTGATGATTTTATTGCCAAAAGGGGGAGAATAGTTGGAGAAAAAACCACATTTTGGGAGCTTTTGAGGAAAACTTGCTCTTTAGCTTTTGAGGAAAACTTGCTCTTTCTTTTGCTCCTTGTGTCGACATGGTCATTAGCATCATTTTCTTCCTCTTGGACCATGTTTGACTCTCAAGCAAACTCAATCTTATGCTTTTTCTGTGTTTGTCAATATACTCATCAAGGGGGAGATTGAAAGACCATGTGGAGGTATCCCCAAGTTGGTGATGAGTAATTAACGGTTGGTTTCGAGAGTTTGAATTTGTTTTGGGTATTCTAGGGTTGAGTACCTTTACTTGTGCTAATGTTGATTATGCTGTTTTGTGTGGTGCTATGTGACGGTTTGCTTGTCTGTGTGACTGCAGGACTTCAGAGCTAGGTCATGGTGAGGCGAGGAGGATTGGGACTAGGCACAGAAGGTGTTGAGGTCCAGACGGTCGGTAATCTCGAAGATGATCGAGGTTGGTGAGGTGGTTGCGAGTCGGGAGACGAGGAACCGGAGCTGGAGCTACCGGTGACGGACACGACGGGCGACGACGAGCGAACCGGGACTAGGCTCAGGGAGGAGTCGGAGGTCCAGACGGTTGGAGGTCGGTTGCGGTCGTGTGCGACGTAACAGACCAGGACTAGACTCAGGTGGAGTCAGAGGTCTCGGTCGGTGTCGGGTGAACACGACGGGCAGCGGTGAGTGGATCGGACTAGGCTCAAGGAGGAGTCAGAGGTCCAGATGATCAGGATGCCAGGTGCGGTCGTGTGTAGCGAAGCGGACCGGACTAGACTCAGGGAGGAGTCGAGGTCCAGACGGTCAAGGTACCGGACGTGGGAAGCTTCCGGGAAGCTGCTTGAGGGCAATTTGGTAAATTACTGAAGCAAATGTGTGGAGTGGTTGATTCTCCCTCCAACATCTGGTTGAGAGTTGTTTGACCTCCTATTGCCTCATGTGGATGTCAGGAGAGTGGGTGGAGGTGGTATGCCACTTCTTGAATTTCTTCTTTGGTGTGAGCCCTTGTCTTCATAAGTGGAAAGATGGAGGCAGGAGATGCAGCTCAGCCAAGTCAAGGAATGAGAAAGGGAGCTAGTCTGAGAGCTCATGGGTGTGTAAGCAAAGCAAGAAAGTGAGCTTGCTTATGTACTGCGTGTGTGTAGTTTGCTCTCATGTGAAGCATGTATGTGAGATGTGAGCTAAACCATTTGTAATCATTCATCTCTCATCCTCAATATCATTATGAGAAGTATTGTGTAGAGCTGTTTTCATTTCTTGCTCACTCTGTGATGGATTTCCTCCTTCAGTCATTTCTCTGTTCTTCTCAGTTAGAAATCATTTTGAGTTGAATCTTTTGCTTGTTTGGTTGGTTCTTGTTTGCTCTGTGATGGGAATATGCCTCAAGACCATTTGGTCAGATAAACTCCCAAGCGCCAAATGGAAGAATCAAAGATTCCCTCATTTTCATTCTGCAGCATGTTTCCTCTGTTCTGAAA
The DNA here is from genome assembly GCA_036346575.1 of Dendrocalamus sinicus. Taxonomy (NCBI): domain Eukaryota; kingdom Viridiplantae; phylum Streptophyta; class Magnoliopsida; order Poales; family Poaceae; genus Dendrocalamus; species Dendrocalamus sinicus. The sequence goes on along the minus strand of CM070658.1, from coordinate 12,935,571 downwards.
TTCTAGGGTTTCATGTCAAGGCAAGGTTGGTTCTTTTGATTTCTGTTCTAAAGATGGCCTAAGATTTAGGTATTGTAGTTGTGAGAGCATATCCAGTTGAGGTTAACATTTACTTGGGCAAAGGATGGAAGAATCTTGAGAAATCTGAAAATTAGTCTCCTCTCCACTTTATTTTCAAATTTCAGCTCAGAAACTTGATTCTTTGCTCTTGTGTTAATTTCCCTTGAATCTTGTTGTCTCTCTGCTGTTTAGAACTTAGTTTTGCCACTTTAGTCTGCAAAGAACAGTAGCTTCTCTTTAATTTTAGTGAAATTGCGAGTTTCAGCTTTTTCAGTCTTTTCAGTTGACGCTGCTGTTCTATGCTCTCGGGGCCGGTCTGACCGGAAAAGCTATGGCGGTCAGACCGGGCTGTAAACGGTGGTCAGACAGGCCTTTGTAAAGTGGTCAGACCAGTGGGTGCCTGGCGGTCAGACCGGCCTTGCCATGGTGGTCTGATCGACCAAGGCAGAGCGGTCTGACCGGACCATGCAAACCGGTCTGACCGGCCTGGCCTGATTACCTGCAGTTCTTTGCTGATTTTCTTCAGTTGTTTGCTATATTATGTCTTGCCTTCTCCTTTGCATGGTTGGGGTTCAAGAGAGCTTTAGCCTTCCTCTTCATAGCTTTTCGTAGCTATTAGAGAGGAGTCTCGCATGTGGATACTTGGGGGCATTTTTTAGAGAGGCACCATTCACCCCCCTCTGTTGCCATATCTGATCCTACAATTGTCAATTCTAGAGGCATTATAAAAAAGTGTGATATAGGATTGCTGTGTTGTAGCGGGTATCGAAAATCGCGTCCTGTGTCACTGAACTTGTTATGTCTCTCTCCTAGGGAAACATAAGCGGTAAATAACCAACGTGATTCCAAAAAAGTTAGCCTCGGCAATTACAAACGAAGGAAAAATTATAATAGAGTTATGTATGGAGGAAATGAGTTTACCTATTAATTAGTTCTTGCACACGACTGAAGCCGTGGTTGCTCCTAAGTAGGGAATCAAGGTATATTACCTTTCTTTACTTTAGTACAATCACAATCAAAATCCAGTGAGACCTTGTCATGTGTATCGCCATAGTGATTAATTCTAAGTTCATGTTGCATATAAAGTACAAATAAAATTTGTGTGCCAACTAGTGAAGCACTTACCCTTGGTTGAAGGGTACCATGATGTACTCCTTATCGCTGTGAGCAATCAATCCCCTCGTTATGTAATCTTGCATGAAGGATGCATTTCCGTTGATAGATTGCTCTGAGACCAAGTGTGGGTCAAGGAAACCCACTGGTTGTCGCCGTCGTTGGACTTGTTGGATCATGTATCTATACATAAGGAAAGAGTAATGACATTTATTGGTATGACGTGAATGTAGAACTTCATTGTATAGTACACTTATAGTGTCCAGTATCGTAGAAGTGAGGCGTCGAGTTCATCGAGATTGAATAGTAAGAATAAGTCTTCGAATGCCATGACGATATAGCCCGAGTCGTGGAGGAAATGTGTCTCCTTATATCTCACAGCGATTCCACTGCGCCGGTTTGGCTTCATGTTGGACCTCTGCATGTACCAGGTATGCAATGTATTGCAAACCAGACCAAGCCGGGGTAATTGTGACTCGGGGACCAATGATACTCCTAGAATGAACTTCTATGGTTCGGGACACACCTTAATTTTCTTCGCTTGAGTCTTAGAGCCTTGCTTATGATATATTTTCGGTGGTGTCTGCACGGGAGCCGATGCAACAAGCTTTGGAATGTCTCTCTTGGACAGCTGTAGGTGGAGCCACCGGAGCCGACGTGACAGGTCCAGGGTGATGTCCCTCTTGGGCCACTAGATGTGGAGATCGTGACATGGAAGAGTCGAGGGCGATGTCCCTCTTGGGCCACTGGATGAATGTGTGGACGGCATCCCCTAATGTCGTAATCTCTTCGTTGGGGGCTTCTCAAGAGGGACGGTTTTAAAACATCATTAATCATGTCCACCTGAACCTTTATGAAATCAGTCTCTACTTGTACACTGTGCTTTTCCCATTGCGAGGAGCACCTGTCGTTGCACAAGTCCCTGTACTTCTGCTGGATATCGAATGAATTTGTAATTTCCTCCCATAGCTGGTCTTTTTGATCCTTTGCCAAATCTTTCCAGCTTGCTATGGTGATGGGGACCCGTTGCCTTCCAATTATCCCACAGGTAATCCAAAATGATGCTGCTACTTTCTTCAGTTCCAGAGGGACCCCATCTGGAGAGATACCGTGATAGTCATTCGGCCCTCTGCCCTTTTCGATACTCCTCAGCCACACTTAGTTATCCTAATCTTGGGAGTGTGAGACCCAGATGAAGACAACAACAACTGTGTGGACGCCATCTCTCTTCCAAGAAAAAACTAACTACAGTGAGTTATGGGCCTAAACAAAGTTCTATGAAGCAAGTGACACATACCAGTGTATCCAATTCATTGAACTGGATACATTGGAGTGTGACACTTGCTTCATGCTTTTTGAAGGTCTATGTGGCATATATTATCACTACAAGATCCCTTTGGAATAGTAATATGCCATTCCAAATAGATCTTGTAGCTAACAAGTGCAACGTATATCATGAAGTTCTAAAGGTCATAAAATAATTTAGCCAACTATTGAGACAGAGAACAAGATTGACAAATGACAGTAATAGTAAAACATTTTGGACGACGACTGTGTGGATGCCATCTCTCTTCTAAGAAAAAATTAACTGCAGTGAGCTACGGGCCTAAACAAAGTTCTATGCAGCAAGTGACACACACCAGTGTATCCAGTTCATTGAACTGGATACATTGGAGTGTGTCACTTGCTTCATGCCCTTTGAAGGTTTATGTGGCATATATTATTACTACAAGGTCCCTTTGGAACAGTAACATGCCGTTCCAAATAGATCTTATAACTAACAAGTGCAGCATATATTATGAAGTTCTAAAGGTCATAAAACAATTTAGCCAACTATTGAGACAGAGCACAAAATTGACAAATGATAGTAACAGTAAAAATTTAGAGCTCAAGCTTGAATATTCAATTTTAGTATTAGATCTTGTAAGTAACAAGTGAAGCATATATCATAAAGTACTAAAGGTCATAAAACAATTTAGCCATCTACTGAAGATAACAAAACAAATTAGCCAACTATTGAGACAGAGGCGAATGGTGTCGGGAAGGAGCGGCGGCGGCGTGAGGTTGAGGTGGCCGGCGTCGGGAGGGAGCGGCGGCCGGCATAGAGAGGGAGTGGCTGATGGTGTCGGGAGGGAGTGATAGACAGCGTCAAGAGGGAGTGGCAGCGTAGGAGGGAGCGGCAGCCGACGTCGGGAGGGAGTGGCGGACAGCGTCGGGAGGGAGTGGCAGACGGCGATGAGAGGGAGAGGCGGCCGGCGTCGAGAGGGAGCAGCGGCGTCGGGAGGGAGTGGCAGCGTCGCGCGCGAGTGAGCAGTCAGATCTAGCAAAACCTAGTAGTGGCGGAGGAGACAGAGAGAGTAAGTGAGGACTCTGCGAGCAGAACCTATTGCGAATATTTATAGGGAAACTATCACAGATGGTTCTTTTATAGAACCGTCTGTGATATGTCGAATATCACAGGAGGTTCTTGCTTCACCTTGATGCCCTTCCAATCATCGGAGTCATTTTTATGCTTGTATCGGGATGCTTTGCACACTGGACAAACATGTAAAATAGCATACTCTTTACGGTACATGATACAATCATTGGGACATGCATGTATTCTTTCTACTTCCATTCCCAATGGGCAAAGAATCTTTTTGGCTTGGTAGGTGGTTCTCGACAACACATTTCCCTTTGAAAGCATATCCACTAGGAGACCTAACACTGTTGTGAAACTCTTGTCAGACCAACCATTACTTACCTTCAATTTTAGTAGTTCTAGAACTGATGACAACCTCATGTATTGTGGCTTGCAGCCCGGGAACAAAGGTTTCTCCAAGTCCTCTATCAAGCCCTCAAATTTACTAAACTCTCTCTCACTGTAGTTCCCTTCTGCATCACGTAGCATCTGATCCAGATTGTCATCCTGCGGCCTATCCTCATGATCGAAAGCACAGTCCACAACCGGCATATCGTTGTCTCCCTCGATGATGTCATAACTACCTTTTTTGTACTCTTCTCTTCACCGTGATTGGTCCAACATTTGTACCCCTTTCTGAAACCCCTTTGAATCAAGTGAGCTTCGATCTGCGCTGAGTTGCTAAACATCTTTATATTATCACAATCAATGCATGGACAGTACATATATTCCATCCCCTTCTTCAACATGTCCATCTCGGCCACTCTTCTAAAAGCAGATATGCCATTAATGTACTCTCCACTCACATGGTTCTCAATGTACATGAAGCTTCAGTCTGACTACGCTACACATGTAACAAATGAATGTCAAAAATGATTATTAACGCTACTATATAGCAAATCAGACTAGTTAGCTATACTTACGCATGGCATCTATATATATTACGTAGGTAGCTATCTAACCACGTATTCATGACATAATAATGTTAAGCAAGAATATATTGAAGTGAATTACGAGTACTTACCCATTCTGAAATTGAGCAAACTAATATTATCTTTCTAAACCTAGCTAGCTAGATCTAAACAAAAACATATCTATCATCTCTTTCAATTACAAAAGCATGCATATAGGTTATTAAAAGCAATTGAGTACTAACCTCTGATCACTAAGAAGACGGCGATATGTTTTCACCGAACTCCCTAAAGCTGGCCGCCTCGCTCCACCGATGCAGCGCAGCGCAATGAAGACAGATCTGTGTCAAGATCGACGACATACACTCAGCATTTAATAGCGCAGATTATCACAGATGGTTCCAACCACAAACGGTCTGTGATACCAATATATCACAGACGGTTTGTATAGATAATTCACAGACAGTTATTATTATGAACCGTCTATGATGTCCGCAATATCACATACGGTTTGTTATAAGAACCGTCTGTCATGTCCAGAATATCAGAGATGGTTTTTATATGAACCATCTGTGATGTTCGCAACTTTCACAGACTGTTCTTAACACAAACCGTCTATGATGTCTTACTTATCATAGACGGTTCGTCATAAGAACCATCTGTAAAAGTTCACAGATGATTATTAACACGAACTGTCTGTGATGTATCAATTATCACAGACAGTTTGTGTTAATAACCGTCTATAAAATATCACATATGGTTGCTACTATAAACCGTCTATGATAGTTTAAGCACAGACAATTGCTACTATAAACTGTCTGTGATAGTTTAAGCACAGACGATTCCGTATTAACTGTCTGTGATGTAGCCGTCCAGTATAGCCTTTTGTTAGTAGTGGTAATTTATGTAAAAACAATGCACTGCGTATTTTGTTATGTCCCAATTATTTTAGTCATTTGCTCTCTTTCTTACATAATACACTTAGCTTCTGTCAGCCACCACTATTTATTAGCAAAAGCCTATATAAACTCTCCAACTTCTATCAATCACTTCTATTAGCCACTACTATTCATCCGCCACAGCCAAAAGCCATCACAAAAGCCAATATAAGCATGCCCTAAGGCTTCACCGTCTAGAAAATAAAAGGATGACAACTATAGAGGTTGTGCACCTTGGTAGGGTTCCACATTTTGATGTCATAAATTATGCTTAATGGAAAGTTAGAATGTCTATATTTCTTAAAGCCATGAATCCTCACATATGGAGAATCATTGATGCCGGTTTTGCTACACCTATTGATCCACAATACCCTACTCAAAGGGAAGATCAAAACTCGTAACTCGATGCTCAAGCATTGAATGCTCTATTTAGTACTTTGAATGTGGATAAATTCAATAGAGTGAGCAATCTTGAGAATGCATCCAAATCCAAGTATGAGTCAAGTGATGATAAGGTCGAGGCATGTCAAAACGAAGACATTGATGAGGAAATAGCCACTCTCATGAAGAAAATGAAGTAAATCATGAAGAGACGTGGCTCACAAGGTGATGGCTCAAGAAGAATACAACCCTCCAAAACAAAGCACTACAAAACTATTAAGTACTATAAATGTCAATAAAAGGGACACCTTGCATCAAAGTGTCCAATCAAGAAGGAGGATGATGAGCCCAAGTTAGCATCAAGAAGGAAGAAGGATGGCAAAAGAAGATACTTTGTTGGGTTTATCGTGGAGGATCTATGAACAACTTCAAGTAACAATGAGGCTCTATCACTTTAAGACATATCCACATGCTTTATGGCAAAAGGTAATAATAAGGTAAATGATGATAAGCTTTCTTATGATGAATTGATAAATATGATAGAAGAACCTAATGAGTACCTTGGGAAGGAGATGGTTTACTTAAAGCTTTGAACAAAGAGTATGACTTTCTTCAAAATAATAATGATGTGCTAAAAGAAGAGCATGAGTCTCTCTTCCTCAAGGATCTCACTAAGCCCAAGGTGGATATAGGCATTGCATATAATTTATTAGATGCTATGCCATGCATAGCTCCTAGCCCTTGCATCTCATCTAAGCTTAGCATATCCACCTCTTGTGATTATTTGCTTGGTATTCCTTATTGCTTTAAATCAAATACTTCTACTTTCTCTATGCTTGTTGAAACTAATCTTGTACAAAAAAAATAAGAAGCTCAAGGCCCTAGTTATAAAATTGAAAATGATCTAGAAAATGCTACAAAGGGGAGGCTTATCTTCTCAAACTATTGAATAATCAAAGAAAAACAAATGACAAGAGAGGAATTAGCTTTATCTCTAAGAAAAAGGAGTAGAGCAACCTAAAGCAAAATGGAAAACAATTCAACAACGTCAAGTGCTTTAGTTGTCACGAGAAGGGCCACTTTGCCTAGATGTGCCCTGATAAGATAGATGACAAGCAAATGTCATAAAGAAAAGGCAAGCTAATAATGGGCAAGATAACAAGACAAGAAGGGGAAGCAAAGGCCCAACTTGCTACAATTGACAGGAAAATAGATTCGAGACAGCGAATCCTGCGACGAGAATGCAATTAAACGGTAGGGGAGCCTCTAGGAGCAACCTGAAGCTCACCGATGCAGAAAGCAGGGTTCGGGAAGGCGTGGAGGGGGCTGGCGTCAGCGAGCTCAAGCCGTGGTGGGGGTCGGTCGGCGCTGGGGAAGAGGAGGCAGTAATGCTCCAATTGGATGGCGCGGTCGACTTCCTGAGGTGATGAAGATGCTACCGCTGCGGGGGTGAGAGACCATGTGGAGGTATCCCCATGTTAGTGATGAGTAATTGACGGTGGTATTAGTGAGTTTGTGTTTGTTTTGGGTATTCTAGGGTTGAGTACCTTTACTTGTGCTTATACTGATTATGCTATTTCGTGCGGTGCTATGTGACAGTTTGCTTGTCTGTGAGACTGCAGGACTTCGGAGCTAGGTCATGGTGAGGCGAGGAGGACCGGGACTAGGCACAGGAGGTGTTGATGTCTAGACGGTCGGTGATGCCGAAGATGATCGAGGCTGGTGAGGTGGTTGCGAGTCGGGAGACGAGGAATCGGAGCTGGAGCTACCGGTGACGGTGATGCGAATCCACCTAGCAAGCTAGCTGAACCCCGTTGCTTTGGCCCTGATCTTTCACGATACGCCTTGTTGGATGCCCTCTCCACGATGAGTCTTCTCCCATGCACACCGCAGCACGTGAACGAAGGGTAGAGAAACCGAAATTTCAGCGAGTAGAATCCAACACCACAATTGGATTCAACACACCAAGAGCAATTCCTCGATGGAAATCTCAAGAACACGCCAACAATGGCCACCAAACCATGGTGATTTTCTGGTTTCTATTTCTCAAATCATAACCTAAGTTACAATGGGACTAAGGCCCTGGTCTTATATTGGTGCACAATGCACGGCCTTGATTACAACTCATGCACTACTTGGCCTAAGGCCGAAACAAACTCCAATACGAACTAAAATGGAAATACCTAAACTGCTACCTCTGGTTTCTCTCTCAATTTGCGACTTGACCGTGAGGATTCCGTAGCTAGCACCTCACCCATTATGTGGGGCTTCAAAATATCTTTCCAACGAGTCCAAGAACGTCCAAATCGGACTCCGTTTGTGAAAGTTATGGACATTTTAGTATCGGTCTTGCCAGCTGTCCCAATCCGAGTCCGAATCGGTTTCAAATCTTTATATGTTTTGTTTTCTTGTTCAAGGGGCTTCCAAATCCATTTGGAACCTGAAAAGAAGTCCTTCTCAACCTTTAGAAAGCCATGGTGTGGTCGGATTTTATTCTTACTTGCATTGCAATACTCGAACTCTTTATGTTTGGCAAGTCTCGCGCGTCTCTCCGGACAGCTCGTGCAGCATCCAATGAAATTGTCATAACTTTGTGTAGAAAGCTCCAAATCAAGTGCCGTTTGATTCGTTGGAAAATAGACTTCATTAGCTTTCGAAATATGTCTCTGGTGCACATTAGAAATCTCAGAATTGGTATTCAAAGCTTCTTGAATATTATGCACAGAACTGCAAGCACTAACCAAAGTTGTAGTGCTACTTGATGCCACATCATCCTCCCCTCCTTGAAGCAAAGCCGTCCTCAGCTTTGGGGTAATCTTGGGAGCTTGATTCTTCTTGGCTGTAATTTCTTCATCAACATGAATAGCACTCTCCAATTTTGGTTTCAACACATGCTTCTTTCCCCCATGTACAAAAGTGTATGTGTTGGACCGGCCCTCATGCGTAGCATTGCGATCATATTGTCATGGTCTTCCCAACAATAATCCACATGCATCCATTGGAACTACGTCGCAATCCACCTTGTCAACATAGTCACCAACAACAAACGGAACACGCACCTTGTGAGTTATCTTTAGCCTTCCGGAGTTGTGTAGCCACTCCACATGATGTGGTTGAGGATGCCTCTACATGGATAGCCCTAAAGCATACACTAAATCTTTGCTAATCACATTGGTATAACTCTCACCATCTATGATCAACTTGCATGCTTTATCTTTGATCTTGCACTCCGCTTGGAAAACACTCCACCGCTGTCCTTTTGTTTCAGTTTCTTTACTTTGCACCTTCCAGACCAAAAGATTAACACCATTCAATTCTGGATAACAATAGACAACATCCTCCTTGGAATCATCGGATTTTTCACTTTCAAAATCACTACTAGAAGTTGTTGAAGCATAGCCATCTTTAGTGAGAAGCACTCTTCGTTGATTAGGACAATCACACATCATATGACCTCTTTCCTTGCACTTGAAACACTCAATTTCTCTAGCATGAGCATTAGAAGACAAACTAGAATCAGTTTTAGTTGCTTCTTTACCTCTGTTGCTTGCCTCCTTTGAAAGAGCACCATTTGAACGGCTTGATGCCGCCACTTTGTAGTGTGAACCCACATCATCGCCTTGCTGTGATGGACGCCTCCATGGGTTTGTTTGAGTGTTGGCATGCCTACCCTTGGCTTGTTTGCGCTTCAATTGTTGTTCAGCACGTTCAGTTTGATGCACCAAGTCTTGGATGTTGAAGTAATTGACCATCTCCACCCTATCTTGCACACCCTCATTCAACCCATTAAAGAAACGTGCTATAGTAGCCTCATCATACTCCTCTGTTCCTGTACAGATTATCAACATCTCCATCTCTTTATAATATTCGTCAACACTAGAATTACCTTGGCGTAGTTGTTGTAGCCGGTTGTACAAGGTCCTAGTGTAGTGTGCTGGGACAAAACGACGCCTCAAAATATTCTTCAATTGTACCCAAGTATCCAAATGAGCTCCTACGCGACACAATTGATTCCACCAAACAAGAGCATATCCGGTGAACTCAATTGTCGCCAAACGAATCTTCTTATCCTCAGTATAGTGATGGCTGTCAAAAATTTGTTCGACACGCATCTCCCACTCCAAGTACTCCTCCGGTTCAGCTTTACCATTAAATGATGGGAAAGAAATTTTTATCCGCCCAATTCCATCATCCATGGCAACACGCTGAGCAAACCCGACACCATCACGCATACCTCCACCATTGGCAGCACCTCTGCCACGCATGTCCCTACCACGGTCAACACCACGATAGTCCCGAGCATGGCGCGGTTGTGGAGCAAAGCCCGCTGCACCATCAAAGATCTCCTCGTGTTCATCGTCTTCATATGGTGCACGCCGTTTGGGATATTGAGGTCCCCGTTCAGCATGCTGAAATTGTGGTGGCTGGTTGCGTATCTCCTCCGTCAAAGCATCAATTCGCGCCCTCAAATCATCAATCTTGCCTTCAAACTTCTGGTGACAACTTAAGAAGTAATCACGTGTCGCTTCAAACCCGTGTCGCACCTCGGGCAGCAAAGATGCCGCATATTGGGGCACCTCCCCGATTGGCTCGGCATGATTATGCCGCGCCTTGCCATCTTCAATCTTCATAGAACCCGCCATCAAGAAAAATTTAGCAACCTCGTACCGTGATCAACCACGCTCTGATACCAAGATGATGCGGATCCACCTAGCAAGCTAGCTGAACCCCGTTGCTTTGGCCCTGATCTTTCACGATACGCCTTGTTGGATGCCCTCTCCAAGATGAGCCTTCTCCCACGCACACCGCAGCACGTGAACGAAGGGTAGAGAAACCGAAGTTTCAGCGAGTAGAATCCAACACCACAATTGGATTCAACACACCAAGAGCAATTCCTCGATGGAAATCTCAAGAACACGCCAACAATGGCCATCAAACCATGGTGATTTTCTGGTTTCTATTTCTCAAATCATAACCTAAGTTACAATGGGGCTAAGGCCCTGGCCTTATATTGGTGCACAATGCACGGCCTTGATTACAACTCATGCACTACTTGGCCTAAGGCCGAAACAAACTCCAATACGAACTAAAAAGGAAATACCTAAACTGCTACCTCTGGTTTCTCTCTCAATTTGCGACTTGACCGTGAGGATTCCGTGGTTGGAACCTCATCTATTATGTGGGGCTTCACAATACTTTCCAACGAGTCCAAGAACACCCAAATCGGACTCCGTTTGTGAAAGTTATGGACGTTTTAGTATCGGTCTTGCCAGCTGTCCCAATCCGAGTCCGAATCGGTTTCAAATCTTTATATGTTTTGTTTTCTTGTTCAAGGGGATTCCAAATCCGTTTGGAACCTGAAAAGGAGTTTTTCTCAACCTTTAGAAAGCCATGGTGTGGTCGGATGCAATACTCGAACTCTTTATGTTTGGCAAGTCTCGCGTGTCTCTCCGGACAGCTTGTGCAGGATCCAATGAAATTGCCATAACTTTGTGTAGGAAGCTCCAAATCATGTGCCGTTTGATTAGTTGAAAAATAGACTTCATTAGCTTTCCAAATATGTCTCTGGTGCACATTAGAAATCTCAGAATTGGTATTCAAAGCTTCTTGAATATTATACACGGAACTGCAAGCACTAACCAAAGTTGTTGTGCTACTTGGTGCCACATCAGACGGACACGACGGGTGAAGACGAGAGAACTGGGACTAGGCTCAGGGAGGAGTCAGAGGTTCAGACGGTTGGAGGTCGGTTGCGGTCGTGCGGGACGGAACAGACCAAGACTAGACTCAGGTGGAGTCGGAGGTCTCGGTCGGTGTCGAGTGGACGCGACGGGCAGCGGCAAGTGGACCGGAACTAGGCTCAGGGAGGAGTCAGAGGTCCAGGCGGTCAGGATGCCGGGTGCGGTCGCGTGCAGCGGAGCGGACCTGGACTAGACTCGGGGAGGAGTCGAGGTCCAGACGGACAGGGTACCGGACGTGGGAAGCTTCGGGAAGCTGCTTGAGAGCAATTTGGTAAATTGGCTCGAGCAAATGAGTTGGAGGGTGGTATTTCCCTCCAAAATCTGGCGGTTGACCTATTGCCTCTTGTGTATATGGATCAAGGGAGTGGGCATGGTATGACACTTCTTGATTTTCCATATGGGGGTGAGGTCTTGCCTTCAAAAAGAGGAGAGGAAGGCAGCTGCAATATGCATTCCTTGTAGGCATTCAGTTCAAAGAACCCAAGAGAAAGGCGTGAGCTCTGTGTTGTGTTCCAGTGAGAGCTCCTGCGTGTGTACTGATGGCTTGAGTTCCAGTGCGTGTTCTCAAGCATGTAGTGTTTATTCCTTGTATCAATCGCATATGGGGACGTAGTTGATTGTATCTCTTGTGTAATCTTTGATGGAAATGAATCCATTTGGAAAGTTCAGTGTGTTTTCAGCTCCATGTTGATTCTCTGTTCATTTCTGCTCTTTGTGTTTGAGTTGATTTCTTGCTTGTGTAGCAACATTTCTTGGCTCTCAATGGTGGGAATTAGCCTCAAGGCCATTTGGCCAGTTCATCCCTGAGAGCATTTCATGAAATCAAAGTGTGTTGCTTGGAAGCTCATTTCCTCTGTTCTAGATTCCCTAGGGTTTGTAGTCAGGGCATGCTTGGTTTCTTTGGTTCTCTGAGAAATGTTTGTTCTAGGTATGTACTTCAGGGATGTGAGGACATTGCTTTGATGGTTTCCATGTCTCATGGAGAAAGGCTACAAGTTTAGCAAGAAATCTAAAAATCAGTCTCTTCCCATGTCAGTTTTTCAGATTTCAACTCAGATTGTGATATCTTGCTTCTTTGATATGCATTCTTGTATTCTTGAGGTCTAGTGATAGTTTAGATCAAGGTCTGGACCTTTTGGCCTGAGGAAATCAGCTGCAATTCATCAAATAACCTTGAATCTGCAATCTTTGTTTTTACTGTGCACTGGTTTTCAGTTGGGAGTAACTTTCTTGCTCTGGCCTCAGTGGCTCGGTCAGACCGGGTACACAACGGCGGTCAGACCGCACCATAGCCGGCGGTCAGACCGCTAACCCTAGCAGTCTGACCGGCCGAAGCATGGGAGTCTAACCGGCCGACTTTGAGCAGTCTGACCGGCCATTGAACTATGGTCAGACTGGCCCCTCTGGAAAATGTTGGTTGTGTTGATTTCCTTCTTTGCTTCCTTATCTTGTTTGTTCCTCTGTATTTCCAGTAAGCTCCTTTCTTCTTCCTCTTCATAGTTTCACATAGCTATCAGAGTGGAGTTTCTTTTGTGGATACTTTGAGGGGACATTTTTTTAAAAGAGGCACCATTCACCCCCCCCCCCTCTGTTGCCATATCCGATCCTACACGGGGAATCGACCGAAGATGCTCGGGATCGGCGGCGGTAGATGGGGAAGACTCGGTCACTGGCAAGCTGCTAGGGAAGAGAACCCAATTAGATGGGCTGGGAGCTTCCTAAGCGGGTAAGGAGCTTGGGGAAAGGGGTAGTGCTGAGCAGGGTTCGCCGGGAGGTGCTTGCGGCGGTGGCGATCCAGAGAGCTGCCGACGGCGATGATTTTTTTAGCTCGGGAAGTGAAGTGGGGAGGAGTGAGGTGCATTTAGCGTGCGATTGGCTTTTATAGCCGAGGAAGGGCGAGAAGGGAGGTGGGCGAGGTTTAGTGCGGCCGTACCTCCTCCCCTTGTAGAGTGCTCAAGAGGAGTGGACATGGAGGGACTAGCGCCGAGCTAGGGTGAAGGGGAGTTACTCGGGAGGCCAAGCGCACTTACGGTGGCTTGAGAGGAGTGACAGCGCATGGGGAAGAGGCAACACAGTGTGGCACTTGAAGGCTCGGTACAGTGGCGCGGCGGCGAAACCATGGGGTCAACGCACGGGAGAGCTATGGCGTGGAGGAGGAGCCTAGCTCTAACGGAGGCATTTGGGGATGCAGCGAAGCTGCCACGGGGCTACGACGCCAGCGGAGGAGAGGAGAAACCAGGGGCAGCGCCACGGTTTTCCGTCGAAGACAGAGCGAGCGAGAGGAACGGGCGTCGGGAGGAGGAAGGAAGACGGGGGAAGCGCCGGGCTGGGCTGGCGAAGGCCCAAGTGGCAAGGGGGGAAAAGAAAATAACGGGCCGGTGGGGGGAAAGAAAAGAAGACAGGCCGGGCCGGCAAGGAGAAAAGAAGGACTGCAGGCCGGGCCGGAGGGAAGGAAAAAAGAAAAGGAAAAGAGGGGGCTGGCCCATCCGGGAAAATAAGGAAAATGTAGGTTTTTCTTGGGCTAAAAAAGGGAAGAGAAGATTGGGCAAGGCAAAAAGGGTTTTCAAATTTTTTAAATTAAACTAAAAATCTGGATTTTTGAAACAAAAACTAGCAAGCCAAGACAACAAAAAGCAAAAAGGACAAACCCAAAAATGGGATGTCACATTATGGATATCCAAGTAAATTCTCATGGAAGAGACAAAAGGACAATACCGCAAGAAAACCAAAAGTCACCTATTATAGAGAAAAGAATAAATTTTGGTGCTTGATGACAAAGGGGAAGAGAAAGCTAAAATTGCAAATAGAGAAAGGTATAATTGGTCATTAGTAAAGGGGAGAGAAATGATGTAGTGAGAGATGTTAAGAAGGACCTTTGTGTAAATGAGAGTTTTTCTTAGTAGAAAACATATTAAATATTTTGGGATTACTTAAAAGAGGTAAAGTATTAATATTAGAAAAATATTTTACCTATTTACTCAAAATGATTTATGGCTCTTGTGAATGCATGCTTTTCATTCTCATAAGTTTAATTGTCATTTATTCAATTGGTGCATTTTTTTAGATCTAAAATATATGTTGAACTTCATCTCAAGTCAAACGTGGATGTGTGCATATGATTCCAACTCATATATATATGTATGCACATGTTTAGGGTGAGTACACTCTATATTTTGTAGTTTCATTCATATCGACCCCTCTCTTTTATCCACATATTGAGAATCTTTCCTGCGAAACATATCCTTTGAGTATATAAAGTTTGTGTAGTTCAAATATACTCATGTTGCTTTAAACTCAATTAATTGCGATTATTGTGATTGTCATCACTTATCAAAAAGGGAGATATTAAAGAATCCAAACCCATCAGTATGAGTTAATGACATATTTTGATAATTAATGATAATCATATTACGAGACTAATATTTTTCATGAGTTGGATGAATAGGTTATATCCCACGATGAGGATAACTTGTGAAGATGTCATGAGTTGATCATCATCAAGTCAAGATTCGGGATGAAGTATGCCATCATGTATTGATAGTCATCAAGTCAAGATCTTGAAGAGGATATGCTTATGAGTTGATCATCAAGTTAAGTGAAGGACTTAAAGTGAATATATGTGTCATCAAGCTTCAAGAAGATGCTTAAGACAAAGGTATAACTTGCATAGACTAAGGATGTGTTTCTTTAGTCCTTTTACTGATCTTGGTGTTTGAAAAAAACTAGGTTGGTAGTATAGGTTGTCGTACTATTAAGATGGATGATGGCCAATAGCTTGAGTGTGTAATGTGTTAATAGCTCATTTGGTTTCCTCTAGCTCTCCATGGCATGATGCCATCATTTGTGGATATGTTTTGCAAATAGTTGAGATTCATGTATGATCCGTGTAGCATGTGACTTAAGTTTACAAATGTGTTTTTACAAGCGGTTTTAGTCCATGTACCTAATCCTTGTAGTATGTGACTTACATTTACAAATGTATTTTACAAACAATTTTAGTACATGTATCTAATCTTTGTTGCATGATTCTAAAGTGTGCAAATATATTTTGCAACTTGTTATTTTTCATGCTTTGACTCTTGTTTGTGTGGTTCTACAATTTTACGAATGCATTTTGCAAATATGTTGAAGTACATGTATCTCTGTCTCTGCTAAAAAAAAGTAAGTGTGGTATGATTGCCCTTTGTGTGGCGGTATAGCTGAGGTAGTACGACTAGCTCTATGTGAGCAATCGGACAGACGGTGGTACGACCGACTCTACGTGAGTGGTTAGATCGGCTGGTAGTCTAACCAGCTTCCAGTGAGCGGTATGACCGGCCTTCTCGGAGCATCGAACTGGCTATGTGTTGGTGATCTGACCGAACCTTGCGGTACGACCGAGCATTAGTTGGCGATAGTATTTTCCAATGAACAATGTTTCTGGTTCTTGGTCGAGCGGTCCGACTGACCTGTGTGCTGTCCGACCGGACCCAGTGATGGTACCAGACATTGTGTGGGTGGAACGACCAACAATGGCTGTAACGGCTATTTTTCTAGCCGTTGCGAGGAGGGCGGTTGCACCGGCCTCTTGCTGATTTCGTCTCCAACAGGTAGCTTTTTTTGGAGGTGGTTATAAATACCCCATTAACAGGTTAGGAGTTGTTGTTGCCCTATTCTTCACTCTTGAGCTAAAAGCAAGCCTACTCACCTTTTATATACATGTGTTGCACTTAGAGATCTTGAAGAGAAAAATCCAAGTGCATGCGTTGCACTTGGTAAAGGATTTAGTATCCTTGAGCTGTGGCATCTGATTCATTCAAGTGATCATCTCCGACTTGTTACTTTTGGAAGTTGTTGACTTCTAGACGGCTTGGTGACATGGTGGTCCGGCGATGTTCTCAAAGAAACTTGTGAGAAGTCCCAGCATATTGTAAAGGTTGGAACTCGCCTATCTGGAGGGGGAAAGAGCTACCAGTAGTGAAAATTGAGTTGTTTGGTTTAATTCGTGGAGCCGGTCCAATTCATTTGGATCTATCTTAACATGGATTAGGAGAGATTGACAAATCTCCGAACACCATGGTAAAAAGAGACCATGTCAATTGTGGGTTATTTTCTTGAGCCTAAATTTACATACTTGAAATTTATATTCATATATATTGAATTGATTGCTTGTCACCCTAGTATTGTAAACCTTGGTAAAGACTTAAGGTGTTGGTGCACTTAGGTGAACATAGATAATTTAGGCCTTAATTGTATAAAACCGTTTTATTTTACGTTCCGTATTATAAATTTAGTTTTAGTCAAACAAATATTTTAAAAGTCCTTATTCACTCCTCTAGTCCATCTTCTCAATCTTAGAATATGCGAAAAGGAGCCGGCAAATAAAGATGGGGAAAATATTCCTCAGATCCTTGTTGTCGTTGGTTAGGAAGAAAACGAGCCCGTCCGAAGGTAGTTGTCGAAAAGGAGCCCGTCCGAAGGTAGTTGTCTCTGCTCAGAATTTATTTTACGGACTAAGCAATTTACTCGGGTGCTAATACTCTTTCATGTACTTTTGTAGGCTGTTGGGGTTCCGCAGAATTTGATTCGGAGGAAGAAAAAGTGTCGTCTTGTCAAGATGGCTGGTAAGGAAGAAGTCGGAGGATCAAGCACTCTGACCCCTCAATCTCCCCCGAGTACCCGTTTTCAAGTGGCATTAGAGAATTTGAGGAGGGAGAGGGAGAAAACAAACAAGGAAGAATCTGCTCGCTAGAAGGTACCTATCATTATAGATGCCATTTCCCCTTCTACTGCTATTCAAGAAATACAAGATGAAATGTGAAAGGATTTTGTAAGGCATATGCTGCTGAGGGACTGGTCGAAGATACTGGCTCCCAAAGCCCTCGAGTGGTTGAAGGAGACACTTTAGAAAACCCAATTGGGGGAATGGTGGAGAAGACGCTTTCACTTTCCCCAGAGTCAAACCCACAGAGACTGATTTAGAGCATATCATCTTCACTCCTGAGGCTACCAGTGAAACGGAGACCGAAGGGTTTGAAATGGTTAAGTCTGCAGAGAAGGAAACAAAGAAGAGTGCTCCGAACACTCTGGGGAAATTTGGTTGCAAATTTAAAGTTCCCAAGAAAAAGCTTTAGGTATGAATACCTGCACCCGTGTCCTTTTTGTTTTTGAATTTAAAAAAACTTATCTCATAATTCCTTTCTTCCTTTGTATTAGCTCTTCGGGTGATATTATTCCGAGTGGGTCTGTACTCCAGTTGGAGAAAGAGATCCCGAGTGGTTCGTCTGTTGAAGCTTTTGAACCTATTGGGGAGCCCGAGACAAATCCAGCCCCCGAGCTTCGGAGTACTCAAGAAGTTATTTAGAAGCAAGGGTGTTAGAGGATGAAGCTACCCAGGAGATTACTAAAGTCTTAGGGACATTAATATCCAATCTAAGATTCCAGGTGAGAAGTCGACTGGATCATTGGCGGTTGTAGTAACCAATAACCCTGGTCAAGAGTCCCGAATTGGTCGAGGTGAGGAAGAGAGAGATGCTTCTCGACAACTGTGACGACCCCAGGTGAGAAGTCGACTGGATCATTGGCGGTTGTAATAACCAATAACCCTGGTCAAGAGTCCCGAATTGGTCGAGGTGAGGAAGACAGGGATGCTTCTGGACAACTGTGACGACCTATGTTATTATTATGAGGTAAAAACGCTAGTCAATGGATTATTATTTGTTTTAGCCGATAGAATATTGTTTCAACGAATAATAAGCCTATTAAAGTATTGCAGCAGAACAATAATTAGATATAAAACACGATATTACAAGAATATCGTCACGTAGGACTAAACTTTATTACAAAGCCTCAAATGACTCGAATATCACAATCTTTAGAAAAGAAAATATTATAACTACTTTCTATTAAAAAACAAAGACAATAGAACTACGTCCAATCGTATTCGGTTTCACCAGAGACGTTTTCTAACTGTTGCCTACTTCACCCAACCACCACACGGGATGTCCGTCTTGTACTCATTGTATTCCGAGTCCCTGATATTCCATCCAGGTATATTCCGTCTGACCCTAGCTATTTTCTAAACCGACATACTCGTAAACAAGGAAAGATAATAGCAAGGGTGAGTACAGAAGTACTCAGCAAGCGTTATTAGCAAAATGCACGAAATGCTTATCTTCTACACTTTTAGGAACATCCATTCCTATCTCCAATCTCTCTCATTCTTATCCTCTTTTTCTTCCTCATTTTCTTTCCCATGATTTATAGAAAATAAGGTTTGGTTGTTAGGTTTTGAAAGAATTCCAGATTATTAATATAGAAAACTACTGAATATTCATATGAACAGCAAAAACTCCCATAAGTTTTCGTAATTATCCTTTCCCGAAGATAGGCATGAATTCATGATTTGTATAGCATTGTGCAAGTTTGTATCACTTTACCCATCACCACTCTGATCCTGGTGGCTCCTAAATCTTCGCATTTCTTTAGATGCAGTGCCCAGATCAGAGTACAGTACTTTTATATCTATCTCAGTATATTATATCTCCACCAAGTTACTCACAAGTGGCAGCCTGGCGTGGTGTACTACCCTCACTCAACCCACCGAAAGTAACATAATTGTTGGCTGGGGTGGTTTCTGACCCTCACCCAACACCCAACTGTGTAATATATCGCCTTCGCGTACCCCGCTTCTGGTATCTGACTAGTCCTGGGTTCTTGCGATCTGCGTCCCCCACTTCTGGCCTACTTACCAGTTTTGGGTTCCTACGGCTGTGGATCCCCCACCCGGCACCCAGCACTGGCCCTAATCTTGTGGATTCTTTCCCTAATTAATACTTACCCATGTGGAGAATATAATACTTTGATAGAGTTACTAGTCTGTCCATCCTCAAACGGGATGTTGGTTGATACGTTTTGGTACGATCTGTTCACACAAATGAAGTTTGTGACTTCTTATATTCTATTCTTATAAAGAGGTCCCAAACATGCCCCTTTGTCACCTAACAAGGCAACATCTGCCCACCTTCCTAATTAACTTAGGTGGCCAACTGCTCCACCAGTTGCCATCTATCTCTTTTGTCATATCTCTTATAGCTATTGCTCGATTTAAATATTCTTTATTTCTTTCTTGCAAGGTGATACTAGATTAATACAAAAATACTTGTTTTACGAAATATACTCTGAAGATTTGTTCAAAGGAATGATTGCCTGGACTTTAACCATATATTCAGATTTAAGTAGGATCAAGTGAAGTCGTTCCCATAGCTTGGATTGTCGCCTGCAATTAAATACGTCAGTTACCACTTAATTTACAAAATTATAATAAAATACAAGGTGTTGGTGCTTGTGCTCCTAGGGTAAGGCTTTACTCAATTTAACCTAATCATGGTAGTCAAGATTAATTCTGATACAATACTCACCGTTTGACATCATCGTACTAGTGTTATGAGATATGGTTTATCTAGGAGGTATGCCCGGCGTTTTGTTGATTTTTGGCAATTTATCGATAACACGGAATTAAATAGATGCACATACAACTATAATGGCGAACCTTATTCCTAACCGATTTCACGTATGCAATCGTGTCTATTTAATTTCTCATAGGTGCATAAGGATTTATCCACTTCTAACTCATTTTAGGTCTTAGGGTTACTTAAATAAATTCTTTCTTCTTGGTACCAGTTCCTTTCTCGTAACTAGTACGTGCATGACTATTTAAGTTATTGACACAAATGAAATTAAATCCTAAGTAAATAATTAATTAACTTATACTAAAGTGTCTTCGTATGATCTTCAAGTTTTATTTTAGATAGCCACGGACTGTTACGACTTATTCTATTTAAATCACTATGTACCAGTTTAATTGGCGTGCACAATTTTAAATCATCGCTTATTATTTTAAATTGGCGTGTGTTATTCTAGTCGTTATGAACAGTTTTAAATCTTCTAATGGCTATTACTTTAGAATGTGGCTATTAATTTATTCTAATAATTATTAATGATTTTCTAAAATTTAACTAGAATTAACCAAATTGTTTGGGGGTATTTAACCTACATCGAGGTGATCCACACGACGGTACAAGAATTTAATTTGCATGCATATATGTTTAATTGGTGTATATGTTTTCATATCGTTTGATCATGATTAATTTATCCTGCTAATCCAGAATAATTATAAGTGTGTTGCTATAATTTAAATGCTATTAACAACGTCGTTTGAGTATTTAAATATGCCATGGGGTGGTCTAAACGACAATACACAAATTTTAATATACATGCAGACCAGTTTTAATCCATTGATGCACTTGGTTTATTTATAACGATCATGAATATTTATTAGTGAAGTTTCACAAGTTTGTACTACCAACAGGGTTAAGTAGGTATTTAATAAAGAAATCAAATGATTTGAGCGACAATGTACCAATTCAATCGATGCGTGCCAACTTTTAACCTACTGACAGCCCTTAATTAAGTTTCAATAGTCGTAAATATTGATTAGTGATATTTTGTAATTTAACATGATTAGCATAATGCTATCGAGTAGTTTCATCTGCAATGGGTTACTTGGAGTTAAATATTTACGAAGACAAATTTTTATTATGCGTGCGCTTCTCCTCTCTCCTCTCTCTTTTTACCTTTTTCTTCCCTTTTTCTTTTTCTTTTTCTTCCATTTTCTTTCTCTCTCTCTCTCTCTCTCTCTCTCGGCTACTTTCCTCACTTCGCCACTTCCTCCCCTCTTGATCTAGATCGAATCTCGGCGTCGTGCCTCCGACTCTTCGATGCCGCGTCACCTCCGGCCTCTCCCTGGCTCTGGCGCCTCCACCGTCGACTCCTCCCTGCACCTCCCCCCTCGGCTCGGTTGCGTCGTGGCTATGCCGCCCTCGAGTCGCCACACGGCTTCACCGCCGCCAGTGCCTCCCCTGGCTGCCCTCTCCGATTGTGTTGCTAGTTCCCCTCTACTCCTCCTCCTCCTCCTCTGGCCCCTCACCGACTCCGACTCCTCGCCGCTCGAGCTCTTCGCGTCATTACTGGTAACCCTAGGTCGATCCTAGGTTTGGGACTATTGCCCAGCAGCTCTGATCCTCTCTTCTTCCTTCCTCCTTTGGCTCACCTCTTCTACTCTTCGCCTTCGTGATTTATTTGATTTTATACTAGATTTTGATTTTTTGGATCCAATCAAGGGTGGTCGTTCGGTGGCTCTAGCAGGGCTCGAGGTCATGCCATGCGCTGGGGGAGCATGCCATGGCTGTCGGGCGCGTAGTGTTCTCCCTATACCACGGTGGCTCACCTCCTCGGTACTCTAGCTTCCTCTACTCTATTCCCCTACTTTCGATTGGTGCTCTATGTGATGCTATGTCATTCCGTTGATTGCTAGTTGGCTACGGTTCTACATGATTTCATCTTAAGAACTTACTGCTATTAATGATAATGATTGGTGGGCTACCTTTGTTGGGTCGCTTTGGGAAGGAATTGGAAATTGCTCGTGGAGGTCACTTTCTTGGTCACTTGTGTGCCGACTGTGGTGACCTCCTCCTAGGGTTGACGGTCTTGTAGCCTGTCGTCTGGCTACTTCCCAACTTCTTGCTCCTGGTTGGCTTGCCCTAACGGTCTTACGATGGCTGACGTTCTGTGGCTATGAAATTTGAGGGTTTGGGAACGAAAAAGGAAGGAGGAGATGGTGTGCTGGTGCCAGGGCCGGTCCTGAGATTTTAGGGGCCCGGGGCGAAACTAGAAATAGGGGTTCTAGTATAAATATCTAAATATAAATCTACATACACAGATATATATCTAATTTTACCAACAAACACTTAAAATGCGTTATGTATTAAAGAAAAATTCATATCAAAGAGTTTATAGATATTACCTTAAATTTTTCTTCTAACATTTCTAGATGCGAAGTCATTGATGATGGTATTGATATCAATCTCATCCAATAATTTCTTCTCAATACATAAAGTTGCCAAACGTTTAACCTCTCTTGAAACATTGTGGACCTTAAATGATTCTTCAACAATTTCAACTTTGAAAAGCTTCTTTCAGCTGATGCCACAGTCACAGGCATAGTAAATAAAATCTGATAAGCAATAGAAATATTAGGATAACAATCCGCTTCTCTGACAAACTCAAAGATCTCCATAGCAGACATTGGTTTATCTGATAAAGTCAATTGCATAACAATTAACTCAAAAATTAGATCATTTAACTCAACATCAGATGAACCATCTAGAGAGAAAGTTTCTGCAAATTTTGTACAACATTCTTTTAATTCAGTTCGATTCAATGACTTCAATGTTGTTGAACTCATTAAAAATCCAAATATACTTCCGAATGTTTGGAGTTCTTGAAATCTGCTTTTCAATGAATTGATTGCCATATCAATCATAACAAAAAAATAATTTGTATATGGGCCAACTTCGGTGGCTAAAAGGTCCAAGATAAATCTTCAAAGCATGTATATACTCTACATGGTATATAGGGGGCCCCTGGATTTTGGAAGCCTGGGGCGGCCGCCCCTCTCGCCCCCCTCCAGGGCCGGCCCTGGCTGGTGCCATGGCTGTCTTCTCCCTTCTCTTCTACTCGGTTGGTTTTGTTGCCCTGTGGGGCGATGCTTCTCGATTGCCTTGCTATCTCTCTGCCTAAGGCTGTGGCGCCTAGATGAGCTGTGCTATCCTTTTACTGTAGCACTGCTATGGTGGCCGAGTGATATTTTAAGGGTTTGGGGCATTTGGTCAGTTTCTATGGTATTTGGATCAATGTCAAGTTTGTTTACGCCGAGTGATGACCCTATGGTTGTGAGAGGTGCCGATTGGCCCCCGGACAGTCAAGTATCTCCGTGCACGGATTGTCCTGCCCGAAAGTAATCTCTAGGGCTCTGAAGGCAATTTCTCCTTTTAATTATTTTCTTTTGTTTGGTCTTTTTTGATATTTTTATATTTGCTCCTTTCATAATTGAAACGTGTTTCTTTTGGGTGTCCGGCAATTCGCAATTGATAGATGAAATGGGATACATGTAATTGATGTATGTAGCTTCTGCTTAAATTTATACATGTACAAGATGTTTCCGATATGACTAAAGTTCTGCACTTTCTAATTGGTTGTAGTCGTGTTGCCATTGTCTAAGTATGTGTTTGGTTCATGGGACCATGGGGGATGGGATGGGGCGGTCCTCGTTCCAGAGCTGTTTGGTTCAGAGTCAGGTGGGATGGGGGATATCCCTCTAGGGAATATTCTGTGGATATGCTCTCAAATTGGGGATGATCCTATCCCCCAAAAATGAGGGGATGGTGAGGGATGAAGTGGGACGAGTGGCTGACAGGTAGGCCCCGTCCCTAAAAAATGGGTTGGATCCATCCCGTCCCACCATGACTCTGAACCAAACAGAAAACAGGGACCGTCCCGTCCCGTCCCTAAAAAATGGGTTGGATCCATCCCGTCCCACCATGACTCTGAACCAAACACACCCTAAATTTGTGAGAATCATTCGGTTGGAACCGAGTATTGTAATTTCACAGTAATTTGTATTGTCGTTATTAATATGAAGAGAGTAGTAATATCTTTATTTAATTTTAAACCAATTTTAATTGTAGCTCGATCAATGTAAATTGATTTGTTGTACAAGAACTGTAATAATTACATTGTTGTACTACGGACTGCTATATATATTTTAATTAAGTTAAAATCTTTTACTTGTTGTGCAATCGAATTTTATTTCTTACTCTAGTCTATACAATTTGGTATTCGCTCTCGTTGATGGAATTGCAGTAGTAACGTATTTATTTATCGTTCACTGTTTTCAATTTATATGGATATACAGAAAAGTTTAAATTCCCTTATATTTTAAATTATTAATTACATAATTAATTCTGCTTAACGTTGGTACTCGTCACTTATGATTTATCAAAGATATGGGTTGTTACAACAACCCCCATCCATCCCTGAGAGTGTTCCTCAGAATGTCGAGGAGGGAGATGGGAGTGCTGGGGGCACCAGAAAGTGGGACTTCCGCATGGAAAAGTCGTGAGAAAGCACCTCATCCAAAATACATTCCTTTCTGAGGGAATGCCTTTGATGACGAATGTCTATTACGTCTCGAGGAGGTTTGGTGGGATTAGGTTAAGAATCTTCAAAAACGGAAGGATCCCACCCATATTTACGGACAAGTTGTCCGACAACTAATTATTGTAAAGTAAAAGTTCTAATCTCCCAGGATGCTTCATCTTTTTTCTAGCTCCAACTTCACTCCCTTTCCTTATATAAACAACGAGATGTCCAAACTTTTGCGTCGGTCAAAGAACGTGTTGAGGAACCATCACTGACGACCAGTCCGATCAATTCCTCTGCTTAGAACGAAATGAATCAATCACAGAAGACAGAATAATAGATTAAAAACACACAGAGAGGTAGAGAGAACTCCTAGTCTTTTTTATTGCTTTTGATTACATAAGTACAAAATAAACCGGTACGGCTCCCTATTTATAGTCTACAATGAGGTGCCCACCATGGACCAGGCCCAGGTTTCCTAACAGAACTGAGCAGGCAGTATGAGGAAATCCGCAAGGAAAGAGATTTCCTAGTCGGACAAGCCGAAAGATGGTATGTTTTCTTAGTGAAACTTTTCATTTGTCATTTATGATGTTTTTGAGATTGTAAGTTTTGATAGTTTTGAGATTGTAAGTTCTCGATTATATGTAGGCTCGAAAGTGATGCAAAGAAGTTGAAATTTGAGCTCGACAACGAGACAAACATCTCAATTGCCTTTGCTCAAGACAAGGAAAGGCCCTTTAAAGGAACTCAAAGAGAGCAACATTGCTCACGAACTGCAAAGGTCTATCAAAGGTAATTATCCTCTTTGATTTCCTCTTTCGTCTAGTTCTTAACCAAGTACTTCTTCCCGCTTATTGTTAGAAGGTGCTTTCATACTTTTCTTGATAGTGATTTACAATTTTTAAAGCATAATGAATGGTAGATAGATGTTACTTATCTCTTCATTTGTTTTGACATTAGTGCTACTCTTATTAGAGAGAAAATCATAGAAGCAATCTTCTCTCTTAAAGAGAAAGACCAGCAACTGGAGAAGCTACGATTAGAAATTCAAGAAAAATGTGTGAAGAGCTTCACAATCATAATGAAGATAAGAAGGCACTTGTAGTATTTGAAGATCAACTTATGAAGAGTGCAGAAAACCACAGAAAAGAGGAGGAGCTAGAAAAACAAATCCAAGGTAAGACACTTCGCTCCGACTAGATTTCCTTGTTATTCATAGAAGTTGGTTTAATGTTTTTCTAACTCCTTTCCTTACATTTTAAGAGCAAGCGGCAGAAAACCAAAGACTCCGTATTTGCTTTCAGCCAATCAACAGGGGAGCAAAGCTGCAAATAGAAACTTGCGTCTAAGCAAGCGTCCATGTGGGAGATCCGCGTAGTCTGCGAGATCGAAAAAGTTCTCCTCATCTCATAACCCTGCCATGAGTTCATGAGTGCTTTGAGAAGATCTTCATGTCTTTTTTTTCACGGACCACGCCAACTGTCAATGATCTAATAGTCAATTTTATGAAGTATTGAGGGAAGGCTACGATCGAGACTATGCAGAAAAGAACAGTGTCTTTATTGCTTTGCATCTATTTACAATGGGTGCTCAATGATCACGAAGAAGAACGACTGTGAATGTATCAAAATGTGATCTTGTCATTAATAACAGAGTCTGCCTTATTTAGGGCGTCTCCAACAGCTGGCTATTTAGTTAGCTAGATCTGATGTGGCAAGGAAAAAGTAGGAGAGAGAGTAGTCACTAGCGACGAGCAAATAGCTGATCTATTTCACGTAGTCCAAGAATATGAGAGAGGAGCATGTGGGTCCAACAGTATAAAATAGTCTTTGCTTTTGTCTCTCACCTCCACGTCAGCTGACTATATAGCTAGTACTAGCTATTACCATTGCGGACGCCCTTAGCGTCAAATGGGTGGCAGTTGTAGCCAACAAAGAGATGCCTCATTATCTTAGGGAATTGGCGCAT
The DNA here is from genome assembly GCA_036346575.1 of Dendrocalamus sinicus. Classification (NCBI taxonomy): domain Eukaryota; kingdom Viridiplantae; phylum Streptophyta; class Magnoliopsida; order Poales; family Poaceae; genus Dendrocalamus; species Dendrocalamus sinicus. The sequence goes on along the minus strand of CM070658.1, from coordinate 12,909,035 downwards.
GATGTCGGCTGTTGTTGTCAGCGAGTCATCCTTCAGATGCAATTGACAGGAAGGTGTTGTCAGTAACGTAATATAGCTGGTTGGATTGAATCTCCACACGTATAGATTTGGGGAAACGTCATAGAGAGATACAATATAGGTCCAATCATAGAGAGATACAATAAGGTTCAAATCTCCAACAAGTAATCTTTTTTAAGCTGGACAATACTGGTCCCGGATATGCTAAATACTAGGAGTATCCTAATATCTATGTTATATCGTGGACCAAGTCGAGTGCCGGAGCAGGGGGTCTACTCGTAACGTATAGAACAACACTTGTTCCAACAAGCACTGTTAATAGCATAATATAAAGTATAAATTATTCAGTCTTCATCAAAAGTCCCTTTTCTTTTTTTTCCCCCTTTTTTAAATTTTCTTGTGACTTTGCTTTTGCCATTTTCTTGTGACTTTGCTTTTGCCAATGGGTGCTATGTGATTTGTCATATCGATCGGTAGAACCAACTACGTTAAGTCATACGAAATTACGAGTGGTTTTAGTGTGGTTATAATAACCAGTGAGAATAAATCTTTTTCCTTAGCTTTTCCCATATAGTGATGACATGAAACACAAAGAGATGTAAAAAGAAGAAGACGTGCATAGTGCTTCAACGCATCGGACTAGCGGTGCATAACATTGAGGAACTGATAAAACTACGAGGTGCATGTGCACATTGAACATAAATACTCCCTCCATTCTTTTTTAGTTACTTGTCATCCTAGAATGCGTATAATTAAATTTTAAAATTTTGACCACTAATATACATAAAGTTGATTAGATTTGTCACGTGATGGCTGTGTATATCCCTTGTGGATATAGAGGCCGGATCTTATATCCTTTATCTAAAAAAGATTTGTCACGTGAAGATGATATTAGTATAATTGTTCATCAAAAGTACTTCGGTATCACTGTATTTTTAACATGGTCAAACATATATATTAGAGACCATGTCAATATCTAAAAAGACAGGAAAAATAGAATGGAGAGAGTACTCGAAAATTTATTTTTTGTCAAAAATGAAAAAGTTTGACTTCACTCCCACAATAAGAAGAATTTGTGACCTAAAAGAGTAATAGTATTCTTCAAATAATGTGCTTGTGCATAATCCATTGTCATGTAAAATACATCTCAATTAAAACTTGAATATCCAAATTTAAACCATAACTAGAACGGTATATAAATATAAATAAAATTGCAACAGGACTAGCCACACAATTTTATGTGCCACTTGCTTAGTTTGCTGTGCATAGTTACTTTTGCCTCTCTTTTCTTTTTCCATTATAGACTTGCAGTTTGTTAGAGCAAGTACAATAATGGTCTTATAACCAAGCTAGTCAGTATTTTTGCTGATGTGGAGAAGAGAAGAGAGGAAAGAGGAGAGAGCTTGGCTCTCATGCAAGCAACAAGCTGGGCACGGGAGCCTATGCAGTGGTGAGCCTAGATAATAAATGTATGTGAGGAGAATAGGAAAGAGAATGTGAGACATGGTACCACATAATAATAAAAAACTTTTTGTAGACAAATTATTGTATAACTTGGCTCTTATAACTTGACTTATAGCCAAACACTTGGCTCTATTATTGGACTTGCTCTAAGGGATTTCTCCTTTTTCCTTTCTCCCAACAAGATTTTAATTTGAACTTGAAATTGTAAATGGATAATTGCAAATTTAGGAACTACATCCAAAGGAATTTTTTATAAATTTACATATTAATTGGAGGCTCAAATCAAAATGGCTATGAAGTTTTCACCAAAATGGTGGTTTTCACTAGGTGTGTCCCCGTGTCTGGACAAAATTTCTTTTATATATGAAATCTGGTTGGATAATGCAAACATGTAGGCTACAGCAATCACTGGCAACTGTTTCGAAACAACTATTACAATATGAAGGCTTATACAATACACAAAAGAAACGACATCACTAATCGAAGAAAAAAAAAGAAAAAAAACAAAGCTAAAAGCCCGTTTAGAATGGAAACGCATCCTGTGCCATTGCATTGCAATGGCGCCGTGCCATTATAGATGTGGACAATTGCATCAAAAATGAATGCATAAGATTCATCCATGCATGTAGTGAACAGTGTAGCTATTTACCGTAGCACTTTCTTGTACCGTTCGATCCGAGCCGTTGTTTCACTTATCCAAGGGGTGAGGTTCCTATTGTGGTTACAGACCAAACAGAGAGTGTGTGTAGTGGTGGAGAGTTTAGCAAATGAATGGCTTCCTGCCTCTCCCCGTGGCCTATGCCACACACACACACACGAGTATTCAAATGCGGAGTGTTTGTACAGTTATACCCTTACACATGAGTATTCCCCTCGGGGCTCTTATGTCATTACACATGTCCTATTTCGGACCTAACAGGCCTACTGGGCTTAGGTGGGGGCCACCCCTACAACAGGAACCTCTCATGGTGAAGGGCTTCACGGGCCGAAGCCATGCCGCTGAGTCCTTTGGCCCACTCCGTCCCATCGGCCTGTGATGCTTGATGACTCGGATAGTTCGCCCGTCCGCTCATGCTTGCGTGAGGGCTGTCTTCGTCTGGGCCGGGCGCGCCTCGAGGCCGAAGGCACCGGGAAGGCCGAAGGCTTCGACGGGGCCGAGGTCCGGGCGTGCCCTACTTCGCACTCTGGATATTTGTGGGCGAAGTCGAACTTGGTCGGCTACCATTGGCAGCCGAGTCTTGGGAAATGCTTCGCGCGATGTGGCGCCAGCGCGGGGGGATGGTTGCCTGGTCCGAGAGTGCGCTTTAATGACGCCTAGAATCACGCCTGCCTTTGTCAGGGGTAGGCTGGCACGGCTGCTCCGCCTACCCTGCACTGGATGTGGGCACGCGGCCAGCTGTAATTGGAGCGTTGTGGGATGCCAGCGTTCCCACGACCGCGGCCGTTCGCCTCTTCCCCAGGAAAAGTGGCCACGTGGCAGGAGTGTATCAGCGCATTGGACGCTGAGCGGCCACCTACCGCCGCCTGCCGCGGTTTCCAGCGGTTGCACTGCCCGATCGTGGGTAGCCGAACCGCTGTGATTCTGTCGTTCGATTTTTTGCCGGCAGGGGAGACGGGGGGCTTTATAAACCACCCCTGTGGGCATGTAGTCGTTCCCCTTGGCTGCTTGATTGCTTGTGCGTTCCTTATTCTTCTTGCGCCTCCTGCCGCTATTCTCGCCTCCGCGCCTGCCCACCGCCGTGGGAGAGAGGGATGGCTGCACGCGATGACCTCCCAGCTAACAGGGGCGCCGCCCTTGACGACCCTGCGCGTCGCCTTAGCGAGAGCGCCTCGTCGAGCCAGCGCTGCCTGACACCACCACCGGCGGAGACCGCCTGGTTCCGCGCGACAGGAAGCAAACTACCCATCGCTGGGACGCCGTGAAAAGGTCTAAGGGTCGCTGCTCCCGTGTGCTGGGGCGGAGCCGCGTCACGGAGGAGACCCTCCAAACCCTTCTTCGGGAGAAGAAGCTGGAGGAGCGTGACGGGGCTCGCCTGCCCGGGCCTGACGAAACGGAGCCGAACCCGGGAGAGTCGGAGGCGATCGTCTTCATGGCATTCTTCGACGCCGGGCTCCGAATCCCTGCGACACACTTTGTTCGCGAAGTGATGCGAGCATACGGGTTGGAGCTGGCGCAGCTGACTCCGACCGCGGTCGTTCGGTTGGCCATCTTTACTTGGGCGATGCGGACGGAGGGTACGCGTCCCCGCGCCGAGTTGTTCGCCATCCTGCACGATGCGCAGTGCCAACCGAGGAGAGTGGAAGGGGGGCTTACTCGACCTTCGGCAGCGTGGACTTCGTGCTAAGGCCGGAGTGCTCGCACCTGTTTCCCGCGTTGGCTATGCGGGAAAAGTGGGAGTCCGGCTAGAAACGGCGATGGTTCTACTACACCGTGACGAGCACGAGCGGCCTCCAGAGCCGTGGAGAGCCGATATCATTCGATCGCGGTCCGAATGTGATGCCTCGGCCCAGCGACGAGCAGCAGGCGCGGAGACTTGCTAGGGTCGCACTCCGGTTCAACATGCGTGACCTCGCCGAGGGGTTCACCATGTACGGGATATCTCCGCTTTCTTGCAACTGGAAGTACGAGCGGCGAGGGCCCGACCGGAAGGACGGCATCCACCCGGGGGTGTCTTCGCTTCATAGGCCCTCCGCGCCCTGTAAGTATCCCTGCGATATGCCAAGTACCACGTGGGTGGTTGCAGACCCTTAGGTATGACACTCCGCTTGTGCGTGCAGTGCGCCTGTTAGAAGATGCGGAGCGCGACCGCGCAGTGGCTGCGATGCTTGGGCCGTACACGGCAAAGGAGCACAAGGCCCGTGAGTCCGCGACTTCCTTGGCGAAGCAAGGGTGGATTAATCGGGTGTGCGAGGTTTTGGGAATCCCCGTTCCGGAGCGCCCAGTGCCTGCGGAATCGCCGAGCGGTGCGACGGTGGTGGCGCCATCCTCTCGGTGTGGTGTCGAGTCGGAGGCCATCGCCCTCAGTTCGCCGGTCGTGCCGCCGGTCGAGAACGTGAGGATGGGGGACGAGGCGGGCGCTGGGCTCGGATCGACCAGTTCGGGGGGCGCGTAACTCCCGACGAGGCCGTATGTGGTGGCAAGGCGACGAGCGCGCGCCTCGCCATTCTTGAAGATGACGCCTTGTCACCTCCAGCGATAACCGCAGCGTTGTTGCTGACGACGGCTTCCACGGCTGCCAAGGTAGCCACGGAGGCTTCACCTACAACTCCGAAGGTAAAATGGCCTCGGGTGCAGTCGCCGCCATCTTCTAGGGGCCGGTTCAGCGTGGCGGGTCCAAAGGATCGCGCCCGACGGCTAGCGGGGATGCTTCTGGAGCCGGGAGGGTTGTCGCTCCTCAGGCCAGCGAGGTGCTCATGACCCAGGTGGAGGCCACGGTAGAGGGTACTGGAGGTAGGCGTAGTTCGTTTTCCTCGCGCGACTTCGTGAAACTCTCCCCGATTTGCTCGCTTATTCCGTCGACACCAGGCGAGACAGGGTCTCCCAGGCGAGGGCAAGAATCGAGCAATGGGGGGCCCCGCGATGTCGCCGGCCTGGTTGAGCCGGGGACTGTGTGTGCCCCAACTGCTGCGGAAGGCGCTGGGGCGAGGGCTCTAGGGACTGACGTCTCCGACTTTGTACCTCGGTGGGAGGCGCTTCACGCCTGGAGCGAGGTGGCAGAGTATGCTGGCAGCCGCCTAGATCGACAGGCGCTGCAGTCCTGCGGGGGCGACCTCTTGGCGCTCGCGCTGGGTGCCTCGGAGATGAGGGTAATGGTCTCTGTTCTTGCTGCATATCCCTTACTTATCTGATAGGTAACCTTTGTTGTTACACTCGTGTAGACGCTTGCCATTGGCAAAGCCCTCGAAGAGACTCGCGCGCGTGAGCGGAGGGCACTGGAGGACCAGCTGCGTGTCGCGGACGACGCCAACACCGCCAAGGACGAGCTCATTCGGGTGCGGATGGCGGAGCGGGACGAGGCTATTGACGACGCGCAGCTGGTGGGCACGAACGCGAATAACGCAGCACTGGCCGCACACCGCGCGATGGAGGAGGCTCAGCGTGTTGCGGCGGAGGAGCAGACCGCCCTTCTTCAGCGAATCTCCGCGCTAGAGGCGGAAAAGGAACAGCTTGCTGCCTCCGTTGCTAAGAAGACGCTATCCTGGGACAACGCGTGCGCCTCTGCGTGGAATGCGATGGAGTCTTTGGAGCAGGCCCTCCAAGGGCTTTGCGTGCATGTGGAGGTCGCCACTCATGGCCGCCAAGACCTGATGGAGACGCTTGGGCGAATCGAGGAGGGCTCGGGCGTCGCCCTCCCCAGCACCAAGGCTTTCGGCACCCACTGTGGCTACATGAGCGCTGGGCTTGCCCTCGCCTTGCTGCACGCCGGTGAGTGCGAGCATGTCAATGAGCTGGCGAGCCCGGGGTGATATCTGATGCCGTTCGTGCCGCCGAGCCCGCGACCCGAAACTTCCATGACCGAATTTGGAATTATATCGGGGAGGGCGCCGCCGCGGTTGCTTTACGGCGGACGCTGCGGAACGAGGGGGACGTGCTTCGCTGGCTCAAAGAGGTCCCCCGGCGCAGCGCAGGCGATGCGGGCGCTGGTCGCGGCGAAGATGGCGCGAATTCATAGGAATAATTCCAAGTTGCGGCGCGTTCCGCACCGTGCGTGTGTCTGCTTCTGTAATGTAATTGTCTTACTCGGGCTAAGCGACAATTCTCCCATGCACTTGTTGTCATGTAATATGCTGTGAGCTGAGAGTGCGCGGGGATAGCGTCCACGTTGGGGTTTTTTCTTTTCTTTTTTTTATACTCCGGAGAGTGCGTGGGATCGACATCCACGTCTTATTTATACTCCGAAGAGTACACACTGGGGCAACGCCCATGCGTGCGCGGGGTTCGCGTCTTGTTTATACTCCGTAGAGTGCGCAGGGATAACATCCGCATCTTTTTTTATACTCCGAAAGAGTGCGTGGGGTCGACATCCATGTCTTATTTATACTCTGAAGAGTACGCACTGGGGCAACGCCCATGCGTGCGCGGGGTTCGCGTCTTGTTTATACTCCGTAGAGTGCGCAGTGATAACATCCGCATCTTCTTTATACTCCAGAAGAGTGCGTGCGGAGGCGGACCTCGACGCTACGTCTTGTTTAGAGTCCGTAAACTGCGCGCGGAGGCGAACCTCGACGCTACGTCTTATTTATACTCCGTAGAGTGCGTGCGGAAGCGGACCTCGATGCTACGTCTTATTTAGAGTCCGTAGACTGCGCGTGGAGGCGAACCTCCGCGCGTTGCGGGCGGTGAAATTGCGTGCGGAGGCGGACCTCGACATTACGTCTTATTTATACTCCGTAGAGTGCGTGCGGAGACGGACCTCGATGCTACGTCTTATTTAGAGTCCGTAGACTGCGCGTGGAGGCGAACCTCCGCGCGTTGCGGGCTGTGAAATTGCGTGCGGAGGCGGATCTCGACGCTACGTCTTATTTATACTTCGTAGAGTGCGTGCGGAGGCGGACCTCGACGCTACGTCTTATTTAGAGTCCGTAGACTGCGCGCGGAGGCGAACCTCCGCGCGTTGCGGGCGGTGAAATTGCGTGCGGAGGCGGACCTCGAAGCTACGTCTTATTTATACTCCGTAGAGTGCGTGCGGAGGTGGACCTTGATGCTACATCTTATTTAGAGTCCGTAGACTGCGCGCGGAGGCGTCCCCCCACGCGTCTTCGTTCATGCTCATGCACAGTGCACCCGAAGGTGACCCTTCGCGCGCTTTTAGTATGAAAACGGGATAATTTGCATGAACGATGCACTTTATTAAATTCCCGTTTGCGCGGGTGAGCGATTACAAGGGTTAAGGCACTAACCATTAGCCACTTACGTTCGCCGAAGCCGTGGAAGGCCCTTGCCCTTGTGTGCTTGACTTAGGCATAATACCGCCATAGCCTGTCCGCATTCCACGTGTGGCAGAGCGTGTGCCCTTTCAAGGTGGCTATGCGATACGCTCCCTTCTGCAGGGCCTCCGCGATGATGTACGGGCCTTCCTACTTGGACTCGAGCTTGCCCACCGTCTTCGCGTGGAGTGCCATCTTAAGGACGAGATCTCCCGGTCTAAATTCACGTGGGTACAGCGAACGATTGCGACCACGCACCATCTGTCGCGCGTATTTTATGACGTGCTGTGTCACGCTTGCCCGGTCTCCGTCAAGGAGATCCACGGACAATTGGCGCTCTTCGTCTGGTGCTTGGACGAGGACCCGCCACGAGCCAGCCTTTATTTCTTCAGGTGTGACCGCCTCATCACCGAAGAGGAGCTTGAAGGGCGTGAACCCCGTTGGGCGTGTGACCGTTGTGCGGAGGGACCAGAGGACGCTGTGGAGCTCGCCCGGCCACTTCCCCGTTGGCAACCCGAGAGACGCTTCTTGATTGCGGCGGAGATGGCGCCGTTTGCCTGCTCCACCGCCCCGTTGGACTGTGGGTCTCCGACCGAGGCAAAATGGAGGGTGATGCCCATGTTGCCGCAGAATTCCTTGAATGGGGCTGCATCGAATCGCGATCGTTGTCGGCGATGGTCTCCCGGGCACGCCAATCGACATATGATGTTCGCGGAGGAAGCGCCGCGAGCTACCGAGGTAATCTTGGCGAGCTACCGCTCCGCCACCGAGAAGTACTCGAGCAATCGCGACGAATCGCAGTCTCCGGGCCCCGGGAAGCGGTCCCACGACATCGATGCCCCACTCACCGGCCATACCGGGGTATGGGATGGAGGCTTGTCGGGGCCTCGTGGATAGCCCTTCCCATCCATTGGCAACCTTGACAACGGCGCACGAGATCCTTGGCATCCGCGACAGCTGTTGGCCAATAAAAACCCTGTCTGAATGCCTTGCCCACCAGAGACCTTGGTTGGAGGTGCGAGCCACAGAGACCCGCGCGAATTTCCGCGAGGAAGCGCTTTCCTTCTTCGTGCAGGAGACACCGCAGGAGCGGCGCGCAGACCCCCTTCTTGTAGAGCGCCCCATCGAACACCTGGAAGGACCTAGCGCGTTGTTGCAAACGCCGGAGCTCGGAGGGGTCATCCGGTTCCGCGATGCCTTGCAAAAAAGCGAGAAGGGGTTCCCGCCAGTCACCCTGCTGGGTGATCTAGTGGACGAGGGTCGCATCCCGATTATCCTGTGCTATGGCCGCCGCTGGTAGGGTTTCGTAAAATGCCCCTTCAGGAATTGGGAGCTGCTGACTGCCAGCCTTGGCCAGGAGGTCAGCTTGTTCGTTGTCCGCTCGAGGGATGGCCTTCACCGTGACACCCAAAAAGTGCCGCTCCTTCGCTCGTACGGCTGCTAGGTACTTGGCTAGCTCCGGGTCATTGGCTTGGTATGACTTGTCCACATGGCCAGCCACTAACCGGGAATCAGTGCGGACGAGGACTCACCTTGCTCCCATCGCTTTGAGCTTCCCGAGGCCGAAGAGTAACACCTCGTATTCGGCCGTGTTGTTCGTAGCCGGGAATGCTAGGCGCGCCGAGTATAACAGGTGCTGTCCCTCTTGGGTGGTGATGACGGCACCCACCCCTGCGCCTGCAACACCGTACGCTCCGTCGGTGTTGAGTGTCCACACCGGGTCTTCGACCTGAAGGGCGGGCTGAGCTGGGGGGTCCATTCCATGAGGAAGTCCGCCAGAACTTGAGACTTGATCGCCATTCGAGAGGTGTATGTTATGGAGAACGGGGCCAGCTCCGCCGCCCATTTACCAATTCGCCCCATGGACTTCTTGTTGTGCAGCATCTCTGCCAAAGGGAACGATGATGGCACCGTTATCAGGTGTGCCAGGAAGTAGTGCCGGAGTTTTCTTGAGGCCATGACCAACACGTAAGCAAGCATCTCGAGCTCGGTATATCGCGTCTTGGCACCCTGGAGGGCTTCGGAGACGAAGTACACTGGCCGCTGGAGCGCGCCCTATTCCAGGACGAGGACGGCGCTGACCGCCGTTGCCGAGGCGGCGAGGTAGAGTAGGAGGGGAGCCTCTGGTGCTGGGGCCACCAGAGTCGGAAGGGTTGCGAGGTGTTTCTTGAGGTCGTCGAAGGCCTTTGCGCAGTCGTCGTCCCAATGAAATCCATCGCAACCGCAGAGGGTCTTGAAAAATGGTAAGCCCCTCTCCGCCGCTGTGGAGAGGAAACGGCTCAAGGCCGCCATGCGGCCTGCCAGCCTCTGGACCTCCCGCGTCATCTTGGGAGGTTCCATGCCCAGGATAGCATCGACCTTGTCGGGGTTCGCTTGGATGCCTCGCCCAGATACGAGGAAACCCAATAGCTTGCCCGCCTGTACAACGAAGACACATTTGTCCGGATTGAGCTTGATGCCCGCCTTCTGGAGGTTGTCAAAAGTCTCTTGAACATCCCGGCCGTGGGAGGCGAGCTGCCGGGTTTTTACTACCACGTCGTCCACGTAGGCCTCCACATTTCTCCCTAGCTGGACGGCCAGGGCCAGTGCGACGAGGCGGGTGAAAGTTGCGCCCGCGTTCTTCAAGCCGAAGGGCATCCTTACCAAGCAGAAGGTCCCCACCAGCGTAATGAAGCTGGTTTTCTCCTCGTCGTCCTTGGCCATGTAGACCTTGTGGTAGCCGGAGTAGGCGTCCAAGAAGCTCATGAGCTCGCATCCGGCGGTTGCATCGACTAGTTGATCTATGCGCGGTAAGGGGTAATCGTCCTTCGGGCATGCCTTGTTGAGGGCGGTAAAGTCGATGCACATGAGCCAGGCTCCGTTGGCCTTTTTAACCAACACCGGATTGGTGAGCCGGTCCGGATGTTGAACCTCGCGGATAACCCCCGCTCGAAGGAGTTTCGCCACCTCCACCTTAGCCGCTTGCTGCCGGTCCGTGGACATACGACAAAGTTTCTACTTGACGGGCTTGGCGTCAGGGCGGATCGCGAGGTTATGCTCGATGAGGGCGCGGTCCACTCCTTTGATATCTTTCGGGGACCATGCAAAAACGTCTATGTTGGCCTGGAGGACTCGGAGCAAGTCCTGCTCTACTTCCGGAGGGAGGCCTTCGCCTATGGATACGAACTGCCCCTCCGCTTGGAGCGGCACCCTCTTTACCCCGCCCTCCGGGTGGGGCTTAGGTGTCCAACCCGGAGCGGATGGCGATCCGCCGGTATTTGTTGGTGAGGGCGTGCACCTTGCGGTGCAAGCGCCCGGCCGATTTGATGCCCCAGCCATATCCTCGATCGCCAAGATGGTGATGATGCCCGCCGTCCCGGGAGCTTCATGCATAGGAATGCGTAATGGGGGCGGCTTTGAAGGAGTTGATGGCGGACCGCCCGAGATGGCATTGTACGGATATGAGACGCCCGCGACGCCGAAGACAACATCTTGATGCCCGCATTGTCGGCCGACCTAAGGAGACTTGGAGGCGAACTCGACCTGAGCCTTCGAGGCTGCCCTCCGAGGCCACGAAGGGGGCTTCGAAGCTTTTAACAGACTCGAGGTATTCCCATACGATCAAGGGCCTCCGCGAACAAAATGTTGGCGGAGCTCCTCCGTCGATGAGGATGCGCTGACGTCAGAACCTGCAATGTCGGCTGGATGACCAAGGGATCTTGATGGGGAATTCTACACCACGGCACGGTGACGTGAAGGTGATGCTGCAAGGGGACGCCCGGCGAGGTAGTTGTGCGGAGGAAGTGCTCGACGAAGAGCCTCCATCGATGACATTAATGCCACGGCATTGGGCCTCTCCGGGGGACCCAAGATCGAGGGACCGCCACGCTGTCGCGATGCGCGGCTTGTTATGGGTCGATGTCTTCGAAGCCCGTACATGGGCCACCGCCTGTCGTAATGCCGCAACTTTGGTGCATGCCCGCGTGAAATGGCCCCCATAGCCGTGCACCTCGCACCATCTACCGTACTCTAGGATTTCCTGCTCCGCACGCGGCTTGGCATCGCCGCCTCCTTCGCGTCCCCTGCAACGCGCGAGGTTGACACGGTCCCCCGGGGAATGCCCTGCGCAGCCAGGATATGGCGGGCCTTTTGGGGTCTCCGCCGGTTACGCCGGGGCTTGCACCTGTCGCTTGGTGAGGTTTGGTGCCCCCCATCGTCGACGGGCTTACGAGTGTTACCTGCGGACACTTGCTTGTGGTCCGTCCTCAGGTTGTCTCTTGCGCTGCTTCTTTGTGACAAGCCCTCCGCTTGCCCGGCGTCGGAGCCGTTGCCGCTGCGCCTCCGTACGTCCTCTTCGGCTCAGGCGTACGCTTACACTTTGTCAAAGAGCTCTGCCTCCGACTTGAGTGGCTTCCGCGCGTTATATTCGGCGAGTGGCCCCGGGCGGAGACCTTGTGTTGCTGCGTTGATGACGGTTGTTTCGTTGACGTCCTTGACTTGGCAGCGCACTTTCGTGAAGCACTTGAAGTAATCCCTGAGCCTTTCGTCAGGTTTTTGCTTGACTGCGAAGAGCTGGTCCGCATCGACACGCTTGACGTAGTTTCCCTGGAAGTTGCTGTAGAGTTGACCGCGGATCTGTTCCCACGCGTAGATGGACTGTGGTGCAATGGAGAAGAACCAGGATAGCGCCACGCCTTGTAACGCGAGAGGGAGTCCTCTTGCCTTCGTGGTGTCGTCTCCGCCAGCGGCTTCGATAGCGGTCTCGTACACGCGCACGAAGCCTCGCGGGTTGGAGTCACCCTTGTAGGCCTCGATGACGCTCGGGAACTTGAAGCCCTCGGGCCAAGCCGCCTGCTGTAAGCTTGCAGAGAGCGGGGACTCCGGATCTATTCGCCGCGATGGGACGCGACTAGACGTAGGGGGTTCGGACGCCACCGCCGGGGGGGTTGGCTTCGAGCCTCTTGCATGTGCCGCACAGCTCCGCGGAGGTCTGTTAGCTCTCGCCGAAATGCGCTAAGGGTCGCCAGCAGGGCGGCCTGCACCGCGGGCATGGCTGGGGCCATCGGTGCGCTTGGCGGCGCTACCGGAACGGCGGTGACTACGGCCTGTGCACCCAGGCTGCCCGCCGCGTTGTCGCGGAGGGCCTTGGAGCCGGCGACGAGGTTCGCGTCGCCGCTGGGGTAGTCCACCGCTTCTGCACTGGGTGGAAAAATGGATGCGCCTGTGTTACCATCGCCGGGGTTGGCCGTCGGGGTGGTGCTGGTGGGGTCGGTCGTCGCGTCGGTGGCGGGGTTGGGCGTTGCGTCGGTAGCGGGGTTCGCTGTCGCACCTGCACCACCGCTCGTACCTGTGGCTGCTAGAGCTGAAGCCCCAGTACTGACGCGAGACCTTGCCGCTTCCGCCTTCTTCTTCGCCCCCGATGGTGAAGCTTTCCTTGGTGCCATCCTCCTTCAGACTTGGAGGCTTGCTCTTGTCCTCCCCACGGACGGCGCCAACTATTGTGGTTACAGACCAAACAGAGAGTGTGTGTAGTGGTGGAGAGTTTAGCAAATGAATGGCTTCCTGCCTCTCCCCGTGGCCTATGCCACACACACACACACACATATATATATATATATCCAAATGCGGAGTGTTTGTACAGTTATACCCTTACACATGAGTATTCCCCTCGGGGGCTCTTATGTCATTACACATGTCCTATTTCGGACCTAACAGGCCTACTAGGCTTAGGTGGGAGCCACTCCTACAACAGTTCCGATATACACTTCCATTTGAAACGTGTGGATTTCATGTCAATTTTTTGAGTGTTAGAGTTAGTAATCTTGTAGTCGTATTCGAGTCAATTTATCGTGGTTGTAGCCGTGTACGAGTTTGTTTCAGCGTATGAGTCAGTTTTTGAGTCCATGTCGTAGTTGTCTCCGTGTGGTAGTTGTTGTGTTGGGTATAAAGGCAGAACCATGTAACGAGAGAAAGACAGGAAGCGATCGGGGTGATCGAAATGAGAGGGAGAGAAATAAAGAAAGCCAAGTGCTTTAGCTCCCGGAAAAATATTAAGTTCGTTGTTTTCACATACGTGAAACAAGTTACGATCACGGCGAGCGGAGGTGTCCGCAGGAGCAGAAGACGTAGTCATAATCGAGTTACGACTATGCTGATCGAGTGATACTACATGGTCAAAGGAGTGGTTACGAGAACGCGCAACGTAGCGTGAACGTGATCGTAACTCTCATCAGCTAAAGTTACGAGTACGTGGTCGGAGTACAAAGATGTAGTCGGAGTGGTCGGAGCAAACAAGAAGTGGTCATAACGACTTTGAGTATGGTCGTAACGACTGCTGAGTAACCATAAATTGCAACAAGTGATATAAGAGCCTACTATTCTTGGTGATTCCTGAGGATCATGGGCGATAAGGCGAAGGCCCAGGGTGAGCTAATCTCCCTCTAGTATCCTCTCCTGATGACCGATAATTACGCGGTGTGGGCAATGAAGATGAAGGTGAACATATGCGCCCAAGAGCCTGGGGTGCAGTTGATCCGAAGGGGAAGGATAAGGAGGTGGACAACAAGGTGGATCAGGTGACTTTGGCCATCATCTACCAGGAGGTTCCAGATGCGATGATACATCAGCTCATCGGCAAAGAGACAGCACGAGAGGTGTGGGAGACGCTGCAGACGATGCACAAGGGTGTTGATCGTATGAGGGAGGTGTAACTCCAAAATTTGTGGAGCAAGTTCGAGAATCTCAAGATGGAAGAGACCAAGTCAGTGGACGAGTTTGCCAGCAAGTTGACTTTGTTGTACAATCAGATTAACTCTCTTGGCAATAAGATGGAGGAATCTATAGCGGTGAGAAGTACCTACGCGTGCTTCCAGAAAAGTACATACATGTTATCACCACACTTATGTACTCCTCCGATCTGGACAAGAAGATAGAGAAGATCACCGGCTCCTTTAAGGTGCATGAGGAGTTATTGAAGGGGTTTTAGTCATGTAACGAGCAGGGATCTCAAACTCACAATGAGCAGGCATTGCTAGTAAATGGAGATCCAAGAGACGGTTGTGGCTCATCAAACAACCGCGGGGGTGGCGCAATTGAGGTGGCCAGAGCGACCGAGGTGGTAGAGGTGGCCGTGGAGACAAGGCTGGGCAAAGTGGTGGTGACAGATCCCATGATAAGTCACATGTCAAGTGTTTTGAATGTGGTGAATACGGGCACTACACGTCAGGATGCCACAGCCATATAAAGTGTTTCAATTATAACGAGTACGGGCACTATGCTTCGGATTGTCGAAGCAAGAAGGACAAGGAAGCGAACCTCGCCAAAGACGAAAAAGAAGATGAAGAACTGGGACTACTTCTCTCCTCATATGTTGAAAAGGCATCGGTCATGGTGATACTAAATGAGGAGAACGTAGTTCCAAAACTACTCACGAAGGAAGGTAGCTACAATCACACGGATCAGTGGTACTTGGATAACGGAGTAAGCAACCACATAACGAAAGATCGCTCCATGTTTCATGAGCTCGACGAGAAGGTTGGGCCAATGTCAAGTTTGGCGACAGCTCCACGGTGGAGATAAGAGGCAAAGGGACAATGATGTTGCAATGCAAGAATAGAGATAAGAAGTTGTTGACAGGGATTTACTTTATACCAAGTCTGCGCAACAACATACTTAGTCTCAGATAGATGACAAAAAGAGGGTGCAGAGTGATACTGCAGGATGAGTTCTTGTGTGTGTACAACAAGAATAAAGAGCTATTGATGCAAGTGAAGAGATCTCCAAATTGCCTGTACAAGATTTCTTTGAAAACTTGTAAACATGTTTGTGTGAAGAGATGCACAGAGGGACGAAGTGCAGAGGCAGTAGGAGGCAAGCATGGCGCGCATGCAGGTGCGGCACCCCATCCTTATGCAGACGATGCTGAAGGAGATGTCTTGAGCAGGAGACCACAGACGCACGTGGCATCCCATGCGCAGGCCTGTGTGAAGTAGACACTGCAGGTGGCAGCTCAAGTGACCACGTACATGTAGGCGCGCATGAAGGGAGCAGCGGCTCTAGAGCGCATGCAGTTGGCGGAAGCAATGCGAGTGTCACTCCAAAGAAATCATGCATGCAGGAGGCATGTGAAAAAGGTGCACAAGGTCCAAGTGGAATACTTGGAGTAGAAGTTGGTACAATCTTTTGTGATTTTGCAGAGGGAACGCAGGAAGCGTTGGAGACAGGAGTTAGGGGCATTGTCGCCTCAGCTGAGACGTATGCTAGAAAGTGGACAAACATTGTCCAAAAGAGAGGATAAGAGGCTCAGGTAATGGTGAAGCCAAGGTGGCTGTGCGAGTAGGTGCTCTAGCCCATGCAGGTGTACAAGGACGAGATCAGTCCAGGTGCGAGGCGCAGCAAGCATCGGATTGTGGAAGGCTCAAGAAGGTACGGCGCACAAGAGTGCATGTAGAAGGAAGAAGCGGAAGCAAGAGAGAATGTAATGAGAGAAGGAGAGAAATAAAGAAAGTAGAGTGCTTTGGCTCCTAGAAAAATATCAAGTTCGTCATTTTCACAGACATGAAACAAGTTACGACCATGGCGAGCGGAGGTGTTGAAAGCATCTAGACCCCTAAAAATGGTTTTGGTAATTAATGAATTTACATGAATATGGGACTAATGTGTTTGTTAAGTGTTTAAAAGGCTAAGTCCCTAAACTGATGGCAAGACGCATACTAAGGATCAACATGAAGATCAAAGTGGCTCAATGCAAAGGTATATGTAGACTAGGACCCTCTTTTTATTTTTACCGGTCTTAGGAGAAAGGATGGAAGATTGGATTATAGGCTAGACATCCTACCATAAAGAGGGGTCATGGCAAATAGCTTGATAGTATATTCTTGTGCCATTTAGATCAATTTAGAATCATGCATTCATTGAAAATTTAATTTGATAGCCAAATCTATGCTCTGTCTGCAAAAACAGAAGTATCGGAGTTTTAATGGCAGAACTACCGTAAAGCAGAAGTTCCGCAGTCTTGAGCAGTACTTCCAGCGCTCAAAGCTCTGAAAAACCGAGTGGAGCCTATTTTTTTCTAGAGAGCACCCCTCGGAGTCGCTCGGTGCTCTATCCGGATAACAGGAAGTACCAGCATGAAAAGTACGGTACTTCCGCTTGCCGGAAGCTCCAGCTATTCGAGCGGAACCTTTTTTCAGAAAGCACCCTCGGGACGATTCTGAGTCCGCAGCTATTGGAAGTACCGGAGATTCAACAACGGAACTACCGTAGAGCAGTAATTCCACAGCCTTAAGCGGTACTTCCGGAGCACGGAAGCTCCGAAAGGTCGAGCGGAACCTTTTTTTTCCAGAGAACGCCAACTCTCGGCCTCGGTTCAAATGAAAGTACCACGCCGACTTCCCGGAACTACTAGATTAATAACTGTGGTAGTTCCGCGCCGAATTTCAACGGCTAGTTCAGAAGCTCTGACATAGCCGTTACTGTCGTGTCAGAACAGGTGCGAAAGTACCAGCCTTTGGCCTGTGGTACTTCTGCTCACCCTAAATTTTTCTAGAATTTGCTTCTAACGGCTAGTTTTGGTTGGTGAGAGTATAAATATCCATTCACCTGCTCAAGCACAGTAAGAATAGATCCCATTGAACAACTTTGAGCATTGGGCATTCACTCCACACCTCTTTTCTTATTATGCATTTAGATTGAGGTGGTTAAGCCAAAAAGTGCATTGCATCCATTAGATTGATCCTTTGGCACTTGATTGTCGTCAAGCGAAGCGTGTGATCTTTTACTCTTGGTGTTTGCCAGCACCTGGATGATTTTGAGGAGTTTGCTCGGTGACTTCTTCAAGAAGGTTGTGAAGAAACCCGGTATCGACTTGTGAATGGTTGGAGTCCACCACCATCGGAGTGAAGGAAGGACTACCACTAGTGGATTAAGGAGCTAAGGCTTAATTCATGGAGCTGGTCCAATTCGTTTGGGCTTTCCTCAACGTCGACTAGGGGAAACCAGCAAGTTTCCGATCACCACGGTAAAAACATCGTGTGTACATTGTTTCTCTCTTATCTCCTTTTAGCTCTTGTATATTTAGTATATTGTGATTAGTCATTTGTGCTAGCATTTCTCGTAGAGATTCATTCTTGTATGGTTATAAACTTACTAGAATTGTGTAGGTTTCAATTATTTTAAATCTTTGTCATATTAAGATTGTAGAATTTAATTGGAAGGCAAGAAAATTTTAAAACCTCGTATTCACCCCCTCTAGTCGGTTATCCTTGATCTTATAGGTGTAGCAGAAGATGTGGTCGTAATCGAGTTGCGACTACGGTGATCAAGTGATACTACATTGTCGAAAGAGCAGTTACGAGAACACACAGCGTAGCATGAATGTAATCGTAACTCTCATCAGCTGAAGTTACAAGTATGTGGTCAGAGTACGAAGGCGTGGTCAGAGTGGTCGGAGCAAACAAGAAGTAATCGTAACGACTTTAAATGTGATCATAATGACTGCTGAATGATCATAAACTGTAACATTGAGTCACAATTCAATTCCCTCGTAGATCTAAAAAAATTTCTCACGTTCAAAACCAGTTGTAAGAGATGGAGAAGGGAACTTTCGCCCGCGCATTTACGCTTCATGTACATCCTCGTACACACATGATTTCACTTGATAAAAAACAGAAAAAGTTTATTTGCCCCCACTGGCCTCTGCGCAGCACCCCACTCCAGCCCAATGTAATAAATGTGCTACTAATTTATTCTCCGCTTCTCCCAATATATTGTGGTGATCATTTGGGCTTATTTTTGGTGGCTTATAGCTGAAAAGCACTGTAGATGGTTGAAAAACACTGTATCTGACAGAGACTTATTTAGCATAATTAAATTTAAAAAAATTAAAAAATATAAAAAAATATGTTAGTCCATTACATATAATACAAACAAATACGAGAAAAAAAGAACCGGCAAAAAAGCTCAACAAAAAGACAAAAGTTCAGAAAAAAATGAAATTTATGAATAGTGAAAAATAAGCCGGAAGCTAAAAGCTGAAGCCCAACCGATCACCCCAAATTTTCCCGGCTCCATCCATGTAGAGCTTCATTTAACTTCTGTTTTTGATCTAATGTAACTGCTTCAAATGATATCTAAATTTCACATTTTCACTGGTAATATAATGGAGACACCCCCTCAAAATAACTGGAAAGTAGTGAGCGAGTAAGTTAAGCAAGAATCATGCTGTGATCATTTTGGCTTCAGTTTTTAGCTTCCGGCTTATTTTTTACTATTCATAAATTTCATCTTTTTCTGAACTTTTGGCTTTTTGTTGAGCTTTTTTGCCAGTTCTTTTTTTCCGTATTTGTTTGTATTATATGTAATGGGCTAACATATTTTTTTATATTTTTTAATTTTTTTTAAATTTAATTATGTTAAATAAGTCTCTGTTAGCTACAGTATTTTTTCAGCCAGCTATAGTGCTTTTCAGCCATAAACCATAAAAAAAAAGCCCAAATGAGCACCACCGAACGTCATCGCTAGCTAGCTCTATGCTACCCTTTTCATTTCCTTTATCGTTTGTTCTTCTCACTTTTCCGGATTCCATCGGGCTGGCAATGCTGTGCACATGACAATGGTCTACGGGTCAGGGCTCACAACACGCATATACATTAAAATGAACAAAAGAAAAAAAATCTGGACTTGTCAAAATTCCCTAATAATGTTGTCGGTGTTAATCAGTAAAGTAGATTAAACACACCAAACAAAGGAATAGACGCCAAAAGTTTCTGCTAATCAAAGATGTTTGTCAGATGCTGCTGGTAACACTTAGGGCGTACATTTATTTTTGGAGGGTTAGAGTTATTTTTCACAAAGGAACTGCATGGTTTCTTTTTTTTTTTTTGCATTTCTATTACAAAATATTTGCACATAGAGACAATCAAAAGATGGAAAATAAACGACTACAATATCGCAAAAAAAAAAGATCAGTACAATTTGTTCTGATAAATTCATATGTACTTAGTACGTGACCTCTAGTCCAAAATTCATAGGTATCGAGTTGCAACTTTGACCATTATTTTTGCCATATCATAAAAATTAAAAATTATGACATTATATTTATACTTTTTACGACAAATATCCATGTACTATTTTCATTTTTAGAGGTACATACGTTGTGGCCAATCTAGTGAGAGAAAAGTTTGGAAATCAATGATACAAATATGACAACTATTTTGGACCGGAAAGAGTAATTCATAGCTAGTCCATAAAGAGAGAAAATATTACAAATTCCCCTACAAGTCATGCAGTTTCAGAAAGAAAGAGAGAAATTGCAAATGCTCCTCAGAAGTTGGTTGAAGTTTATTTACTCCTAACATGTACTTTTGTGGTACATGATCCCACAAGTGTATGGTTGTTTGATATGCATGCCTAAGCGCTCCCTTCCCGCTGACACGGCTATCTTTTTGTTGACATGGACTCCGTGGCATACCACCTCAACTGTGGAGTGGATGTAGCGTGGTTAATTGGACTCGCACCATATCTCTCCAACTGGTTCAACCCTCGTCCACCATCTTCCCTCGTCCCAATTTGACTCGTCTTAAGGAGGGAAACATATGTGACCGCTTCGTCTATCCACCCATCCCTATCGGAGCTACGCAACTTAACCCCACATGCCACATTGGAACACCTTGGACCAACGCCAAAGAGTTCACATCAACCAAAAAAATAGCCGAGTCAATGTGAAAGAGGGCGTGACGAGGCATGTCAAACAATCATATATTTGTGTAGGGCATGTGTCACAAAACTACTTAGGGTATTTGCAATTTTTCTCTAACATATACTCCCTTTGTTCTTTTTTACTTGATATTTTTGACTTTTTATGGTCTTTGAGATGCGACTTTGACCGCTAAGAAATCAAGTAAAAAGAACAGAGTAAGTAATTAAAAAGAGTAGTGGACAAAGATGTATGGATGAAAAAAATGACATGTAAAAAAGAATTGAGGTAATATATATATATATATGCTTCGCTCCAAATGGCTTCGGTTTCTGACTTTTTCTAGCTTCTGACTTATTTAAATCGGAAACCATTTGGAACATGTTGACTTTTAATTTTGGTTTTTTGCTTTTGTTTCCTCTTTTTTCCCTTTTAATTGTCCGTGCAGATATAACGATGATTTTAATTTATTATTATTTTTTCTTTATTTTCTTGAATAACTCAGGAAAAACTAACAGTCATTACAGTGTAATTTCAGCCAACAACCATAACCAAAAATCATAAGTTTAACATCTTTGGAGCGGCCCTATAAATTGTAGTTAGACCATCCAGTAGTCTTAAAATCAACTAATTCGTGCTAATATTTTTTTTTTACCCATGGCCCTTCCTGTATTACCACCAGGAGAATATGAGTGGATAGATAGTGGTGAGCTGACGTGGTGTGGTAGAGGTAGCCTCTCTTTACTTCAGCCATAAATTATCCCCCTTCCCACTTCGAGAATTTCGGAAGACCGGGCAGTAGGACAGCAGCAGAAGGAGCAGAATGGAGGAAACTTTTAAAGCAGCAGCAGGGCAGCATTGCATTTGCACAGCACAGCATACTAGGCTTTGCGTTGCGTTGCATTGCACAGATACCAACCCCATCTCCCTCCCACTTCACTCTTCTCCCGCACCCCAGTTCCCCTTCCCTTCCTTTTGCCCTCCGACCTTCCAACCATCCAAGAAACCCCAACCCCAGTCCAAAAAACCAAGGCAAGAAGCTGCCGTGGTGTGGTACTACTACTACTACACCAAAAGCTGCACACAGACAGATTGGATTGGGTTAACCGCCCAAGAAGTGCTACTCACTGCTCACTAAGCCATGGAGGGGGAGGGGGAGGCCAAGAAAGAGAGGAAGGCCGGAGCCGGAGGAGGCGGTGGGGCAGGTAGTAATGTTTGTGGCGGCGGCGGCGGGAATGGGAGGAGGAGGTGGAGGGGAGGCGGCAGCTACATGCAGCACCCGATCATCCAGGCTTACCCGGCGCTCCTGCCGCTGCCGATAAACGCCGGTCACGCGCATATTAATGCCGCTGTCTCTTTGCCTCTGCCGCCGCCTGTGTTGCTGTACCTGCAGCCGAGGCCGCCGCCGCTGCCCCTGCTCCCCAAGGCTGCCGCGGCCGCCACGTGCTTCGGGAAGCCCAAGGCGGGGGCGGCGGCGCAGAGGGGGCCAATGTGGACGCACAAGCCACCGAAGAAGCCGCCTCCGCCGCCGCACGCCGTCACCGCCGCGCTGCTGCCGCTCCCGCATGGTAAAGCGCCTTTTCTTGGTTACCTCCCGCATCCTTGTGTGACCAATTAAGAGCTCTCAGTGTGTGTTTGTACTTTCTACTAGTAATTCATATATACTGGCTGCTGTTGTTGCATTGTTGGTTTATTGATCAATGTGCGCTAGTTTTTGTAGCTTTTTTTTTTCCTGATGATGATGGTAGTTACATGTCAAGTGCTAGCGTTTTCTGTATAGTTACTGATTAGTTGCTTGCCATACAAAGATAATGAGGTACAGTATTTTTTGGGTCAATGTTACAGTGCTGGATGGCAACAGGAAGTTTTTTGGTATTAGTCCATTGGTTTCTTAGAAAGCTTGTGATTTTATGGATTCCTACTTAGGATTATATGTTTTCCTGCTGTCCTTTTTTTTAATCATATATTTGGGTTGATCAGCATTCCTTGAGAAAAGAGTGATACAAGAATGTTTGATCTGAAAGACTGAGACACAGCCAAAGCTCTATTTGTGCTACTGTGGATGATACTTATCTTTTGACAGTTAGTCCCCTTCCCCCCACTCAAAAAAGGGCCATGTCTATCTTTTGGGACGGTTTGTTTAACAAATGTACAATTATTTTTTCTTCGTTTTTTTTTGGGACAATGATGTACCATTATCTTGGTGTTTGTGTTATCTATTCGCAGCATAATTCCACTTGTTCTAAAATATTATTTTTCCCACTAAGCTGTCCTTTTGATTAAGAAGTTTCTTTTCCTGTGACTTCAATCAGTAGTATAGATGTTTAGATTCTCTGGAAGGACATGACAATATCAATTTACTAACAGATGCCAAGGCGTTTCAGCAGAAGAAGTGCTTCTTACATGAGAGGAGAACATCTGACATGGGAATGAATCATGTAAGCACCCATCAGAAGTCTTCTACCACTCCACAGGGAACTCCCATTGCACGGAGACCTGACATGGGTGGGGTTGAGGGGGCTGTAATTCCTCTTTCTGCAAACCATTTCCTTGTGCGGTTCAATCCCAGTCAGAAGATTTTCCATTATGATGTTGACATATCCCCACATCCATCGAAGGAAACAGCAAGAATGATCAAGAAGAAGCTAGTTGAAGAAAATTCAAGTGTTCTCTCGGGCACAATGCCAGCCTTTGATGGCCGCAGGAACCTATATAGTCCTATTGAGTTTCAAGAGGACAAGGTTGAGTTCTTTGTCAGTCTCCAAGTTGCATCAGCAAGATGTTCAGCAGTTAAAGAGAATGGCCACATGCTTGAAAAGCAGAAATTTAAGCTTTTCAAGGTGAACGTTCGATTGGTTTCGAAACTAAGTGGTGAAGACTTGAACAAGTATTTGAACGAAGACAAGGATGGCATCCCTCTTCCCCAAGATTACCTCCATGCATTGGATGTCATCTTGCGAGAAGGTGCTATGGAAAGTTCCATTCTGGTAGGTCGGTCTTTATATGCACGCTCCATGGGAGAAGCAAGGGACATTGGTGGTGGGGCTGTTGGATTAAGAGGTTTCTTTCAGAGTCTGAGGCCAACCAAGCAAGGTCTTGCCCTTAATGTTGACCTCTCACTCACAGCGTTCCATGAGAGCACAGGCATAATTGCATACTTGCAGAAGCGCTGTGACTTCTTGAAGGAACTTTCACAAAACAAAACTAGGGCTTTGTCAGAAGAGGAGCGGAGGGAGGTGGAGAAAGCATTGAAAAACATTCGGGTTTTTGTGTGCCACCGTGAGACCGACCAAAGGTACCATGTGCATAGCTTGACTGAGGAGACAACAGAAAACCTCAAGTTTCGAGACCGAAGTGGGAAGGATCTTATGGTGATGGATTACTTCAAGGAGCACTACAACCATGATATACAATTCAGGAACCTCCCTTGCTTGCAGATTGGTAGGAGTAAGCCATGTTATGTGCCAATGGAGCTTTGTGTAGTTTGTGAGGGCCAGAAGTTTCTTGGCAAGCTCACAGATGAACAAACCTCCAAGATTCTCAAAATGGGGTGCCAAAGACCAAGTGAAAGAAAGGGAATCATAAAGGGTGTTGTTGAAGGAGCATTTGCTGAAAGAAGGTATGTTTCTACATTCTTGTCATATTATGTTTTGTAGCTGTAATAAACTATAAAAGTCGTCTTTTTTTCCAAAACTACTCTATGTCATACAAATGTAATCATAGCTACCTTTGTTTTCTTGCAGTAATTCTTATGCTGATCAATTCAATCTCCAAGTGTCGAAGGACATGACTCAACTCTCTGGGAGGGTTCTCTTGCCACCAAAACTAAAGCTTGGCAGTGGAGGGCGCATTAAGGATATAACACCAGACCGATTTGATCGGCAATGGAACTTGCTGGACAGCCATGTTGCTGAGGGCTCCAAGATCAAGAGCTGGGCCTTGATAAGCTTTGGTGGTACCCCGGAGCAACACTCTTGCATTCCAAAGTTTGTCAACCAGCTATCAAGTCGGTGTGAGCAGCTTGGAATTCTTCTAAACAAGAAAAGTGTTATAAGCCCATTGTTTGAGCGGATTCAACTCCTCAATAATGTGGGCATTTTGGAGAGCAAGCTCAAGAAAATTCAAGAAGCTACCTCAGGCAACCTGCAGTTGCTAATCTGTGTCATGGAGCGGAGGCACCGAGGCTATGCTGATCTGAAGCGGATTGCTGAAACATCCATTGGTGTTATGACACAATGTTGCCTTTACTCCAACTTAAGCAAGCTGACCTCTCAGTTCTTGGCCAATTTAGCGCTGAAGATGAATGCGAAGGTTGGTGGATGCAATGTTGCCCTCTACAACAGCTTGCCATGCCAAATTCCTAGAGTATTTTCAGACGAGGAGCCGGTGATGTTCATGGGTGCTGATGTTGCACACCCACATCCACTTGACGACTTGAGCCCATCAGTGGTCGCTGTAGTTGCAAGCATGGATTGGCCTTCAGCAAATAAGTATATCTCCAGGATGAGGTCACAGACACACAGGAAAGAAATCATTGAACAGCTGGATGTGATGGCTGGTGAACTACTTGAGGAGTTCCTGAAAGAAGTCGGCAAGCTCCCAAGTAGAATAATATTCTTCAGAGACGGTGTGAGCGAGACACAATTCTACAAGGTGTTAAAGGAGGAGATGCATGCAGTGCGCATGACGTGTTCGAGGTACCCAGAATACAAGCCCTTGATCACGTTCATCGTAGTTCAGAAGAGGCATCACACTAGGCTCTTCCACAGGGAGAAGAATGGCAGCTCGACGCATTATTCTGATCAGAACATACCACCAGGGACAGTCGTGGACACCGTGATCACGCACCCAAGGGAATTCGATTTCTACCTTTGCAGCCACTGGGGCACAAAGGGGACAAGCCGGCCGACTCATTACCACGTTCTGTGGGATGAGAACAACTTCCTGTCCGACGAAGTGCAGCAGCTGATACACAATCTTTGCTACACTTTTGCGCGGTGCACCAAGCCAGTCTCTCTTGTTCCGCCGGCGTACTACGCACATCTCGCTGCATATAGAGGCAGGCTGTACCTTGAGAGGTCAGATTCAACTGCCACCAGCCGTACAACTCTGTACAGAGCCACTCCATTGCAGACTGCGCCACTACCTAAGCTCAGGGACAGTGTGAAGAGGCTCATGTTCTACTGCTGATCTTCTTCCTCGAATCTCATGGTTAAAAATGGTATTTTGCATGCTATCCTCTCCGTATGTCGCCCGTCCTCTTCTGTAGTATTCTGTGTTTGTCCGAATTTCGGAAACATGTATACTGTTCCTTGACAGCAATCGTGTGCATGATAACACCTTACAGTGGTTGGATGTTGGTACTTTGTAATATTATGCGAAATTCCCAACTGTTTGCATTCCAATAGATGTACTGATGTTGGTTTGGTGGGGCTTTGCCTTTTGTACTATCTCGACAGTGACATTGGTTCTGGAGTTGAAGATACTATTTGCTGTCGTTTTGCTATTTTGATTCTGATCACTATCTTGCAGTGGCACTAAAATGTTCCGGCCGTGCGAAATAATTCTTGGCGTTAGGGAGTAAGCACTTTGTGGACCATGCATATAATTGCTTGAACCTGGTCTCAGAAAAATCTATCCGTTTGTAGTCCTGCACAAACATGCAACAATAGAATGTTAATGATCACTTAAACGGATAGATTGTTAAAATTTTTCACCATTGCACGTTCCAGATTTTGTAAATACATTGGATTTTTTTTTTTTTGCGAGGATGAATATGGTCGCGTTTGGAATGTATGAATGTCACAAGAATTCCACAAGAAACACTTCTACTCACAAGAATTGGGAAAATTTTGATGTTCCAATTGTGGCCTACATTGAATCTTTTACCAAACAAAACTAAACTTTTGAAAAGAGTTTGCATATTTCTCACAACTATAAGTGGAGCAACTAAATGAATGGCTTCAGGGCTGAATGGTTGAGCTGAAGAAATTTGTATTTGGCAGTCTGGCTTTTAGTTAGGTTGTTGGCTATTATTTGCCCACTTTCTCAGAGTAATGGGGCAGTCGAGCGTGCGAATAGCCAAATAATGCCCATTCCTTGCATTATTTGGCCATTCGCACGCTCGACTGCCTCATTACTCTGAGGATGGGCAACTGAAGTGAAATATAACTTGGTATCTAATTTGTCGCAAAATTCTTGGAATTTTGCACTCGAAAATTGCTTACCATTATCTGTAATTATTCGACTTGGGACTCCAAATTGAGTAATTACACTTTTCATCAAGAACCTTTTTGCGGCTTCTGTTATTATCCCGGCTACCAGTTCGGCTTCGATCTACTTCATGAACGTATCAATAGCAACGAAGAGGAAGTCGAAGCCCTGGGCGCTTTTGGAAACGGCCCCAGGATGTCAAGACCTTAGGTCGCAAAAGGCCAAGACAAAGGAATTGTTTAAAGAGCCTAAGCTGGTTGGTGTATTTGCCGGCTATGAAATTGGCATTGCATACATTTCTTAACCAGATCTTTGGCGTCATTGAGGGCTGTTGGCCAACAGAAACCTTGTCGAAAGGCCTTATCGACCAGCGTTCTGTAGGAAGCATGTGCTCCACACATGCCCTCATGTATGTCCTAAAGGAGTTTTAATCCTTCTTTCTGCAATATACATCACATGAGAATCCCCTGAGTAACCCTTCTATAGAGTACTCCGTCGACTAAGGTATACATCTTGGCCTTGCGGGCAAGACGATCGGCTGTGGGATCATCATTGGGTATCGAACCCTTCTGAAGGTAGTCATAGATGGGAGCTTCCACGTCTCTGTCAACCTGATTCACGACTAGTTAAGAGTCTCCTTTCATGAGTAGTCATCAAATCCCAAGCACTTTAGCAGCTCGTATGTCAGCCAACAAACCTTCATACTCAGCAACATTGTTAGTCGCCGGAAAGAACAATTGGATGACATACTTTAAGGTCTCTCCCATAGGAGATTCCAAAACCACCCAACCCTCGAGCCACTTAGGGTAAGCGACCCATCAAAGTACATCATCCACATATCGTGGGAATTATACTGTTGGGAATCCTGAATATGTTCAGGATTTGTCTATGCGGTGACAAAGTATGCCAAGATCTGGGATTTAATGGTCGTTTGGGACACGAAATGGAGGTCGAACACCCAAGTTCAACTGACCATTTGGCCATGCGTCCCACTGTTTCCTTATTTTGGAGGATCTCTCCTAAAGGAAACTCAAATGATACAATTATCTTGTGCGCCTGAAAATAATGCCTCAACTTCTTCGAAGCCATGAGGAGGGCATAGAGAAGTTTTTGGACCCTCAAAAGATTAAAGAAAGGAAGACCTTTTTTACCTAGCCGTGTGATGAAATGACTTAAAGCCGCCATGCACCCAGTGAGTTTTTGGACCTCTTTCTTCATGGTCGGTGGGTGCATCTGTTCGATGGCCTGATCTTCTTGGGATTAGCTTCGATACCTCTTGCCGAAACAAGGAACATGAGTAGTTTTCCTAAGGAAACTCCGAACACACACTTTTCAGGATTGAGTTTCATGCGATGCTTTCTCAGATTATTGAAGGTCTCCTGTAGGTCTGAAATATGGTTAAGCTATTTGATACCTTTTACGACCATATCATCAACATAGGTCTCCAAGTTTCAACCTATTTGATGTATGAAGATTAATTGTATCAAACGCTGAAAAGTTGGACCAGCATTTTTCAAACTGAATGGCATTTTTACATAGCAAAATACTACAAATGGAGTGATAAACATGGTCTTCTCTTCATCTTCTAAAGACATACTAATTAGGTGATAACCAGAGTATGCATCTAAAAAATTTAACATTTCACATCCAATAGTAGAATGTACCAATTGATCAATACGAGGAAGCGGAAAGTCATCTTTTGGACAAGCTTTATTTAAATCAATGTAGTCTATACACATACGCCAGTTACCATTAAACTATTTTACTATTACAGGGTTAGCCAACCACTCTGAGTGATTGACTTCTCTTATAAAGCCTACTTTTAGTAGCTTGTCTAATTCTAACTTGATGGCTTCTCGTCGATCTGGTGCGAATCTCTGTAATTTTTGTTTTACCAACTTCTTATCAAGATGTAGAGCTAGCCTATGGTCGATCACTTCCCTGGGGACCCCAGGCATATCGGATGGCTGCCTCGTGAATATATCTATGTTTGCCTAGAGGAAAGTGATGAGGGCGTCTTCCTATGCAAGGTCAGACGCAACCCCAATGCGAACTGTCTTTGAAGGTTCCTCTAGATCCAGAGCGACTTCTTTGACTTCTTCGTTTAGCTTCGGCGTAGCTTTAGGCTTAGTGCTTGCTCGAAGGCCGCACCTTGGTGGTTTCTCGAGTTGGTAGCTGTCTGACCATCTCAAGGGACTTGTGATCGCACGTCAGTACCATCTTCTTGTCACAGCGGAACGTGATGATTCCCTTGGGACCTAGTAACTTAAGACATTGATAGGCATAATGAACAACTATCAGAAATCATGCCAAAGTTGGTCATCTTAGTATGGCATTATATGTTGAGTCAAAATCGACCACATCAAAGTAGAGTTTTTTTGTCCTAAAATTGCTTGGAGAACTAAATGTAACAGGCAGAGAGACCTAGCCAATGGGCTTGGCCGAGGAACCCAGAATGATTCCATGAAATGAATATCATACAAGCTTTATTCTGGTACAAGGAATCTGCATTTTTTTCTAGGGCACTAACAAATAAAATATTTAAAGAACTGCCACCATCAATCGACACACGATTTACTTGATAGTTATTAATGGTTGGCTTGACCATAATCAAAAACCGACCAGGTCGAGTCAAAGCAATCAGACAATCACTCTTCACAAAAAGAGATGGTGACTTCTAACCACTTAGGTAAATTACTGACAAGGGAAGGGTTGACAGAGTTTACCTCACGCTTGACAGCCTTATATTGTCGCTTGGACTCATACACAGATGAATCTCCATATATATTGTTAATAGTGTGCTTCGAATCCTGGAATGGCATGTCCTCGTCCTCGTCTAAGTGCTTTCGACCTCTTGATTGCCCTAACTCCTTGGATGCGAGCCCTTGCCAGAGTGGTAAACTTTGAGTTTCTGCTGGAAAACTCAGCGGTTGTGAAGATCGTGGCTTGTTTTTCCTCCTCGAGGGTGCTTTACCTTTACCCCAGTTGGAGTATTATTGGAGTCACGTGGCTCCTTATCGCCCATTGCCAGACCTCCTTCGATCCTATGGCGGGAGGCTTGTGACTCTTGGCCTTGTCTCTAAATTTTTTGGCCTTCCCATTCCTGTTGCCACTATCACCTTGCTCCTTGGAACGGCGGTTGGGCTGGTCGATGGTCCTGGTCCATTCAACTGCTTTGGTAGCGATTACATATCGATTAACCATCTCAAAGAGCTCGGCGATGGTGGTTGGAGGGTTCAGGGTGACGTCCTTTGTGAACCTCTGATTGTGCACTCCCTGTCTGAATGATCTAATAACAAAAGCATTAGAGACCTCCAGAATAGAGTTTTGAATTTGACTAAAATGCTGGATGAATTGTCGTAAGGTCTCATCGCTACCTTGGCACATTCGATGCAGGTCGTCCTCCTTCCTAGGGCAATTGTATGTACCCTGTAAGTTGGTATTAGAAGGTCGCAGAGGTGCTACCATGAGTAGATCGACTCAAAAGGCTAGTTGAGCAACCAAGATTGAGCAGACCCTTTGAGCACCATCGGAAGATAGTTGGCCATGACGTTCTTGCCTCCTCCTGCTGCCCGACTGCGGTCGTATAAATCTGGAGGAACTCGATGAGATTCTGAGACCTGTCAAATTTCTCCATGCTCACTAGTCGAAACCATGGTGGCCAGCGCCCTGCTCAGAGCTCAAGCATGAATGCTCAGCATCTGAAAATGATCTCCTATCGTCTCCTTGGGGAAAGGGGTAGTTAGCATCGCCAGGCGAACACACTTGGTGACGCTCGATGGTAGGCGGACTGGACCTATAGTAGGTCTTGTCCACTCGGGGTTGACACTCGTAGTCCATCTACTGCTACAGATTCCCTACCCGAAGCGGTGATCGAGTGTCAACTTGGCAATCCGAAGCAGTCCGAGGCACCCTTCTCTGGCTGGTATTGCGGTCAGGAGTATGATGTGCCCCGTCACCATACCGACTCCTGTGAGACAAGTTTCGTGAATGACTGGATACGATCGTACCTTGTTGACTCTCAGAGGGACATCAACGAGGCTGCTCAAGTCGGGCCATCACATCGTGAAGCCTTCACGCAATGTCTTCAACGAAGTAGTCGTAGCCCGGCTACTGAACAAGCTCTTGAATCATGTTCTCGAGCAAGGTGTTGATCCGTTGAAGCTCGTGTATCTCTTCAGATTGGTACTAGGCCCGCCTAGGCAAAGCATCCTGGGCAGTAAGTCATCTTTGCCGAACAGTCCTAGGATCTTCGACCCCTGAAGCAAACAGGGGCTGCCTCAGAGGAGAGCGAGTATTTTTAAGATTTCTCCCATGGTCACCAGAGTACTGATTGGGCTCATCATTGGAGGTCTCATCACTATCCCCATGAGAGGAGGGAGAGTGTGATCGCCGGGGAGCATCCTCAGGCCTTCCTCTGAGAGGATGATGAGAATATGAGAGCAGGACAAAAACCTCCTGTCTAGAATCCCCACATCCGATGGAGGGCCCCTCGCTTGAAGAATCATCCAGCGAGAGCGCATCACGGCCTAGAGTAAAACCCCCCAGGTAGGGGAAGTCCGAGTTATAATTGTCCCCAGCCTGATCTGCTCCCTACAAGAATGCAGACGAACACGAAGTGTACTCGCCCATGGCCTTCGCTGGGTCATCCAGAGAGTCACTGGCAATACACTTCCCGATCGGCAGAGTTGGGGCTCTGCAAAACTATGCAGGGCGACGCCGTGGGACTTGAACGCTTGGAGATGGATCCACCATCACGTTGCAAGCCCTCATCACTGTCGAATTGATCCTTGCTGCTTGGGGGAGATGAGTCCTCCGTTGGACATATTGCTGTGGGGGATTTTGATCCCTCATGAACCTTTCTAGCGGCATCATCTCTGGGATCACCGGAGGAATCTCTAGGGAGATGTTCACCATCAGAAGCAAGCATGACCTGCTCGTAGTCGTAGCAAGCCTTCATGTCAATACTCGCGTAGTCAGCCAAGTCGAACCAGTTCTCCTCATTCCATTCATCTGCCATGAGGACAACAGAGGAAAAAGAAAAACTTGTCAACAAGGAAATTACCAGACTCTTGGAAGAAGAGGATCCCCACAGATGGCGCCAACTATCAATGTTTTAATATCGATCTTACGTATGATTTGTTTGGATTCAGGGGAACTCTAAGAAGACTCGGTGTATGTGGCTGCGAAGTAGTGACACGGGAAACTTTATCCTAGTTCAGGCCTTCTCCTAACAGAATAACAATCCTACGTCCAGTATGATTGCTAATTGCCAAAACGTGGATTACAACAGAGAGTTACATGAATAGCTTGTGCTATCTTGCATGAATGATTCACCGAATCCCCTCTCTCCCTCTGACATTAACCTTGAAATAGCTGGTGAAGCGACAGTAGTTGTCCTGCGCTGGAAGATGCCTTGACGCTTCAAATGATAACCACCTGATGGAGGTTGCTGTCAGAGAGACAGAAGAGATCATTCGTCATGTAGCAGTTGTTGTCAGAGAGATATCGTGTGCAGTTAGTGGACTAACGCACATTCTAACTACCTTGTCAAATGAAACGACAATGCAGTTCATTGTCGTAGGAAAGTCTGTTAGAGGTAGACTCGTGGCAGGAAATCTCACGACCATAGAGTGGTCGTAGTAAGACTTATGACTACGTAGTCATAGAAGGACTTACGACCATATGGTCATAGAAGAACTTATGACCATGTGGTCATAGAAGAGCTTACAACCATATGGTCGCAGAAGAGTTTATGACCATTCTGCCGTATTTTCTACTTATCGATAAAGGGTATATTCAAGGAATATAATGACATAATAATTTGAGGATTATTCTATCCTTGTCAATGCTCATGTGGGAAACTGGCATGCTGACTTGGTGAGTGCGGTGCTAGCGTTGACACACACCCATGGTACAAATGGACTGCTCCAGCGATGCGTGGGCAAAGAATTGCTGGCAATAGCAGATGGTGGTGTTGGGAGAAGAAAAGGAAAAAGGCTGGTAGGGTTTTTAGGGTTTGGGTCCTCCTCTCCCCCATGTCCCCTTTTACCTCAGCACGATTTTTTACTTGATCTCCAACTCCCCCGAATGAGTCGTTCCCGGAAAATAACTCCTCTCTAAACAAATTCAACGCATCCTATTTTTCCGTATCCCTTTTCCTGAAATTATGCATAGGTCCTCAAGAGTGATATTTTTGGAATATTACATTAAGACTAGACAATATACAATTCTAGCTAAACAAGACAAGCAACTAATTACTAAAAATATAAATGCAGAAAGTAAAGGGCAAGAGAGTTAAACTACACGATGGACACAAGAATTTTTTTTGTGATCTCGAAGACTTGCCAGTCCTTCTTAATCCACGTTGAGAGAGCTTGAACAAATCAAGTCAGCTCCTTGCGCAAACTTCAGCCTTTTCTTAATCCACTAGGGTACCTCTTTCCTACTCCAGAAGGTGAGCGCCAACCTTCACAACCGTATCGGGTCTTTCCACAATCTTCTTGAAGAGATCACCATGCAAACTCCTCCAAGCCATCTAGGTGTTGACAACCATTAAGAGTAATAAGCCAATAATGGTGGCTTAAAGGTTTTCAAGGTCCACAAAAATCAACTAGATGATGCAATGCACTTGAATGCTCTCAATAGCCTAAAAGAGAGAAAGTAATGCACTAGAGTTGATGAGAGGGATGCAAGAGCTTAAGAGTATTTAATGGGGGTCCAAGAGTGCTTCCTTGTTGCTAGTGGGGATGTATTTATAGCGTCCACCCACCAAGATAACCGTTGGGGGACAGAATCCCCAAAAATCAGGTGGAGCAGTACTACCGTCATGTAGTGACTGATACTGCTGTCCCTACTATTTAATGGCTACTTAGGGATTATAAAATACATAGAAACTAGCTGTTAATCTGAAATATAGGTAGAACCATACTCATTGGGTTCGGTCATACTGATATTGCGGTAGTACTGCACTTCATATGTAGTAATACCAATTTCTAGAGGAGAGAATTTCTCACAAAAAGTATATCTCTCTAGAAGTTAGCTACTGTCAACTAAAATATGGTCATACCACAATGCAGTATTACTAGACAAGCAAAGCGATCATATCGTTGTGGTAGGACTAGACTGGCTAAGTGGTCATACTGTTGCGGTACTATTGGTAAAGAATAGCGATAGTACCGATACAGATAAAGCACAATAGAACACCTCTATGGAAATAATGTACCAGCATGAAAAACTCAGTAGTACTGATAGAACGGTACTGCTGTTGTCACAACTACAGTCATACTAGTTTTCTTCAAAAAAAATTAGAGTGTTAACAAATGAATTTCCAAATGCATGCGTGCACTAGAGTTGATCAATGTGGCACAAGATTAAATTCAAGCTACTATCCATGAACCCTCTTAATAGTATGGTATCTAGCCTAACAATCTAGTATAAACACACCAAATGCCAAGACCAATAAAAATCTATAAAGAGGTCCTTAGGCTAATTTATACCTTTGCCTTGTCATGTCAACCCGTAGTCACTCTTGTATGCCTTTTTCACGATATCATCAAAATCTAGGACTAAACCATTCAATCATCTTAATAAATATATTAGTCCCTTAAGCATTATTGTCTTTAATTACCAAAATCATTTTTAAGGGACTAAATGTTTCAACAACTCCATCTTGCTCCGGAATGTAGATAGTGGAAAACTCATTGTTGTAGGGGTGGCCCCCACCTAAGCCCAGCCGGCCTGTTAGAAGGCTGTAAGGCCCAGAATGGGGCATGTATAATGAAATAAGTGCCCCTGAGAGGGATACTCAAATGTAAGGGTACTGTTGTAGAAACACTCCCCATGTGGACATATATATACAATACAGGCCATGGGGGAAACTCTAAGCCATTGCTCACCTAACTCTCCACTACCATACTCTCTCTCTCTCTCTGTTTGGTCTGTAGCCATGACACTCATGCTTTATTCTAAGTTCATCATAAAATCTTTAATTTTAGTGTTTTTAAACTCGGAACCATTATCACTATGGATTTGATTTATTTTCAAATCAAATTCATTTTGAGTCCTTGTTGCAAAACTTTTAAAAATACTTGAGGCTTTAGTTTTGTCATGTAGAAAGAAAACCCAAGTATACCTCGAGTAGTCATCCACAATTACTAAACAATAAATATTGCCTCCAATGCAAATCCATATGCAAGAGCTCCAATGGTCTAGAAGTGGACATAATACTTTTGGATGGACGAGAGTTTGTTGTTTGTTTATCGGCATGGCAAGCACTATATAGCTTATTTTTCTCAAACTTCACATCTTTCAAGCCCACAATCAAGTCATGTATGAAAAGCTTTTTTTAGTTAAATCATCCCCACATGAGCTAGTCTTCTATACTAAAACCAACCTAAAGATATTTTTTGCAATCAAACACATTTTTAGGCAAGAATCATTCGAAGAGAAATCCTTCAGATAATGATTGCCAAAACGAAAGCGTTTGAAAACCAAGGAATTTTCCTATTCTTTTGAAATCATAACTCTATCTTGAGAGAAAGTGTAAATGAGGCTAAGATCACATAACTGGGTAATAGATAACAAATTAAAATTAAGAGTTTCAAATAGTGATATATTTGAAATAAAAATATCATTTGAGATAGCAATTTAACTCAATCCAATTACGTTTCCCATGCTATTATCACCAAAGGTGATCTTGTCATGCTCTCCACTCCCAACTTCAAATGTGGTGAACATCTTTTGATCTTTAGTCATATGTTGAGTGTACTCACTATCAAGCACCCAATGCCTTCCACGGATTTTGTAGTTGATATACAAAAGAAGATCAAGTTCTTTTAGGTACCCAAATTTATTTGACCCTTTAGAGTTTACTAACCAAGGCTTTGGGCACCTAAATGACATTACTTTATTTCCTAAGCATATAACAAGAATCATATACACCAAGATGAGTCTTAACAACGGGGCAAGAATTAGGCATGTGTCCCACACCATGACACTTATGGCAAATTTTACCATTTTTCCTTACAAACCTTGCAACCTTATGAATAGGTTTCTTACCCTTTTGGGGAATAAAACCAAGGTCTTCCTAATTATATGAGCATCTTTACTCACTTAAGATTTTGTCAAGGGTTGTCTTACCTTGAAACACCTTTCCAAACTCTTAGATTGTTGACTTGATCTTTGAGCTCAGGTTACTTGATCTTTGAGCTCATGGTTCTCAACCACAAGAAGGGGATCACAAGAATTATTTATGCAAGAGTTAGAATCAACTTTAGAAATACATAGCATGACAAGTAAATCATCACATGAAGTGGATATACTAGTTTTTTATACAATGCAAGAGGCAATATCTAAACTAGGCATGTCATCAATAATATCATAAGTAATACCAACATCCACATTTGACTTGGTGAGGTCTTTGAGAAGGAGGTATGATAAGCTTCCTTTAGCTTCTCATAAGAGTCTTTGAGAGAAACGAATTCTTTTTTCAAAATCTTAAATTTTGGCTTCTCCTTCCAAAATACTCATTGAAATCATCAAACATATCCATGAGTTCATCATAAGTAGGCTCATCATCCTCATCGTTTTTTACCTTGTTGTCTCCTTTTGCTAGGAGGCAAGTGGGTGTAGAGAAGACCGATGGAGCCTCATCAATTGCAATTTTGACAAGTCCCCTTTTACTTGAGGACCCATCATCATCAGAATCAAAGTCAGAATATTCCCCATCGGAATTTTATTCTCCAATGTACACTTTACCTTTTCCATTCTTGCGAAGCTTCTTAAAAAACTTCTTCTTGCTATTGTACTCATTATTCTTGGATGACTTGTCCCTACCATCCTTCTTGGTGGGGGTAATGAGATGCAATATGGCTCTTCTCATCACATTCATAGCAAAGAATGTTGCTGTAGCATTTGTTGCTAGAGGATTACCCATTCTTGCTCTTGTCATAGCTAGTGCTCTGGTTTGAACACCTCTTCATGAATCTTCTCATTCTCCTTATTCTCCTTACAAGGAGAGCCATATCCACCGCGGAGTCATCCTCATCACCATTTTCTTCATTACTTGATTCTGCTTTTGCCTTAAAAGCGGTAATCTTCTTCTTGGAATTTGTGATGAGATTTCCTAAAATACCAGCTGGAGTCATTCTAGGCAACTTGAATGAGTTGAGAAATAGAGTCACCAACATCTCGTATTTCTCCGAAAAGGCCCTAAACATTTTCCTGAAAACATAAATATCCATTAGTATGGTGCCTAGGTGTAACATCCTGGAAATTTAAAATTTGGGAATATGAAGTTTTTGAAATTCTTTTTCAAATGTGTTTTATTGAATTTGGAATTATTTTTACAAGGTGATTTTCTTGAAATTGGAGTTCATGGATTTTCTGGAAAATTTAGTGAAGGTTCCAAAAAATGTAAATATAAAAGCTAGGTTAGCAAGAAGGGAAATAAATAAAGCCAGAATTTTATATTTGGATACATAAGTATACACACACAAATACATACCCAAATGCAAAACTCTAAAAATAAAAGAATATATATATATATATATATATATATATATATATATATATATATATATATATATATATATATATATATATATATATATATATATATCGGCGGCGGCTCCATTCTCCCCGCTTCCATCGGCGCGGCTCGGTTCCTCCGTGCGCGCCGGCCCACTCCCTCGCTCTTTCTCTCTGTCGCACGGGCCCCGCCACCGCCCCGCGTGCGTCTCCCAGCCAGCGGGCCTGACCCCGCCAGCTCCTTCTCCCCTCCTCTTTCTTCTTCCTCTCCCGAGCGTTGCACGTGCTCTGCCCCGCTCAGCGCCTTTCTTCCCCGTGGCGCTCATGCCTCCGCCAGCTCCGCCCGAGCCGTTCCGTCACCCGGTGGGAGCGCCTGCGAAGCCGTCACCGCCCCTGGTTTCGCTGCCTCCGCCCATGGAACGATGCCGCCGCCTGCAGCTTTCCCTCCGCCCGGTCACACCGCTTGGCCGCGTGGCGCAAGCCCCCTGCACCCGGCGCGTGCGCGGCGCAAAGTTGCAGCCGGCAGTGGAGGGTCACGCCGCAGGACCTGCCACAGCTGCCCTTGCTGCACGCCACCAGGATTCTCGCTGCCACCGCCGCCTGCCATTGCCGCCCGAAGTGACCGAACGGCCTCGCCCGTTGCCAGCTTCACCCAACCGCCTATAAAGGGGATTGAGCCCTCCGTTGAGCTCCCCACGCCGTACTCATCGTCCTCCAGCAGGTAATCGAGCCCCCGTGCCCCGTAGCCACCGGCAAGCCTAGCTTCCTCCCCAACTCCGGCGATCACCGAACCACCAAACCAAGCCATTAGCCACCGATTCCTTGCGCTAGGACCCTCTCCAGAGCATCGCGAAGCCAACCCTGGCCTCGCCTGAGCTCCCTGACACGTACGCCGTCGTCGCCGAGAGCTTCCCCAAGCCGCCGCTGCCGCTCGACGCCGACCCATCTCCGAACCTCCTCGGCCCCGGGTGGTTGCGTCTTCGTCTTCACCGCAGCTCCAGGAACACGTTTTGCCCATCCACCGGACCTCTCCAACCATAGATCACCGCCGGCCACCGTCGCCCTAACTCCTCTGCCTGACCCAGCTGCCGACCCAACTCAAGAGGATTTATTCCCCTATATAGGTAAGAAACACTCGAGTGGAGACTGCTAGCACCGCATTCTCCCCCGCTCCCGGCCGGCTCTCGCCTCCGGCTCCGCAGCGCTGGGTTGAGCTTTCTGCCTTTTTCTCCGGGCTGACAGGTGGGCCCCATCTATCGTGGCCAGCAACCCAAGCGCCCATCGACAATGCCAGGCCCACATGTCAGTGGCAACCGGGGGTAGAAATAAATAAACAATAAAAGCCAGTGGGCCCCACTTGTCATAGATATCGTTCATAGAAATAAAAATAATGTAAATGAATTAAAAATAACCAGTGGACCCCACATGTCAGAGACGCAGTTAATCAACCCTAATGACAGTACTTAGTGGTTAATGATAGTATTAAAGGATAAAATAATGGGATTAGCCCAAAATGACCCCCCACTGACATGTGGGCCAGGCCCCTTTAATTTAAATAGTCTCCGGTCCCACCTGTCAGATTTTAATATTTTCTGGATTTAAATGGACTAAGAATTTTAAATAGGCATAACTTATTCATTTTAAGTCCAAATTGAGTGAAACAAATTTCTAAATTCATCTAAATTCAAGATCTGTCCAATGGAACCAAAATCCTGAATTTTAGAGCTCATATGCATTTTTATTAAAAATTTTGGATAATTTAGGAATGTAGAAAATTTAATTAGGAGTTAAAATAAGTCTACTTACTATTTAAATATCTGATTACATATTATGTGAATAACTAAAATAGACTTAAACTAAAAATAATGCTAAGCTTAATAAGAACAAAAGTATGGACAGAATGATAATGGTGCTAGTGATTAAATCTTAGCACTTGATTTAATACCTAATAATATTGAGCATAAATGTATAAATAGCAAGGCGGGACCCGTATGATTAGACGCTAACTCAAATCAAACTTAGCATAAGGATAACTTAAGGTGCATAAAATGTCATATCACAAAGTGCTATATGCCCGGAATATTAACGCTCGACAAAATGATACTTAACTAGACCCATACACCAATTCATAGGTCTAACTTAACTCATGGAACTTCCTTGATAAATACAAAAATAATAAAAAGGATCAAGTCATCATAATCTACCACTGGCCTTGTCTCAAATCACTCGAATCACCTA
Organism: Dendrocalamus sinicus; assembly: GCA_036346575.1. Taxonomy (NCBI): domain Eukaryota; kingdom Viridiplantae; phylum Streptophyta; class Magnoliopsida; order Poales; family Poaceae; genus Dendrocalamus; species Dendrocalamus sinicus. Next base: position 12,869,971 of record CM070658.1, on the reverse strand, counting down.
TTAACTCAAAATAAAACCAAATTGAGTTTATTCGGATTTATTTGGATCTTTTGAGTTATTTGCTTTTATTTGGATTCAGTCGTTTGTCGCGTAATTAGAAACTGGGGTCGTGAAGATTCAGTGGATCCAGCGAGATCAAGCCCGAAGTGAAGATAGAGACCAAAAGCTCAGGAGAAAGCATTGTGTGAGCTCAAGACCGCGGTAAACCGCGCCAGGCGAGTCAATACTTTGATCATGTTGAACCTACATTTTCTGCAAATTACTTTGATTTAAATTATTAAATTGCATGCTGTTATTTTATATACAAATACATGTTTGATTTAAGATTCTAGTTATATGCCCATTGCTTATCTTGAAATTTATTATACCTCCTTTGGAATAATTGAATGTGTGAACCTTGTCGCCCTAGCAAAATTATAATAGTAACCTTACAAAATTAAGTCCTTAATTATACGCCATGCTTAGTACTGCATAGATACTCGGGGGCGCTGAAATGCCTCAAACATCATTGTCATTTTAATCATGAGAAACTGATTTGGGAAGTCATGGTGATAATGACTGGTGTATATTGGTATGATTATTTTATATTCCCAACAACCCCAACTTGCTTAAATATTTGGGCGGATGGTTCGAGAGAGAGAGAGAGAGTGTGTGTGTGTGTATGTGGTGCAGTGGAAGCACAAAGTGGTTAGTGGTAAATCCGCCTAGATAATCCTAAGGACCGAATATTGTCATGACCTCCTGTGTAAAACAAGTACAACCACAAGTCTGTAAAGTACAACTTGGCTTAGTAAATTTACCGGACCCCGGAAGTCATCATCATGGCAGTAGTGCAAGGGGCGGCCTAGGTGGCAGGCTTGAATGGGACTCCCTGGCGGCCTGGGTGGCAGGCTTGTGGGAGAAGTTCTCTTGCGATGCGCTAGCAGTTTGGGTAGCCAGCTGCTAGGCGTATAGGAGGGGAACATCCCACACAACGAATGGGTCCCATCGCAAATGGGAGCAACCCAGGGGGTGAGATGATGGAAGGGGCGAGGTACTTTGAATGGTTACTGTGATGGTTTGCTCAACCGCATGGCTAAGGAATGGTGTGGGGCAATGAGTGATCTGTCTCTTGTGGGTAAAGTGTGCAAACTCTGCAGAGTCAAAACTATTCGAATAGCCGTGCCCACGGTCAAGGGCGGACATGGGAACTTAACTAGATATAGTTCTATTTCGAAAATCTTGGTGGGTGTTAATGGAAATGTGTAGGACTACTGATGGTCCTGGTTTGGAATTGTTCTGGGTGTCGTCCCAGTGGTAAGTTAAGCGGCTATAACGCTGAAATATGTTATATGATACAGATGCCATGTAATGTTGGATGGAATCTGTGTCAATTATAAGATCAACTTACTTTACAAATAAGTCTTGAGTTTAAAATTGCTAGGTCTTAAGGAAATTTTAAGTAATTGTATTCAAAAGCACTCTTCGCAAAATAAAATAAGCTCGAGCCATCCTTTGACTAGCCATACATGTTATATATTGCATTCTGTGTGTTGGCTCGCGGAGCGCAGGGTTGGAGTGCTCACACTCGCTTTTGCGACAAAATTCAGCATCAGGAATCAAATCACCTCGTCTCAGCAGCAAGATTGGACAAGCTGGCAGAAAAGATGAAGATGTTAAGGGCTAGGTCGCGCACCTCCAGTTGGCTGCCTGTGGGCATGTCCTGAAGGTTCCACCTGTGTGCTTCGTTCTTCCGCTGCTGCAATTTATTGATTTCAGCCTAATCGGCCCATGAGTAAGTTTACTATTATATTTACGCTTCCGTATGATATGTACTTTGATATTCAGAACTGTAATCTGTGAGCACTATCTACTGATCCAGGGAATAGTGCGGTGGAATCACAGAAGATTCCGGATTGTAAAATCTGGGTCTGACACTAGGCCCTTAAGTTCATTCATAATGTTGTTTAGTCTTGAGCATATCTCATTGATGTTTTGATGCAGCAACATTATGATTGTCTTATATTTAATGTGATGTCTACGCAATTTAGCCTTTTTGACTGCAGATATTCCCTCATGAATTTCGGAGAGCATAGTCCAAATCTTATGAGCCATTTTAAAATTGGTCACTTGATTAAACTCATCCACATTCAAAGCTCCAAGAGGAGCACTCATTGCTTGAGCGTTGAGGTGAGAGTTTCATTCCTTAAGAGCCATGCTTACTCTCTAGGCGGTAAATCCTAATAAACAGAGACCAAACTCTGATACCACTTGTAGGATCAATGATAACTGACTAGTGGGGGTGAATAGAGGGTTTTTAAAATCTTTTGGCAAAATCATTGTTTTTAAGCAAGTATGAACTAAAATTGTTTTGGCATAATTTAGAGCCTAAAAGTTCTAAGTCTCACGATGGCACCAACAAGCTAAGTCTAGGCAAGATATAGTTCTAACTAAACAAGTCAAGCAATTAATAACTAGAAATATAAATACAGAAACTAAAGGTCAAGAGAAATAAACCACACGATAACACAATAACTTTTTTGTGATCTCAAAAACTTACTGGTCTTCCTTAATCCACGTTGAGGGGGAGCTTGAAAAAATCAAGCTAGCTTCTTGCGCAACTTGACCCTTTCCTCACTCCACTAGGGTGGTTATTTCCTACTCTAGGTGATGAACTCCAACCTTGACATCGGGTCTTTTCACAACCTTTTTGAAGAGACATTGGGCTAACTACTCCAAGCCATCTAGGTGGTGGCAACCACCAAGAGTGACAAGTCAATGGCATTTACTTGAAGGTCTTCAAATGCCACAAAGATCAACCAAATGATGCAGTGCACTTGAATACTCTCAACAACCTCAAAATGTAAAACAAATGCACTAGAGTTGAAGAAAGGGAAGCAATGGTCAATAGTATTCAATTGGAGTCCAAAGAGTGCCCTTACTGTTGGTAGGGAGGTATTTATAGCCTCCTCCAGCCAAAGTGACTGTTAGGGATGAAATATTGAAAAATGAGGTCGGACGGTACTACTACCATGGGGTTGTTGGTACTACCACACTCACTGTTCAACATCTACTTACTGCTCATTAAATATGCCAAAACTAACCATTAATACAAAAATCAATTATACCGCACTCACATGCCTCAGTCATACCGATTCCGCTGTAGTACAACACTTAAGCTGTGGTAGTATGGTTTTCCAGAAGGGACAAAATATTCCAAAAATGAATCTCTCCAAAAAAAAGCTACCGTCAACTAAAATACGGTTATACTGCATATGCAGTAGTGTCGAACATAAAATGTAGTCATACCATTGCGGTACTACTAGACAAGAACAGTGGTGTACCATTTCAGATAAAGTCAAAATCAACACGTCTATGGAAAAAATGTACCAGCATGTAATTCTCGGTAGTATCGATGTAGCGTTACTATTGCGACTTCAACAGCGGTCATACCAAATTTCAAAAAATACAACAGAGAGAACAACAAAAGCAAATCCAAATGCATGCATATACCAAGATTGATCAATATGGTGCAAGATTACCGTCAAGCTAGTAGCCATAAACCACTCTTAATAGTACGATATCTAGTCTACCAATCTGGTCTTAATCCAACGTACACCAAGACCAGTAAAATTTATAAAAGAGGTCTTTAGACCAGTTTATACCTTTTCCTTAAGCTAGATCAATTCTTAGTTACCTTTGCATGATGTTTCAAAGATATCCTCTAAATTTGGGACTAAACATTTTAATCATCTTAATAAACACATTATAATCCCTTAAACATAGTCATTATTAATTACCAAAAACCATTTTTAGGGATCTAGATACTTCACTTCGTCGTAAGGTTGTGATACCATTTGGTATTCAAACATTGATGGCATCTATTTTTCACTACGACCTCTTCCACAGAAATATCAACGAACACTTCATTTGTAAAATACATTCCATATTGCAGTGTTTGAGGATTGTCCTTTTTCCATCTATAAGTATGATGCATATTAGCAAATATGTAACTATAATATGTGTAGGATCAAAAATGGCAACAGGTGGGGGTGAATGGCACCTCTTCAAAAATGCCCCCAAGTATCCACTAACAAATCTTCTCAAATAGCTATGGAAGCTATAAAGAAGACTATCTATGCTCTCTGAAAATAGATACTGACCAAACACTAGAACAAGCAACGAAAAACAAAATAGATCAAAGAGTTACACTGAAAACAGGCTGATGGCTGGTCTGACCGGATGTATGTGGTCGGTCTGACTGCTAGTACAAGGCCGGTCTGACCGCCATAGTCCAGCTGGTCAGACCGCTGCGATAACTCCTATCTGACCGCCGAGTGACCACCGGTCGGACCGTCGGTCTGCGCCCGGTCGGACCGCTAGGGTTAGCGGTCTGACCCGCGGTGTATGAGCGGTCTGACCACCATAGGAGATGCGGTCTGACCGGTCACCCTTCCAGTGAGAGCACAGAAAACCGAAATCAGTGCAGTTCGAAACTGAAAATACCCAGAACTTCAGGAAACAGAGAAATTGAAGGATTTCTACAGATCTTTTCAGGCCAACTGAAAGAGGCTTAAACCTAAATAGCAGGAAGGCCTTAATGACCAAGAGATATGGCCACAAGATCAAGAAATCAAACTTTTGAGCACAAGATTGAAAATTGACAGAGAATGGAATTAATTTCAAATTACTTCTTATTCCCACTTCTCTTGCTCAGAAACTTTGAAATCACTTTAGCAATGACTAGAGAACTTGGACTACCACACCTAGTCACATCCTTTTGAAGGGAAACCTCAAAATTCAAAAGTGCTCTGGGTATAAACCCTAGCTACAGTGAATAACAGAGTAAATGCTCCATCTCGGTTCTTGAAGGAGAATCAACAGGAAAAAGATGATTGCTCTCAGGAATAGCTAGCCAAAGGGCTTTGAGGATTCTCCCAATTCATAGCAACTCATCTTGAAGCTTCTCAATTAAGTTTAAGCTCAAAGACAGAAGAACTAGAAGAAATCAAACTAAAGCAGAAAACTACAGAGAAGCAAAAACTCAGTCCATCTTCATGACAAGTGTTCTCAAATAGATTCATAACCATGAATGCTTCATACAGAAGAATGATTACACATGGTTTCCACTCACTACATGCTTGAGAGGGAAAAATCACTACATGCTTACACTCACACGAGATCTCTACCACTGCTCACTCCTACACGATGAGTTCACTCTACAGAATGGACTCTCTCTACTTGGATGCTACACACCCATTCCTTGCTTACACGAGTGAGTTTCACTGCTGCCTCCCTCTCCACTTTTGAAGGCAAAAACTCACCTCAAAGAAGAAAAACAAGAAGTGGCATACACTATCCACTCCAACCTCACATGCATATATGAGGTAAGGGTCAAACCAGCCCATTTTGGAGGGAAAACAACCTCTCCACTCCACACTTGAGTCAATTGTCCAAATTGCCCTCAAGCACCTTCCCGGAAGCTTCCTGCAACCGGTATCTTGTTCGTCTGGACCTCGACTCCTCCCTGAGTCTAGTCTATGTCCATTCCGCTTCACGCGACCGCACCCGGTATCCTGACTGTCTGGACCTTCGACTCCTCCCTAAGCCTAGTCCCGATCCACTCGCCGCTGCCCGTCGTGTCCACCCGACACCGACCGAGACCTCCGACTCCACCTGAGTCTAGTTCTGGTCTGTTCTGTCACACACGACCGCAACCGACCTCCAATATCCTGGACCTCTGACTCCTCCCTAAGCCTAGTCCCGGTTCTCTCGTCGTCGCCCGTCGTGTTCGTCACCGGTAGCTCCGGTTCGTCACCGTCACATAGCACCGCACGAAACAGCATAACAACATTAGCATAACTGAAAGGTACTCAACCTAGAATACCAAAAATAAACCCAAACTCACTAACACAACCATCAATTACTCATCACAAACATGGGGATACCTCCACATGGTCACAAGTGTACTTACCTTGATGCAAGAAAGTACCCTCCCGAGTCTGCTTGATTTGGAAGCCAAGGAAGAAGGTCAACTCACCCATCATGCTCATCTCAAACTCGGTGCTCATGACATCCGAGAACTGTGAAACAAGAGCATGAGAGGAGCCACCAAAAATGATGTCATCCACATAAATCTGGACGAGCAGAAGGTCATTACCATGCCTACGAATGAACAAGGTCTTGTCTACCTTACCCATCTCGAAACCATGACTCAATAGATAGGACTTAAGACTCTCATACCAAGCTCTAGGGGTCTGCTTAAGTCCATACAGTGTTTTGGAAAGCTTGTAGACATAGTTTGGTATTTGGGGTTCTCAAAACATGGAGGCTGTCTAACATAGACTTCTTCCTCAATAAACCCATTGAGGAAGGCACTCTTGACATCCATCTGGTAAAGCTTGAAACCCTTAGAAGCTGCAAAAGCAAGCAGAATTCTAATGGCCTCAAGCCTAGCTATAGGGGCAAAGGTCTCCTCAAAATCTAGACCCTCAACCTGGGAGAAGCCCTGAGCTACAAGTCTAGCCTTGTTTCGAATGACTACCCCATCCTCACTCTGCTTGTTTTTGAACACCCACTTGGTACCAATGATATTATGGCATCTAGGGTGCTCAACAAGCGACCAGACCTTGTTTCTCTCGAAGTTCTCTAACTCCTCATGCATGGCATTGACCTAAGACTCATCAGAAAGGGCATGACAAACATCCTTGGGCTCAAAGGTAGCAACGAAGGCAGAATGGAGACAAAAATGTGACAAGCCAGACTTTGAGTGTGTGACTCGCTCAAAAAGGTCTCCAATAACCTGCTCGGAAGGATAATCTTTTTGGATATTTCGGGGAAGTCCTGGATGAGATAAAGAAGTGGCCTTTACCTCATGAGCTGATGAGGCAGGAACAGAGCCACTAGCTCTAGAAGAAGCAGAAGGCATGGGCTGATCTCCTCGGGGTGTAGTGGTGGCAGTAGGCACCTCAAGGGGAGGAGGAACTGGATCAGGTAGACAACCCTCATCTCCATCCTCCTCATCATCCACAAAGATGGTCTCGGACTGCTCTAAAGAACCTGAGATATCAGGCCTAGTCCCCTGACTAGCCTCATCGAAGGTCACCTCACAGGTCTCTACCATTTTACTAGACTCACAGTTCCAGACCCTATAAGCCCGCAAAGAAGTCGAGTAGCCTAGAAAGATCCCATCAAAAGAACATGACTCGAACTTATCTAGGTTCTCGAACTTCAGAATAAAGCACTTTAACACACGAAAATGAGATACACTGGGCTTTCACCTATATCTCAACTCATAAGAGGTGCGATGCAAGTGTGCCCTGAGAAAAACTCTGTTCGAAACATGGCACGAGGTGGCTATAGCCTCAGCCCAAAACTTCCTCGATGTAGAGTACTCATCAAGCATCGTCCTAGCCATCTCGACCAAGGTACAGTTCTTCCTCTCCACAACGTCATTCTGCTGAGGGACGTATGGAGAAGAGAACTGGTGCTCAACACCTGTCTCACCACAAAACCTCTCAAAGTAGGAATTCTTGAACTCGGTGCCATTGTCACTACGGATCGCTCGTAAGGCACCTGGGAGCTCAACAGAAAGCCTACTAAACAAACCCCGAAAATGGGTAAAAGTCTCATCCTTCGAGGCTAAGAAAAACACCCAAAAACACCTCGAGAAGTCATCGACCATGACAAGAACATACCATTTTAAAACAACCCTGGGGTTGGATAGGCCTCGCAAAAACCCTAGGATGGTGTGCTGTGTGAGAGAGAATTGTCTGTATTTCATGTGGGGCTAATTGGTGATTGTCTCTAGTATGGTGTTTGCAGTGCTTTCTTGGTATGAGGAAACGATTTAATCAAATAAATAATCAATTATATTATGGCCAGTTAAACAATTTTCTATAATAATTAGCAAGACAAATAGTGGTGTGAAACCACATGCTAGCCTAATTGTTATTTTTATAGAGAAATGTTGAATCCGATATAACAAGCAGAGGGTGAATGATGCTTTTAAATTCAACTTCACAAATGGTATTCTAAAACTTTCACTTCACTAGCTACTGGAAGCCAAAAAGATCAAATTTGCTCACCAACAAAGAACTCACAAAAGTATAGAAGCAAACGGAATTCAACTCCTCTGAGCCGGTCGGACAGCTATGGGAGAGCGGTTATGCTGGCCTGGATGTCTGACTGTCGGAAATGACCGGTCTGACCAACCTCCGGTTTGACCGTAGGTCTGGGATGGTTGGACTGCACCCTTGTTTTCATAGATGAAAATTAGCCTGAGCTAAAACAAAAAAATGATGCATTCTTCAAAATACATAACCAAATGATTTGAAACTCTGCACACAACTTACTGAAGGTTAAGTGAGAGGTGGTAACCTCCACTATATAAGTATTGTATTGTGTTGAGAGATGTATGTCTTTTATTATTTGAAAGATTAGGGTTATAATTTCTTTGTGTTGGAGCTTTTTATGTGTTACTTTAGGCTTAGAGCTCTGCTACTCTAAGAGATTATCTATAAAATATTCCTCTCTATGTGAAATGTGCATCCAAAGTTTGTCCAATTGAGTTGTACCATGGATCCCTTCTCGTGCTTTTCATTTGCTTGGTTTTCTTGTTTGGATTTCTCTCATCTTGATCTTTTCTGGTGCCATAGACGTGTAAGAAGTGGAGATATCTCTTGGAGATAAGATCTCATCCATCTAGTCATGATGTAAAGGAAGTTCTTGAGTTTGCTCTTTTTTTTCTAAGAGAGAGGTGATTTGGGGGTTTTGCCCTTGTGGGTGATTTGGGTTGAATTTGTGCTGTGATTTAGCTTGTTATGACATGTGATCACTTATTTAAGGTTACCTAGATCATCTAAGACTCACGAGGAAGAGCAATTCGAGGTTTCCCTCTTTCGCCTGATTTGGTGCAACCTTTCTTTAAATGGGAAAGGATCATAACTTTGGCAACGATTTCTCGATAGTTGATTGGAATATGTTTATGATATCTAAAAGTAGGTGATTTCAAATTTCATATCATTTGGATCATCGGATCAAAAGTTATACGTATTCTTGAATTTAAGGTAGTGTTGATTTAACTGTTCACCGAGATGATTTTACTGTTCACCCGATTTGATCGTAAATCGCTGGAGGTTTAACCAGTTTTGGATAGAGGTCTGATCGCAAATCGCTGAAGGTTTGACCGTTTTGGATATGGTCTGATCGGTTTTAGTTAGAGATATGATCGGTGAGATTTTGTTTTTCTGGAGTTTTGTTATTTTTGGTTTAGAGCTTTAATAAATTTATGTTTTTATTGCGTGTTGTTGCATCCTTAGAGATAGCATACTCCAATCCCACACATGTGAAAAGTGAAAAATCGGTGGTGTCCGACGCACGCAACGTTACAGCTTTGCGTGGACTTACAGTGGTACGTACGTAGCTAGCTTGGTACATGCATGCAGATGAAGGTTCACATCGCCGGGTCAAAACTCAAAACTGAAAAAAAAAGAGGCTACGGCCATTACTAGTCCGTCCTGCACTGCATACCTCCGTGTCTAGCTCCCCTGCTAGTCTACGCGTCGGCAGGAAGAACTTAAAACCTCAACAGCTCAACGTTCTTTGGGGGTCGTGACTTATAATTTATTGATAAAAGTTTTAAATTATGGCTATTTACGAGGAAGAGTATAGATAAATACTTGTGTTTTATTTTGGTCAGTATAGGCTATAGCTGAAGTTGGGTATAATGTCTACTATAGGGCCTGTTCTTTTAGCTGAAACTTATGGCTTTTGGCTACGGCTTGTGGTTTTTAAGCTGTTCGTGCGAGATATTACAAAGTAACAAAACCTCACATACAGTTTTTGCCGATATAAATGAAGTCAGTACAGTATGTATTATAATTAACTAGTAGACACTATCTTAAAAAGATACTCCGTTTAAAAACTAGTTACTGTAGAAAAACCGAAAAGCAGCTTTTGTCGGGTGTGGCTTTTATAAATTATTTAATTAAAAATAAAGAAAAAAAATAAAAACACCGTATATATCCACAAATAATACAAAATAAAACAAGAAAAAGAAAAAACAGTATTAAGAAGCCAATAAATTTTAAATGGTTTTTTATTTTTAGAAATCAGAAACCATCAATAGAGGCTACATATATTTTACTGTGCATATGTACAATGGTATAGACAAATGTTGTCTATATTATTCTTCATATCATCTATAGATGACACTAAAGACGGTTCATCCAATAGGTTCTCTTTTTGCATGCCTTTATAGACAGCTTTTTCATAACACAATTATCTTATTTATCATATTACAGTCAATTACTATATAATAGATGACCTAATTTTTTTATGCTTTTCTTCTTTTCTCTGTATCATCTTGCATGTAACGTGACAAATTTTATAAATAGCTGACATATACTACTGTACGTTAGGCCATAGGGACAATTGACATGGAGTAGAGTAGTATCACTTTTCTAAAGATGGAGAAAGCTTGCCGAGCTGCCAGCAAGAGAGAGAGAGAGAGAGAGAGAGAGAGAGAGCGCATTAAAGATCTGAGCACTTGAGCAGTTGCAGCTTGCAATTCGTGCCTGTAAACAAGAACGGGGCACGTTCCACTGATTTTAACTTGAACTTCTACCTTATAATTTATTTTTTACTATTTATAATTTTGTTTTTTCTAAATTTTTAGCTTCTTTTTAAGCTTTTTTGCTGGTTTTTTTTCCGTATTCGTTTGCGTTGTCCGTGATAAGCTAACATATTTTTTCTATTTTTAAATATTTTAAATTTAATTATGCCAAATAAGTTACTTTCAACTATAATGTAATTTCAGCTAGTTATAATGTAGTTTTAGTTATAAATCACTATTTTTCAACCCAACCGAGCGAGACACTCGCCAGGACTTTGCTACCTTGCTGCGCTCCGCGAGATTCCTATACATGCCTGCATGGTGCCCGTTTGGAACACATCGATTTCGCTCACTCCAGACCAGGGGCGGACCCAAAGAGGCCCGAGTGAGGGCACAGGCCGCCACTCAATTCGCAGGAGCCCAGGTATATAGCCCAAGATTTAATGCTAGTGCCCCCACTCAGCCCAACTAAAAGGCCCTCACTCATCTGTGATATAATGGATGTAGAGGCCCATTTGTTGTTTTTGGAAGCCCAAAATGGCAAGGTTATTGTGAGTGTGCTCCCTCTCGGATTTTATCCTGGGTCCGCCCTGCTCCAGACATACCGTATTCCTATAGAATCCAGTGCTGCAAACGGGTACGTACGTATATCGTGAAACAACATTTCAAATTAATTCACTTGGATAAATCCAAGCAAGAGCATGTCTATATCCAGCAGGGCATACCTGTTAGGCATTTGAATGTTGCTCCCGTGTTCCTCAATCAGAGCTCGTGAGCAAGCTTGACATGGTTGCTGCTTGTGCTTGGGCCCCATCCCCATGGCTTTCCAAGCTTACCTTGTGAGAGAGACATGAAGACAGGTGGGGTCCATCTCTCAAGACTCATCTTGTGCTGTAGTTTTTTGTGAGTTTTTTTGACTGCGATTGATAGCTTATAGTTTTAGCGTGAGCGCTTATGCGAACAAAACGAATACCAATAAACCAATAAATCATTTCAAAAAATTATCGTATTTATTTATTTATTCATAAAACTATAAACTATAATATGAAAGGAAAGAAATCTTCCTCACCACACATCTTGTCGGTATTCCTCACGCTCATCTCTTTCCCTTGCTTGATCTTGTCTGATTTCCTCGATCCATCTACAACAAGTGCAGCACTCTCGCTCTCTCCTTTCTTTCTGGCCTGCCTTCCACAAGAAGGGCGTGTTTTCTTCGGCTGCACTTTGTGGTTCATATCCTTTTATTTTAACGTGAGTATTTATGTAAATAAACCATATATCGATAAGTTTTTTTAAAAAAGATTATTGTAATAAACCATTTAAAAATATAATAAAAACTACTCTATTTATTTATTTATTTGGAAAAATCTGTACGTTACAGGACAAACCGAAAAGACGGAACCGAAGCATGCAAAAGTGAGTTAAGTCACATTGTTTGGTCAAGCGCTGCAGGGTGGGGAGAGAGAATGGGGGCCTCGGTTGCTTGGAGGCAGGCCGAGCACGAACTGGGAGACAGAAAGGAGTTGGGGGTGAGAATGGCAGGGAGCGAGTCGCTGTGGAGCGCTGTAGCATTGAGTTGTCACTGCTGGGTGTCAGTGTCTTCGTGGGAGGATAGGGGTCCTGATCTTCCATGCCAAGCCCGGTGCGGCCCGCAGTGCGTCGTGGCTTCTGCTGGTTCTTGCTACGCTCGCGCTGTAGGCTGGTTGGCACATTTTCTCAGGCTGTTAGGCCCATTTCGAAGACAAGAATTACGCAGGAAAGGCAACAGAACAAATCCTCGGGATACATTTGTCACTCCTAAGCCTTAAAGCTTAACTTTGAAAAAAATGTGTTGGCAATTGTTCCCGTTAGGAGATCGAGTGAAGGGTGTGCAGATGGTACTTCACTTGTCCAGCTTCATGGATTTTTCCGCTGGCCACGCTTGACGTTTTCCTGTCCAGATTCCAGACATGCGACCATAACTTGGGAGTGGGGTTGTTGCCTGTTGGAGGGAGAAGATGACGTTGTCTGTACTGGGCATCCAGCGGTTCGAAGGGGGTAACTTGATGATTCTTCCGTTTTGCAGCGCTGCTGGTTTTGCTTGGTTACTGAAGCGTTTGCCGTAGATGAGCAAACGTACTAGCTTGCAAACTACAAAATTCGTCGGTACAAAAATTCGCCGGTCATCTTAGACATTAGTATTAGGAAATTTAATTATAAAGGTTTTGATGAGTTACGATGAATTTGCATCATTGCAATCTGGTCTCACTAAAAAATGGTATAGATTTTCTTTTCTCTCAATTAATGAGAGAATTTACAGGATTTTTTTAGATTTAAGGATTATTATGAGATTTTTTAGATCTCTAAAAGGAATGAGATACCTTGAATATCACTGGTTGTTTGTAGATATATACATTTAACACAAGTATGCAAATTTGAAAGCATGTATGGCAAAATGCTACATTTAAAGTATTCAGTGTAGAAGGATATTTGAACAAAAAAATAGTAAAATTATGCATGTTTTGATCAATTATTCCAAAAAAAAAGTTTGGTGGAAAGGAAAATAAATAAATTTAAGGGATTAATTGCGGAGAATCTCAGTCGATTTAATAAACAAAAACTTCCTTTGTAGCTCTAAAAAATCTCAGTTAGTTGATATATCCAATAATGGAAAACAAAAGCACTTTCAGAAGCTCAAAAGGATCCTAGCTATGCGTTGGTGAAAAGGTTGACTAAAATGTAAATATTCACAAACAAAATAATCCCTCTGAAACAACATCAAAATCGATACAAATAAATTACTACCTTATTTCTGAATACACGTTCTTTCAGACATTGTCACTATCTCCAATACATAATTTTGAACACTACTTTTTTTCTAGTTATATAAATATGGGTAAAAATATAAAGAATAAGAAGTGTGGAGCTTTTATGTCACAGTTCTAAAAACTTCTTTGTATAAAAGAGGTAAAAAGTTTTGAATGTATTCTTATAAAATGATCCGAGGGTGTTCGTTCTCATCCACACGTTCAATTCCTAAGATCGACATAGTGTCTTATTTAATCGGACTACACAAACGTACATAAGGCTCTAAAGCAAATACATGTGTGTATGTGTGCATGTGTATAGCTGTGTAACGTCAATAGGATGTGCTTGTCATATGCATCCATGATCCATCACATCTATTCGGTACAAAATTGCGTGTGAGCTGAATGGAAACTGTCCTTGTAACCCAACGAAGGATACTTTTGGGCCTAGAGTTTCCAGCGGTCATGGGCCTCACCGCCTCACACACTACTCGATCGGCTCCTCCAAAACAGGCCGTCGTGTCCGACCACGACCAAGAAAAAAAAAACACGTTTTCGTCCTCCAATACAAAAGATAGAAAGAGGCAAAAAAGTCGTGGGCTAGTGGCATGGCGGTAGGAGACGGTGAAGTTTGAGCAGTTCGTGACCATGGACCGGCACGGCGCCTCAAGCCCAAGCCTTGCCACGCAGCTCAAAGTTTTTATACTCGGAGAGTGAAAAACATAAGACAATATTGCAGTGGGGGTGCAATACGCAAGCTTGTATCACTTTATCTTGCATAAATAGCTTGAATTATTAATTTGGAAAACAACTGAACACTCGTATAAATAATTAAAACCTCCATTGGTTTTCGTAGCCTCCAATCTAGGAGACATGCATGAATTCATGATTTATAAAGCATTACACAAGCTTGTATCACTTCATCCATAATCATTCTGATTCTAGTGTTGCATGGATCTTCGCATTCCCTTAGAAGCGATACCCAAATCACAATACAGAACTTTTACCCTATCTCAGTATATTATATCTCCATCTAGCTACCTCAATCAGTAGCTTGGGGCAGTATCTGATCCTCACCCAAATCCACTGAAAGCCTCATAACTGGTGGTTGGGCTGGTTCGTTCACCCATACCCAACACTCAACTACGTAATATATCACCTTCACGTAGCCCACCTCTTGTATCTGACCAGTCCTGGATTCTTGCGATCTGCATCGTCGCTTCTGCCTATGTATCAGTTTTGGGTTCTTGTGGCTGTGGATCCCCCACTACTGGTTCTGATCGGCTCTGGGTTCCTTTCCTAAGTAATACGTACCCATGTAGAGAATATAATAGCTTTAATAGTGCTACTAATCCTGTCTATCCTCAGATGAAATAATGGTTGATACAAATAATACGGTCAATGCAAACGAGTGAAGTCTGTGATTACTTATACTCTATTCTTATGCAGAGGTCCTAACTTGCCTTTTTGCTGCCTTCCAAGGCAACCTCTACCCACCTTCTAAATTAACTTAACAGGTCAACTGCTCCATCAGTTGACGGCTATTTCTTTTCTTTTCTTCCTCATATATCTTCTTCAATTTAAAACATTTTTCATTTTCATGCAGTGATATAAGATTAATACAAAAATACTTATTTTACTAAATATACTCTGCACAGTTGTTCAAAGAAATGCTTGCTTAAGTCTAGGTGAGAGCTCTACGTCCTTGTGTCACTTTGAACATATCCGCTTTCCAGTCCCATTCCCTCTCCTGAAATTAGTATACACATTGTAATTTAAACTACCAGTGCCGAAGAAATTAATGCGTGGTAAATAAATAGAGGAATGATGCTACCACATCCTAATGTGATTTCTAGGTTTTATTGCATCTAAATGTAGATTTTTACTACTCAACTACTATTTTAACAGTCGCGATTAAGTTTAATCGTTGCACAACATTTTAATTAATCGTGTATAGTTTTCAATAGTTTCTTGGCAATTCATCCATTCTAATAGTCTCAATTAATTACTTGTGGGTTACTACAATTTATACCGGATAAACAAAATTTACCTGAGTACTTTTGTATGCACAAAATGAGCCATATGGCAATGTAATAATTAAGTCCTTACGTGTATAATTTCAACTACTGACCTTGCTTAATTAATTAATATTAAGCATAATTAATGATTAATAGTCTTTTTATTATCTAATATGCCTCGAGGATTTTTAGGTCAAGTACTCGTGAAAGAATTCTATTTCATGCACACTTTTTGTCACTCTCTCTCCTCTTTCTTTTTGTAACATCCCAAATTCCCTTTCTTTAAAAATTTAATTTCAAATTAACTATTTTAAAGTATTTGAATTTTATTTGGATTTATCTAAATTTTATTTCAAAATCTAAAACAAGAAAATGTATTTTAAATATTTTATTAAAGCCAAAAAGAGTTCATTTTATTTTTCCCAAACTTCCCTGAATTTTAAATAATTTTTGAGAATTTTCTGGAATTAAAAATCAATTTTAAAAGTTAAAAAGGTATTTTATAAAATTAATAAAGCAAATTTGAATTTAAAAATATTTTTCCTATGTCTAGAATAGCTCCAGAAATATTCTATGAATTTTCTGGAATTTTTAGACATTATTTACTATTTTCTAAGCAATTATAAAATTTCCTAGTATTTTCTGAAAACTTAATCCAAAAATTAAGTTCGGTTTATTCGCATGCTGCCACGTGGCGCTCTCAGATTAAATCTCTCCTTCCTTGATCAAATCCCAGCCATCCATAGCCACTTAAACCCAACGACTGAGATTCTCTCTTTTGCCACGTGTCGCAAATCCGTGCACTCAACCCTTCATCTCCTCTCCTCTCTCACCGACGGGTGGGCCCCACCTGTCATGAGCTTCTTCTTCCTCCCTTCATCTTCAACCTCCCGCCGCCGCCATTGCCGCCGCACCCGAGCTCCGTTTCTTCGCCTCCCTTTCGTTTCTTCTCACCTTTATTGTCGCTCGAGTGCCCCACTTTACTTCCGCATTCACCCCTTCTGTTTTCCCCTCATTTAATCCCTTCTAAATCGCCACACCCCGCCATTACCTTGCCTTCAACTCCGGTGAGCTAACCGCCAGCCATTACCACTTTCCCCGCCTATAAATCTCCTTCCCCGAGCCCGGTTCCCCTCCTTTCGCCTCTCCCATGCGCCGAAGCCCTTTTCCCCCTTCTTCCCCGTGCCTCGGCCCCGTTAGCCGGCTATGCTGACGTGGCAGCCGCGTGGCGCCACGCCAGCCCGTGTCGGCCGTGAGTGCCACCTCGGTCTCCGCCGGGGTCCGTGGACTCGGTCCACGGTAGACGGGGCCCACGCGTCCGAAAATTCGAATTTCAAACTTTTGCTGACGTCAGCCTTGCATCATAAAAGTCCTTTTCCTTTATAAAATTATTTCAGGCAAAATTCGAAATCTTGCTGACGTCATAAATATTCTTTTTCAGTACAAAAATAAATCAGAAAACTAGTCTTTTTCTTTTTCTTCTATTTAAACTTCCAGAAGCCCTAACTTCCTCATTTTAACTCTGTTTTGACCCGTTCAAATTTCTAAATTCTTCTAAAATTCTAAACTACCCAAATATACACTATTTTTGAATTTTATTTGAATTTATTTATTTTGTTCGTTCTGTCTTTTTGCGCGTAGAACCCGTCGTTGCCGAATACTTTCCCAACCCACAGCAAGAAGGTCCAGACAGCGTGCAAGAAGGCAAGTCTCCTTTGAACATTTTGTACCTATGTTTGAGAAGTGTTTTTTATTATTATTTTAAATTTATTTGCATTGCTATTTATATAGAACACTAGTTTCTGTTTTAAGGTATTAGTTAATCCAATTATTGTTATGCCCTCATTGAAGTTGAATGCCATGTACCTTTGTAACCTTAGGACTTCCTTTGTCTCAGTAATGAGAATACTATAATACTTTGTCAATATTATAACGGTAGTAAAATGCTTAGTCAAGCTATTCAACCTTTGTAACCTTGGAATGGAAAATTATATTTCATTGATCTAGTCTTTTATTCAGGAATTAGTGGCGAATGGTGTTGCCACTGTTCTTTTAAAATAAAACAAAATGTGAAAATTGTTTTAGACCAGGGCGGATGGTTAGATTGGATTGGTGCAGTTTTAGCACGAGATTTTGTAAAGCGTATGTTCCGCCCTAGTCGATTAAGGACCGACTCTTGTGTTGTCCAGACTGAGCATTACCGTACAACCCCAAATCTATATGGGTATGACCTTGCTGACTAACTTACGATAGTCTAGTTTAGGTACCACTAGTGGAAAGTGGGTGCTAGGGATTTACTGGTTTATTCACAGTGAGGGACAGAGATTTACTGTACTCATATGGCGCAAGAGGGGGCTTCTGACTGGGTGGATTTAACCCTTTAGCGGTGAAACCTCAGTGGGTGGTGTCTAGCTTGACTAGAGTGAGGTAAAAGCTTTGTGGTATTTTATCTGGGTCTCATGCCAAAGGAAGTGTAACATCCTGAAAAATGTAAATCTGAAGTTGTAAAGTTTTTGAACTATTTGGCCATGAATTTATATTTGGATTTGGAGTTTATGGTATTTTTCTGAATAATTTAATGAAGGTTCCAAAAAGTTAAAAAGAACCAAGGGGAAAAGCAAGCATGTTTACATATTAGAGAATTTATAATTTAAAAACGAATCTGAAAAGATGGTCCAGAAAGGAATAGGGGAAATTTTGGTTTAAACATAAAACCCTCATTTTTAAATAATGGCATGAGTAACAAGGGAAGCAAATAAATTAAATATCAACAATGATTAAAAATATTTTTGTTAAGTCTAGAATGTCCTCATGAACTTCTGTGAATTTTCCTAAAATTTTTGGAAGCAATTTCGTATTTTTTTTTTCTGAGGTTTACTCAATTAACTGCGCATTTCTGAAAATCTTTTAAAAAAATGAAAATCCTCCTCCTCTTGGGCCACCACCTGGCCGGCCCCGATGCGCGACACATCGCCCCTGCCTGTGCCTCTCCTCCCACTGCCGCGTGGCCGCACGGCCCTCCTGCGTTGTCCCGGCCGCGCCTGCGCAGTGGACCGCCTCTACCCACGCCTTCTCTCACTGCCGTGCGAGCCCCACGCGCCAGACCCTCTCCCTCTGGCCGGTGGCCCTCCCGCGCCGCGCTCTCTCTTCTCTCCTTCTTCTTTCCCCGGCCTCTCTTCTCCACGCGCCAGCGTCGCCATTCTCCCCCCCCCCCGCGCTTGCTCCCTCTGCCGCAGCTAATCCATCTCTCTCTCTCTCACACCTCTGGGGGCAAGTTCAAAGAACCCCGTCACCTCCCTCCCACACAATCTCGGAGGAGATTGAGTCCATCCCCCCTGCCAGCAGGAACAGGGCGGAGGCAAACGCTGCCTCACCGCACGCCCCTCTCTCCCGGCTATAAAAACCCCGCCCGAAAGTCGCAATGGCGTCGCAACACCCCCTTCATCCCTCCCTTACAAGCAATTGAGCCGTAGTGCCCCCAATCCCCGCCGGCCACACCTTCTTCCTCACGGCCAGCGACCGAGCCGCTGTTGATTCCGGCCGGCCCCGAACCATTCCTTGCTCCCAGAGCTTCGTGGGAGCCAGGCGAAGCCGAATCTCTCCCTCACCGGGTCTCCCGTTGCGTGAGCATCGCCGGCGTCGACCGCCTCCTTGGACCGCTGCCATCACCCGCCGCTGGCCCGCCACCGTGCCCCTTCGTCTCCGCCGACCTCACCAGCAGCTTCACCATCACCCGGGGGCTGCATTTCACGAAACTCCCGAACCTCTCCGGCCACCACTCGCCGCCGTCGCCACCGCCTTCTTCTTCTTCTGCCCGGCCCCCTCCACGGCATACTCCAAAAGGAATTACTCTCCTTATAGGGTAGGCAATGCCTGCCCGCTCACTTGGTTACCACCGCTCGTCTCTTCTCCCCCCGACTCCCTCGGCGCGCGTTCGATCCCCTGGTTCCGCGTGCTGAGGTCGAGTTTTTGTTTTATTTTCCTTACTGACACCTGAGCCCCGCCAGTCAGTGGCCCAGCATACCCGTGGCCACTGACAGAGGGGTCCCACATGTCAGTGACCGGACACGCTGACATGTGGGCCCTACTGGCCATAGAGACAGAGGAAAAATGATAAAAGAAAAAGATAAAATGGAAAATATGACATATGGGACCCACTGTCAGAAATTTTTAATTTTGGATTTTACTAAACTGAAATATTCAAATGGGCATAACTTATTCATTTTAATTCCAAATTGAGTGAGACAAATTTCTAAATTCATCTAAAATCAAGATCTGTCCAATGGAACTAAAATCATAATTTCTGAAGTTCATTTGGATTTCTGGTGTTATTTGTTGATTTTTTTGTTTTATCCAAATTTTCGCGCACATTAAAATAGCGTACGAGGCTCAAGAGGAAGATGCAGAAGCTGCAGCCCTAGAAGCTCCAGATAATCAAGCACCAGACCACTGTAACCAAGGCGAGTCAATACTTTGATCATGTTGAACCTACATTTTCTGAAATTACTTTGACTTAAATTATCAAATTGCATGCTGTTATTTTATATGCAAATACATGTTTAATTTAATATTCTAGTTATATGCCCATTGTTATCTTTGCTAATATTACACCTCCTTTGGAATACTTGATTATGTGAACTTTTTCACCCTAGTAAAATTATAGTAGTAACTTTTGGAAATAAGTCCGTAATTATATGCCCTGCTTAGTACTGCATAGTTACTTGGGGGCGCTGAAATGCCCAAAATATCATTGTCATTTTAAATCCTGAAGAACTGGTTTGGGTAGTCATGGTGGGAATGATTGGTATAATTTGACATGATTATTTTATGCTCCCAAAATCCCCAACTTGCTTAAATATCTGGGCGGATTGGTTTGAGGGTGTGAGTGTGGTGCAGTGGAAGGATAAAGTGGGTTAGTGGTAGACCGCCCAGATACCACTAAGGACTGAATCTTGTCATGACCTCCCGGGTAAAACAGTACAACCACAAGTCTGTAAAGTACGACTTGGCTAATTAAATTTATCAAAATCCTCGGACTCATCTCACTGGTAGTGGATAGAAGTGGCTACGCTATGGCAAGGGGGCCTGAAGGGACACCAGTGGGGGGTGAAGTTTCCCAGCTGTCCTACGTTGCGGGAAGTAGAAGCCCGAGCTGCGTAGTGGCTGTGGGAAACATCCCGCGCATAGATGGGACCCACCGCAAATGGGCAGTTTCCCATAAGGTGAGATGACTGAAGGGACTAGATACTTCGAAAAGTCACTGTGATGGTCTGCTCGACCACATGTCTAAGGTATCATGTGGGGCAATGAGTTAATTATCTCTTGTGGTGAAAGTGTACAAACTTTGCAGAGTCAAAATTATTCGAATAGCCGTGCCCACGGTCAAGGGCGGACATGGGAACTTAACGGGATATAGTTCTGTTTTAAAATATTAAAAACTGGGTATGAAAAGACTCGAAGGGCGAAGGACTGCCCTAGTTTGGAATTAACCTGGGTGTCGTCCCAGTGATAATTTAAGCGGCTATAACGCTGAAGAATTGCTATATGGTGCAGATGCCATGTAACGGTGGATGGAATCTGAATCACTAGTAATATTGCATTCATTCACCGCTTGTACTTTGGTTCAAAATGCTAGGTCTTAGGAATTTTTAGGTAATTGTATTCAAAAGCACTCTACGCAAAAATAAAATGAGCCCCAACCTTCCTTTGATTAGCCATACATGTTAATATTGCATTCTGTGTGTTGGCTCGCGGAGCACGGGGTTGGAGTGCTCACACTCGCTTTTGCGACAAAATTCAGGAACAGGAACACAAGACCATTTTGCCTACGAGGATACTCCTGCTACGGAGGAGAAGGATAATGAAAGAGACTAAGGCGTAGGCCCCGTTAGTTAGACATAGACAAGTGGACATCCGGCTTTGTGTGCACGTATGTTACTGGTTAGCTGGCGACATATAATGCACACAATACCCTTCCAGTCGCTTGCCTGTGGATTTTGGGTTTACTTTTGCTAATGTTTCCGCTGCTTGTTTGTAATGAAGACATTTGGCCTAATCGGCCCTTTTGTAAACTGTCACCCGACGTGGTGTAACTTAAACTCTGTAATATTATTATATATGCGATGTATGACATGATTTAGCAATGTACCTGTGTGCACTAACTACTGATCCAGGGATTAGTGCAGTAAAACACAGTAGATTCGGATTGAAAAATCTGGGTCTCACAGGAAGCATGTTGACTATTAGGATAATTTATCTCTCGGGGGTAAAGTTGTACATCCTTTGCAGAGTGTTAAACTATTCGAATAGCCGTGCCTACAGTCAAGGGCGGGCAAGGAATGCATTCACATGGTAGATCTTTGGTTTTTTGTTTTAATAACAAAATTTTGGAATCTCGAGAGTGGAGGGAACTCTCGGAAGGGTATCCTGATGGAACCGTATTCTTGAACCTTGGCGGTTAGAGCTGGTTAACTCGTGTTGGTGGATAGAACCTTCACTATAAAATGCTTAATAGTTTCAGTTAAAACAATTACTTTGTTAAATTAATGCCTTTGAAAATATTTAATAGTATTCGAAATAAAATATTACTTTGTACAAAAGAACCATATAACCCTTCCTTGTTAAGCCTTGCATCTACTGCATTTTCCCCAAGACTTGCAGAGTACTTTATGTACTCACATGCTGCGCTCAAAATCAAACTCAGAGGATTATAAAGCTCAAGAGGGAGATTACGACTACTTCGCGTGTGGATTCGACGAAGGTTTTCTGGAGTACTAGGCTATGCTTCCCCAGTCAATTGCCTGTGGCGTATTGATGGGTTTTCACCGAATTTACTTTTGCTTCCACTGTGTTTTGTGAGTTTGTGAGGTCTTGAAACCTCAGTTGTAATAAAGAGGCCTTTTGGTCTGTACTCTCTACTGTTGTAATAAAGCGTGGTTGGTTATGTATTCATCACTGTTTGACTGTGTGCGCTAGCTTTGATCTGGGACTAGTGCTGTAATACACAGAGGGTCCAGATTCAGAAATCTGGGGTCCTGACAGAGATGCTATTAGAGCCAATTTGACTGTAGGACGTGACCTAGATTAGAATGGCAAAACCTTAAGGATTTATATTTATTAAAAAGTGTATATTTAAAAAAAATCTAAGCTTCCTTGCTTCTACTATTTTCTTACTTAGTATCTCGTTCTTGTCCTTATATTCATTTGCTAATTTCCTTTACTAATCTTTTCTATTGTTTCAACTCTGTAGATGGCCGGATCATCCTCCGCAGATTTGTGGGATTACTTCTCTCATGGTGAGAACATTGGAGCATTTACTGGCCTTCTTCGTCAGCTCATGCAGTACCTGGAGTATCGCCAACCACCCATCTTCAGGGGGCGGAAAGTCCGGATCATGGATCGAGATTCTTGGTCGATGGAGGTATTCCTGTATGCACGGGAAGGGGAATTCGACTCCCACAAATACCTGATCAAGCATCCTCGGACTCACTGCTCTGACGCCATCCAGGATGCAGCTCGCTTAGCCATAGCTGATCTGTGCCAGATACAAAAGGACACCCTGCGACAGTCGCCCTTCTGCTTCTTTCTATCCACTCGGGCAGGACAGAGCTACCCGGAGCCCTTCGAGATTGCAGTGGATGACCCTCGACTGACGCACCAGGTGCAGCTTACCCAGGCGATGGTAGCTACCTACGCCAGCGCATTGGAGGAGATTGGATAGCTTCGGATGCTCTTTACTTCTAGCTACTAGCACTCCGACACCCTCCATGATCAGCTTCTCCAGAGCCAGGCAGCAGAGTTCGAGCTGGGGTGTCTTAGGGCTGCAGCTAACTACACGCCGTCTTCACCTGCACCAGCCATCGTCCCCAACTATCAGGTGCCGACTCGACACTTGGGACCCCGCACCAGGTTCACAGCACGCAAGAGTGTGTGGCACCATAGTCCGCTACTCGTCATCAACATTGGAGATTCCAGCAGAGGACGGAGTCTTTCTTGTTCCCGCTCCTGCTCCCGGTCGACTGCCTCAAGTCATAACCATTCTCGTTCTCGCTCACCAGGCAACCGCGCCGTGTGTGGTTGTGGGCAGCACCACGTGGGCGAGTGTGAGGAGGAACCAGAGGAGGATCCTGAGGAGCGCATCATCTTGGAGGACGAGTGTTTGTTGAGTCAGTAGCATCCAAATAAATGTCTACGTCCTTAGAGTGTTTTATATTATATTTTGGTGTGATAGATGGACTGTACCAAGCCTTTGTGCACTTGTGGTACAACCATTCTTAAAACTATTTTGATTTCAAGCTAAGTTTCTTCTAAGTTGTTGCTTGTCTCTCTTTTGTGTGTTGGTTTGGGATGTTGTTTAGTTTTTCCCCTAAATCTCTTACCTTTGCTAGTTCCCTCTTATCTTTTGCTAACCCCGGATACCACTTCAGATGGTGAACATAAGGAACAACTCAGGCAGCAGTCGTGGTGCCAATGCCCAACTAGAAAACAATGTTCCAATTCCACCACCTCCTGCTCAAGCCCCTAACTTGGAACAAATGATGTTATGCAACTGCAAATTCTTCAAGCCCTTGCTCAGAATCAAGTCCAACAAGTTCAAAAGGCACCCATTCAAGCACCCCAGTCCAAGCTAGGAGAGTTTATGAGGATCAGACCGCCTACCTTTGCCGGTTCAGTAGATCCGTTAGAGGCTGACGATTGGATCAAGGATGTGGAGAAGAAATTGATTTTGGCTCAGTGCAATTACCATGAGAAGGTGTTGTATGCCGCCCATCAGCTAAAAGGGATCGCTGCTAATTGGTGGGAAAATTACTGTTCTGCTCATCAAGGTGTGCAAGCCATCACTTGGGCTGAATTTGTTGAAGCTTTTCGCATGGCACATATTCCTATGGGAATAATGGAGATGAAGAAACGGGAGTTTCACAAACTGTAGCAGGGGAACCTTAGTGTTTCTGAGTACCTGAATAGGTTCACTCAACTATCCAGGTATGCACTAGAAGATGTTGCAATGGATGCAACAAAGATTTGGCGGTTCATGCAAGGACTTGATCCTAACCTCAAGGTGCAGTTGGTGTCCAATGATTATCCAACATTTCAGCATATGGTGAATAAGGCCCTTATACAAGAAGATGCTCAACGTCAATTGTACGAAACTCGGAAGAGGAAGTTCCAAGCTCAGCATGGTGCAAGCAGTTCTCGTCTTCATCCTAATCCACACCAGTTCAGTAGGCCCTCAGAGCCCAGTGCGCCAAGGACACCATTCGCTGGACCCCGCTAAATTCCACAAGCTCCTCGAGCAAGACTTCAGTGGCAGGAGTGCAGTGTTTCAATTGCAAAAACATGGGACATTATGCCAACAATTGTCCTCAAAAGCGCCCAGCTGTGACCCCTGTTTGTTTCAACTTGGGGACTACACCAGCGCGAGCTCCAACTGCAGGTCAGGGCCGTGGGACACCTCAAACTCCAAGGACTCCGCATGCAATAAGCCGAGGACATGTTAATCATGTTACTGCAGAAGCGGCTCAGGATGCACCCGACGTAGTTATGGGTAAGTTTTTTGTCAACTCAGTACGTGCATCAGCATTATTTGATTCTGGAGCTTCGCATTCTTTTGTGTCAAAAGGTTTTGTTGAAAGATATAATTGGGATATGCGTTTGCGAAAGAACCCTATGCTAGTCCAATCACCTGGAAAGGAAATGAGGACTAACACGGTTAGCCCTAGAGCAACCGTAGATATAAATGGAGTTAAATTCCTACCAAATCTTATTATAATAGACTCCAAGAGCATAGATGTAATACTTGGTATGGATTGGTTAACCAATTATAAAGGGTAGATAGATTGTGCCAATGTGCCATTACTCTTACCAACTCTGAAGGAATTCAAGTAGAGTATAAGTCAAACACATCTTCTTAGAATAGATGTGGGTTGAACAGCTTGAAGGGAGTAACTCTGGAAAAGGTGCCTATAGTAAGCGAATATTCAGATGTATTTCCTGAAGATTTGCCAGGAATGCTGCCGGATAGAGAAATTGAATTTGTTATTAACTTAGTACCTGGTACAGCTCTGATTTTCAAGAGACCCTACTGTATGTCCGCAAACGACCTGGCTGAAGTTAAGAAGAAAATTCAGGAGCTGTAAGAGAAAGGTTTTGTTAGACCAAGTTCTTCGCCTTGGGGAGCACCGGTACTTCTAGTGAAGAAGAAAGATAGCAGTCTTCGCATGTGTGTGGACTACAGATCCTTGAATGATGTGACAATTAAGAACAAATACCCTTTGCCCAGGATAGATGATTTATTTGATCAGTTAAAAGGTTCATGTGTTTTCTCCAAGATTGATCTCATATCAGGTTACCATCAATTGAAGATTAGACCAGAAGATATACCAAAAACAACATTTGCTACTTGTTATGGACTGTATGAGTTTACAGTGATGTCTTTTGGCCTGACTAATGCACCCGCATATTGTATGAATCTGATGAACAAGGTGTTCATGGAATATCTGGATAAGTTTGTTGTTGTATTCATTGATGACATTTTGATATATTCCCAGAATGAGGAAGAGCATGCAAAACATTTGAGGATAGTTTTAGAAAAGCTCAGAGAACACCGATTGTATGCCAAGTTTAGCAAGTGTGAGTTCTGGTTGAGGGAAGTAGCTTTCTTGGGGCATGTGATTTCTGCAGGAGGAGTGTCCGTAAATCCCCAAAAAGTAAAAGATGTGCTCAATTGGGCACAACCCAAGTCAGTACCAGAGATCAGGAGTTTTCTGGGTTTAGCAGGTTATTATCGTCGCTTCATTGAAGGATTTTCCAAGCATGCAAGATCTCTCACCCAGTTGCTAAAGAAGGAAAAGAAGTTTGAATGGAGTAAATCTTGCGATGACAGTTTTCAAGAACTGAAAAAAGGTTAACCTCTGCACCAGTGCTTCCAGACATTAGAAAGGATTTTGAAGTTTTCTGTGACGCATTAAGACAAGGATTGGGCTATGTACTGATGCAAGAAGGAAGGGTAGTAGCCTATGCTTCAAGGCAATTGCGTCCGCATGAGGAGAATTATCCAACCCATGATTTAGAGCTAGTTGCCGTCGTGCATGCTCTAAAAATATGGAGGCATTATTTGATCGGTAATCGTTGTGAGATTTACACGGACCACAAAAGTTTGAAGTATATATTTACCCAACCTAATCTTAACCTGAGACAAAGGTGGCTTGAGTTAATAAAAGATTATGATGTTGGAATGCATTATCATCCAGGGAAGGCGAATGTAGTAGCTGATGCCTTGAGCAGAAAAAGCTACTGCAATGATCTGATTATTAAAGACAGTCTGCCTGCACTTCATGAAGAATTTCAGCGGCTTAATTTAGAAGTAGTAGAGGAAGGGTTTCTAGCTACTTTGGAGGTTCAACCAACTCTAGAGGACCAGATCAAGGCAGCTCAAAAAGAGGACAAGTATGTCAAGGAAATCAAAGATAATATGAAGAAAGGTAAAGCACCTGGATTCTTAGAAGATGAAGAAGGTATCCTTTGGTTTGGAAAAAGAATTCTTGTACCCGAGAAGAAAGAAATAAAGGAGTTAATTCTGAAGGAAGCTCATCAATCTGGATATTCAATTCACCCTGGAAGTACAAATATGTACCAAGATCTCAAAGAAAGGTATTGGTGGTCAAGTATGAAAAGAGAGATTGCGGAGTATGTAGCTTTGTGTGACGTGTGTCAACGGGTTAAAGCTGAACATCAGAGACCTGCTGGACATTTGCAACCTTTGCAGATACCTGAGTGGAAATGGGAAGAAATTGATATGGAATTTATAACTGGATTGCCGAGAACAAGGTCAGGGTATGATTCAATTTGGGTTATTGTAGATCATCTGACAAAAGTCGCACATTTCATTTCAGTAAAGACCACATATTCTGGCGATAGACTTGCAGAGCTATATATGTCAAGAATCGTGTGTTTGCATGGAGTTCCAAAGAACATTGTGTCAGATCGAGGATCTCAATTCACTTCAAGATTTTGGCATATGATGCATGGACTTTTGGGCACAAATCTAAATTTCAGCACAACATATCATCCACAGACAGATGGTCAAACAAAAAGAGTAAATCAAATATTGGAAGACATGTTGAGAGCTTGTGCCTTGGCGAATAAAACAAGTTGGGATGAAAGTTTGCCCTATGCAGAATTTTCCTATAATAATAGTTATCAATTTAGCTTGCAAATGTCTCCGTTTAAAGCTTTGTATGGCAGAAAATGTAGGACACCGTTGTATTGGAAAGAAATAGGAGAAGGGCAAGTGTTTGGACTAGATGTGTTGAAATAAGCAGAAGAGCAAGTTCGCCTGATTTAGGACAGATTAAAAACTGCATAAACAAGACAGAAAAGCCATGCAGACAATCGTCGAAGAGCGTTAGAATTTGTACCTGGAGATCATGTGTATTTGAAAGTTTCACCTCTCAAGGGGATGCGTCGTTTCGGAGTTAGCGGGAAGCTTGCTCCTAGATTCATTGGACATTTCCTATTCTAGCCAGAAGGGGAGAAGTTGCTTACCAATTGAAGCTTCCGCCTCAGTTGTCAAATGTGCACGACGTCTTCCATGTGTCCCAGTTAAGAAAGTGTCTCAGAGTGCCAGAAGAGCAAATGCCTCTAGATGAAGTGAACTTGAAGGAAGACATAACATATCTAGAGTATCCAGTCAAAATCTTGGATGAAGCAGAGCGTTGTACAAGAAGCAAGATCATCAAATTCTGTATATCCAGTAAAGCAACTTGGGAGCGTGAGGAAGATCTAAGAGCAGAGTTCCCTAGTCTTTTTCCCAGTCTGTCCGAATCTCGGGGGCGAGATTCTTTCTAAGGGGGTAGGTTTGTAACATCCCAAAATTCCCTTTCTTTAAAAATTTAATTTCAAATTAACTATTTTAAAGTATTTGAATTTTATTTGGATTTATCTTATTTTTATTTCAAAATCTAAAACAAGAAAATGTATTTTAAATATTTTATTAAAGCCAAAAAGAGTTCATTTTATTTTTCCCAACCTTCCCTAAATTTTAAATAATTTTTGAAAATTTTTTGGAATTAAAAATTAATTTTAAAAGTTAAAAAGGTATTTTATAAAATTATTAAAGGCAAATTTGAATTTACAAATATTTTTCCTATGTCTAAAATAGCTCCAGGAATATTATATGAATTTCCTAGTATTTTCTGAAAAATTAATCCGAACATTAAATTTGGTTTATTCGCAGGCTGCCACATGATGCTCTCAGATTAAATCTCTCCTTCCTTGATCAAATCCTAGCCATCCATAGCCACTTAAACCCAACGGCCGAGATTCTCTCTTTTGCCACGTGTCGCAAATCTGTGCACTCAACCCTTCATCTCCTCTCCTCTCTCACCGACGGGTGGGCCCCACCTGTCATGAGCTTCTTCTTCCTCCCTTCATCTTCAACCTCCTGCCGCGGCCATTGCCGCCGCACCCGAGCTCCGTTTCTTCGCCTCCCTTCCGTTTCTTCTCACCTTTATTGTCGCCCGAGTGCCCCTCTTTACTTCCGCATTCACCCCTCCCGTTTTCCCCTCATTTAATCCCCTCTAAACTGCTGCATGCCGCCATTACCTTGTCTTCAACTCCGGTGAGCTAACCGCCGGCCGTTACCACTTCCCCCGCCTATAAATCTCCTTCCCCGAGCCCGGTTCTCCTCCTTTTGCCTCTCCCGGGCGCTGTAACAGCCCAGGTTTCTATAAAAAATAATAATAGTAAAAATAATTTAAAATAAAAATAAGTGTTTTTGTTGCCTAAAGTTTATTTTTAATTTGCCTTGATTTTCTCTTTAGAAAACGCCGGATTTGAAAAGTAATTTAGATAAAAAACATAAAAATATTATTACATAGAATGATATTTTGATTTTCTTAAAAAAACCTATTTCAAATTAATTATTTGGAAGCATTTGGCGTTACTCTGGATTTCCTGTGTTTTTCTGGATTTTAAAAATCAATTTCAAAGCTAAAAAGTATTTTTGTAAAAATTAAAAGACCAACTTTAAGCTGGAAATATTTTTCCTAAGTCTAAATCATCTCCAGGAATTTCTATGAGTTTTTCTGGAATTATTAGACTTTATTTTCTAAGCGTTTTTGAAATCCATCTCTTTTGGGCTGACAAGTGTCTCGCCTAGATCCAATCCTCCGCACCCGATTAAATACCGGTCCTCCATCTTCACTTAACCCACTCCATCTCCATCCAACAGCCTGGATTCAATCTACGCCACAAGATAGGATCCTACGTCATAATCTTTCTTTTCCAGTACAAAAATAATTCAGAAAATCTCCTTTCCCTTTTTATTTAGTTTCAAACTTCTGAGAGCCCGTTCTCGTTCGTTTTAAATCCGATTGAGCCCATTCAAATTTCTAAATTCTTTAAAAATTCTAATCTATCTATTTATATCCTCTTTTAAAAATTTTAAAGTCTGTTTCAAAATTTATTTGAATTAAATTATAGCTTAGCAAATAAAAATATTTTAAATGGTTAAAATATACTTAAATAAATCCTAAATTATTTTATTTGGTATTTTCAGGTTCCAAGGGTTTTGGTGAAATTTTTCTGAATTTGTTTCGAATTTATTTTAGTTTTTTGGAAAAACAATTATTATTTTATTATCATTTTCTCTCTCGTGCCACTATTCATCGTCTTCACGGATGTTCCAGAGCGAGCTCAGCGCCATGGCTGTTTCTTGCCGTTTCATGAAACTTCTATAACTTTTGATTTTCTCAACCATTTCTTGCGTAATAAAATGCCTTTGAATCTTCTCATCAAGACATTTCCATTCCTAGCCTTAGCCTCCAATTTCATGCACCAATTCGTGGGAATATGCCATGCCACCGAAAGACATTCCCTCGTGGATCTCCCCATCTGGTCCACCTCTGCGCCTATAAAAGGGAGCACCGGGTGCCTCTCCCCATCCTCATTCACCACCGAAAATCTCAATCCTCTCTCGCTTTCTCCTCGCCGCAATCGGCATTTTGCTCTCGCCAACCAAACGACGTTCTTCAGCTATTTGCGCCGTCTACAGTGGAGTCTGGCCACGATTGACCACATCGTTGGCTTCGCCTTTGCGCGTTCTACATGGTGCTCCCCTCGCCTTCGCCGGAGCTTCGCCGGAGCATTGCCGGAGCACCGTGGCCAAACCGTGCCGCCGCTCCTCTGCTCGCTACAGGCCGACTGTGCATCTTCCACCACAACCAAGGTGAGCACTGCGTTCCCCATGTTCTCCGCTTCGTTTCACCACAAACCTCACCCGCTAACTCCTCTCCGTTTGCCCGGAACGCCGATGTCAACCCGCCGGTCGCTATAGGTCTTCTCTGCCGTGTTCCGCCACCATCCGTTGTCCTTTGGCCATGCCATAATTTTTCCTAGACTTGCCGCGCCGCGTTCTACACCATGCTTCCTTCCGTTTCCCCGAAAAGCCACCACAAATTTTCACCTCCGACACTTTGCCATGGCCGCCAATGGCATCTCGTGTCCCCATCTATCCGGTGATGTTTTCCCCAATCTGGTCACGTCATATTGTGCCAAACCATCCCAGGTAGCTACCTTTCAAATGGTTTTGGATTCGCTTCACTGAGCACCAAGATATCAAGTTTTTCCTATTTCTCTACCGACGTCGCTCAAACATCGATTGTATCGACTCCGATTAATTTTCAGCTTAGCCAATAATTTTTCTAACTTCACCATACCATGTTCTACCCTATGCTCACCTTACATCTCCACGTTCCATACCTGGTGCTATCTCTCTCCAACCTGTCGCTGTCGCTACCACGCCGTCACTGTCGTTTTTCCCTCACCGCCGGTGATTGCCGCCGTTCTCGCCACCATACCTGTGTCACCACCTTCGCCTCATTGCCAGGATTCCATTTTGCCCATTCGCTAGCCACCTCGCAGCCAACCGACACCGTACTATTCAAAAGACAAGTCTCGAATTTTGTTATCATTTCATGTGATGTCCAAAACTTCTAGATATTCGTTCTCCCTCATACAAACTCTGAATCCATTGATTCTTTCTCCTAAGTTCATCTAAAATCATAATCTATCCATCAATATATATTTTATAATTTTTGGATTTATTTGGATTTTATTTGAATTTGTTCGCTTTGGTTCTTCGCGTGTAGACTACGACGATTTGGAAGAATTCGATGACTCACACCAGACTGCAGAACAAGGCAAGTCACACTCCTTGATCATGTTGATCCCAGTTTTCAAAATAAAATTATGTTGGTTTAAATTATATTGCATGCATATTTTTATTCAACGTATTTCAATTCAGTTTTAAATTTAGTTATTGCCTACTTGTTAATCCCTCCATTGAATTTGAATTCCTCAATACCTTGTCACCCTAGAATCAAACTCTAGTTAATACATTAGTGTTGGCTAGAGAGTTTAATGAAATGCTTAGCCCTACATAGTCATATAATTTTGTTTTGGGATATCTTTCACATAAAATGGTGAACCTTTTTACATAAAATGATATACTTTTGATATGTACTCTTGACTTTGGTGAGTCAACGAGGTTTATGAAATATTTTGAAAACAAAATATAAAACCTGATTTAGACTTAGGCAATTGGTTAGAGTGGTGGGTGCAGGCATGCCCTGTTGGTTGGAGCCGCAGTGGTTGATTGTCGTGCACAGGGGTATGTGGTTGGACCTAAGTCAGATTAAGGACCGGTCTGTGAGCTACTATTGCAAAGCCCTAATCGTACGACCACATGGCTGGTATGGGACAGCCCTGGCTGAATAATTTGCAAAGTCCCAACCTGAGTCAAGTTGTAGGTTGAAAGTGAGCGTGGTTGGTGCTATGTGAAGTCTCACTTGGGCGAGCGTGGTTAAACCATGAGAAGTCTCGTCTAGGCTCAAGAGGGGGTCCCGGTCTGGTGGATTCCTTACTGGGGTGAAACCTTAGAGTTGGCTTGCCCAGGTTGAAGGCTTTGCATTGTAAAGGCCTTGTCACGACTCCTCGCCGCACACCTAAGGAAGTGTGTAAACCGGTGGCAATATGGGATGATCGTGTCTTGTGGGTAAAGCTGTACAACCTCTGCAGAGTGTATAATCTATCCTGGATAGCCGTGCCCACGGTCATGGGCATGCTGAGTAAAAGTTTTTCATGGATTAGACTTTGTTTTCCAAAAATATTTTTGAAAACCTTGTGGATGGATGGAATCCACAAGAGATGAAAACCTTGCGGATGGATGGAATCCGTGAGAGATTGAAACCTGGTGGATGGATGGAATCCATTAGAGTTGCGCAGTGAAAGCGTGTGGATGGATGGAATCCATACGTGAACTTTTGGAAAAGATGGTCCGGGTGGGATGCCCGTGGATAGGTTGGTGTTTGGTCGGAGCCTGCACTGACGGTATTATTTTCAAATACAAGTATTGTTTTATTTACTGTATTAAATTCAGCAATTTCAATCTATTTACTGTATTTCATTAAATGTTGTTTTATGCAAACTAACCCTATAAGCCTTCCATTGATGCCTTTATCATTATATTGCATTTCTCCGTGTGACTTGCGGAGTACAAGTTTCTACTCACCTTGCTATCTTCACACAGAGGAAGACAACTTCGACTACGGTGAAGACTTGGACGAGTAGGCCGCGTCTTACTGTCGTTTGCCTGTGGGCAGGCTCAGTGGGCTTCTTCCGCTTCGGTTTTTCTTCCGCTGCTTATGTTTAATTTTGGCTTATGTGCCATGGATGTAAACTTTGGTAATTCTGCCCATATTTAATTAATAAATGTCATTAAGGTTGATATTTATCTTTGTTGTTCACTGTGTGCACTAGCTGATCCTGGACTAGTGCGATTTACACAGAGGATCCTGGAGTTGCCGCTCCGAGTTCCGACAGGCGCTGAAGCCCTCTTTCCCCTTCTTCCCCGTGCCTCGGCCCCGTCAGCCGGCCATGTTGATGTGGCAGCCGCGTGGCACCACGCCAGCCCGCGTCGGCCATGAGTGCCACCTCGGTCTCCACCGGGGTGCATGGACTCGGTCCACGGTAGACCGGGCCCATGCGTCCGAAAATTTGAATTTCAAACTTTTGCTGACGTCAGCCTTGCGTCATAAAAGTCCTTTTCCTTTATAAAATTATTTTAGCCGAAATTCAAAATCTTGCTGATGTCATAAATACTCTTTTTCAATACAAAAATAAATCAGAAAACTAGTCTTTTTCTTTTTCTTCTATTTAAACTTCCGGAAGCCCTAACTTCCTCATTTTAACTCCGTTTTGACCCGTTCAAATTTCTAAATTCTTATAAAATCCTAAACTACCCAAATATACACTCTTTGTGAATTTTACTTGAATTTATTTATTTTTTTCGGTCTGTCTTTTCGCGCGTAGAACCCGTCGTTGCTGAACACTTTCTCGACCCGTAGCAAGAAGGTCCAGTCAGCGTGCAAGAAGGCAAGTCTCCTTTGAACATTTTGTACCTATGTTTGAGAAGTGTTTTATTATTATTATTTTAAATTTATTTGCATTGCTATTTATATAGAACACTAGTTTCTGTTTTAAGGTATTAGTTAATCCAATTATTGTTATGCCCTCATTGAAGTTGAATGCCATGTACCTTTGTAACCTTAGGACTTCCTTTGTCTCAGTAATGAGAATACTATAATACTTTGCCAATAGTAGAACGGTAGTAAAATGCTTAGTCAAGCTATTCAACCTTTGTAACCTTGGAATGGAAAATTATATTTCATTGATCTAGTCTTTTATTCAGGAATTAGTGGCGAATGGTGTTGCCACTATTCTTTTAAAATAAAACAAAATGTGAAAATTGTTTTAGACCAGGGCGGATGGTTAGATTGGATTGGTGCAGTTTTAGCACGAGATTTTGTAAAGCGTATGTTCCGCCCTAGTCGATTAAGGACTGACTCCTGTGTTGTCCAGACTGAGCATTACCGTACAACCCCAAGTCTATATGGGTATGACCTTCCTGACTAACTTACGATAGTCTAGTTTAGGTACCACCAGTGGAAAGTGGGTGCCAGGGATTTACTGGTTTATTCACAGTGAGGGACATAGATTTACTGTACTCATATGGCGCAAGAGGGGGCTTCTGACTGGGTGGATTTAACCCTTCAGCGGTGAAACCTCAGCTGGTGGTGTCTAGCTAGACTAGAGTGAGGTAAAAGCTTTGTGGTATTTTATCTGGGTCTCATGCCAAAGGAAGCATGTTGACTATTAGGATAATTTATCTCTCTGGGTAAAGTTGTACATCCTCTGCAGAGTGTTAAACTATTCGAATAGCCGTGCCCACGGTCAAGGGCGGGCAAGGAATGCATTCACATGGTAGATCTTTGGTTTTTGTTTTAATAACAAAATTTTGGAATCTCGAGAGTGGAGGGAACTCTCGGAAGGGTATCCTGATGGAACCGTATTCTTGAACCTTGGCGGTTAGAGCTGGTTAACTCGTGTTGGTGGATAGAACCTTCACTATAAAATGCTTAATAGTTTCAGTTGAAACAATTACTTTGTTAAATTAATGCCTTTGAAAATATTTAATAGTATTCAAAATAAAATATTGGTTTGTGCAAAAGAACCATATAACCCTTCCTTGTTAAGCCTTGCATCTACTGCATTTTTCCCAAGACTTGCAGAGTACTTTATTTACTCACATGCTGCACTCAAACTTGGCCTTCTCAACTCTAGTCAATAGATCAACAATCAAATGACAATCGTTCTATATTCTGCTAGCTTATCAATCTAAACATTACCTTAGAAGAGTGACAAAATAATTACTCTCTATAAGCACAAACAGGAACAAAAAAAACTACTACTACAATATCACGAACAGATCTACGATAGTAGCAAAATAGGTAACGAGTATGTGCTACAGCAGAGACAATTCAATCTACCAATATTCAGTGCAAAATAGAAATAAAGAACACTGAGCCGATGTAGGAAATCAGCAATTGACAACTTAAACTAGTACATTACTTCAGATTGTCACCTAGATCTCACATATGACTAGTTTTCCTCATCGAGCAATAACAAATCCCACATTCTACTATGCAAGAGTCCTCCTACTACTAGAAATCAAGAACATAAAGTAAAGCTCATTGTGCAGCTCGGGGGAGGCGCCGGACTCAGGGGGAGGTAGCGTCAAGCTCTGGGGAAGAGGCGTCGGGCTCTGGGGAGGCGGCGTTGGGCTTGGGGGAGGCGACGTGCTTGGGGGAGCAGGAGTGCACCAAGCCTAGGGGAGGAGGGCAACCGGAGTCGGGGGAGGCGATGGGCTCGGGGGAGGCAGCGTGCTCGGGGAAGGAGGGCACTAGACATGGGGGAGGAGGGCCACCAGAGTCGAGGAAGGTAGCGATGGGCTTGAGGGAGACGGCGGTGTTAAGTTGGGGCTAGGGTGTAGCGTTAGTACAGTGGGGATAGATCCTAGAGTGCAATATATATAAGGGAATAATCACAAACAATTCTATTTAAGAACTGTCTGTGATATCAATAATCATAAGCGGTTCTAAAGAAAAACCATCTGTAATAAGAAAACATCACAGATGGTTTTACTCTATAACTGTCTGTGATGATACATATCACAAACGGTTTTACTTTGAAACCGTATGTGATGTTCCTACTCAAATTGACATATATATCACACATTCTCATATATATATATATATATATATATATATATATATATATATATATATATATATATATATATATATATATATATATATATATATATATATATATAAATGCAAATTCACATATATATCACACATTCTATTAACATAAATGCAAATTCATATATATATATATATATATACACATATATAAATGCAAATACATAACATATTACACATATATATTTCATTCATCATTCCACTTGCTTATTTCCTTTAGAAATTAGCCCTTCATGATCATCGACGCATATGTAGCTAGTTTCGTCTCATTATTCTTCCCGTTTCCAAAAGGAGGTAACTCATCAAATTGATTGTATTATTCCTCGACCACTACATTGTCAACTCCGACAATTCTCCTTTTTCCATGAAGAACTACATGACGCTTCTTATTTGCCTGATTGGTTACATATATAGAAAACTTGAAAAACTTGGTTAGCAAGTACGAATTTTTTATTTTTGTATCCGACACGTTTGAGGTCCATGGCAGTGACAATGTATTTGTCGACATTCACTTGTGGGAGATGGACCCAACGGCGCCGAGACAAGGGGATCTTGAAAAGCACGTAGTCGAGCTCCCAAATCTCTTCTATGAACCCATAATAGGAGTTTCTCAATCCGTCATTAATGAATGCTTCTATGCGGACACAGCTGTGTATAGAATATGTACCCATTTATGTCATATCCTTGCCATGTCACAATTGTAAATGGTGGCCCTTTTGCTAATCATGTCAGCATATCACTTGACAAGCTCCTAGAGAGTCGCTCCTTCAACCGTTGGTTTAACCTACTATGTGTTGTCTCGTGATCCAAACATCTAGCCACTTTGGATTCTATTACCGAAGTACGTCCTTGTGCTGGTCGATATATGTGCACATTTTAGTCATGTGTTGCAATACTGTGAAATGGCCTTGAGCATACACGTCCATATATAGAGTGTTTACTTTCCTTCTGATGGTCCCGATACCCTTGAGCCTCCCGTCATGGTGAGATTGAGGCGCACCTATCAATTCGACCTGAGCCATGTAATTGACACAGAACTCAACGACGATTGAGGCGCACATATCGGTTCGACCTGAGCCATATAATCGACACAGAACTCAACGACCTCTTTAGTTGCATAACCTTCGACGATGCTACCCTCTGGTCGAGATCGATTCCGTACATAAGACTTGAGAATTCCCATGAACCTTTTGAACGGGTACATGCTACGTTGGAATATGGACCCACACATTTTTATCTCTCACATAATGTGAACAATGAGATGGACCATGATATCAAAAAATGATAGAAGGGAATACATCTCAAGATGACATAGAATCGTCACCACCTCGTCTGTAGAGCATCTAGTCCTTCGGGATCGATGACCTTCTGAGCAATTATGTTAAAAAAATAACACATCCTCATGATTATCTCTCAGACCTTGATCGATAAAATACTTCTAATTGCAATAGGGAGCATCTGTATCATCAGCACATGACAATCATAAGACTTCATACCAATTAACTTCAAATCTTCCATCAAAACAAGTTTTTTCATGTTGGCGGATAACCAAAAGACTTTAACACCATACATGCACTGGCAGAGTTCAGTTCTCTCGGCCTTGGACAGGGTGTTAAAAGCAGGGGAAGGTAAGTTCATCCTTTATCGGTCTTTGTTAGTGCTAAATCAGACATGATGTCCATATCAATCAAGTCAAGCCATGTGTTGACACCATCCTTTGTTTTATCACGAATATTTAGTAACAGACCAATCAAGCTATCACATACATTGTTCTCTATATGCATGATGTCGATGTAGTGGCAAACTTCTAGGTACTCCTAATAAGGTAAGTCCCAAAATATTAATCACTTCTTTCAGATATTCTTCTCACGGGTTATCGATTTACGTCCTTTTTTGAGCACAACATCTAAATCCTTAACCATATCATAGACCTCTTTTCCACTTAAATATCTTAGAGCTGAATTGTCCTCCTTCTCTCTATCAAATTGTTTCTTCATCTGCGGTATGGGTGAGCCCTTCGAAGGAACCTACGGTGACGCATGTACATGGTTTTGTGTGAGTGCTTCAGCCATACACTCTTGGTATTATTTAAGTAATAAGTACAAGCTTTGGCCCCTTTTGTACTCTAACCCAACAGGTTAGGAAGGGCATGATAATCATTTATGGTGCAGAATAACAAGAAGCTTAAGTGGAGTTCTCTTGTTTGTACACATCCCATACCTGTACCCCTTCAATCCATAATATTGTTAGATCTTCCACCAATGGTGCTATGTACACATCAATATCATTCCCAGGTTGTTTCAACCCTTGGATAATTATCGATAGCAAAATATATTTTTGCTTCATACACAATCAAGGAGGAAGGTTGTAGATGCCGAGAGTCACGGGCCAAGTGCTATGTCGGTGCTCATGTTACCAAAAATAATTCATTCTATCTGTACTCAATCCAAACCTTATGTTCCTCGGTTCTGCAACCTCCTATCAATGTTTCTCCACTGGGCAGAATTAGTAAGGTGTCTTAGCATTGCATCCTTATTATGCTCCTCCAAGTGCCAACGCAGCAATTTTGCCTCTTTTGGGGAATTATAGGAAGATACAATGCCACCTTAGCAGGAGATCCTTTCTTCACCTCTATTCCCTCGCCATCATCTAATTTATTCTTACACTTGTATCAAGATGCGTTGCACACCGGACATACATGTTTGTTTGTATACTATTTACAGTAGAGGATACAGTTGTTCGGATATGTATGTATTCTTTCTATTTCCATTCCCAATGGACAAAGAATTTTCTTGGCTTTGTAGGTGGTTTTGGACAACTCGTTTCTCTCTAGATGTATGTCTGCTAAAAGACCTAATATTGCCGTGAAACTCTTGTTGGACCAAGTAGAGGATACAGTTGTTCGGATATGTATGTATTCTTCCAATGGACAAAGAATTTTCTTGGCTTTGTAGGTGGTTTTGGACAACTCGTTTCTC
This sequence comes from Dendrocalamus sinicus, assembly GCA_036346575.1. Classification (NCBI taxonomy): domain Eukaryota; kingdom Viridiplantae; phylum Streptophyta; class Magnoliopsida; order Poales; family Poaceae; genus Dendrocalamus; species Dendrocalamus sinicus. The sequence continues at coordinate 12,830,935 of CM070658.1, read as the reverse complement.
TCTAGATGTATGTCTGCTAAAAGACCTAATATTGCCGTGAAACTCTTGTTGGACCAACCATTGCTTGCCTTCAATTTCAATAGTTTAAGCATGACTGACAATCTCGTGTACTTTAACTTGCCGCATGTGAACAAAGGTTTCTCCGTGTCCTCTATCAAGCCCCAAATTTAACATACTCTCTTTCATTGCAGTTCCCTTCTGCATCGCGAAGCATCTGATCCAGATTGTCATCATGCAGCCTATTAGAATCAGGACCACAATCGACATATTGACTTTGTCGGTGATGTCATTATTACTACCTTCCTGTATAATTTGCTCTTCACTATGACTGGTCCAACATGTATACCGCTTTCTGAAACCCTTTCAAATCAACTGCACTTCGATCTGCGCTCAATCTTTAAACATCTTTAGGTTCTTGCAGTCAATGCATAGATAGTACATATATTTTTTCACCCTCTTATTTAGTATATCCTCCTTGACAGTTCTTGTAAAAGCAGATACACCATTAATATACTATTCACTCATATGGTTCCCAGCGTACATCCATCTTCGGTCCTACATTATGCATATAATAATTTAGTAGTAATTAATTAATTAATTAGTATACTAGATATATATGATCTAAAGTAGCTATATGAGCAAGAATAATTAATTAAGTTGAATTAAGTAGAAATAGACTATGAATTGACTAAACCCTAAACACTAAACCATACTAGATGTAAATAATCTTCTATCTACATCAAGCTAGCTAGATCTAAACCATCTTCAATTCTCCTTTCACCAAAAGTTAGATCTAAATTATAATGCAAGTTGGAACAAATTACTAACTATAGATAACCAAGATCTTAATGGATCTACAATCACCCTTGCCAAATAGTCTTCTTTCACCAAATGACCTCAAAGCCTCACTTCCAGCTCAAAGCAACAGCCTAGATTTGGAATTTAAGATAGAGAGTCGATGGGTCTGCACACAATTAATATAGTAAAATTATCACAGACAGATTTCAATACAAACCGTCTGTGAGACTTAGTTTGTAATACAAACCGTCTATGGATTATCATAAACGATTCAAATAAAAACTGTTTGTGATATTTGGTAATATCACAGACAATTCTTGTTACTTCATAGACGGTTTTCACTACGAACCATCTGTGATATTACCTCTTCACAGTCGGTTTTTATCGCTTGTAGCAGGACAGACAGTCACTAAACTAAAACCGTATGTGATTGTATTTAATACTGATGGTTTTGGGTAACCATATGTGATGTGGCATCTAGTATTAGGCTTTTTGTAGTAGTGTTGATTGGTGGCTAGATCTGGGATTTGGGTTGGAAAATGAGAGGAATGGAGAAGGGATGGTGGTCTAGGGCTGGTTGGAAGGCTTTGCTATGTCGAAACCCTAGTCTTATCCTTTGCTTGTGTTGTCCTGGGTTCTTCTTATAACTGTGTTGTGGGATGCATTGAGATATTTTCGTGGGTTGCTCTATACAATGATCCTTCGGACCATAAATAACTCAGGTTTGTTTTTACTGTCGAGTGATGACCCTATGATTGTGAGAGGTACCAATTGGTCCCCGGATGGTCTGGTATCTCCGTGAACAGAATGCCCTATGTGAAACTAACCTCTAGGGCTCTGACGACAATCTCTCTCTCTCTCTCTTATTTAACGTCTTTTCATTTATTCATTTTGTTTGGTCTTTTTTTGGCATTTTAATACTATGTTGTTCACAAATGAACCTAACTTAATGAAATGTGATACATGTAACTTTACATGTTCCTTAACTTAATGCACAGTAGAAAATATGAACTAATCCATATGTAATTCCCATTCTGGACAGGTGTTTGTATGCAATGACTCCCTTGCTGTAATTTAATTTCTCTATTGCAAGCTATGTACTAATGTTAACGTACTGTTAAACTTTGGTTTGTAATAAAAGATACGACTTCTGTTTGTTTATTCGGTTGCATTTATTCAAATTGGAAACTCTGTGTTACGATCTAAACTATAGTGTGTGATTACTAACGCTAATTCGATCGCTTAATTACTGTTATTAATGTTGATTAAGTTAATTAGAAAATGCGAGGCCACTACTATAGAAAAGGTCATCACAGATGGTTAAAAAATATCATCACAGACGGTTTGGTGAGCCATCTGAGTTTATAGGTCAGTAATGACATGAGGTCATCACTAACGGTTTTCGAACGGTCTGTGATACTTACTATCACAGGCGGTTATTAAATCATAACCGTTTGTGATAGTTGACTATCATAGACGGTTTGTAGTAGAAACCGTCTGTGATATGCCAATTACAACAGACTATTCGGATAAAAAACTGTCTTTGATGTAATTATCACAAACGGTTTTTAATAAGAACAGTATGTGATATTTGTATTGATGATTTTTTATCTTTCCGTTTTCTTGTCTTTTTCTCTACTCCATGGAATGCCTTCAATGTATCATCACATTTGTGCCCTTGCTCCACGAACTAGAACTTCAGCGTGACCGGTCGACAATGATATATCGACCACGACAGAACAATCACCATAGAACAACCACGGCAAAATGATCACCGCAGAACAACCATGGCAAATCGATCACGACAGAACGGTTACCGCAGGATGACCACAGTAGATCGACCACGACAAATTGACCACGGTAGAACAACAATGATAAAAACACTACGAATCGGAAGTTCATGTACTTGTCGAGGTTGCAGGGACCGTACAGTAGACAGTGCATGCAAGATGGCACCTTCCTGTTCATCATGGCCTGCAATCACATTCATAGGCTATAGTCATTGCCTCATCTTCTTGATAACCTTTAGAGGAAGGGAAGAAAGGATGGATGGGGCTTGTACATACCGTGAGTAGATCACCGGTCTTGATGGTGAGGACGTCTGTCTTAGGGGGCATAGTGAGCCAGCTCCTGCTGTTGGCCTGCATCTCGAGGCCCTCAACGTCGTGCAAGGTGGGAAAGGGAGAAGAGGAGAATGACAAGGCCTACATCTCAAGGGATTAATAAGGTGCGAGAGGTGGGAGAGATAAGTGCTTAATGTTCAATGTGGAGAGAATGGATGATTAAGATCGAGATCCTGGGGGATATGCTGCGGATCGGTGACGTGGCAGGATGAGACTGAAATTTCATACAAAATTATCACAGACAGTTCTTATTAAGAACCGTCTATGAATTATCGTAGACAGTTCTTATTAAAACTGTCTGTGATATTACATCTTTACAAACGGTTTTTAGTGCTGGCAGCAACATAGACGGTCTCTAAACCTAAACCATCTTTGATTGTATTTAATACTGACAGTTTCGGTAAACCGTCTGTGATAAGGCGTCTAGTATTAGCCTTTTTGTTGTAGTGGGCGTTACACCATGCCCGAACTAAACACATTAAAGTGGACTTTCATTTTGTTCGAGAATGAGTGGCAAGAAAGGTGCTGGAGATTCAGTACATATCATCACGAGATTAATTAGTCGATGGTCTCGCCAAACCAATTGGAATACAACAACTAAAGATCCTACGACACAATCTCGACATCATCGGTTGTGATTGAGGGGGAGTGTTAAACAACTAGGATAGTTATGTTTTCACTATTATTTAGTACTTCCATTAGTGTGTGTTTTCGCTGTTCTTTAGTATTCCTATTAGTGCTGATGTTCTCACTAGAGATAGTACTTAGTATTCACACGTGAGAGTGTTTACACTCATGTACTTGTATATACATAGGTGATCAATAGAAGGTAAATATATGGCCCTGTTCTTTTTCAACTTCTAAAAGTTGTTTTTTGGTTTTTCTACAGTAACTAGCTTTTAAATGGAGTATCTTTTCAAGATAGGGTCTACTAGTTAATTATAATACATACTGTACCAACTTCATTTATATCGGCAAAAATCGCACGTGAGTTTCTGTTACTCTGTAATCTTTCGCACGAACAGCCTAAAAGCCACAAATCACAGCCAAGAGACAAGCTTCAGCCAAAAAGAATAGGACCAATATCAGTTACAAACTATTCTCTTGATATCTTATGGCACCCTAGTCCACGCTAGGCAGAGCGTCTACGACGATGTCATCCTTGCAGCATGATAGGTTGGCTTTGCCACCGCCGTCGACACACATTGATCCAAGTGAGCTTCACTTATATTTTCTTTGTTTCATCTGAAAGCATTGATCCAAGTGAGCTTCACTTATATTTTCTTCTTTCATGTTGAGTCTATCTTTTGATATTGTGTTGAGGGCTGCTGTTGGTAATAATTACACTGGCTGAAACTTTCAAATTTTGCGCAAAGAAAGGCTAAAACCCTTAGTGTCAGCCACAAGTTAAAAAAAGGGGATAAGAAGTCAGCCGACATAAAGAAAGAGCCTCGGCAGAAAAGAATTAAAAAAAAGTAAGAAAAACAAAGTGAGCTTTAGCCAAATTAAGGTTAGCTAATTCTAGTTCATACTCTTTAGATTGTGTATTTAATTTATTTGAGCAATCTTGTGCCCTTATATTCAGAATCTTGCAATTGGGTAGCATCTCTTTTAGTACTTGGTACAAAATGAGCTATCTATTTAGCTTATTCCTTCGTTTGTATTAAGTCACATTGATCTTTGCGTATGTGTTCATACATTTCACTTAAACCTACTTGGATCAACACTTAGGCAAAGTATTCTAGTTTGGATACTTAACTTTACAATATCCAGAATTTCAGATTGCATAGGTAAATACATTTCCATCCAAGCTCCATAAATGAGCCATTGTTAATAGTGTTTATGCAATTGAATTCGCTTAATCTATCACCTTGTATCGTCTACCATCACCAAAGTGCATGCAGCTATTCCATTCCAATAAGGGCACATAAGAACTTCAGTTGGTAAGAGAAGGTGAGGCTGAGTGAATTCCACAAATAAAACTTCCAACATCCACACACATAGCTTTTCTTGTGGTTTGCTCTAACCATGGCAAGAAAAGAAGAAGAACAAGCATATGTTACACCAGCTGACCTTGAGAAGCTCACGAATGATTTCAACACTCAGTTGAATGACAACATCAGTGTAACAGCCCAGCTGTTTATTTCAAAATTTTTGGGAAAAAAAACTTAAATTAAATTAATTTGGTTTAAAATAAAAACATATATTTTGGTGCCTAAATTTTAATTTTTGATTTGCACTGAATTTCAGTTTTGAAAAGGATGGATTTGAAAAGTAATTTAAGTAAAACCTAAAAATATTATTAAATAAAATGATAATTTTATTTCCTATAAAAAAATCCTACTTTAAATTAAATATTTGGATTTTATTTGGTTTTCTGAGTTTTCTGGAGTTCAAAAATCTATGTTGAAAATTTAAAAGTGTTTTGAGTATAAAATATAATACCAACATTAGTCAGAAATATTTTTATTAAGTCCAAAACATTACTAGAAACTTCTGTGAATTTTGTAGAATTTTTGGAAGTTATTTCCTATTTTTCTGAGCTTATTTGAATTTCCTAGGCTTTTCTGAAAATTAAAATCAAAATAAAAATATTAAAACCCCTTCCCCTCCCCTCCGGCTGACGCGTGGACGGCCCGAATCCGTCCACGTCGCCGCCACTCCATCCCGCCTTCCCCTCCTCTTTGGGCGACACGTGGCCAGCCCGATTTCCCCGCGCCCCAGCCCATCTGCTGTCCACCCCTCCCTTTCTCCCTCGCCCTTCGATCCCCATACGACCACCCCCTTCCTCTCCTCTCCCGACCGCCCGATCCTCATCCAGCCGCCCATCTCCCCCTCCCCTCCCTCTCTTGCTGAGCGCCCGGGCCCGCATGTCAGACCCATCTTCCCCGTGCCTTCTTCCTCCTCTCACACCGCGCCGCCACCGCAACCAACCCCGCCCTTTCCGAGCACTCCCTTCGCCCGCGTGTGCATCGCCCCTCATGAGCCCAACTTGCCCCGCAAGCGTCGCGCCCGTTTCCCCACCTCCTCACTCCCTCTCTCTTCCCGTAACCGTCGCCACCCACCTCCCACTCCGGCGAGGAATTCCCGCGCCCCCACACCTTCCTGACCCCTATAAAAGCCTTCCTCGGCTCCGCCTCACTCTGCACCACCTCCCCCTCCGCTCCCCTTCCCCTCCCGAGCGCTCCATCGCCGCTGCACTGGAGCCCGAGCGCCGCCGCCTCTGCATCTCGTGCCGCTCAGCGTTGCGCCAGGTATCCCCGAGTCCCCCTCGGCCTCCTCTCTCCATTCCCGCCCTCGCCACCGGCCGCTGTCCGCCGGAGCGCCGGCGAGCTCACCCGTGCCTACGTGGCAGGTGAGGTGGCGCCGCATCATCGCCACCTTGGCACCCTCCTCGCCCGGTCAGCGCCACTTCGCCCGCGTGCCACCTCAGCCTCCACCTGAGTCCGTGGACCTGGTCCATAGACCAGGGCCCACTGTCAGTCGGTCCACCCCTAGGGCTGACGCCAGCTGACCTCATAATCCCATTTTTCAGTATAAAAATAAATCAGCCAAAAAGAAATCCTCTGCTGACTTTATAATTCATATTTTCCTTTAGAAAAATAAGTCAAAAAATCAAGATTTTTCATTTTCTCTGATTTTAAACTTCCGAGGACCCGTTCTCCTTCATCCTAACTCCGATTGAGCCCATTCAAATTTCTAAATTCATCAAAAATTCCCCTATATCTATTTCTGGCCTCAATTCAAATATTTCAAGTTATTTTGAAATTATTTGAATTTGGTGGGTTATTTTCACGTGTAGACTTCGACGATTCAGGAGAATTCAAAGACGAGGATTTACACCAATTTGAAGAGCAAGGCAAGTCACACTTCTTGATCATGTTGATCCAAAATTTCAAAATAAAATTATGTTGTTTTAAATTATGCTGCATGCATATTTTTATTCAACGTATTTCAATTCAGCTTTAAAATTAGTTATTGCCCATTTGTAATTACCTCCATTGACATTGAATTTCTCTTATACCTTGTCACCCTAGATTAAAACTCTAGTTGGTACAATAGTATGGCTAGAGATTTATGAATAGCAAATGCTTAGTTTTGCTTATAAATAGTTATGGGTTGGGATACCTTTTCACATGAAATGATGAACTTTTCACATAAAATGATAAGCTTTTCAAATGTACTCTTGACTTTGGTGAGTCAAGGAGGTTTATGAAATATTTTGAAAACAAAATATAAAAACTGGTTTGGACTTAGGCAATTGGTTAGGTGGTGGGTGCAGGCATGCCCTGATGTTCATAGACACAGGGTTGATTGTCATGCACAGGGGTATGTGGTTAGGCCTAAGTAAATTAAGGACTGGTCTGTGAGCTACTGTTGCAAAACCCTATCGTACTACCACATGGCTGGTATGGAACAGCCCTGGCTGAATAATTTGCGAAGTCCCAACCTAAGTCAAGTTGTAAGTTGAAAGTGAGCGTGGTTGGTGCCATGAGAGGTCTCACTTGAGTGAGCGTGGTTAAGCCATGTAAAGTCTCACTCATGCTCAAGAGGGGGTCCCGGTCTGGTGGATTCCTTACTGGGGTGAAACCTTAGAGTTGGTTTGGCCAGGTTGAAGGCTTTGCATTGTAAAGGCCTTGTCACGACTCCTCGCTGCACACCTAAGGAAGTGTGTAACCCGGTAGCAAAAAGGGATGATCGTGTCTTGTGGGTAAAGCTGTACAACCTCTGCAGAGTATACAATCTATCCTGGATAGCCGTGCCCACGGTCATGGGCATGCTGAGTAAAAGGTTTTCATGGATTAGACTTTGTTTTTTTTCAAAAATGTTTTTGAAAACCATGTGGATGGATGGAATCCACGAGAGACATGAAAACCTTGCGGATGGATGGAATCCGTGAGAGATTGGAACCTGGTGGATGGATGGAATCCATCAGAGTTGTGCAGTGAAAGCGTGTGGATGGGTGGAATCCATACGAGACTTTTTTTTGGAAAAGATGGTCCGGGTTGGATGCCCGTAGATAGATTGGTGTTTGGTCGGAACCTGCACTGACGGTATTATTTTCAATTATAAGTAATTTTTTTATTTACTGTATTAATATTCAACATTTTCAATCTATTTACTGTATTTTTAAATGCTATTTTATGCAAACTAACCCTATAAGCCTTCCATTGATGCCTTTATCATTATGCTGCATTTCTCCGTGTGATTTGCGGAGTACAAGTTTGTACTCACCTTGCAATCTCTATACAGAGGAAGATGCCGTCAACAACGGAGATGACCAGGACGAGTAGGCCGCGTCTTACTATCGTTTGCCTGTGGGCAGGCTTGGGCTTCGCTTCTTATCAGTTTGCTTCCGCAGTTATTTGCTTTATTTATCTTTGCCAATGGGCATTGATGTAAGACTTGGCCATAAGTCCGTACTCTTTTATTTAATATAGTTGGCTATTTGTGCTTGATATGTATCTTTGTTGTACTGTGTGCACTAGCTGATCCTGGACTAGTGCGATTTACACAGAGGATTCAGGAGTCGTTACTCCGGGTTCTGACAATTAGCGTCTTGAAAAGGGAGATACTAGAGGAGCTTCACAAAGAGTAAGGCCAAGTAGGCGTCCATGAAGGAGGCGTTGAGCTTAATGAGACCGATGAGGAGATGGCCGCACGGTTTGCTAGAGAAGCTCAAGCAGATCGAGCTGCTACCAACATGGTTCGACCACCCCTTCCCAGGTGTGAGGGAGGTGTTTGTGGTGTTGACATGGCCTAGGGAGAGGATGTGGCCGTGGCCGAGGCTGTGGACGCGACGGTGCCGCCCGCATTGAGGACTTCGGTGATGACTTTTAGCTATACCACAACGATAACTATCAATGTCATGGCAGCCGTCATGATGACCCGCACGTGGAGGAGAAATTTGGGAAACTCAAATTTACTATTTCTAAATTTGAAGGTGCTTCTGATCCAGATACATATCTCACATATGGCGTATGGCGTCACTTGAGTTTGATGGGTATGCATTAATTTGGTAGGAGCAAGTGTTGAACCAAAGAGAAGCTAATGGGGAACCTCCAATTGCATCGTAGGCTAAAATGAAGTAAGAACTGAGAGCATGTTTTGTTTCTAACACTTATAAACATGATCTTTTCGATAAATTACAGAATTTGAGACATGGAAGTCATTTAGTGGAGGAATACTACAAAGATATGGAGCAGGCTATGATTAGGATACGTGTGCACGAAGATGAAGAGCAAACACTTACGTGTTTTCTATTTGGTATGAATAAAAACATCAAACACATCATGCAATATCATCCCTACAACACTGTCATTGAGTTGGTGCATCAAGCAACAAAAGCGAAGAAACAATTGCTAGAAGATGTAAAACTAGCACCAAGGACAACATTTTTCAACTTAAAAGCTCCATCATCATCATCATCATCATCTAATACCACCAAAGCATGATTCAATTTGGGATGAGGTACATTTTTAACTAATACGAATTTAAATGCTAATGCTCGTCCTTCCTCAATTACAAAATCAGTACGTACCGCAAAGAGTAGGGAAATTCAATGTTTCAAGTGTTTGGGGCGTGGTCATATTTCTAGGGAGTGTCCCAACAACTGAGTTATGACTATGTCGGAGGATGGAGAGTATGAATCTGCAAGCGAAGATGAGGTTAAGCCCAGTCATGAAGAGTGAATAAGACTAGAGATAGAAGAATTTTCAAAATAATTTTCTCATTAAATAATGTCCTTAAGGTTGTCCATTATACCCTATCTACGGTCACATCTTAGGGTCATTATGGCTCTGATACCATCTTTGTCAGACCCCAGAGCAACGACCCCAGAATGCTCTATGTTAATTGCACTAGTCCAGGAAAAACTAGTGCACACAAGGTAACAGGGATATATATCATGGATAACAACCAAACTTTATTATAAAAACCACAACATGAATCCACATGTGAGACTTCTCGTAGCCTACGCCACGCTCACATTCAGCCTATAGCGCAACCAAATTGGAACTTCACAAATTATTTAGCCAGGCCTGTCCCACACTAGACTTGTGGTAGTATGGTGTGACTTTGTAATAGTAGCTCACAAACTGGTCCTTAACTTGACTTGGGCGCTACCCACGTACCCCTTGTGCCTGGCACCCTCATTATGTCACTGAACAAAATGAATACCGGCAAGCACCCACCACCATACCAATGCCCATGTCTAAACCAAGTTTTATAATTTTATTTTACCAAACTTCTATAGACATTCTTGACTCACCGAAGTCAAGAATAGATTTTAGAAACCATCATTTTATTAAAAAAATTTATTCCCACCTAAAGTCATTCTTAGTATGGCTAAGCAATTCTACAAAATTTCTAGTTAATACTACTGTACTAACTAGGTTTTTGTCTAGGCTGACAAGGCATGTTGATGTTCAATATCAAATTTGACCATATACAAAGAACATGGGTATAACTAGAATTTAAATTTAATTTAAACTAAGTTTTGACAAAAGTATGCATGCATAATAACTTAAAAATAACATAAATAATTTAAATTACTAAGAGCAACATGATCAAAGGTGTAACCTGCCTTGCTCAAAGTCTTGGTGATGCAAATCATTGAAGTCGCACTCTCTGGAATCGTCATAGTCTACATGCAAGAACCAAAGCAAAAAATTCAAAAAAATTCAAAAAGAGTCCATAAATGGATAGTTTAGGATTTTTGAAGAATGTATAAATTTGAACAGGTTCATTCGGAGCTAGGATGAAGGAATACGAGCTCCTAGAAGTTTAAAACTAAAGAACAAAAAGAAAAAGGAGATGTTCGAACCAGTCCGATCAGTAAGATGTTCGGAACTGTCCGAAAGCTATATAGTCATCGATAGGCTTTACGTGGTCGAATAACCGTGGTCGGATGGCTGAAATGGTCGAACAGACGGCTGTGGTCGTGCACTGCCATGGTCGGAGGCGATACGTGGTCGAAAGAAATATGCGGTCAAAAGATATATGTGGTCAGAAGTTAGAGAGTGGTCGAAAATGGCATTGTGGTCAAATCTTAGTGGTCGGAAGCGGCAAGGATTAGAATCAACTGCGGTCAAAAGCGACACTGGTTGTAAGCGACTGCGGTCATGAGTGACCTTGGCCATAAAGTTGCTTTGGTTGAAGTGGTTGTGAGTGGTCAATGGTCGAAACGTGGTCGGAAGGAGTGGTTGAAAAGTTTGAAGTGTCGAACAGCTGCCGTGGTCGAACAGGGCAGTGGTCTAACAAAGGTAGGGTCGAAAGCGAGGGTGGTCAACAAGCAGCCATGGTTGAAGTCACAGATTTACTATAGCATTCGTAGGTACACTGTAGTAGTCGTAGTCGTAGCGACCATGGTCGTGAGTGACCATGGTCTTAGAAACACTGTGGTCGAAGTGATGGTTGGCTGATTGGATGGTGTGGAGTGGTTGAAGGAATCTGAGGCTACCATGGTCAGAGAAGACTTTGGTAGTCGAGAGATATAGAGAGAAGAGTTGAGTACCTCTGTGCGGGCTATGAGAAGGTCAGAGGTTGGTCGACGGCGGAGGTGGCTCGGTCGTCGACGGTGAAGGGGTTCCAATGGCGGATTGGATCGACGAAGAGGCAACGGATGGTCGGTCGGGCTCGGTGAAGGCAGAGGCGGTGGCGGCGAAGCGCGAAGAATTTTGGGCACACCGGAATAGCTCGCCAGAGCTCGACTTAGGGCCGACGAAGGAAAAACTCGGTGCGAACAATCTCGGGTGCACGAAATCAAGAATTGAGGGGCAGAAGAATGTGAACAGGAGATGCTCAAAAAGATATTTATAGACTTGAAAAAGAGGAATGGCCGAGTGGCGGCTCGCTGGATTTATGGCCGATGTAGTGGTGCACGATCATTATTGATGACGAGGTTTAAAGTGGGAAAAACCGACGGAGGAAGTGGGAATTGATGAGGGCTTTCAAAGGCATCAATTGCTTCAGCTAACACGAAGTAACGGCCAACTATTAAGAGCTTGGAGGGTCATCAATGGTGGCGGTTGGAGATGGAAGAAGGGAAGGAGATGACAGGCGGCCTCACCGGTCGGTGAGAGTGAGGGTAGGTGGAGAGATCTAGGAGAACTCAAGAAAAATAAAATCAATTTTTTTTTACTTTTAGAAATAGACAAATTAAGTTTTCTTGCTCTAAGTTTTGGAAATAAAATCTGGAAAAACCAAATAAATTCTAATAAGCCCAATAAAATGCAAATAAAATTTTGGGATGTTACACTGCAAAAAAGGAGAAGCACATCAAATGTATATCTAGCATAATATAAAAGAACTTTTGTCAATATACAAAGATAGAGGTATAATATATGGAATTCAATCATATTACATTCCTAACAAGTACTTACGGTAGTCCATGTACACTATAATGTCCAAGAGTCTAGCTGCATATACTCTTTTCTGTAGCTGTATATACTCCTTTGCAAAGAAAAAACAACAATTGAGATCGCATTCAGTAAAAACTTTGGCACTATTATCAGTATACCCTATTGACATTCTACATATACCTTCTTCCAAATGACAAATTACAATAGGAAACATAAGAAGCAATTTCATAAACTGTAGTAAGTACATATCTATGAACTATTCATTGATGTTTGGGTCAACCAGTAGCATCACCGAGTATAGGAGAAAAAACAGCATGCTAAATTCTTTATCCAATCATGCTATTTCCAAACCAAATAAGCAGCTTCCTACCATACCCTATCTTGTGATTGCATATATACTGCATTTTTTTTATTAGTGACAATTGCATATACTGCTTCTCTAGAAACAAAATTTCAACCAAATTTACACTAGTTCAGACAAGGTTTATGCTTCATTTATCAGGATACCTCTATCTCCAAACTACACATAATCTTTTTCCAAAAGAGAAATCTCCAATGGAAAATTCAAGCAACAATTCCAGTATTCCAATTATGCTATAGGTCAATAATGAAAGGGTATACTTCATAGAAAAAAAATGCATGGATCGAATGCACCTTCTAGTAAAATGATTAGGGATCTAGTTACGTGGTGTTGCCTCGTTGTAGATCACTACTACTGCTTTTCTCACTGGTCAGCCACATACCTTCTGATTGAGCTTCTAATTCACTGTCGCAGTGTGTGCTCCGTAGTCAGAGCTTTAGACAAGATGTACAGACACAATTTGCTGTTTACTGCTTTGGTAGTGAGAATAATATGTATCTAACATCCTAAGAAAACAAAGATTGAAATGTCTTTAGTCTTGCTCACAAAATCTCACAAAATAAGAGTTAGAGAAATTAAAAGATAAATACGTACAATTTCAATGCACTGCATCTCTTCCCAACATAACACAACAACCAATGGAAGTAGTGAAAAATAACCAATGTAGTCACAGCTCCCAACCAGCCACCGTCGTTGAAGGGTATTGGAACTCCTGCTCCCAATCGGCCACCGTCATGGGATGGTAACTGCTTCTACTGCCGATGCCAAACATGATGCATGGCCATCATGCTCCCAATCGGTCATTGGCATCAACCGCCGTTGGAAGAAGTTGCACTCTGAATTGGCCGTCACGTGATTTGGATCAATGTTGATTGAATTGGAGGCTAGGGTGTTTAAGGTTTAGTTTTAGAGAGGGGAGCGAGGTCAAGGTTTCCGCGGTGATGATTGTGATGGGCAGCGAGAGGGATGGCAGCGGCATGATGAGATGAGAAGAGAGGGCGAGAGAGATAGAGGGAGGTTGGGACTGACTGGATGACATCAGGTAGGTGGTCGATAAAGTCATGTGATGGTGGCGGTGTGTGCGTGTAGGATCGGATATGGCAACAGAGGGGGGTGAATGGTGCCTCTTTAAAAATGCCCCCAAAGTATTCTCAAGGATCTCTCCTCCGATAGCTATGAAAATATATGAAGTAGATGATTTATGCTCTCTGGAAATTCATACTGAGCAAACACAGAGGAGAAACAGGAAAGAACAAAACCAAAGAAGAAAATCAGCACAAAGAACACTAAGACCAGCTTAGTCTGTAGGGGCCGGTCAGACCGCCATATATGGGCCAGTCAGACCGCACCCTGGCCGCCGGTCTGACCGCCCTTATGCGGCCGGTCTGACCACCTGTCTAACGCCGGTCTGACCGCTATGCCCTAGCCGATTTGACTACCATCCAAAGTCCAGTCTGACCGCCAAGGGGGGTCCGGTCTGACCGCCCCGTGCAGCAGGGCAAAAGCCGAGGCGCGCCGATCAAAACTCAGAATTACTGATCTTGGATGAGTTCAAGGAAATTAGAGGAATGCTTCTGTTCTCCTCAGGCCAAAAGATCAAGAACATATAGTCTAAACACCATTGAGACCTCGGGAAACAAGAGGATTCATCAAAAGAGCAAGAATTCGAGATTTGAGCAGAAAACCGAAAATTGCATTGAGAATGAGGCTAATCTTCAGATTTCTCAAGAATCTTCAATCCTTTGCTTATGAAACTTTGCATTTCATCTGGAAATGGTCTCACAACATGAAGGCACAACTAGAGAGTCATCTCTTGAGAGGGAACAAGGAGCAATGGCCATGCTCTGCCTCAAAAACCCTAGCTACAGTGAAAAACAGAGGAGATGCATCGCTTGATTCAGAAAAGAGGATATTCATTGATTCTAGTTTTTGCTCTTAGGAATTGAATGACCAAATGGTCTTTGAGGATTTCCCTTCACAGAGCAACTCAAAGCTAGCTTCTCAAATAAGATCAAGCTCACGAATAGTGAAAACATCAGAGAACAGACTGAAAATAAAATCCATCACAGAGAGGGAGAAACAATACTAAAACTCTCAAATAAATTCATTCCCATGAATAATTAATAAAGAGGAATGATTACAAGAGGGTTCCATTACAGCCATCTCCACTCAACCCACTACATTCTTGACTGGAAGATGAACACACACGAGACACTCCACTGCCTGAACTCTCCCTACTTGGATGAGCTTCATGCTGCTCCCTATTGCCTCCTTTTTAACAACAGCACACACCCTCAGACAAGCAAATCAAGAAAGGTCAGCCCCTTCCCACTCACAAGCCTCACACCACTTGAGGCAAAGGTCAAACCAGCCCATTTTGGAGGGAAACCAGCCTCCAACTCATGCCTTGAGTCAAATCTCCAATTTGCCCCTCAAACGCCTTCCCGGAAGCTTCCCGCATCTGGTACCTTGACCGTTTGGACCTCGACTCCTCCCTGAGTCTAGTTCTAGTCTGCTCCGCTATACACGACCGCACCTGGCATCCTGACCGTCTGGACCTTAGCTCCTCCCTGAGCCTAGTACCGATCCACCTCGCCGCTGCCCGTCGTGTCCACCCGACTCCGACCGAGACCTCCGACTCCACCTGAGTCTAGTCCTGGTCTGTTCCGTCGCACACGACCACAACCGACCTTCAATCGTCTGGACCTCCGACTCCTCCCTGAGTCTAGTCCCGGTCTGCACGTCGTTGCCCGTCGTGTCCTCCACCGGTAGCTCCAGCTCCGGTTCCTCGTCTCCCGACTTGCAACCACCTCACCAGCCTCGATCATCCTCGGCGTACCTGACCGTCTGGACCTCAACACCTCCTGTGCCTAGTCCCGGTCCTCCTCGCCTCACCATGACCTAGCTCCAAAGTCCTGCAGTCACATAGATAAGCAAACCGTCACATAACACTGCACGAAACAGCATATCAACAATAGCATAAGTAAAAGGTACTCAACCCTAGAATACCCAAAACAAACTCAAACTCCCTAACACAACCGTCAATTACTCATCACAAACATGGGGATACCTCCACATGGTCTCTCAATCTCCCCCTTGATGAGTATATTGACAAACACAGAAAAAGCGCATAAAGTTGAGTTTGTTTGAAAGTCATACATGTTCCATGTAGACACAGGAGCAAAAGAAAGAGCAAGTTTTACTCAAAGGCTCCCAAAGCTCCCAAAAAGTGGCTTTTTGGCTTTTTCGCCAATATTCTCCCCCCTTTTGGCAATAGAATCATCAAGATGCAAAAGAGAGAATATAGCATGGTGTGGCTGAATTTTATTCAATGCTAAGCAATGAGAGCCATAAAGATTATCCAAAATGACCATTGAGTATTACACCAAGCCATAACACATATAAATGCTATCAAGATCATGACAAGATATGCATAATCAAGCCAAGCCACATAAGTACCAATCTGAATTTTAGATGAATTTCTTAGCATGTCAAGCCATGCAAGAGTAGAATCTAGCTGAAGGTATCCAAAGATGATGCAAGCCATGTCAATAAGCTAAGTGGAACCAAGAAGTTAGAATTGAGTCAATTTAGAGTGCTACAAGTTCAAGAATGAATCATTGGTTCAAGTACTTGATTCTTTTTGTAGTTAAGCAAATTAGCACAATGGACATATTTTTCTTTTGAAACTCATGGTCGTTTCCAACCAAAATTTTAGTCATGTGCTAGATCTCATGCCTTATGTGACCACTCCAAGCAAGAATTTAAGGAGATGATCTTGATCATCCAAAACTCCCCCTGAGTTCATGCCTAGTGCAATGGCAAGCAGTCTCATGAGAAAAAATTGGTGAGATCAGTTCTTTCGCACACAAAAGAGATCTTTTTGCTTTCTTAAATAGTTGTACTAATTCATGGTTCATCAAGGGACTATAATAGTTCAATTTAAAGCTAAAGAAAGATTCAGGACTCAACTCAGCCTATTTGACATGGCATGAATCATAAAAGAATAACTATAGACAGACTAGTCTCAAGAGCTAACATGATATGTCTTAATTCAAGTTGTGCAATTTTAATTAACTTATCAATGGCAAAGACTTGACGACACATATAAAGTAATGATAAATCTAGCAATTAAGCACAAATCATGGCAAGATGTAAAGCATTGTAAACATGTCATATAAGGATAATAGTCAAGGCTCTACGTAGTTATATTACAATACTGAATGCTGAAATGAAATGCAGGAAATCCAGCTCCCCCTCAACATGTGATGTACTTTTAGTTCAAGTTGAGTTATGTCAATATTAAGCTCCAAAAGCTCCAAAATGAACTCCCCCTGAACCAAAGCTATAAAACGAGAAGCTGGGAAGAAAAACAGAAAAGACAGTCCTTAAAGCATAGACAAGATATAGAGGATACTAAGGCTCAGACTGACTCTCATCTACCCCATATGACACTAGGACTATCAGCTGCCCTTCTAACACACTAAGGAGCAAACACGTTCCCTGTCTACTCAAGGGTGACCCAACCCTTACTAGAACCTATAAGAAGTGAGTGAGCTCAACCTAGTGAGAAAAGAGAGACAGCTGATAAGCAGCATCCTAAAAATCACAAGATGAGAGAGAGAAATCTAAGCAACTAGACAAGAGATACACTCTAATCTATGGTAAGAGAACTAACCCAATGCACCCATATGCAAATGCAACAAAATGAGAACAGGAACATAAAATATAAGATAAAAATAGTAAAGCACAAAACTCCCCCTCACTATAATCCATAAGGGCAAACCACCCCAAGCTCTCCCCGCAAGGCTGAAAACCTAGAGCTATCCAAAGGCTTAGTAAAGATATCAGCCAACTGGTGGTCACTTTCCACAAACTGGAGCACTATGTCACCCTTCTCCACATGGTCTCTAAGGAAGTGATATCGAATATCAATATACTTGGTCCGAGAGTGCTGCACTGGGTTCTTAGCAATGTTAATAGCAGAAGTGTTATCACAAAAGAGTGAAACACTGTCTATAACTAACCCAAAGTCCTGCAGGGTTGAAGCCATCCAAAGTACTGGTCGCAAAGAATCGGCAAAGAAGAACGCACCACGCCTCTGCGGTGGACTATGCAACACCGAATTGCATCCTAGAAGACCAAGAGACAAGAGAAGTGACAATGAATTGGCAGGTACCAGAAGTGTTTTTCCTATCTATTCTAAAGCCAGCAAAGTCTGCGTCCGAGTAGGCTCTAAGAGAAAGACAGGAAGAGGAAGGGTACTAGATGCCATAGTCAATAGTAGCTCGAAGGTACCGAAGAATGCGCTTCACCGCTTGGCGGTGAGATACGTGAGGAGAAGCCTGAAATCGAGCACAAAGACACACAGAAAAATGTATGTCCGGTCTCGAGGCAGTGAGGTACAAGAGGGAGCCAATCATGCTTTGTACTCTTTTTGGTCAATTGGCTCGCCATCCTCATCTGGGTCAAGTGAAGCTGTGGAGGCCATAGGAGTTGACACCGGCTTACCATCACTCATGTCAAAGTGTCTCAGGAGGTCACGAGTGTACTTGCCCTGATGCAAGAAAGTACCCTCCCGAGTCAGCTTGATCTGGAAGCCAAGGAAGAAGATCAACTCACCCATCATGCTCATCTCAAACTTGGTGCTCATGACATCCGAGAACTACAAAACAAGAGCATGAGAAGAGCCGCCAAAGATGATATCATCCACATAAATCTGGACGAGCAGAAGATCATTGCCATGCCTGTGAATGAACAAGGTCTTGTCTACCTTACCCATCTCAAATCCATGACTCAACAAATAGGACTTAAGCCTCTCATACCAAGCTCTGGGGGCCTGCTTAAGTCTATACAAGGCTTTGGAAAGCTTGTAGACATGGTTTGGGTATTTGGTTTCTCGAAACCTAGAGGCTGTCTAACATAAACCTCTTCCTCAATAAACCCATTCAGGAAGGCACCCTTGACATCCATCTGGTAAAGCTTGAAACCCTTAAAAGCTGCAAATGCAAGCAGAATTCTAATGGCTTCTAGCCTAGTTACAGGGGCAAAGGTCTCCTCAAAATCTAGACCCTCAACCTGGGAGAAGCCCTGAGCTACCAGTCTAGCCTTGTTCCGAATAACTATCCCCTCCTCACTCTGCTTGTTTTTGAACACCCACTTGGTACCAATGATATTGTGACCTCTAGGGGGCTCAACAAGCGACTAGACCTTGTTTCTTTCGAAATTCTCTAACTTCTCATGCATGGCATTGACCAAAGACTCATCAGAAAGAGCATGACAAACATCCTTGGGCTCAAGGTGGCAATAAAGGCAGAATGGAGACAAAAATGAGACATGTCAAACTTTGAGCGTGTAACACGCTCAAAGAGGTCTCTAATAATCTGCTCTGAAGGATGGTCTTTTTTGATGTTTCGGGGAGGTCCTGGATGAGATGAAGAAGTGACCTCTACCTCATGAGCTGATGAGGTAGGAACAAAACCACTAGCTCTAGAAAAAGCAGAAGGCATGGGCTGATCTCCTTGAGGTGCAGTGGAAGAAGCAGGCACCTCCAGAGGAGGAGGAACTGGATCGGGTAGACAACCCTCATCTCCATCCTCCTCATCATCCACAAAGATGGTCTCGGACTGCTCTAAAGAATCTGAGTATCGGGCCTAGTCCCCGGACTGGCCTCGTCGAAGGTCACCTCACAGGTCTCTACCATCTTATTAGACTCGCAGTTCCAGACCCTATAAGGCCACGAAGAAGTCAAGTAGCCTAGAAAGATCCCATCACAAGAACGTGACTCGAACTTATCTAGGTTCCTGGACTTCAAGATAAAGCACTTGCAACTAAACACGCGAAAATGCAAGGCACTAGGCTTTCGCCCATATCTCAACTCATAAGAAGTGCGATGCAAGTGTGCCCTGAGAAAGACTCTGTTTGAAACATGGCATGCGGTGGCTATAGCCTCAGCCCAAAACTTCCTCGGTATAGAGTACTCATCAAGCATCGTCCTGGCCATCTCGACCAAGGTACGGTTCTTCCTCTCCACAACGACATTTTGTTGAGGGATGTATGGAGAAGAGAACTGGTGCTCCACACCTGTCTCACCGCAAAACCTCTCGAAGTAGGAATTCTTGAACTCCGTGCAATTGTCACTGCGGATCGCTCGTAAGGCACCCGGGAGCTCAACAGAAAGCCTACTAAACAAACCCAAAAAATGGGTAAATATCTCATCCTTCGAGGCTAAGAAAAATACCCAAGAATACCTCAAGAAGTCATCGACCACGACAAGAACATACCACTTCCCTCCTACTGACTGCACTCGAGCTGGGCCAACTGTGTCCATGTAGAGCAGCTGTCCCGGTGCATCGGTTATAGTCACTGTGACCGGAGGGCAACCATCTTGCCGTGCCGGCATGGAGCACAAACTAGATCTTTGACCATCTTGAGTTTCGGCAGACCACGAATGAGATCGTGGCCGCCAACTCGGGTCAAATGGTCAAATCCAATATGACCAAGTCTCCTATGCCAGAAAGTGAGGTCACAGGACTTAGAATCAACTAAACACCAGAGAGGATCACCAGAAGACTCAACAAAATCAGCACGAAAGATCCTCCCATATCGAGAAATCCCGCAAACCAGACTCCCCGAAGAATCAAGAATTTTGCAAACATTTTTCTTAAAGCTCACCTCGAAACCGTCATCGGTAAGCTAAGAAACCGAAAGCAAATTGTACTGCAGCTTGCTCACTAAGGCAACATCTTTTAAAATAAATGAATCATTAACGCGCACAGTACATTTAGCGATTACACGCCCAGATGAAACATCTCCAAAAGTGATAGTCTCATCACCTAGAGTACGGGCTAGGGAAGAGAACCAACGGGAGTTTCTGGTCATGTGTCGAGAACAACTGGTGATGTGGATATGCACATGATTAAATTGAATATTATGATGATTCCGGGGCCAAAGCAATGGAGAAGCACAAGGAGGTTAATCATATTTTCTACCAAGAACAAAAAGCTCAAAACACATGGAATGGAAAGGAGAAAGCCAAGCAGCCTATGCAGCTGATCAAGGAGGAAAGAAGCCCATGCAGTGGGAGAGCAAAAGGGGAGAAGCCCAAGGACTTAAACTACAAGTTTTGGATAAGATTTTTAAGCTAAATTCGGACTTCCCACGTGCTCAACCCAATTCAAACCCGGATTCAACTCAGAATTCAATTCGGATTCGGTTCGGGACAGCCTGACAGGCAGTTACTAAAAATGCCATAACTTTCACAAACGGAGTCCGATTTAGGAGTTCTTGTACTCGTTGGAAAGATAATTTCAAGGGCTACGCAATGGATCTGGTCCCACCTGCAAATTAATTACAGATAAAAAGTTATGACCAAAACAATATGATGGATGAAAAATATAGTTTCCTTTTTGTGAGAGTTCGTATCCAAAACCATATAGGGTTGAGATGTACTTGGTTTGGAGACCATATGGACGTACCAAGGGGCTATATAAGCCTTGTATTGGTAGCCTTTAGAGGGAGACCAACTTTATGCATAAGATTGAAACATAGCTATTGCTTGTTCTTTCAACACCAGAGTTCATGCGAGGACTTTGTGAGAGAACTAGGCGATCCATTGTTCGTTCTGCAATTCAAGGTAAAGCCGCCGTTCCATTGGGAATTGAGGACTTGGCGTTCGTCGTTTGTGGTCTCGCGATGAACAATTATCCGGTGTGTTTTGGGCGTATTCCGAAGAGTTGAGGGTTCATGCATTGGTGCGAGTTTTCAACTAGCGACATCGTCTACTTTGCATCAACTATCCACGGTTCCTCACTGAGAAGATCAGGATCCCTCCCCGTATCATGTAGTATCAGATTCTAGGTTTACTCGGTGAGAATTTCTTTACCCGTAGTTAGTAGATTGGTTTTTATTTCCTATAGTCCAGAAAAAAATTGCCCCACAAAAAGAGTTAATTTCCGCTGTCCAAACCCCGTTGTGCCTTTCAATCTGTTAGTTTTGGTTTGCTAAATTGAATTTGTGTCTGTCTTAGCATTGTCTAGTTGCTGGTCATATCTTTGTTCCATTAAAAATCCAAAAAAAAATTACCCACCCCAAACCCTAACTCCAATTCGGCTGATTTTTCCTTTCTCTGTAGCCGCCACCACAACGCCATAACTTTTGATTCTGAGATTATTTTTGAGTAAGACCAACTCCATTAGATTCAAAACTTCATTGTCCATCTATCTATAAAAATTTCACATCATTCCAGCAAGGCAGTTAAGAGATATATGCAGTGAAAGTTGACCCAAATTTCTGAATTGAATCTGCAATAGTCGGCTGTTGTGAATTTTGTGCCAATTTTTCGGTCAGTTTTCAGAACTTGGCCTCAAAACAAAACTTGTAGAAAAAGCCGTCAGGAAACTGAGAAAAACAATCATTGAAAAAAAGGCAACTGACAAAAAGTTACGGCCGAAATACCGACGTGCTGTCCAGTAGACAGAAATCCTCAGTTTTCAAGTTTTGGGTCAACCCTTGTGTTCTTCAATTCCAGATTGCATTCGATTGAATTATCTTGTATTTACCACTCCCATATATTACCATACACTTATTTTAGCCTTCTTCCATGCATCATTGGTTGATCAGCAACATAGGCTAAGTGCTAGATACGAACTATAATTCAATTCTGTGCAATTTTTGAAATTAATTGATTGTTTTCCCTTGCTACAAAATACATAACTATCCAAGCTCCACCGACACCCATTTGTGTACTCCCTTGCTCTTGGTTACGCTCATACATTACCGGGTTGAGGTAGTTCGCTGTCACAATTAGCGATTTGCCGTCCTTGATTCACTTTGGAACGATAAGCTTGTCTTGTTTTCAAGACAGTGAGTTGCAAGCATAGAGAGAGTTTTTGTTTTACTAACCCGGATATAACCTCGTTTCTTGTTTATGAGTCGTTCCCATGTCAGGTCACGAGGAGGATCCACCTAATCCGGAGGCGCCGGTTACGTGGACCGAGTACACTCGTTTGCGCGAGATGCGAGTAAAACAATGTCATGATGGTGACAATGGCGTGCGCGATGAGCTTAGGGAAGTTCAAACTGGACTGAACACCCTCGGGGTGGAGGTCACACAATTGCGTACGACCATCAACAATAACTTTCGGAAGCTGTGTGCCATGTTCGCACACCACAATCTACGTGGGGGTGCACCAGATGATGACACAAGTATGCACGGCCCTCCGGTCGTTATGCACAATGAGACCGAGGAGGACATGAGGGTTTCAAAATCATCTTCCTACACTCCCCGTACAGCACCTACAGGAGGTAAAACCACATCTCGTTTCAATTCGTTTAAAACTAATCCATCTATTGGAAGTTTTACTCGAAGTGCACATGCTGCCCCATTACTACAAACAACACTTGAGATGCATCAAAACCCATGTGAGAGTGAGAGCCACATAGCCAAAGGAAAACAGAGCATTAAAAAGAGTGAGTTGTGTGATTCCACCATATATGAATTTGAGAGCATCCCAATTAAGAGTGTGAGAGAAACACCAAAAGAGAAGAAAGAGGTAGATGATAGACAAAGTGAGGTTGATTTTGAAACTAACACATTAATGTCTACTTCTAGTGTTGTTTCTCACATTGTGTAGGTTGAAATTGAAGATGAGGAATTAAACATTCAACAACCGGCATCATTAGAAGTCAAAGATGAGGACATAACCACGGTTGAAGATGAAGTACTTGCTGTCCCGTTGTTACATCATGATGATTTAATACCTACAACACCTATATCAACTGATGAGAACAATAAAGGTAACAATATTGGCGCTGGAATTAATTGTGGAACGATAAGTACTTGTGAGAACTCATATGTGCGAGTGAAAATTCCATGTTCTAAAATTTCTTTGCTCAATTTACATAATGTGAAATTTATTACTCATAAGGAAGTTCTTACTCGAATATCTCCTAGTGATTCTTTGTGCTATATCATGTTTGATGATCCTAGAGAGCTATCTAGTGTGATTGAGAATGTTGCTAAAATTTCGTGTTTAAAATTACTAGTTAGTACCTATGCATATACATATAAGTTCAATTTGATTGGAAATTATGATATAGATGATAAGTTTTATGTTTACTGAATATGCATTACGTGTGATAAGCTTGCTGAATTGAAATTGCATATTTTGGATAAACAAACTTTTGTGCCATATCATGATCACAATGAGATGAGTTTCAACAATAGTGCTTCATGTTTTAAAAGATTTCTTAAGCCTACTTTTTCATCCTTTAATGTACAATCATGTACAAATAATCAGAGTAGCGCAGTTGAAGCATGGAAGGAACTAAAAATTTTCTTCCCCATATTTGAACAACTTAATTTGGTTTGGCCCATTAATAACTTGTCCATGTGCTTAGCAAAGTCGACGACGACTTTTTCTCATGGGAGGGAGAATGATATGAAAGACAATATTGCAATGTATACATCTTATGGTTGTCGCTATATTAACTGGTTTGTGTGGAACAACGAGAGTGACACAATAATTGATTCATACATTGACATGCGTCATTTTTGC
The DNA here is from genome assembly GCA_036346575.1 of Dendrocalamus sinicus. Classification (NCBI taxonomy): domain Eukaryota; kingdom Viridiplantae; phylum Streptophyta; class Magnoliopsida; order Poales; family Poaceae; genus Dendrocalamus; species Dendrocalamus sinicus. The sequence continues at coordinate 12,806,733 of CM070658.1, read as the reverse complement.
ATATATTTAGCTGTCATTTTACGCTCATATTCTTCGCATTTTGAGACCATTTATCATAATTTACGTACATTTCCTATAATTAATTGCTCAAATCGGATCATTTTACATTTTTTGCAATTTTTTGCAGGCCGGCGCGATCGAGGCGCATAAACGACAATTCTGAACTTTTGGGACTACTCCGTACAGTTGTACGCGTCGTCACGGATGCGTAGGATCAAATCGTGAAGAAATCGGAGTTCTAGAGGGCCAGAACTGAAGAAAGAAAATGGGAGAAGGACCTATTTGTAAACCCTAGATATTTGGAGGACTAATCTGCGAAGTGCTAAAAATTCCCCAAATCCTTCTAAAGCCGCCGCCGCCACCTGTGGGAAGACTCGAGCCCGGTTTATTCTTCTCTCCCCTTACCCCAAGTTTGCTTCCCCTCCTCCTCCACGTCCGCCCGCCGGCGAGCGCGGGGCCGCAGCTCGCTGGTAGCACCTCCGCCGCTCCCTACCGCACCTCCACCACATCCGCGTGCTGCCAACTTCTCCCCATCCGCGCTGCCTTCTTGCTCTCCCTCCACATCCGTGCCTTCTCACCTCGCTGCTCCAGTGTGCCCGTTGCTCCTCTCCGGCTCGCCACCGCGCCACCAAGCGACCACACCGCCCTTCTCCTCTCCTCTGCAGATCCCCATTGCCACCAACGCCTTCCTTCTTCACCTTTGCCGCATCCCTGCTTGTCTTCTCCACCGGCCGCCTTGCTCCTTTGCTCTCCCACCGGCAAGCGCCGCCGCTCTCTCCATATCTACCACCCCCACCGCTCCTTCCTACTATGCCTTCAAGCGCCGCCATCAACTGTACTGCGCAACCTCTCCCCGTCTTCCTCTACCACGCTGCCATCTCCTCACCTTCTCCGCCTACCTGCACCGCCGCTCCTCCCTAGCGTCGCCTACTCCCTTCTTCGCCACCCTAATCCACCGCACCTCCACCAGATCTGCTGGCACACCGCCCACATCGGCGTCGCTGCTTCCATCTTCATCACTACCGAGATCGAGCCGCCGCCCCATCCACCGGTCGTCGCCTCTGCTCCCTACACCAAGCGCCGGACCGCCGATCGACATCTCCACCGAGTCCCCTTCAGCGCCGCCGCTGGCCGCCACCACTTCGTCGACATCATCGCCGACCCCTGCTTCCTTTACGGCGCCGCCGACAACCTGACCTCCTCTGCGCCCTCTGCTACTTCTACCCCCTTCGGTTGAATCCTTCCCAATCTTCTATTCTTAATTCTGCTGTTGTTACTGAGACTAGCCTGTTCATCACTGCTTTGTGAACTGTGGATGTTTGTATAGCATTGTTATCTTTGTCTGTGGATGTGAATTGTTTTATTTTACTGCTTCTCGTTATTGCACTGTGAATGTTATCCTCTGGTCTGTGGTGTGTATTTGTGATAAGTGCAAGAGTAGGCTTTGTCCTGTGTTTAGTGTAGTTGTCATTGTTAATTAGCATCAGCTGTTAGTTTCTGTGATGTTTGTGTGCACAATTAGCTAGCCGGCGACTGCTCCCTTCCCCTTGCTGTCTCGACCCTCTCCATGCTTTTGGACCTCCCTCTTTTCGTCTATTTAGCTGTCGGGCGGTAGTTAAGTCGTGCGTCCGGTTGTAGTTTTGTGTTTTGTGTTGTCGTCTGTCGCCGTCGTCTAGTTAGCCATCGACTATCTTCTCTCTTTCTCTCTCGACTATCTCCCTGCTTCTAGACTCCCCCAGTCCTTCTCGACTCCCTCGTTCTTTCTCGCGGTCGGTAGTTAGTTAGATCGTCAGTCGGTAGTCGTGTTCGTTCGTGTTGTCATTAGTGTCGTTTGTGTGTCGTTTGTTTAGTCTCTCGTCGTGTTTTTCATTCGGTCGTACGACGTCCATTCGTACGGTCGTTCATCCCGTCGTCTTTTGATTGTTTATTTTGTTCGTCGTTTTGTCTGAGCGAGTTAGAGTTCGCCCGATAGTTTAGTTTCCCCCCAGTTTTGATTGGCCTAGCTTTAGCTGAGCACCGGTAGCCTTAGTCTAGTCCTTGTGGAGAACACGACACTCGCCGCTATTTCAGTGGCAACCCGTGCACTTGCGGGTGTGCTATTTTTGCACGATCATACATATATCATGCATATGTGTTTTTCTTTTTATCTACTACGCCTTCAGATATTCTTGATATGCTAAGCAAAAGAAGTATTGATGACAAATATATATACCATGCATATACGTTGTATTCTTTGCTTAGCACAATTTCAGGCTACCAAAAGTCGAGGACGGCTTTTCTTGAAGAAGGGGAGGATGATGCGGATATGCACATGATTAAATTGAATATTATGATGATTCCAGGGCCAAAGCAATGGAGAAGCACAAGGAGGTTAATCATATTTGCTACCAAGAACAAAAAGCTCAAAACACATGGGAATGGAAAGGAGAAAGCCAAGCAGCCCATGCAGCTGATCAAGGAGGAAAGAAGCCCATGCAGTGGGAGAGCAAAAGCGGAGAAGCCCAAAGACTTAAACTAAAAGTTTTGGATAAGATTTTTAAGCTAAATTCGGACTTCCCACGTGCTCAACCCAATTCAAACTCGGATTCAACTCAGAATTCAATTCGGATTCGGTTCGGGACAGCCTGACAGGCAGTTACTAAAAAGGTCATAACTTTCACAAACGGAGTCCGATTTAGGAGTTCTTGTACTCGTTGGAAAGATAATTTCAAGGGCTACGCAATGGATCTAGTCCCACCTTCAAATTCATCACAGATAAAAATTTATGACCAAAACAATATGATGGGTGAAAAATATAGTTTCCTTTTTGTGAGAGTTCGTATCCAAAACCATATAGGGTTGAGTTGTACTTGGTACGTCCCAAGGGGCTATATAAGCCTTGTATTGGTAGCCTTTAGAGGGAGACCAACTTTATGCATAAGATTGAAACATAGCTATTGCTTGTTCTTTCAACACCAGAGTTCATGCGAGGACTTTGTGAGAGAACTAGGCGATCCATTGTTCGTTCTGCAATTCAAGGTCAAGCCGCCGTTCTATTGGGAATTGGGGACTTGGCGTTCGTCGTTTGTGGTCTCGCAAGGAACAATTATCCGGTGTGTTTTGGGTGTATTCCGAAGAGTTGAGGGTTCGTGCATTGGCGCAAGTGTTCAACTAGCGATATCCTCTACTTCGCATCAACTATCCACGGTTCCTCACTAAGAAGATCGCGACCCCTCCCCGTATCAGCCGGTGTCAACAAGTCAAACCTCTTCCTTCCCAGCCCGGTGAACCTGAGTCAAACAGATAGAGATGGCTCAGTACTGGGATAAATCAAGAGTGATTTTGGCATCCAATATTGAATCGTACGATGAGCAGAAGAAGTAATCACACACGACTGACCCTAACTACCCTGCGCTCTTTGTCGCTCAAAGAGTCAGAAGGTCTACGAGCAGACCTTAAGCTGTTGTTGGGTCCGACTGCTATGGAAGAGCGAGTCGGAGCACCAGCAACATGCTGATCTCGCCGCGGGTAGCCATCTCTATGGGGGAAACGAGATCTACCCTCAAAATGGCAGAAGTCACGACCAGAGGCATATCAAGGACGAAAATCAGAAAAACCAAATCCTTGATGCTGCCCAAACACATCAACAGAAGCAACTCTAGACCTCGTGTTGGTCTTAGGTGCACTCAAGGTCTGGGGCTAACCCTGAATACGCCTAAGAGCGTCAACACGGTCTCTACGCATGATCTTGGCGCGCCTGAAGCATCTCTCGACCAAGTGTCCATCCTTCTGACAGAAAGTGCAATGATACTTTACCTTCTGAGAGGTAGAAGTAGCATGATGGGGCTTCGCCTTTGAGAGGTCGAAGCAACAGGTGGAACCACCTTACTGTCAGAGATCCCTTGGACAAAGTCCGCTGACTTGAATTGAACTTTCTTAGTTCTGGGCTCAATCTCGATCACACCTGCTGCTATGGGTCTAAGAACAGCAGGTGGATGCTTCCTAACATCCTCAGAAAAATCGTATCCTAGACCTTGATTGAATTTGCAAATTTGGATTGGTCTAGAATAAGATTTAGCTTCTTCTTGCCTCCGACAAATCTCTCAAGAGTGTTCATAAGATACTGACACTCCTGAAAGAGAGAGGTGTAAGAAGAGCAGGGGGAAGAAGAGACGGCAGAAGGTAAGGGAGTAGAAGAAGAACCAACAGCAGAAGAACAGAAGGCATGTGCACACACAGCCGCCTCAGAAGGGACAATCCTACTGCTAGCCATTTAGTTTATGTCGCTACTAAACCCTCATGCTTCTTCCCCACACCAGCACACACATTACAAGCAGATGGTGGCTTCTCTAGAAGGTCCTTAGTTAGCTTCACATATTTTTCATCCAATGCAATCAAGTCAGATTTTAGTTTTTCACAATTATTGTATGGTGAGCTAACAGGGTTCTTAGAAGCACATTGAGCCAATTTGTTATTGTGATCAATTAATTCTTGAAACTGCTTAGAGACAGATTCAAGCTTAGCAGTCAACTTGGGATAGTTCACATATGATGCAATATGCTCTAATAGAAAAGCTTGTAACTCAGCAATTTTATGATTTGCCTTCTTTAGGTTCATTTTTAAATTAATGTAACTTTCACAAGATTCAGGCAGATCGAGAAGCATGGTATAAAAACCTCTAAATGCATTGTCCTTATCCTCACATGAGGTGCAAGAAGTAGTCTCAACAATAGTAGATGAAAGAGCAGGTACCCTACTCATTTCTAGTTCAGCAAGAAGACTAATATTCTCCACCTTAATCATGTCAAGCTCAGAAGACAGACTATCATGAGAGGTCCTTAGTTTCTCCATGTCACCAAGCAAAGCAGAGCATGTATCATAGTCGTCACGGGAGGGAGCAGATATAAGTGAAGTAAGCTCCCGTGACAGTCTATCTACTTCCTTCTCCAACTCGCTACACCTAACTCTAGATCTAGCATGAAATTTACCTAGCTTAAGAAAAACATCATTAAGCTGGTCATAGGAGGGGTATACCTCGTTGGAGTCAGAGTAGAGCTCGCTGTCGCTAATGTCGCCCTCAAGGGCCATGAAGCACATGCCGCTGAAGTCCTCGCCATCCTTGGGATCTTGATCGTCCTTCCCATCGTCGTCACTCCACCCCTCCACCTCGTTGAGGTTGAGGTCGTCGAAGGCGATGAGGACGCAATGGAAGAGCTTTTTGGCTTTGCCAAGGTTGTGGAACTTCTTCTCTTTGCTTGGAGGCTTCTTGTTGCGGTTCTTGTCGGTGTAGACGTTTTTGCTCGAACCGCCGTAGTCATTCTTGCCCTCCAGCTTGGGGCAGTTTGCTCGAATGTGGTTTGGGCCACCACACTCAAAGCAAATCACACATCCTCCTCTCTTTCTCTCCCTAACCCTCTTGTATGCATGAGAAAACTTTCTAGCTAAGAGAGCTAGATGGTTTTCTGGGAGCTGCTCTAGGTGATCATCATTAATTTCACACAGAGCAGCAAGAGAGAAACCAGAAGCAATGTCAACAGAAGATCCAGAGGCAGGACTGGGATCGGTGACCAAAGCCATCGACTAAGACTTCGACTTGTGAGAGACAATGTCAATCTCGTGAGTCTTGAGGCATGAGTACAATGCATCAAGAGTTAAAGTCGAAAGATCCGTCGTGTCCTTGATGGTGGTCTCTTTCATCTCCCAAACTCGCAAATCCAAGGCCGCAAGCATCTGTCGAGGGACTCGCCGGCGAGCATTTCAAACTTGTTGTAATCTCACTTGAACTGGTCCTATCGTACCGTCTTGATTTGGATGGTGCCCTCATGGTAAGCATCGAGGGTCACCCAAATGTCGAAGGCCGACGTAAGATGAGAAATGCGAACAAACTCATTTCAGCTCAAACCTTGGATGATAATGTTCCTTGCCTTAGCATTCGCCTCAACATCGGGCATGTTTGCCACATTGATGTTCTCATCGGCAGGAACAACAAAGCGAGTTTTGACCTTTCGCCAAATCACATAGCCCTGAGCCTATATGTAGGTCTCCATCCGACTCTTCCAGAAGAGATAGTCGATCCCATCGAAGATTGGGGGCTTGGTGGAATACTTGTCTGTTGCCATGGCTCACAGACCGGTTAAAGGTCTATCAAGAAGAGCTAACCGGCTCTGATACCAATTGTAGGATCGGACATCGCAACAGAGGGGGGGTGAATGGTGCCTCTTTAAAAATGCCCCCAAAGTATTCTCAAGGATCTCTCCTCCGATAGCTATGAAAAGCTATGAAGTAGATGATTTAAGCTCTCTGGAAGTTCATACTGAGCAAACACAGAGGAGAAACAGGAAAGAACAAAACCAAAGAAGAAAATCAGCACAAAGAACACTGAGACCAGCTTAGTCTGTAGGGGCCGGTCAGACCGCCATATATGGGCCGGTCAGACCGCACCCTGGCGGCCGGTCTGACCGCCCTTATGCGGCCGGTCTGACCGCCTGTCTAACGCCAGTCTGACCGCCCTTATGCGGCCGGTCTGACCGCCTGTCTAACGCCGGTCTGACCGCTATGCCCTAGCCGGTCTGACCACCAGTGGTTGGCCGGTCTGACCGCTAGGGTTAGCGATCTGATCGCCATCCAAAGTCCGGTCTGACCGGCCCTGGTGCAGGCAAGGGCAAAAGCCAGGAAGCGGCCGACTAAAAACTGTAATTACTGATCTTGGATGAGTTCAAGGAAATTAGAGGAATGCTTCTGTTCTCCTTAGGCCAAAAGATCAAGAACACAGTCTAAACACCATTGAGACCTCAGGAAACAAGAAGATTCATCAAAAGAGCAAGAATTCGAGATTTGAGCAGAAAACTGAAAATTGCATTGAGAAGGAGGCTAATCTTCAGATTTCTCAAGAATCTTCAATCCTTTGCTTATGAAACTTTGCATTTCATCTGGAAATTGTCACACAACATGAAGGCACAACTAGAGAGTCATCTCTTGAGAGGGAACAAGGAGCAATGGCCATGCTCTGCCTCAAAAACCCTAGCTACAGTGAAAAACAGAGGAGATGCATCACTTGATTCAGAAAAGAGGATATTCATTGATTCTAGTTTTTGCTCTTAGGAATTGAATGACCAAATGGTCTTGAGGATTTCCCTTCACAGAGCAACTCAAAGCTAGCTTCTCAAATAAGATCAAGCTCAAGAATAGAGAAAACAATAGAGAACAGGCTAAAAATAAAATCCATCATAGAGAGGGAGAAACAAGACTAAAACTCTCAAATAAATTCATTCCCACGAATGATTCATAAAGAGGAATGATTACAAGAGGGTTCCATTACAGCCATCTCCACTCAACCCACTACATTCTTGACTGGAAGATGAACACACACGAGACACTCCACTGCCTGAACTCTCTCTACTTGGATGAGCTTCATGCTGCTCCCTATTGCCTCCTTTTTAACAACAGCACACACCCTCAAACAAGCAAATCAAGAAAGGTCAGCCCCTTCCCACTCACAAGCTTCACACCACTTGAGGCAAAGGTCAAACTAGCCCATTTTGGAGGGAAACCAGCCTCCAACTCATGCCTTGAGTCAAATCACCAATTTGCCCCTCAAGCGCCTTCCCGGAAGCTTCATGCGTTCGGTACCTTGACCGTCTGGACCTTGACTCCTCCCTGAGTCTAGTCCCGGTCCGCTCCGCTGTACACGACCGCACCCGGCATCCTGACCATCTGGACCTCAGCTCCTCCTTGAGCGTAGTCCCGATCCACCTCGCCGCTGCTCGTCGTGTCCACCCGACGACCTTCGACTCCACCTGAGTCTAGTCCTAGTCTGTTCTGTCGCACACGACCGCAACCAACCTTCAACCGTCTGGACCTCCGACTCCTCCCTGAGTCTAGTCCCGGTCTGCTCGTCGTCGCCTGTCGTGTCCTCCACCGGTAGCTCCAGCTCCGGTTCCTTGTCTCCCGACTCGCAACCACCTCACCAACCTCGATCTTCCTCGACGTACCTGACCGTCTGGACCTCAACACCTCCTGTGCCTAGTCCCGGTCCTCCTCGCCTCACCATGACCTAGCTCCGAAGTCCTGCAGTCACACAGACAAGCAAACTGTCACATAGCACCGCATAAAATAGCATATCAACAATAGCATAAGTAAAAGGTACTCAACCCTAGAATACCCAAAACAAACTCAAACTCTCTAACACAACCGTCAATTACTCATCACAAACATGGGGATACCTCCACATGGTCTCTCAGTGCGAGCATGAGCTTTTGCGGTTTAGACAGGGAGAAGTAGCACTAGTGTGTGTCTGCACGAGGAGGGTGTCACAGGGTAGGCGATCCGAGTATTGGGGGTGATGGCCCATCTGTAGGCGCAGACTGTTATGTGAGGGAGAGGGGGCAGATGAACCACCGTGACCAGTAACTCTGTAGACTTTTATGTGAGGGAGAGGAGAGAAAAGGTGAGGAGAGATAATATGCTATCTCTTATGCAAGAGATGATTTGAGCCTACAAACCAACGCAAATAGTAAGAGGTGTGACGCAGTAAGTTATGGTAAAAATAGTATAAAATAGTTAGAGCAATGATTTGCTGTTAGAGAGATTATCTCTAATGCTATCTTATCTCTAATGCTATCTTTAGATAAAGTATAAACCTTGAAGAAACTGTTGTACATGCCCTTAAGCTAGCTGTAGAGATGGCTGCTTTGGACTTGAGGTGGTGCTAAGCATGTAAATATGCATTTTTGTAACAATTCAGTGACAGCCCAAAGAGCCGATGGAAGTGGGGAAGTAGATTGACGCGCGCACTCCTGTGGGCTGTGTCCTGGACGCCTGGTGGGCCTTCGACCCAAACAAATTTCGTCAGCCTAGGTCGTTCGCCGAAACCCCGCGAGCCCATCTCTTTCGTCTCTCGTTCCCCTCCCCGCTCCACGGCGGCACCGACTTCTCCTTCTCCGCCATCCCCGGCCGTCCCCTCCTCATCTCCGCCTCCTCCTCCTCCCGGTCGCAGCTCCTCCAGGTACGTCGTCCTCTTCCTCCATGCTGCGTGATTCTACTGTGTATCCAATCGTGGGCTGAATCGGAGGTCTTGGTTTTGTCATCTTTTGATCTGGTCGTAGTAGGAGTCAAATTTGAGACAGATCTTCGCAGTTTCTACATTTCTGTCGAGAACCTGGACTGAATTATCCGATTTTATGTTGCAATTAGAAGGCCAAGGAGGAGTACAAGTAGCTGTTATTTTGATTTTTTTTAATCCGTGGGCGTTCCAATCGTAGCATACGGTAATATTTTTCTTCCAACTCTGATGAAACTGTCGCAAAGAGGAATCAGGTGAAGCAAGGAAATCACCATTAGCCGAGTTGAGTTTGTTCCATTTAATTTCTTAGTTTACCTAAACAAGCCCTTCACTGGACACACTCTGCCTGTATGGTTCTTGCAAGCAGTTCTACAATTTCGTATCATACTCCAAGTGTTTCGACATTTTTTTTACTGCTCATAGATTAGTTAATCGGATTTTTGTAAAACTCTTCCCCAAGTTACATTTCTAGTGTTGCAGTGGTTGCCATCTAATGAATTTTGAACACGGTTAAACTGCAACACGATTTTCATCTTGCCCTTCCTAACTGTAGTGTGTTTGATGTGCACAAACTTCGAGTGTTTCCTTTTCACTTGGAAATTTGGAAAGGTATTAAGGTAGTCGTCTTGTTGTAAAATGCACATCATGTGAAAGATCAGTGGAGGAAATAGTATGCCATGCATATTTTGAATGTATGGGTCATGGTTGTTAGGTTAGAAGTATGAACTGATTTAATAAGTATAGCTTGTTTGGGTTTTTCTCTTCCAACATATTTTGAATGAGCGATGAGGTAGGTCATGGTTGTTATATGACTACTATTGTTATGAAGTATGAACTGATTTAATAAGTATAGCTTGTTTGGGTTTTTCTCTTCCAAAGTAGCGCATCTGCGCATGTAGTAACAAAGGAGGTAGTGTTTTTATTCCAGAATAATGTTCAAATTTCTGGTTTGCATAAGATATTGGAGATAAACAAAATCTACACAAGTTTTTGGATAGCATATGTTATCAAATTTTCATTTTCCATATGAACTGTTTCTATTATTGAGAAGGTGCCCAATACCCAATACGAAGATATCAAGATGTTATTTATGTATGCCTTTCTCTTAGCCAATCTCTACGAGCATGTCTTATTAGCATTTAGTAAATATGTACTAATGTTGAATTCGTATCTTTTTAAAGAAGATTGTTCAAAAGAATATACGAAGATGATGAAGTTAGTCATTATTTTAGATCTTGTATTATGTCATCTCCTTAAGATGCATCATCTATGTATATTCTTATCAAATGCTATAAATCGAACTCGTCATGTGTTGAAATGTTATATAATATTAAACATACTTCTTCGTGGGAAAAAACAGAGCTCATGTAGTAGAAAATGGGTTAAACAAGTTGATCACATTCATATGGGTTTGAAGTCTGGCTTTAGATATACCTCAATGTTTCCTCAATTGTGAATGAATGAGATCTTGTGGAATCTCTAATTTGCCACTTAACGTGCAACCTTTGTACCAATTGATGCTGCCTTAGTTGTCTGTTTTCCCTGATAGGATTCATCTTGCCACTGATTTCTATTCTTAGCTACAGATCTGCTATATGAAGAGGTCTTCTAACTCTCTATTCGGTACGATAAATCTGCCTTAGGAAGGTCCTCCCTAATCGATACTCTTATTGCCCACATCACCATTGGGAACCATATCTTGTGTATCTCCTACTGGAGTGTCTGCTGCCAGAGTTAACAATCTTGTTGTTTGCAAAAATCTCAGACCTCGAGTGCGAACTGGGTTTATTTTCCTCTTATTCTTTATATTTTGTTCAAAGTTTCTGTTTCTTCACATTTGCATAGTGCTTAACACCTGTTTCCAATAAAATAGCTGCGAAATACTTCAATACCGGTTTGCTGCAGTAACTCCCAATCCTCACTAAGGCTGTAACCAGCATCCCTTTTGGCTATTCCCTGCCGGAGCTGTCACACCAGGGTCTCTTGTTGCATCTCCACCAAGAAAAATTGAGCCTCCCTTCCAAGGTTATTAAGTCAGTAAGTCGAGTCGAGTTGCTAAGGGACCGACTTGCCGACTAGTCGACTAGTCGTTGACTACTTGTCAACTTGCTATCAGGAGTCAGAACTGTATTCAGACTGATTTATGCTCTCCAATAAAGAGGAAAAACGTATGCAATTCATCATTTCATCACAACAAATGGAACAATGTATGTTTCAGTGCATTAGACTTGAATACATAGGCTTGCACATGTGATAATATAAAACAAACCATGATTCCTATCCAGAAAAGAGTCAACAAACAATATAGGGTATCCATAAATAATTAAATCACTTCAGCATATGTTAGGCATACCTGAAGCACAGTAACAATCAGCAATGTTTTCTCGAGTCTTGACGCCAGCCACCTGGCACCTCAAAAGCAAGTGCAATGTGTGTTCTTATCACAAGAAATTCAACTGTAAGCATAAGAGAATCAACCGTATATACAACGTCAACAATAATGCTGCAAAGCAGGCAAAACTCACTGGAGAATGTGCTTGTGCTTGGCAACGGTAGTCCCCTCCAACGATCTTCAGGACGTTTCACACCAGGAAGGTCTGAAAAAAGTGATTTTGCAGTTGAGACCAACTCAACTCATCATGCGCAATTCCTGATGCTGCAAGAACCATTCTGGGAGCAGTGTAATTTTCCTACATTCCTCAACAAAAGCAAAAATGCCAAAGGGAGGCATTTGTGACGAAATATTAACATGGGAAACAACTCAACAAGTAACTGAATCTTACAGTAATGAATTCCTCCAGGCAAGGGTACTATAGAAAACAAACATCACTTGATTAGTAAAAGGCAGAAAAAAAAATTAAAGTTTTACTCAAAATGATCAGTTTTCTACATATGCTCTAATGCTTTTCTTTGTTGGATGTGCTGCAATATCTTATCACTTCCCCAGGCTTTTCCAATATCAGGTAGCTCCAGTCCTCTAGCTATTACAAACTTTGAGGACTCAACAAATCAATTAATCAACTCTAGAGCCTTGAATTCTTGACTTGACCAAAAAGAAGATCCCTAACACTAACAGGCTAACACTATAGACAGAGCAGCTGAGGAGTGGAGCCTCCTAGTCCTCGTACTGCCGCTGTGGCCATTATCCATGAGAGCAGAGCAGAGTAGCAGATAGAGAACAGAGGCCTAGGGCCATGTGCCCATGTGTGCCTAGTGGCTTGGTGGGATGGGAGGTGAATCCGGCTGGCCGTCCGACCGGCTAGGGTTGACAGCAGCGAGGTGGACCCGACTGAGGCCGACGGTGAGGACTGACGATGTTGGAAATAATCTTGTTTAGAAATCATATACGAAGTTTGGTGGTGATCGAAGTTGAATTGTTATCCCAGTCGAGAGTCGTAGTCGAAATAGAGTTCCGGTCAGACCGGAAAGACAGTTGTAGTCGAAGTCAAAAGTCAGTAGTATTCGAACCAGTGCCGGAGTCGGAGTTGTAAATCGTAGTCGAACCCAAGCTAAAGTCGTAGAGCTGGGTATAAAAGGGGAGGAGTCTTGTAATCTGATCAATGCGAGAAAGGTGAGAAGTAAAGAAGAGAAAAAGAAAAAACCTGAGTGCTGTCTCCATTGTGCAACCTCGCAAACGTGGTCGAAGTCGACTTACGACCACGGCAAACGTGGTCGGAAGGACTTACGACCATGGCAAAGTACTAGTAGACGTGGTCGAAAGGCGTTCAACCACGGCAAACCCGAAGAAGGCGTGGTCGGGAGGTGATACGACCACGGCGGAGGAAGTTTGAGAGTGATCGGAAGACGTACGACCGCAGTGAAGATACTTTAACGTGGTCGTAAGGGCGTTCGACCACGTTGAAGAAGGGATAGAGGCTACGACCACGTTGTGAAGGTTTCGACCACGGTGAACAGTGATCGTCAGCATCACTGCGTGATCGTAGAGAGTTGCGACCACAGTAATTCGAACACGGCTGAAGGAAGGGCAGCGTAGCGGCAGAGAAGAGCTGTCGAACAACTGTCTGAGCGGTCGAACGGCAGCGGGAGGCGGTCAAAACCGATCGTAAGCTCTCGGAACCGATCGTAAGCGATCGTGAGCGGTCGTAAAGTCCTGGGAGAAGTTGTAAGACTTTCCAACACTTGGTATCATAGCACTTCCAACAGTTGGTATCAGAGCCATAGCAGAGACTTCAAAGGCTAAGAAGAGTGTATCGCTGCAGTATTCTCTTCTCACCCCGGATAATTATCCGATCTGGGCCATGAAGATGAAGGCCAACATGCGTGCTTAGGGAGTCCGGGGCGCTGTTGACCCAAAGGCGAAGGACAAAGTCGTTGACGATCGACTAGATCAGATGGCACTGGCGGTGATCTACCAAGCGGTGCCCGATTCGATGATGCGACAATTGATCGGCAAGGAGACGGCGCGAGATGCCTGGACCACGCTACAGACAATGCATGAAGGCATTGACAGAGTGAAGGAAGTTCGAGTCCAAACTCTACGGAGCGAATTTGAAGCAATGAGGATGGGATAGAGCCAGACAGTGGAAGAATTCTCAGGGAAGTTCAATGAAGTCGTAAATGAAATCAAATATCTTGGTGACAAACTAGAAGATGAGGTGGCTGTGATGAAATACTTGAGGATTCTGCCAGAAAGATTCCTACCGGTAGTGACTACTCTCATGTATTCCCAAGATCTCACAAAGATGAAGATAGAAGAGATAACTGGGGCTCTCAAGGCGCATGAGAAGTTACTGAAGGGTTTTCAGTCACACAAGGAGCAAGGATTTTACAACCAACAAGTGTTGCTCGCTAAGGAGGACACAAGGAACCAAGGCAAGCCGGACCAGACAGACTCATCATCTAGTGGCTTTGGCCAAAGCTCATTCTCTGGTCGTGGACAAGGGTATGGCCAAAGAGGAAGAGACTTCCAACCTGGAAGAGGTGGAAGAGGAGGTCGCGGAGAAAGACCTGGTCGAGGTGGTGGCAACAGGATTCAAGACAAATCACATATCCAACGCTTCGAGTGTGAAAAATTTGGTCATTACGCTGCGGAATGTCGGAGTCATATCCAGTGCCACAACTGCAAGAAATTTGGTCACTATGCAGCAAACTACAGGAGCAAGAAGAAGATTGAGGAGGCAAATCTCACTCACACCCATGAAGATAAAGAGCCGACTTTACTTCTATCCCATTGTACAGAAGATGTGCCGACAATGGTGATGCTGAATGAAGGGAATGTATTTCCAAACTTGATGGAGAAGGGAGAGGAGACACAGGAACAGCCAGCAAATTGGTATATCGACAATGGAGCTAGCAACCATATGACAGGCACATACTCGATGTTTCATGAATTAGATGAGAAAGTACATGGTATGGTGAAGTTGGAGATGGCTCAACTGTCCAGATCAGAGGAAAGGGCACAATTTTGTTGAAATGCAAGGATGGAAGCCAGAGACGGCTGTCAGACGTATTCTACATACCAAGTCTTCGTAGCAATGTTATGAGTTTGGGCCACCTAACTGATGAAGGATGCCAAATTGAATTGAAAGGCAGTTATCTGAGGGTGTTTGATAGCAGTGAGCAGCTGCTAATGAAGGTGCAAAGGTCAGCAAATCGGTTGTACAAGATTCCTTTGAAAATTTGTAGACCGGTTTGTGTGGAAAACGGTCTGGAGGAGCTAGAGAATGGAGGACTTCATCAACGGGCAGCTGGAGGCAAGCCTGTAGTCGTAACGAGCAAGTCGGTTGAGAAGCAAGTCGTGGCAGACGGTAGAAAAGAGCACATGGTCGTAACGAGCCACAGCTCTGGAAGGGCATGCAGCAGGCATGTAGTGGTCGTAACAGGCAGTGGAGGAGATGCGGCCGATTTCGGACGACCGCCTGCAGACAGAGAAGAGCGAAGGATCGGTTCGGGTGGTCGACACCGACCACATACAAAAGGCAAAGTCGTAGTGAGCGGCACAGGAGGTGTCCACTCGCATGCAGTTGTCTCCGGATGCGCGCATGCAGACGGAGGGAAGCAAGGAGTAGTCGTAGCAGGCGCAACTGATGCAAAGGGAGGTCGTAGCAACAACAGCCTGTTTGGTCGACATCGACCGCATGAAGCAAGCAAAGTCGTGGCAAGCAGAGGTTTGGGAGGAGCTCTCACGCAAACAAGAGAAGGAAGTCGGAGATGGATCCCAAGGTGGCGGGAGGAAGCATGGCGTGAAGGACGATGGTCGAAAGCAAGGCCACACGACAGTGAAAGTAGGAGTTGGTGGAGGAAGCGTGAGCAAGGACTGCAGGAGGAAAACGACCAGAGCAAAGGCTGTGGGAGCGAGTGCTCCACCCAGAAGCCTGATCAAGGAAGAAGCGGGGCGGGGAGAAGGTCAACGTGATCAAGGAAGAAGATTGGCATGACGAAAGTCACTAAACATGATTAGGGAGAGAATGTTGGAAATAATCTTGTTTAGAAGTCATATACAAAGTTTGGTGGTGATCGAAGTTGAATTGTAATCCCAGTCAGGAGTCGTAGTCGAAACAGAGTTCTGGTCAAACCGGAAAGACAGTTGTAGTCGAAGTCGAAAATCAGTAGTATTCGAACCGGTGTCGGAGTCAGAGTTGTAAATCATAGTCGAACCCGAGCTAAAGTCGTAGAGCTGGGTATAAAAGGGGAGGAGTCTTGTAATCTGATCAATGCGAGAAAAGGTGAGAAGTAAAGAAGAGAAAAAGAAAAAACCTGAGTGATGTCTCCATTGTGCAACCTCGCAGATGTGGTTGAAGTCGACTTACGACCACGGTAAACATGGTCGGAAGGACTTATGACCACGGCAAAGTACTAGTAGACATGGTCGAAAGGCGTTCAACCACGGCAAACTTGAAGAAGGCGTGGTCGGGACGTGATACGACCACAGCGGAGGAAGTTTGAGAGTGATCGGAAGACGTATGACCACAGTGAGGATACTTGAACGTGGTCGTAAGGGCGTTCGACCACGTTGAAGAAGAGTTGAACGTGGCGATAGAGGCTACGACCATGTTGTGAAGGTTTCGACCACGGTGAACAGTGATCGTCAGCATCACTACATGATCATAGAGTTGTGACCACGGTAATTCGAGCACGGCAGAAGGAAGGGCAGCGTAGCGGCAGAGAAGAGCGGTCGAACAACTGTCTGAGCGGTTGAACGGCAGCGGGAGGCAGTCGGGACCGGTCGTAAGCTCTCAGAACCGGTCGTAAGCTCTCGAAACCGGTTGTAAGTGATCGTGAGCGGTCGTAAAGTCTTGGGAGAAGTCGTAAGACTTGCCAACACTTGGTATCAGTGCACTTCCAACAGAGGAGTGGGAATCGGCTGAGGGCGACGGCGAGGAGTGAATCGGCTGGGGTGGATAGTGGGCTCGCCGGCGAGGAGTGGGATCCGGCTGGGTAGATGCAGAGGAGGTCGATCCGGCGGGGGGCGACGGCGGAGAGTGGGATTTCGCTAGGGTCGACGGTGGAAATCGCCAAGTTGCCAAGGGCACGGCCACCTCTCTCTCTGCATGTTGAAGGGAGCCTCTCTCTGCCTCGCTTTGTCTATGTCGTTCAGTTACTCCCGAAGGTGGCCTAGAATGGCCTAGCACGCCTTCTCCCATGCGATTTACTAGTCTGCCGACTACTCGCAGCCAGTCGGTGACAAGCCGGTCCAAGTCGAGTCAGTCGGAACCAAGTTGGCCGACAACCACAACTAGTTGAGTCGCCGCCGGTCGACTAGACGACTAGTCGACTAATCAACGACTTAATAACCATGCTCCCTTGACCCTTGCAATGCTTCTACCGAGTTGAGCTTTATTATGTGACTTGCGATATGCAAGTTAATTAAAACAATGCTGCACTTGTATGATTATTTGTTTGTATACTGTTATGTTTCATTTTGTACCTTTTCCGTTTGTGCGTCATGGCATCTCCACCTTGCTTTTAGACCACTAATGTTGGCTTATCGATTGCATGGCCATGTTTTGTTTTGTTTTGTTCCTTTTATTCCACATTTGCTTATGTGTATTTGTATAAGAAACATCCCAGGCAAAAAATGATTCTCTATTGCTGCAGGAGCTCGAGATCTATTGGGCAAGGACAGGGACTCATGCATAATAAGATGTGATGCGGATCCACCTAGCAAGCTAGCTGAACCACGTTGCTTCGGCCCTGATCTTTCACGATACGCCTTGTTGGATGCCCTCTCTAAGATAAGCCTTCTCCCACGCACACCGCAGCACGTGAACGAAGGGTAGAGAAACCGAAGTTTCAGCGAGTAGAATCCAACACCACAATTGGATTCAACACACCAAGAGCAATTCCTCGATGGAAATCTCAAGAACACGCCAACAATGGCCATCAAACCATGGTGATTTTCTGGTTTCTATTTCTCAAATCATAACCTAAGTTACAATGGGGCTAAGGCCCTGGCCTTATATTGGTGCACAATGCACGGCCTTGATTACAACTCATGCACTACTTGGCCTAAGGCCGAAACAAACTCCAATACGAACTAAAAAGGAAATACCTAAACTGCTACCTCTGGTTTCTCTCTCAATTTGTGACTTGACCGTGAGGATTCCGTGGCTGGCACCTCATCTATTATGTGGGGCTTCACAATAGCTTTCCAACGAGTCCAAGAACGCCCAAATCGGACTCCGTTTGTGAAAGTTATGGACGTTTTAGTATCGGTCTTGCCAGCTGTCCCAATCCGAGTCCGAATCGGTTTCAAATCTTTATATGTTTTGTTTTCTTGTTCAAGGGGCTTCCAAACCCGTTTGGAACCTGAAAAGGAGTCCTTCTCAACCTTTAGAAAGCCATGGTGTGGTCGGATTTTATCCTTACTTACATTGCAAAACTCGAACTCTTTATGTTTGGCAAGTCTCGCGCATCTCTCCGGACAGTTCGTGCAGCATCTAATGAAATTGCCATAACTTTGTGTAGGAAGCTCCAAATCAAGTGCCATTTGATTCGTTGAAAATAGACTTCATTAGCTTTCCAAATATGTCTTTTGTGCACATTAGAAACCTCAGAATTGGTATTCAAAGCTTCTTGAACATTATGCACAGAACTGCAAGCACTAACCAAAGTTGTAGTGCTACTTGGTGCCACATCAAGATGTTATTAGGCTGTCCCTTGGCAGTAGTTCCCTTTTTTGTCAGGCTTGCAGCAGATAAAGCTTTTGAACATGAGTTGTCTGAAATGGTCTATGTGTAACACAAATCAATATATCTTGATGATGTGGGGTTTTCCGAAACCAGAGATGCATGCTCAAGGTTATTGCAAGTTACAGCTACTGCGAGTAGAGTGCTATTTGCTGGCGAGAGATAAATGTGTATGCCAATAATACACTTCGTGAGCAAAATTTGTATATATTATGTTGTACTACCCCCCGGTCCTTTATATAAGGCATATTAGTTTCTAAATCTGGTCCCAAATAGAAGGCGCACATGTAGATTTGATGTTAGTTTCTCTTTTTGGCCCTTACATATTTCATTCCCCTTCCTAAACATTTATGTATCACCACCCAAACAGACAGTTCTCTCTCATCTTTCCAAAGCGCTTAATGAAGGGTAATGTAGTCATTCTCTTCTGTGGTTTCCTTATTCTTAGACTTTCTTAATCACGATGCCCGGTCGAAGTATGCCTTATGAAAGGGACCGTATGGAGTATTATCAAAGTAGAGGGCTGACTGACATAAGTACCGTCATATGGCTAGGCAACTCAAAATAGAAAATTGCATTTCAAACACGTTGTTCTTGATTTTTTTGAACCATTTTCATTTGTATGCTTCTGCATCATATCATGCGTCTAATGCTTTCATACTAAAAGTGGTTTTGGTTTGTGCTGGCATATATATAATAATTTGTTATGTGAATGCAAACCATGATACTTCCTCCTCTGGTCACAAAATATTGATATGATAGAATCCATGTAGTCAAACCATTGTAGCTTGACCAAAGCTATCATTTTGAGTATATAGATTAAATATATGAAAGTGAAATGAGTAAATTTGACACAAATACTTTCATAACAATATTTTTTATAACTTATTTTAAATATATAGCAGTCAATTTAATGGTCGAAGTTGCATCTTGTTGACGTTGAAAAGTAAAAAAGTCACTACCAGTAGTATACAAAAAGACATTTTTGACTAAATTATAAGTTAAAAATAAGTTAATTGAATGCAAATGCATGTAGATGTTGAAAGTTGTTATGGGAATCTGCCTTGTGTTACATAAAAATACCAACCCGCAGAAACCCCAGATCTGTTAGCTGGAAAATTTATCAGTGTTATGCCATCCCATTTCTATCTGTTCTACCTGTCCTTTCAGTTGGTTCCAAATTACATGCAGCAATAAACTCAACTCCTAATGAGCTTCACTGAAAAACCTACATTAAAATTTTCTTGGTCATATGATATGAAATTTAACTTTTCTTTGAGGATGATTACACATGAAATGTCTAGTGTCCATTGCCAAGCATTAACGGATCATATTTTAGAAAGCCTTCTATCTGGAGAACTTCTATTTTCAAAACCGACAACATCCCTTTGTCATATGTGATGTCATTATCTTTACTGTTTAATACAACCTATATTGGCAAAGTAGGTTTTTCTCGGTTATCTTCAACCATTAGTGGTGATTTCATTTTGCTATATCATTTTACTAGTTGATTGAACTCTTTCATCTTATTATGTGTTATTGTGGCCATTTTTAGACTTGTATTTATAGTATCAAGTGTGTAGTTTTTTTCTGCATATGTCCTTCCTGTAAAGAGAAGTAAATGGTCATATGTATCATTGGAGTAAGTTATGTAAGATTGGCCACATTGTTGACATGTAGGCATGTAGCCATTACTGCTAGTAGACTGTTCCATTTGAGATTTGATGCTTATGATGTTGATAGGTTTCCTTATCACTTAAAACAAAACTGGTCCTGCTTTTTGGCATCTCAACGCCCTCAGGTTGCTTACTATTCATGGAGAGGAGCACCAGGGTACACCTTTGCATCCATACCAGATTATTAGTTTGTTTTTTCCTTGCCGAGAGGGCAGCAAAGATAATGAACAACAAGGAAAAAAGCTTGAAACTTTGATCAGGCAAATGGGCACTTAGTACTAAACAGTTTACTTGTAGATTAAGTCACCTTGTGCTGATTGTTGTGTTCACCTAGTAGTATTGTTTCATCAGGGAAGACAACAATAATCTTTAAGTGTGCTGCAGAGCAAAAACTACTCTTGTGCTTGTTTGTTCGTTGCTATGTAGTCCTGTTATGCATTAGGAAAAAGATTGTTATGCGAACCACCTCAAACTAATGACCGGTGCTGCATATAATGGATGGATTGGTGGACGTAGATAGCGGGCAGCAGGATGCGCTTGATCAGCGGGAGCACACACTTTGAGGCCGAGGCCGGAGAGCTTGGTATGGGTGTCCACTAGCGTAGCACTGGACGGGCGTGTAGACCAGCGGGGCTGCAGGCTCGTTCGGTCATGCCACCACAGGCTGGCGACGGCGGCGGGAGCGGAGGGTCGCGGCGACGGTGGCGCATTCTTGCATGGGCCGCGGGTGTAATACGCCGGCAGCGATCGGGTGAAGGTCTCATCATAGCGACGCTTTGCTGGCGGTCGGGACGCCACCGTCTAGAGGGGCGGCGCTCGACACTCGGTAGTGGAGCGGTAGTCGCCGGGAGACCTACCATACGAGGTAGCACGGCGCAGCTTGGGTGCCACGCACATGGCCGCGCCGCGTGCAAGTCTAGAGAGGCGCGGCGCTCGACACTCGCACCCTCGAGGTGCCGCGGCGGTGCAAGGCACGCACGATCATCGACTAGGAAATCCAAGTCGGCGTTAGTGGCAAGAGAGGATATAGCCGGATGACCACTGTTGGCAAACGGAAAAGTACTCTCATCAAAGACAACATGACGTGAGATGATGACTTTGTTGGTGGCGAGATCAAGACAGCGGTATCCTTTGTGGTGAGGAAGGTAGCCAAGAAAGACACAAGGCGTAGAGCGAGGAGCAAGTTTGTGAGCGGTTGTGGCAGATAGGTTGGGAAAACAGAGACAAGTGATAAGCCCCTGCTGGTCCCATGTCGAGGCAGGGGCGGCTGGAGTGGCGTGAAGGCAGCATGTGCCTGCGGCGGGGTGCCGAGCAGGCCTGGAGTAGGTGAGGGATGCCACTATCCACCAGGAGCACTTCGCTGGCCTGCATTGGGAGCGGACCACGGATTGAAGCAGAACCAGGGGCCGGCCGGCTGAGGCGCGCGACCACCCTGGGAACCGGCGCCTTGCTTGCCACGACGATTGCGCCCAGCGTTGGAGGCATGGGAATTGGTCTGGGCAAAAGGAGCGGACGCCGTGGTGGAGCCGCCGGTGAGGAGGGCCGTCTCGGCGGCGACCTTGGTCTCATTGGCGAGACGCGTTTCCTTGAGGGCAAGCATGGAGCGGGCCCGGCGAAGGAGAGGAACGATGTCGAGTTGGTGATGTCATCGGCGGTCTTTGAGTAGCGAGGTTGAGGCCACGCAGCGAGTTGAGGACGAGTGCGAGTCGGAGACAGGTGGCGGCGTCATGGAGAGCATTGGCCAAGGTTTTGACGCTACCGGTGTAGTCGGCAATGGTGCGGTCACCTTGCATCAAGGAGTGGCCCGATCGCGAGGAAGACGACGCGGGATTCCTTGTTGTCGCGAAGAGTCCCTCAATCGCGACCCACAAATCACGCGCGATTTAAATGCGTCGACCATCGGCCGAGTCCAAGATGTCGTCGGCGACAGAGCCATACAGACCAGTGAGGACGGCAGAGTCGGTGAGTGTCCAGGCAGGGTCGTCCGGATGTGCGACGTCGGAGCCATCGATATGAGAGAGGAGGCCAAACTTGATGCACATGGTCCGGAAGAACTTGGACCAGCGGGAGTAGTTGGCCGCCTTCATGTCGAGGGTGGTCGGGACATGGGACTTGACGGTGACCGTGCAGTAGGGGTTGAGGACGACCGGCGGCGACGTAGTTGGGACACCCGCGCTGAAGACAGAGCCGTTTTCGGCGGTAGCCGGGGAGGCAGAGGCGGAGGTGGCTGCAGCGGCGGCTGCAGCGGCGGCGGCCAAACCATCGATGGGGGCCGACATGGTGGAGGGGCGCAGTGAGTGGAGGTGGACGGGAGCCGGGGGGAGGCGGAGGAGTCGGCGAGGAAGACGCAGGGGACGAGGCGAGCGGCGGCGGAGAAGAAAACAGGGGCAGTGGAGAAGAAAACAGGGGCAGCGGCGGAGGTCTCAAGAAAGAAAGTCTGATACCATGTAGAATAGAGAGATTGGCTCAAAACACCACACACGCCAAAGGGCAAGGGGTGGCCTTGTATTAATAGGCATGAGAGAGATTACATACCTCAATTAGAGGAGCTAAACAAGGCAAGTACAACAATCGAAGGAAGAGTCTAATATACATTCCAAAATACTCTAATAGGTACGATAGAATTCCCTGGTAAGATGGGTATGCCTTTTTTGTCATGTAAAATGCAACTGAATTTGCAAAGAACGTTCATTTGATTCTTAATCCTGAATATGTCTCTCGGAAGCAAGGCATGAAGGCAACACCCAGTTTATCTCCCGTGCAACGTTAGCTTTGCCATTCTGAATCCTGAATTGTCAGAGCAAGTATGCAACGCATGCATTTAGTCATGCATAGTAGTTTTACCTATGACTTACCTGCATTTTTTCAATGTATTTCACATATATGTCAGTAAATTTGACGTTTGTAGTGAAACTAAAACACAACAAAAGGCCAATATACGCCTAAAAATGTACTAATTTGAAATATTTCCAACATCGCAAACAAGTCAATTCAAGATCACTAGTTAAACAAAGGAGCCACAAACTCAAGTGCTGTTCCAAACTCAGTAGTCTGCATGTTTGGCGAGTCGGTGTTCATTGTCAGGGAACTGCTATAGTATGTGACTACATAATCATTCTACCAAGAGTGAATTCAATAGGGATACAAATACACTCAGAGCCAGAAGGCCAGAGCTAACGAACTCAATCTTGTTGGCCTTGCTGGTGCTGCTCGACACCTGCTTGGCCTGGTTGTGGCACATAGGGGCATGCTCCTTCTATTGCTGTCTTTCGAGTCGGGAGGTAGTAACTGCTGTAGTCATGGAGGCGCAAGGAGGGGCAGCAACACGCAGGTGAGCAAAGGGGAGGAAGTAAAACTGACTTTTGCTTCTTCCCCTCCCCAGATCTTTCTCTTATAAGGGCATAGAATGGGCCGGGCTGGGCCTCATTGGCCCAGGTATTACAAGAATGGGATGACTCGCTGAATGATGCACGGCGAGGCAACCTAACCGGTGCTGATGTGCCTTGCTGTATATCTGGCTGAGCTGTTGGTATTGCTCCGTCGACTTTGGAACTGACCAAAGGTGATCTTCGCGGCCATGAAGGCGATGGCACGCTGTGTTTTCGTGCTTAAGGTGAGGAAGAGGCGACCATGGACAATGCTGAGCTAGGATAGGTTGTCTTCACACGAGGGAGTGAAGTCATACTTCATAGTACTCTTTTCTGATGTTGGTGTTTGTGAGATTGCCGGTGATGACAAGGGTTTCTTCAGAACAATTGTTCGACGAGGGGCTTCAACGACTGGCGTGGTTGTTGCTTCTTGTTTTGGTGTTCTTCCAGTCCTTGATTTTACAGAGGATGGGTAGTTGATTTCTTGGTTGTTTCTAAGGGATTACGGCTGCCTTAGCTGTCTTCTTGATTTAACTCTTGGCTTGGAGGACTCGGTGGAGGAGGTGTTTGAATGGTGAAAGTTTCCTGTTTTATCTCTGTGGTAGTGTCATTTGCACAATCTTTTTGAGCCATCGGATCGCTAGTTGCTTGATGTGAACTACGCTTCAAGTGTTCTTTAGAAAGAGTTGCAGTTGTTGCTTGGGCTGCTTCCTTGCTACAATTTATTTGCAATCTCATTTTCTTTGTGAGGAGTTGGAGATGTCTTTGTTTGAGATGTACTATGCTTAGAGCTAGAAGTTGCAACGAGGGTTCTCTTTTGCATGGTTTCTCTAAGACGCATCTTTCCTTTTCAAGGCTGCTTATCATCTGATCCACTGTCTGGTTTCCTCATTTTCTTTTTCATGATTGGAACTGGGTGGGGATAATGGCTGCTTGTTTCTTGAGATATTGCCAAGTTTTCCTCATAGCCAGGGGGTTTAGGGCTTCATATCCTGCCACATTGTTGTGATTGACTTCATGGACACAATTTGTAACCCCTTGGCCCCCTTCTTGCGAGACAGTTCTGCCCCTTGATGTACAACTCTTTCAGGCACTCTTCTGTTTTCTTGGCAATTAGTTGACATCTCTTCATTTAGATTTTTTCTTGTGGGAACAACTGGTTGCATAGCACTATTGCTTCCAACTTCAAGTAGATTGCTTGTTTCCTCTAAGCTAGGATCTTTGCTTTCTCTAGTAAGATCAGCTTCATGGATAAATTCGGCCTCATCATCAGTGCTAATACTTCCTTTCTCTTCGCAATTGCCACTTGCTGTATCTGATGCTTTGGTTTCACTCTCTATGTTGACATCTGGATCTTGATAGCTATGTTGTTGCAGAGTCTCGCTGTGCTTTTGAGTTCAAATCTGAGTCGACCAAGATTTCATCAAAATCACAGAACAACTCTGCATTCCCTACAGAGGAAAGCTCACTCTTATCCTGGCCTTCACCTAGCGTTTCTGCTATAGGACTATCAATGTCTGATAGCTCCACCTCTGAGAACACCTAGATCAAGAGCTCACGATGTTCATTATGCACACACAAATAAATTATCAGTAAGGCGGCAACACGGATTGAGCATGCCTCAATATTGAAGTCTTCTTGGAATTTATCCCTGCTGCAATTCCATGGCAGATCAATGTCATCCAGAGTGAACACCGTCATGTTGGACTTGGACTGCGGAAAGCAAGTGTTGAACATGATGCTGAACATGCTCTGCTCGTGATCTTTGTCGCCGACATGGATGCACTCAATGACAACATCACCTTGTATTTGACACTCTGTGTTAGCCTTGATCGCCACCCTTTCCGCCTATAAGAGAACATCCACAGTCAGAACACATCAAGTCATCAGGAGACCATTAGACAGCACTTGCAGAATTGAGAAACCATCACCTGCTTATACTGCTTGATCCTTGGTGTGCGAAAGAGAACCTTCGGCGATGGCGATGTATCCATCTGCGCATGCGGTTCTTGACCGTGGACACGAATAATCGGCCTGCATCCTCCATTGCCGTCAAAAATTGGAACAACTCCTGAGGATCAGACAGTCCAAGATAAAAGGGAAAATTTGTTCAGTAGCACTGAAAGTTCACTGCTTTCGGAAAATACCACCGAAAAAACCGGGGTCTGAAAATTACCACCAAAAGATTCAAATCGCTTCGGGACTTACCACTCTAGACAAAAATACCCTTACCCCTCCGCTC
This sequence comes from Dendrocalamus sinicus, assembly GCA_036346575.1. NCBI lineage: Eukaryota > Viridiplantae > Streptophyta > Magnoliopsida > Poales > Poaceae > Dendrocalamus > Dendrocalamus sinicus. The sequence goes on along the minus strand of CM070658.1, from coordinate 12,781,258 downwards.
CTCCTCCGCCGCCGCCACCTCCCTGCCCCTCTTCTCCCCCGGATGCGGCGCTCCTCAGCAAGAAGCCCCCGGACGACGACCTTGAGTGCCTGGATCCACTTCTTCATCTTGACGTCGAGGACGCCCCACTCCACGCGCTGCACCTTCTCCAGGCTCATCTTGTCTACCCCAAGCACGGCGAGGCACTCCATAAGCGTGTCGGCGCACCTCTTCGTGGGCTGCACAGCTCGGCGCATATCACGCCGCGACATGGCGCTGCGATGTCCCCGAGGAGGCGACGGTGTCTGAGTGATGAGATAGGGCGAGATCTCGTCGTCGGATACCGAGGTCCTGCCGCCCGCACCACCGGACTCGTCTCCCTCGCCGGCGTGGTTGGCGAAAGAGGGGCAACTAGGTCGGAGGCTGAGGAGGAGAAGGACGGTACTGTAAGTGAGAGCCGACGAAGGAGGGAGGCGTGCAGGTCTGTCGGGATCCCGGATTTCCAAACCCGGACCCTCTGTGTATTACAGCACTAGTCCCAGATGAAAGCTAGTGCACACAGTTACACAGAAATGATTACATAACCAACAGTGCTTTATTACAATATTAAAGAGTACTGACCGAAAGGTCTCATTATTATAAATGAGGTTTCAAGACCTCGCACACACGAAACACAGCGGAAGCGAAAATAAATTCAGCGGAGACCCATCAATACGCCACAAGTAATTGACTAGAGAGCGCGACCTAGTACTCCGGAAATCATTCGTCGAAGCCACCCGAGAAGTAGTCGTAGTCTCCCTCTTGAGCTTCGTATTCCTCAGAGTATTATTTTTGAGTGCAGCATGTGAGTACATAAAGTACTCCGCAAGTCTTGGGAAAATGCAATAGATACAAGGCTTAACAAAGGAGGGTTATATGGTTCTTTTGCACAAAGTAATATTTTATTTCAAATACCATTAAGTAATTTCTAAGGCATCATTTTGATCAATTAATTGTTTTAACTGAAACTAATAAGCCTTGAATAGTGGAGGTTCTATCCACCAACACTAGTTAACCAACTTTAACCGATAAAGTTTAAAACTGCGGGTTACATCCACCCTCTGTGGCTCCAACTGCCAGGATACCCTTCCGAGAGTTCCCTCCACTCTCGGAATACCAAAACTTTGATTTTAAAACCAAAACCAAAAATCTACTATGTGAATACATTCCTTGCCCGCCTTTGACCGTGGGCACGGCTATTCGAATAGTTTGACACTCTGCAGAGGTTGTACAACTTTACCCCCAAGAGATAAATTATCTTAACAGTCACCACGCTTCCTTTGGCATGAGACACAGATAAAATATCAGAAAGTCTTTTCCTCACTTTAGTCTAGTTAGACACCACTCGCTGAGGTTTCACAGCAGAAGGGTTAAATCCACCCAGTCCGAAGCCCTCTCTTGCGCCATATGAGTACAGTAAATCTCTGTCCCTCACTGTGAATAACCAGTAAATCCCTAGCACCCACTTTCCACTCGTGGCACCTAAACAAAACTATCATGATTTAATCAGCTAGGTCGTACCCATGTAGACTCGGGGTTGTACGGTAGTGCTCAGTCTGGACAATCACAAGCGTCGATCCTTAATCGACTAGGGCAGAACATACACTTTACAAGATCTCGTGCTTGCCGCACCAATCCAAACCAACCATCCACCCCAGTTTAAACCAACTTTCACATTTTATTTTATTTTTAAAAACACAGTGGCAACACCAGTCACCACTTATTTCTAAATACCATTACCAGTTGAATGACATATGATTTCCCATTTCATGATTACAAAAGAATTAAATAGCATGACTAAGCATTATACTACCGTCTAATATTACCAAAGGATTATGTAATTCTCATTATTGAGACAAAGGTAATACTAGCGTTACAAGGGTACATGGCATTCAAGTTCAATTGAGGGCATAACAAGGTTGGATTTAACTAATGCCTTAATACCAGAATTAGAGTTCTAATTAAATATCGATGCACATAAATTTAAAATAATTAAAAATATTTATCAAACATAGGTTCAAAATGATCAAAGGAGACTTGCCTTCTTGCACGCTCTATGGGTCTTCTTGTCATGGAGTGGAGAGATCTTCGACAACGGTGGAATCTACGCACAAAAAAGACGAAACAAACAAAGCAAATAAATACAACAAAATTCAAATAAAATCAAAAATTCAAATAGAGGCCATATTTGGATAGATTATGATTTTAGAAGAATTTAGAAGTTTGAACGGCTTAATTTGGAGTTAAAATGAGAAAGTTATGCTCATTTGAAAATCTCAGTTTGAATAAATCCAAAAATTATTAAATTTCTGACAGGTGGGACCCACTGGCAGTATTTAATTTTTGATCTTTTATTTTATTTCTTTACTCGAGTCTATGACAGTGGGACCCACATCACGGTGAGCCCACGTGCTCGACCTCGACACGTGGGACCTATTGGGCTCTGGGCCCATATGTCGATGGCCGATCTGAGCAGGTGGGGCCCAAATGTCGGTGCCCTGAGCCGACAGCGGTGACGGACGGGGCCCGCATGTCGGTCACGGGTTTTAAAAAAATGGCTAAACCTCGTGTGGGGCCGGGAGCTCGAGCAGCCGAGGGAGCGAGGAGAGAGGATAACGCGCTAGCCAATCGCCACTTGGGTGTTGCTTACCCATATAGGGTAAGTAACCCTTTGAGTACCTCTTGAAAGGGCGGGCGAGGTGGCGGAGGCGATGGCGCGACGGCGAGGTGGCCGAGTGGTTGGGTGAGGTCCAAAACGAGGTCCGGTGCGGCGGTTACGCCGGAGGGTCGGCGTGGCTCGGGGATTAGCGGCGGCGGCGGCGGGGAGGCGGCGCGCCGCACGGTGCCGGTGCGGCGGTGATCCGGCGGCGGGAAGAGGCGGCCGAGGTGCGCACGGGCACGGTGAAGGTGGTGGCGGCGTCGGCGGGGCGCGAGGGTGATCGAGGCTCTGGCGATTTCTTGCCGGAGGTGGAGGCGGTGGCGGAGCCGAGGCTCACGGCGCGGGGGCTCTCGGGTGGCGGAGAGGGGCAATTAGAAGCGGAGTGGGGTGGGACGAGATGGGCGGAGCTCGAGGCACCTTTTATAGGGGCAGAGGGGGAGCAGGGGCGCGGCGATTACTCACCGGGGCTGGCGGCCGGAAAAGGAAGGGAAGGCGGGAGGAAAGGAAATGGGGGCAGAGAAGGAAGGGAGGCGCGGGATTAGGGGGATCTGGTTGTGGCGGTGCCCGAGGATTCCAAAGCCGGAGAGAGCCGAGGAAGGAAAGGCCGGATTGGGCGCGGATATGGTCGCCGAAGCAAGAAAGGAAAGAGGGGGAAGAAAGAAGGAAGGAGGCGGTGCCGCAGGGAGGAAAGGCCTGACGGGCGGGGCCCAGGCGGCAGCGGGAGCGGGGCGCGGGCGGCTGACGGGAGGGACCCGCAGGGCAGTGAGAGGACGGGAGAGGGAGGCGTGGGCGCCAGATGGACAACGGATCGGGTGGCCACGTGTCGCCCAAAGGGTAGGGGAAGTCGGGATGGCTGACTGACGGGCCGGGCCCGCTTGGCGGAGGGAGAGGGAAGTGCGGCCTGGATTGGGCTGTGCAACGATGTGGGCGGATCTGGCCGTCCACACGTTAGCCGGAGGTGGAGGGGAGGGATTTTTAATTTTATAATTTGATTTTTATTTTCAGAAAAGGCTCAAAAATTATTTAGGCGTCAGAAAAAATGAAAATACCTCCAAAAATTCCAGAAAAATTCACAGAAGCTCCTGGAGATATTTTGAACTTAATAAAATTATTTCCAACTAATGTTGGTATTTAATTTTTATACTTTAAAATACGTTTTAAACTTTAAAAATAGGTTTTAAACTCCAGAAAATCCAGAAAACCAAACAAAAGCCAAATAAAATCCAAATATTTTAAAATAATTAATTTGAAATTAATTTTTTCCAGAAAGCAAATTTTGGGATGTTACAACCTACCCCCATTAGAAAGAATCTCGACCCCGAGATTCGGACGGACTGGGAAAAAGATTAGGGAACTCTGCTCTTAGATCTTCTTCACGCTCCCATGTCGCTTCTGACTCGGAATGGTTGCTCCACTGCACTTTACAGAATTGGATGACCTTGTTTCGCGTACGACGCTCTGCTTCATCCAATATCTTGACTGGATACTCTGGATAGGTTAAGTCCTCTTTCAAGTTCACTTCATCTAGAGGCATCTGTTCTTCTGGTACTCTGAGATATTTTCTTAGCTGGGACACATGGAAGACGTCGTGCACCTTTGACAACTGAGGTGGAAGTTTCAACTGGTAAGCAACTTCCCATCTTTTTGCGGTAACAGGAAATGGTCCAATGAATCTAGGGGCAAGCTTTCCACTAACTCCAAAACGTCGCATTCCCTTGAGAGGCGAAACTTTCAGATAAACATGATCTCCAGGTACAAACTCTAATGTTCTTCGACGATTGTCCGCATAGCTTTTCTGTCTGGTTTGAGCTGTTTTTAATCTGTCCTGGATTAGGTGAACTTGTTCCTCAGCCTGTTTCAACACATCTGGTCCAAACACTTGTCCTTCTCCTGTTTCTTTCCAATACAACGGCGTCCTGTATTTCGTGCCATATAAAGCTTCAAATGGAGACATTTGCAAGCTGGATTGATAACTGTTATTATAGGAAAACTCCGCATAGGGCAAACTTCGATCCCAATTAGTCTTATCCGCTAGGACACAAGCTCTCAACATGTCTTCCAAAATTTGATTTACTCTTTCTGTTTGACCATCTGTATGTGGATGATATGCGGTGCTAAAATTTAAGTTTGTGCCCAAAAGTCTATGTAGCTTCTGCCAAAATCTCGAGGTGAATTGAGATCCTCGATCTGACACAATCTTCTTTGAAACTCCATGCAAACACACTGTTTTTGACATATACAACTCTGCGAGTCTATCCCCCAAATATGTTGTCTTTACTGGACTGAAATGTGCGACTTTTGTCAGACGATCCACAATAACCCAGATTGAATCGTGCCCTGATTTTGTTCTTGGCAATCCGGTTATAAAATCCATACCAATCTCTTCCCATTTCCACTCAGGTATCTGCAAGGGTTGCAAAAGTCCAGCAGGTCTTTGATGTTCAGCTTTAATCTGTTGGCACACATCACACAGAGCTACGTACTCGGCAATCTCTCTTTTCATACTCGACCACCAATACCTTTCCTTGAGACCTTGGTACATCTTTGTACTCCCAGGGTGAATTGAATATCTAGATTCATGGGCTTCCTTCAGAATTAACTCCTTTATTTCTCTCTTTTCAGGTACAATGATTCTTTTCCCAAACCAAATGATACCTGCTTCATCTTCTGAAAATCCTGGTGCTTTTCCTTTCTTCATGTTTTCCTTAATTTCCTTGACATATTTATCATCTTTTTGAGCTGTCTTGATCTGGTCCTCTAGAGTTGGCTGAACCTCCAAAGTAGCCAGGAATCCTTCCTCTACTACTTCCAAATTGAGCATTGGAATTCCTCTTGAAGTGCGAGCATCTGTCTTTAATCAACGGTTTATTCTGATAACTCTTTCTGCTCAAAGCATCAGCTACTACATTGGCCTTTCCTGGATGATAATGTATCCCAACATCATAATATTTTATTAACTCAAGCCATCTCCTCTGCCTCATATTGAGATCGGGTTGGGTAAATATATACTTCAAACTTTTGTGATCCGTATAGATCTCACAGCGATTACCGATTAAATAATGCCTCCATATTTTTAGAGCATGCACGATGACAGCAAGCTCTAAATCATGGGTTGGATAATTCCCCTCATGGGGTCGCAATTGTCTTGAAACACAGGCTACTACCTTTCCTTCTTGCATCAGAACACAGCCTAGTCCTTGCCTTGATGCATCGCAGAAGACTTCAAAATCCTTTCTAATATCCGGAAGGGTCAACACTGGAGCAGAAGTTAACCTCTTCTTTAGCTCTTGAAAACTATCCTCACACGATTTACTCCATTCAAACTTCTTTTCCTTCTTTAGTAACTGTGTGAGAGGTCTGGCAAGCTTGGAGAACCCTTCAATAAAGCGACGATAATAACCGGCCAATCCCAAAAAGCTTCTGATCTCGGATACTGACTTTGGTTGTGTCCAATTGAGCACATCATTTACTTTATCAGGGTCTACGGGCACTCCACCTGCAGAAATCACATGACCCAGGAAAGCTACTTTCTTCGACCAGAACTCACACTTGCTAAACTTGGCATACAGCCGGTGTTCTCTGAGCTTTTCCAAAACTATCCTCAAATGTTCTGCATGCTCTTCCTCATTTCGGGAGTATATCAAAATGTCAGCAATGAACACTACCACAAACTTATCCATATATTCCATAAACACCTTATTCATCAGATTCATAAAATATGCGGGGGCATTTGTTAGGCCAAAAGACATCACTGTATACTCATACAATCCATAATGAGTAGCAAATGCTGTCTTTGGTATGTTTTCTGGTCTTATCTTCAATTGGTGATAACCTGATTGAAGATCAATCTTGGAGAAGACACATGAACCTTTCAACTGATCAAACAGATCATCTATTCGGGGCAAAGGGTACTTGTTCTTAATTGTCACATCATTCAGGGATCGATAATCCACACACATGTGAAGACTACCATCCTTCTTCTTCACTAGAAGTACTGGTGCTCCCCAGGGCAAAGTACTTGGTCTTACAAAACCTTTCTCTTGCGCCTCTGAACTTGTCGCTTAACTTCGCCAAGTCATTTGCGGGCATACGATAAGGTCTCTTGGAGATTGGAGCCGCACGGATACTAGGTTGATAACAAACTCAATTTCTCATGTCTGTGGCATTAGGGTAAATCTTGAGAAATACATCGGATATTCACATACTATAGGCACCTTTTCCAAAGTTACTTCCTTCAAACTGTTCAACCCATACCTATTACGAGAAGATGTGTCCGACTTATACCTTACTTGGATTCCATCCGAGTTGGTAATAATAACGACACGATCGGCACAATCTATCTGCCCTTTATACTTGGTTAACCAATCCATACCAAGGATGACATCTAGACTCTTGGAATCTATTATAATAAGATTAGCTAAGAACTTTACTCCATTTATATCTACTGATTGCGCTTAGGCAAAAGCGTGTTAGTCCTCATTTCCTTTCCGTGATTGGACTAGCATAGGGTTCTTAAGCAAACGCACATCCCAATTATATCTTTCAACAAAATCTTTTGACACAAAAGAATGCGAAGCTCGAGAATCAAATAATGCTTGATGCGACCCGAGTTGACAAGAAACTTACCCAGAACTACGTCGGGTGCATTCTGGGCTGCCTCCGCAGTAACATGGTTAAGATGTCCTCTGCTCATTGTCTGCGGAGTCCTTGGAGTTTGTGGTGCCCCACGGCCTTGACCTGCAGTTGGAGCTCGTGCTGGTGTGGTCCCCAAGTTGAAACGAACAGGGGTCACAGCTGGGCGCTTCTGGGGATAGTTGCTGGCATAATGTCCCATGTTCTTGCAGTTAAAACACTACACTCCTGCCGCTGAGGTCCTGTTCTGCGGTGGTTGGCCACCATTGCCTGCCCGAGGTGCTTGCGGATTTGGGCGGGGTCCTGCAAATGGAGTCCTTGGCACACTTGACTCTGAGGGCTTATTGAACTGGGGTGGATTAGGACGAAATCGAGAACTACTTGCTCCCTGCTGAGCTTGAAATTTTCTCTTCCTTGTCTCATACAGTTGACGTTGAGCATCTTCTTGTATGAAGTTCTTGTTCACCATATGTTGGAAGGTTGGGTAATCATTAGACACCAGCTGCACCTTGAGGTTGGGATCAAGTCCTTGCATGAACCTCCAATCTTCGTGGTCTCTGATGCGACATCTTCTGATGCATACCTGGACAGTTGGGTGAACTTGTTCAGGTATTCAGAAACACTGAGGTTTCCTTGCTGCAGTTAATAAAATTCCCTTTTTTTCATTTCCATTATTCCCGTAGGAATATGCACAGTGCGGAAAGCCTCAACAAATTCATCCTAGGTGATGGCTTGCACATTTTGATGGGCGGCGCAGTAATTCTCCCACCAATTAGCAGCAATTCCCTTAAGTTGATGGGCGGCATACAAGACCTTTTCATGATCATTACACTGAGTTAAGATCAACTTCTTCTCCACATCCTTGATCCAATCATTGGCCTCTAATGGATCCACTGAACCAGCAAAAGTAGGAGGTCTTGTCCTCATAAATTCTCCCAACTTAGACTGGGGTGCTTGGTTTGGTTTCTGCGGGGCTTGTTGCACCTGGTTCTGAGCAAGGGCTTGGAGCAGTTGCAATTGCATAGCCATCATTTACTCCAAGTTAGGCGCTTGAGCAGGAGGTGGTGGAATGTTGTTATCTGGCTGGGCATTGGCATCACGGCTGCTGCCAGGGTTGCTCCTTGTGTTCACCATCTGAAGTGGTTTCCAGGGTTAGCAAAAGGTAAGAGGGAACTAGCATAGGTAAGAGATTAGGGGGAAACTAAACAACATCCCAAACCAACACGCAAGGAAGAAGCAAGCAACAACTTAGGGAAAACTTATATTGAAATCAAGATAGTTTTATGAATGGCTGTACCACAAGTGCACATATGCTTGGTACAGTCCATCTAGCACACCAAAATATAATAAAGCGTTCTAAGAACGTGGACATTTATTTGGGTACTGCTGACTCAACCTACTAATCCTCCAAGAAGACGCGCTCCTCAGGGTCCTCCTCCGGGTCCTCCTGGCGCTCATTTACGTGGTGTCGAGAACAATCACACGCGGCTGAGGCGCGAGGACGGGAACGGTTACGACTGGAGGCAGTCAACTGGGAACAAGAGCGAGAACGGAAAAGTCTGCGTCTTTTGCTGGGTTCGCCGATGTCGATGTCTGGTAGAGGACTCGGACGTCGCACCTTCTTGCATGCTGTGAGCCTGGTGCGGAGTCCCGGACGTCAAGTTGGTGCTTGGTTGTTGGGGACGACAGCTGGTACGGGCGAAGACGGCGTGTAGTCAGCTGCAGCTCAGAGACGTCCTAGCTTGAACTCTGTTGCCTGACTCTGACGAAGCTAGGCACGGAGAGTGTCGGAGTGCTGATAGCTGGAAGTGAGAAGCATTCGAAGCTGTCTGATCTCCTCCAAAGCTCTAGTGTAGGTGACTGCCATCGCCTGGGTAAGCTGCACCTGATGCGAAAGTCGAGGATCATCAACTGGAATGTCAAAGGGCTCTGGATACCTCTGTCCTGCTCGAGGAGTGATGAAGAAACAAAAGGGTGACAGATGAACAGCTTCCTTGTGAAGATGGCACAAGTCAGCTATGGCGAGGCGAGCTGCGTCCTGTATAGCATCGTAACAGCGGGTCCGGGGATGCTCGATGGGGTACGTGTGGGAGTTGAATTCCTCATCCCGTGCATACAGGAATACCTCCATCGACCAAGAGTCCCGATCCAGGATCCGAGTCTTCCGCCCCCTAAAGATAGGTGGCTGGCGATACTCGAGGCATTGCATAAGCTGCCGGAGAAGGCTAGCAAATGCTCCAGCACTCTCGCCATGCGTGTTGTAGTCCCATGACCTAGCAGAGGATGAACCGGCCATCTACAAAGTTGAAATAATAGAAAAGATTAGTAAAATTTTTAACAAGTGAATTTTTAAGGACAAAAATGAGATACTAAGTAAGAAAATAGTAGAAGCAAAGAAGCTTATATATTTTTAATATACTTATCCTACAGTCAAATTGGCTCTGATACCATCTCTGTCGGGACCCCGGATTTCCAAACCCGGACCCTCTGTGTATTACAGCACTAGTCCCAGATCAAAGCTAGTGCACACAGTTACACAGAAATGATTACATAACCAACGATGCTTTATTACAATATTAAAAATTACTGACCGAAAGGTCTCATTATTACAAATGAGGTTTCAAGACCTCGCACACACGAAACACAGCGGAAGCAAAAATAAATTCAGCAGAGACCCATCAATACGCCACAGGCAATTGACTGGGGAGCGCGACCTAGTACTCCGGAAATCCTTCGTCGAAGCCACCCGAGAAGTAGTCGTAGTCTCCCTCTTGAGCTTTGTATTCCTCTGAGTATTATTTTCGAGTGCAGCATGTGAGTACATAAAGTACTCCGCAAGTCTTGGGAAAAATGCAATAGATGCAAGGCTTAACAAAGGAGGGTTATATGGTTCTTTTGCACAAAGCAATATTTTATTTCAAATACCATTAAGTAATTTCTAAGGCATCATTTTGATCAATTAATTGTTTTAACTGAAACTAATAAGCCTTGAATAGTGGAGGTTCTATCCACCAACACTAGTTAACCAACTTTAACCGATAAAGTTTAAAACTGCGGGTTACATCCACCCTCTGTGGCTCCAACTGCCAGGATACCCTTCCGAGAGTTCCCTCCACTCTCAGAATACCAAAACTTTGATTTTAAAACCAAAACCAAAAATCTACCATGTGAATGCATTCCTTGCCCGCCTTTGACCGTGGGCACAGCTATTCGAATAGTTTGACACTCTGCAGAGGTTGTACAACTTTACCCCCAAGACATAAATTATCTTAACAGTCACCACGCTTCCTTTGGCATGAGACACAGATAAAATATCAGAAAGTCTTTTCCTCACTCTAGTCTAGTTAGACACCACTCGCTGAGGTTTCACAGCAGAAGGGTTAAATCCACCCAGTCTGAAGCCCTCTCTTGCGCCATATGAGTACAGTAAATCCCTGTCCCTCATTGTGAATTACCAGTAAATCCCTGGCACCCACTTTCCACTGGTGGCACCTAAACTAAACTATCATGATTTAATCAGCTAGGTCGTACCCATATAGACTCGGGGTTGTACGGTAGTGCTCAGTCTGGACAATCACAAGCGTCGATCCTTAATCGACTAGGGCAGAACATACACTTTACAAGATCTCGTGCTTGCCGCACCAATCCAAACCAACCATCCACCCCAGTTTAAACCAACTTTCACATTTTATTTTATTTTTAAAAACACAGTGGCAACACCAGTCACCACTTATTTCTAAATACCATTACCAGTTGAATGACATATGATTTCCCATTTCATGATTACAAAAGAATTAAATAGCATGACTAAGCATTATACTACCGTCTAATATTACCAAAGGATTATGTAATTCTCATTATTGAGACAAAGGTAATACTAGCGTTACAAGGGTACATGGCATTCAAGTTCAATTGAGGGCATAACAAGGTTGGATTTAACTAATGCCTTAATACCAGAATTAGAGTTCTAATTAAATATCGATGCACATAAATTTAAAATAATTAAAAATATTTATCAAACATAGGTTCAAAATGATCAAAGGAGACTTGCCTTCTTGCACGCTCTATGGGTCTTCTTGCTGCGGAGTGGAGAGATCTTCGACAACGGTGGAATCTACGCACAAAAAAGACGAAACAAACAAAGCAAATAAATACAACAAAATTCAAATAAAATCAAAAATTCAAATAGAGGCCATATTTGGATAGATTATGATTTTAGAAGAATTTAGAAGTTTGAACGACTTAATTTGGAGTTAAAATGAGAAAGTTATGCTCATTTGAAAATCTCAGTTTGAATAAATCCAAAAATTATTAAATTTCGACGAGTGGGACCCATCGCGTATTTAATTTTGATCTTTTATTTTATTTCTTTACTCGAGTCTATGACAGTGGGACCCACATCACAAGAAGCCCATCGTGCTCGGCCTCGACACGTGGGACCCATTGGGCTCTGGGCCCATATGTCGATGGCCGCAAAGCGGGGCTCAACCGGTGTCGGCCCACCTGAGCAAACAGCAGCTAACAGACGGGGCCCGCATGTCAGCGCGGGTTTTAAAAGAAATGGCTCAACCTCAATGTGCGGAGCCGGGGGCTCGAACGCGCACCGAGCGAGCCATGGGGAGAGGGATAACGCGGCTAGCCAACTGGCCACTTGGGTGTTGCTTACCCATATAGGGTAAGTAACCCCTTTGAGGTACATCTTTGGAGGGGTGGCGGAGGTGGCCGGGGCGATGGCGCCGCGCGGGTGGCCGGAGTGGTTCGGGTGAGGTCCAAAACGGGGTCCCGGGGCGAAGGCGGTTCTGTCGGAGCGGTCGGCGTGCCTCGGGGATTAGCGAAGGTGGCCGGGACGGGAGGAGCGGCGGCGCAGCATGGGTGCTTCGGTGCGGCGGCGATCCGACGGCGGGAAGAGGCGATCGAGGTGTCCCCGAGGTGCGCGCGGGCACGGTGAAGGTGGTGGCGGCGTCGGCCGGGCGCGAGGGTGATCGAGGCTCTGGCGATTTCTCGCCGGAGGTGGAGGCGGTGGCGGAGCCGAAGGCTCACGGCGCGGGGGCTCTCGGGTGGCGGAGAGGGGCAATTAGAGGCGGAGTGGGGTGTGATGAGATGGGCGGGCTCGGGCACCTTTATACGGAGGGGCGGAGCGAGGCGCGGCGATGCTCGCCACGGGGTGGCCAAAAAGGAAGGGAAGGCGGGAGGAAAGGAAAGGGGGGGCAGAGAAGGAAGGGAGGCGCGGGATTAGGGGGATCTGGTCGCGGCGGTGCCCGAGGTTTCCAAAGCCGGAGAGAGCCGGGGAAGGAAAGGGAAAGAGGGGGAAGAAAGAAGGAAGGAGGCGGTGCGCGGAGGAAAGGCTCGACAGGCGGGCCCAGCGCAGCGGCGGCGAGCGCGCGCGGCGATCAGGCTGGGCCAGCGGGCGTGTGAGGAGGAAAGAGGGAGGCGCGGGCGCCAGACGGACGACGGATTGGGTGGCCACGTGTCGCCCAAAGAGGAGGGGGAAGGCGGGATGGCTGATTGACGGCCGGGCCCGCTTGGCGGAGGGAGAGGGAAGTGCGGCCTGGATTGGGCCATGCGACGACGTGGGTGGATCTGGCCGTCCACGAGTCGGCCGGAGGTGGAGGGGAGGGATTTTCAATTTTATAATTTGATTTTTATTTTCAGAAAAGGCTAGGAAATTATTTAGGCCTCAGAAAAAAAAATATGAAAATACCTCCACAAATTCCAGAAAAATTCACAGAAGCTCCTGGAGATATTTTGGACTTAATAAAATTATTTCCAACTAATGTTGGTATTTAATTTTTATACTTTAAAATACTTTTTAAATTTTAAAAATAGGTTTTAAACTCCAGAAAATCCAGAAAACCAAACGAAAGCCAAATAAAATCCAAATATTTTAAAATAATTAATTTGAAATTAATATTTTCCAGAAAGAAAATTTTGGGATGTTACAAGGTCCTCCGCAGCGAGCGGCGACGTCCCGCGGATCAGCAGTTGGCGGAACTCCTCTGCGAGCCGAACCATCACGGCCTGCAGCGTCGCCTCCGCGCGCGCGCCGGTCGCGCCCACAAGGGTGGCGGCCGCGTCCAGGTACTCCTCGGCGTCCTCCGACGAATCGAACAGCAGCCTATCCCCCCCCCCCGCCGGCGACTTCCACCGCTCCACAACCCGCACCGCCTCCTCCACCGCAGTGTCCCTCTCCTCGTCCCTGGCCACGTCGTCGGGGTCGGGCTCCTCCCGCTCTTCTGCCCCAGAGGCCTCGTCTTCCAGGATGGATTCGGGGGCGGCGGCGACCGCGTTTGGGGGAGGCGGGAATAGGTCGGACATGAGGGAGAGGCGGTTGTCGAGTAGGAGGCGAGAGCGAGGAGGAGGCGGCGGTAGAAGGAGAGGCGGAGAGGGGCAGGGAGGTGGCGGCGGAGGGGTAAGGGCATTTTTGTCCAGAGTGGTAAATCCCGAAGTGATTTGAATCTTTTGGTGGTAATTTTCGGACCCCGGTTTTTTCGGTGGTATTTTCCGAAAGCAGTGAATTTTCAGTGCTACTGAACAAATTTTCCCAAGATAAAATGGTTCCTGCCTCATGCCCTTTAGGAACCCCCTTAGCCTTATCACATATTGCATGTACCTCCAATGAGAGGGCTGTCCCTTGCTGCTGCAGCTGTGGTCGTTCGAGCGCTTCACCTCGGACGACCTTTGCTAGACGACATGGGTCCGTACGGGCCGAAGATGTATCCGGGGGGAGATGTCGACCGACCGACGATGGGTTCTCTCTGTGTCGTCGACGGGTAAGTAATATGTCAATTAGTTATTTCCTTTGTACTAATGACGGTCGTATGTAACACCTATTCATCCTTGCAGGTGCAGTTCGCACATGTGCAGGTCACGCGGGCGTATCTACCCTTTGTTGAGCAGATCGACCGCCTCATGGGCGACGACGTGCGCTGGGAGCCGTACTCACATGCGACACTACTGGACCGTGCTCCCGATGGGTTGTCGACACTCTGCTAGCGCGACCGGGCTTTCTGGCTGACGCGCCGGAAGCTCATCTGCGACATCTTCATAGAGGACTACTCGCCGTAGCGAGTGATGCGGCAGTTTGGATGATTAACCATTTTATGTCTTTTCCTTCAGGCTGACGTCGGTGTTTTGATCTTTATGGAGGGCCAGAGTATGCTGCATAGGCTCACCGCAGGTGCCGAGGTGAGCCACTAGGACAACATTAGTGCGTGGTGTCGTATCACAGACTGGGGTAGACGTGTCGTCACCCTGTTGTCCTGCACGAGGCTACCAGCCGCCTCCACGGCCACGCCCAACACACGAACGGTTCGGCCACCGGTGCCGCCCCGATCGGCGTGGCACTACTTCGGAGGTTCTACGTAGGCATGTCCTAAAGCACCTCACCCGGACGAGGCTGGAGGATCTGCCTGAGGACGGCCTCGTACACCGCTAGTGCAGATGTTCTCGCGTCCTCTGTACATCCCTAGCTTCCCCACATGGGGGCTGTACTCCACGTCGTACGCCCCTCCTCCAGGCGTGATGGTGCGAACTAAGGGTATCATACGATCTCGGTTTTATCGCAATGCTTAACATCAGAAACTAACGATATTCCTTTTGCAGGTCTTTTCCCGCCTGCGGGTTGGCGCCTCGCGAGCCCTGACGATCGGACCAAGATTTCTGAGTCGGGCAGCGGCGTCTGGTTTGCACCTCGCGGCACACCACTAGAGGTTCTCTCCGGGAGTGCCCTCACCGGTGCATCGGAGGGCGCAGGCAGCGGTGCAGCCGACTCCAGCAACTCAGGGGCATCCGCGACGGTCTCCTGATCGTCTTACGTTGTCAGGGCATCGTCACCCGTTGCAGCGGAGGATGGCCAAGCGGGGCCGTACGGGAGGACGCGGGCACAGAGTCGGGGCAGACCAGGGTGGCGACTTAGGGTAGTGGTAGCTGTACACCATTTGTTCATATACTGTTTACGCTTGTTATTTACAATGTGAACTTTTTAGTACTGTGTCGTGCTTACTTGTACTTCTCCTTACCTACTCGATGTGCGCTCCAAACGAATAGTGAACTTCAATGATGGCAACTGCACGAAGATAACAACCAATCCATTACATGCTTAAGAACATTGCACATTAATTTGAACAGTCCTACATACTACGGTACAACCATATACCTCGTTGCTTATATGTCAAAAAAGGCTCGTGGCACCCACATGGAGTATTGCTGAGGGGGCTGCATCAGACGGGGCTGGCCGTCGTTGTAGTGGCACGCACATATGCAGCTAGGGTTTGCACAGCAACATGTCGGATTGTAGGAGCTTCCTATGTTAACAACCTCGTTGCCCTCTCGCGTTGCATCTGTTGGTGGATGTCGTTGTTCTCCTTATTGAGAGTGTCGATTCGCTCCTCCAACTCAAAGATTCGATCCCATAATGCATCCACATACCTGACAATATACAGTTCATGAGGAGGGTCGATCCAGCGGGCAAAGTCGCATTTTGCCATCTGCGGGAAAGGGCGGTAAACATAGAGGCTCTATAAGCAGTAACGAAAAATGTACTATTAGCAATTTATACCCCGGAGTGTGGGCATCGGAAGAAACATCGCCCGCCAGCGAACTGGCCTTCGACGACCTGCACGATCACATTCTCATTGTGTCTGCATTTTGGCCACACTGGTTGAGCACGCCTGCTGTGTATCAAGCGGTAGTTAGGACCGAAGTCCTCCCTCCTTTCCACGGGAAGGTCTTCCTTTGGTGACTCCACTCCGACTGGCCCCTCGGCGTCCGCCATGGTATATATATGCACGACGGAGGTCCTTCGTTCAATTTACAGGGTTCTCTACTCATACTTTCATGGGACCCTAACCGTGCTTTTTATATAGAACGAGAGAACTTAGTGCAATGACCACACGACAAAAATGGGCAGCTTTGTCCAGAGATATGACAAAAGAGATCAGCTTTGCGCAATGACATGACAAAAGAGTTCAGTTTTGCGCAGTGACATGACAAAAGAGGTCAGCTTTGCACAGATACATGACATAAGAGGGCAGCTTTGCACAGTGACATGATAAAAGGAGGCAGCTTTGCGCAGTGACATGACAAAAGGGGCCAGCTTTGAGTAGTGACATGACAAAAGGGGGCAGCTTTGCGCAGTGACATGATAAAAGAGGGCAGTTTTGTGCAGTGACATGACAAAAGAGGGCAGCTTTACATAGAAACATGACAAAAGAGGCCAGCTTTGCACAGAGACATGACAAAAGAGGCCAGCTTTGCATAAAGACATGACAAAAGAGGCCAACTTTGCACAGTCACATGGCATGACGACGCAGCTTTTCGTAGTGACATAACAGCATGGCCCAGCTTTACTCAGTGCCAGGACCACGCGCACCAGCTTTACACGTACTAGTAGAGGAAAAACGGACCCTATAAATTGGGGTGCGTTCTATTTCACAGGTAACACTACACGACCAGACCGCACACTACACCACGCTTCCTTCACCGCACCGGGATGGACAAAAGACAGAAGAAGCAATGGAACAAGATGGTGAAGCAATGGGAGGAGACCCACGAGCTAGCATGGTCAGCTGCCGCCCGTGATGAGAAAATAAGGGCTACTACGGCCCGGGCAGAACAAGCCCAGCGAGCTACGAGGTCAGCTCCCCGCAATGAGGGGCCCCGTAGCAACAACCCCATCCCGAACGTTCCCACCGAGCATTCGCCACAACTCCCACCCGAGGGGGCGATACCTCCCATTTGTTGGTGCGGGGACACTTGCAAGTTCTTCAAGTCTAAGCACCGCATCAGCCTAGGTATGCGTTACTGGGGTTGCACAAACTACTCCAGTGACTACCCCGACAGCCATCTAGACTCCGCAACCTACCGGCAGCCGGTAAGGACCAGGTGCACCATTTTCCTCTAGCTTTTCTCCTTCATAGCACGCATTAACAATCTCTCCCCAATATTTACAGTCCCTAGAACCCCCATGTGTCTACCGCAAATAGATCGATCTTGAGATTCATCCTGAGGATCAGTGGGCCCTCGACTTCGAGGAGTGGAATGTCACAAGGTCATTGGTGATGCGGGAGGAGCGCCGTAAGAACGAGCAAGCCCTGCGTATACAACGCGAGATGAAAGCTCATCTCGAAGCGTGCACGCGTAGGGAGCGGAAGGCTCGCGAGAGGGAGCGCGAGAGAAAGAGGAAAATAGCGACGAAGGCAAAAGAGGCCGCCGAGGAGTTCAACGCTGAGCGGGCAAGGGAAAATGGCCCCGGTCCACACAGTAGGTCGTACAAGCAGTTGGGTGGGTTAGTCGCACATGTTGCTATATCTTATGCCTGTAATAAAAAAGTAGGCGGCATGTTACTTCCAACTGTATTATGAAGTTTATTTAAATCCAAACAAGCCTATTATCTCGTCTTTTCACATTCAATGATTTACATAGCAAGTCATCTAACAATATTAACATACCGATTTTCTCTGTACACGAATTCTCAGTAACATCAAAATATTACTTACCATCGTATGTACCGATCGTTGTACGGTCAATCGTTTCTAAAAAAAATTTCAAAATATTTTACGCACCTACAACATACAATGAACATAATCTTTTATTACAAATCCAGCAGATTTTTTCCCAATTAAAAACTACAAAATTGATAAAATTTAAAAAATTCACGGGGACTGAGTATAGTTGCCTAGGGTGGGGCGACTAGTTGCAGTCGCCCGAGGGTAGGGCGACTGGAACTCTGTCGCTCCCCGTTGGACGATTGGCTCTAGTCGGCCCCTCATTGGGCGACTGGAGCCTATTTTTTGTAAAAATTTTTCCCACGGGTATATTTCTGTAAATTCGAATAAAAAATCGATTATTCATACAAAAAATTTCGGCAAAGGAGGAGCAAGCGGCAACCAAATTTGCCGTACTGGCGACAGGATGCGGCGGCACATATATAGAGAACAAAGCTTGACCGCTGCTGCATATATGCAGAGAAGGGGGACAGAAGTGATGAAACCATATAGCTGCATGGGCACAGATCACCAATCGAAATGATCCACAGTTCTACATTAGCACTCAGCAATGTTCTATGCTGTAGGCCAAGTAGTAGCTGGAAATACCAAATTTTATAAGATAGCTAAATAATCGACTCCTCTTCTTTATAGATAGCGCATACTGCACAAAAAGCTTTTTGTGATGTAGGGAGTATAAGCAATAGGGTTTTACTGTAGGGAAGAAATATGGCTTATATGCTCATTCTGTATAAACCAACAAAATGGAGAATTGATGCACCAAAAATAGAACATCAAGTCTCATTTTGTACATGGCACAGGATAAAGTACCACTACAGCAAGCAGGTCTGGCATAATGTACTTATGTAAAACTGGATATTCAGCTTTCAATCTTGCGCAACAGCGCAAGCAAAGTCTTTTATCTGCTGATCAATGAATGGCTCCTGTCGCAAGAAGTGGTTGCAGGGGGAACGGTAATATCTCAAAGTCTAACCATTTGGAAGTAAATGGTGATCGGTTGGGCTGTGGCTTATGGTTTAGTTCATTGTAGCTGACTGAAATTACACTGTAGCTGAAGGTGGCTTATTTGGTATAATTAAATTTAATAAATTTTAAAAATAGAAAAAATAGGTTAGCCCATCACGTGTAATGCAAACTAATACAGGAAAAAAAGAACCGGTAAAAAAACTCAGAAAATAAAAAAAATCAGAAAAAGACGAAATTTAGGGATAGTGAAAAATAAGCCAGAAGCCGAAGCCGAAACGATCGGGGCTATTATCTAAGAAGATCAGTAGATTATTTATTAATGGAATACCCTATCCAAATAAAACCAAATTATTTAATTAGAATTGTAAGAGCCAATTCATCTATTACCTATATACTGAACTCATGGCAAAGTAATATTCGATAAAAGTGCATAAATGAGCTTAACATTGAATGCATAATTAACTTTCTGTAACAGTGCCCACGTTTAAGTATTGTCACGCTTAAACCTCACAACAAACACTTGAAATGCAAAGTCCTTTTAAGGATTGAAGCTAATGTAATGGCAATAATTTATTCTGTTTCTTAGATGAAAACACAAGAAATCCCATTTGGCAATGTGCAATTAAAGATGAAAACATGGTTGTTGGCCAAGAAGAATACTAAGCGGCTGATAACTACCTATCATGCTTTCCTTAAATTTAGGCCTTGTTCAATAAATTTTGGGTAAACCTGAAGGAAGAAAATCACTTTGAGATATTTTGGCTGGAACTAATCCTGCATATTGGAAAAAGGAATTTCCTCTGCCTTTTTTCAAAACCCTTGGTTTTGCTCTAAAATGTGTAAAGAAGTTGGAACAATCCTTATCAATCCAAACGGTCCCTTAACATGTGTTAAGATTGTAATTACTGAGTTATATTATCCTGGGGAAACTGTAACAAGTGCATCTTTATTCCTCTTAATTTCTTTCAACCTACCAATATAGTGAGGCAAGCCAAAGAACAATATCTAATGCCAGATGCCAAGTTGAAGGATATAGGACACCGCAATATGCTGGAACTATCTGCAAAGCGTAGAAGCTTCACACCTTTCTCTGGTTTGAACTTGACAGGCTTCCATTCAGCAGATGATATAGGAACAACCTGAGGACCATAATGCTATCCCTTAATTCTTTGATCTGGTGGAACAACCGTGTCTGGTTCTAGAATGCTTTTGTACTCACAATCCACTTTGACTTTATGAGAGGTAAATTTATCACTCAGAGGAGCCTTGTCAGAATACTTCTTCAAAGTGGGGAATTTCTCCTCAGATGTTTTCTTATAGACCCACACCTGTTCACCAAGGGCATCAAGCAGAAACAACATTGTTACTAAGTGAAACGGTAATCAGATTACCTTGGGTTAGTAATCTCAAAACCAAATTGTAAACTGGACCAGAAATGTTGAACTAAATAAACTTCTTTTCACTGTCACAAACATAACATTATATTTTTTAAAAAAACATCTCATCTTGATTTTAAAATTAGAGCTCACTTCCAGGTCTCCTCTGAAGATAGTAATGGGCAGTACACTTCTAGTCTCGAGAGCGCCTAAGAGTGATGTCGAGTTGTCAACCTGAATTACCTTTGCTACTGACCTATCTCTGTGATGAATAAGTCCCTGTACTGTGGTCTTTGTGGGGCTGTGGTAGTTTTTTGTTTTTTTGACTGCTTTAGGACAGCATCTGCTTTTAGGACAGCATCTGCTTTTGCTTTAGGACAGCATCTGCTTTTAGGACAGCATCTGCTTTTAGGACAGCATCTGCTTTAGGACAGCATCTGCTTTTAGGACAGCATCTGCTTTAGGACAGCATATTGACCGCTTTTAGGACAGCCTCTAGGATAGCATCTTAGCATATGCTTGGCTGGTTCTCAGCCTATAAATTTGTATCCCCAACCCCTCAGGTTGGCATGGCATTGTGTGAGCAATAAACAAGAAAACTTGCCCCATCTCCTAGTGTCATCCTCTCCATGAGAGTAAGGATCTTGCTATCACCAAGAGCAAGAGTCCAGCGACTAACAAGTGGTATCAGAGCCTTAGTATCCTGTAGCCCGAGCATCTCTGCTCATCTCCTTCTCCGCCTCGCAGCAGCCCGGCCAAGAGCAACAGCAGCTCCGCTGTCCCGCGCCACTCCTCTCCGAGACGGCAGCACTCGTCGGCAGCCCTCTCTCACGCAACCCCCGAGGCGCGCCATGTCCGCAGGCGCCTCGGCCTTCGGCCGCCTCGAGCATGCGGCGTCGTGACGGCCGAGCTCGTCGCGCGCAGAGCGGCAGCGAGCGCGGCGGCAGAGACGGCGGCGGAAAGGGCGTCAAAGGCCGGCGGGCGAGCGGCAGCAGCGAGCGGAGGTGGAAGCGGCGGCGGCGGCGATGCGGCGTCGCGGCGGCGGCAGCAGAGGTCAAGGCTCATGCGCGGCAGCAACGGCGGCTCGGCTCTGTTGATGACAGCCGACGCGACCTCTCCTGCTGGAGAGGGAGGCGCGCAAGGGCGAACGGCGCAATGGGGCAGCCGCGACGCCACGCAGCGCGGCGGCGCAGCGCACAGCGCGACGCGCCGGCGGCGCTCTGAAGAGGCGCACACGGCGGTGGCGCTCTGGAGGAGGCACGCCGGCGGCGGCGTGCGGGTCGGCGGAGAGCGCGCCCTCACAGTAACGCGCTCTCTCTCCCGGTTCGCATGCCGTGGTCACCACGAGTACCGTGTCGTCGAGGGCGCCGGCCCGGGCGGGTGGCCTACCCTCACCAAGACCAACTACGCCGAGTGGGCTGCGGTGATGAGGTGAAGCTCCAGTGCGGCATATGTGGGATGCGATCCGGTGCGGCGACGCCGACACGACCAGGATCGACGGGCGCTGGATGCTCTCATCGCCGCAGTCCCACCCGAGATGCAGTTCTCGCTTACCAACAAGCGGACTGCCAAAGAGGCTTGGGACGCCATCGCTGCAGCACGCATCGGCAGCGACCGCGCCCGCAAGTCTACACTACAGGTACTACGCACGGAGTGGGAGCGCCTGGCCTTCAAGCCAGGTGAGGACCTTGATGACTTTGCTCTCCGTCTCAACACTCTGTTGCACAAGTTGGTGCAGTTCGGCGATGACACCTACGGCGAAGAGAGAGCTGTGGAGAAGCTCTTCCGCTGCGTCCCCGAGAAGTACAAGCAGCTCGATCGGGTCTCTGCTGGACCTCTCCACGATGACCATCGAGGAGGCGTTGGGTCGCCTCAAGGTCGTCGACATCGATGAGCCACGCCCCGGGACCCGTCACCATTGGCGGAAGCTCCTCCTCACTCGGGAGCGGTGGGATGCCGGCCAAGGTGACAAGAAGAAGGAAGCCTTCTTCCACGACGAGCGCCGCAAGAGTGGCAAGCGCGGCAAGCAGCGCCTGTGCGCCAGCGCGTCGGCAAACAAAAGCGGCGACGAGCGACTCTTGCCACAATCTGCGGCAAGCTTGGTCATTGGGCCAAGGAGTGTCGACGACCACGACGCGCCGGACCCACGTCGCGCAAGCGAGGAGGAGGAGCAATGGTCTGTTCATTGCTCATGCGAGCATCGAACTACCTCGCACCACCGCGCGGTGGCTCTCCTCCACCTTGACGAGCCAAAAGCACACGCCCTCCTCGGCGACGCCCGCAATGACAAGACCGACGGTGGTGCCTCGACACCGGCGCCACCCACCACATGACCGGACGGCGGAGTTCTTCTCGAGCTCGACTCGAGCGTTCGAGGCACCGTCAAGTTCGGCGACGCCCGCCGTGGAGATCAAGGGCGTCGGCTCTGCGTCTTCGCCACCAAGATCGGCGAGCACCGCTACTCACCGGCGTCTACTACATCCCGATCTGCGAAACTCCATCATCGGCTTGGGACACCGGATGAGAACGGCTCGCGTGTCGAGATCGAGCACGGGTGCTGCGGATTTGGGATCTTCGACGCCGCCTCCTTGCCAAGGTAACTAGAGGCGCAAATTGACTCTACACTCTTCACGTGCGGTGGCACAACCCTCTGTCTCGCAGCTCGTCCGGGCGACGAGGCGTGGCGATGGCACGAGCGCTTTGGGCACCTTCACCGAGGCCACGGCGGCTCGGTGCCACGGAAATGGTGCGAGGCCTGCCGTGCCTTGACCATGTGGAGCAGCTCTGCGACGTCTGCGTGTTGATGAAGCGGCGGCGACCCTTTCCCAAAGCGCGTTTCCAGCCAAGGAGAGGCTCGAGCTCGTGCACGGGGACTTGTGTGGCCCGGTGACACTGGCCACACCGGGAGGATGACGCTACTTCCTGCTGCTCGTCGACGACCTCTCCCGTTACATGTGGGTGATGGTCCTCGGCAGCAAGGGAGAGACTGCGGACGCCATGAGGCGCACGCAGACTGCTGCGGAGGCGGAGTGCGGCCGCAAGCTGCGCGTGCTGCGCACAGACAACGGCGGCGAATTCACGGCGGCTGAATTCGCGTCGTACTGCGCTGATGAGGGCATTCAGCGCCACTACTCCGCGCCGTACAGCCCGCAGCAGAACGGCGTCGTCGAGCGGCGCAACCAGACGGTTGTGGGGATGGCTCGGGCCCTCCTCAAGCAGAGGGGGATGCCGGCTGTCTTCTGGGGAGAGGCGGTGGTGACTGCCGTCTACATCCTCAACCGCTCGCCTACCAAGGCGCTCGACGGCAGGACGCCGTACGAGGCCTGGCATGGACGCAAGTCGGCGGTCTCCCACTTGCGGGTCTTCGGCTCCCTCACGTTCGCCAAGGAGCTTGGCCACATCGGTAAGCTCGACAACAGGAGCACTCCGGGAGTGTTCATCGGCTATGCGGAGGGCTCGAAGGCCTACCGCATCCTCGACCCTGACACACAGCGAGTCTGCATCTCGCGTGATGTTGTGTTTGACGGCGGCGGGCCGGGCGTGGGACAAGGCGGTGGGCGACGGTTCGACTTCGACTCGTGGACTTTGTTGTCGACTCACGCCCACTTCGAGAGCCGGGAGCTAGCGGCTCGTCTTCACCAAGCTCGTCCACCTCGACACCTTGCTCGCCACCGGCTCGGCGAGTGCTCCACCACCTTCGGCACGCCACGCCCCACCCTTCACCACCGGCTCACCACTCTCCGCACCGCAGCCACACCACCGAATCGGCCCCACAGGCCGGTCCACGATGAGCGGCGCATGGTGGAGTTCGCTACTCCGCTGTCCCACGACGAGACCGCGTCGACGCCTACCATGACGGCGAGCCTCTGCGCTGCTCGTACCATGGACAACATCCTCGGCGAGCTGCCCGTCCACGGCTCGGCGCGCAGCGCGGCGCGAGGCGGATCTCGCACTTGGCATGTGACGGCGGCGAGCCCGCTCCTTCGCGAGGCGGAGGGAGACGCGGCGTGGCGTGTCGCGATGAAGCGAGAGATGGACGCCGCCGGCGAAACCGGGCGTGGAGCCGGCGGATCTTCCCGCTGGTCACCGCGCGATCACCCTTAAGTGGGTGTTCAAGCTGAAGCGGGATGAAGCCGGCGCCATCGTCAAGCACAAGGCTCGCTTGGTGGCACGAGGCTTCGTGCAGCAGGAGGGGGTCGACTTCGATGACGCCTTCGCACCCGTCGCACGGATGGAGTCCGTGCGACTCCTCCTTGCGCTAGCTGCCCAGGAAGGCTGGCGTGTTCATCACATGGATGTCAAGTCGGCATTTCTTAACGGCGACTTGAAGGAGGAGGTCTCACGCATCACCGCGGGATTTGCGATCCCCGGCAAGGAGGGCAAGGTGCTCCGCCTGCGCAAGGCCCTCTATGGCTTGCGACAGGCACCGAGGGCGTGGAACGCTAAGCTGGACTCCACCCTCAAGCAAATGGGGTTCCAGCAGAGCGCACACGAGGCTGCAGTCTACCGGCGGGGCAAAGGCGGCAACGCCCTGCTGGTGGGTGTCTACGTCGACGACTTGGTGATCACTGGCACCAAGGATGCGGAGGTGGCGGCATTCAAGGAAGAGATGAAGGCCACCTTCCAGATGAGTGACCTGGGGTCTCTCTCCTTCTACTTAGGGATCGAGGTGCACCAGGATGATTCCGGGATCACGCTCGACTGCACCGCCTCGCCAAGCGCGTCGTTGAGCTAGCCGGGCTCACCGATCGCAACCCACTCTCACCCAATGGAGGAGAGGTGAAGCCGAGCCGCGACAAAGACGACGGAGGAGGTGGACGCTACGCAGTACCGGCGTCTTGTGGGGAGCCTTCGCTACCTCGCCCACACACGACCGGACTTGGCATTCTCCGTCGGCTACGTTAGTCGGTTCATGCAACGACCGACGACGGAGCATCAGCAGGCTGTGAAGAGGATCATCCGCTACGTTGCGGGGACTCTTGACCACGGCCTCCATTACCCGAGGTGTCCCGGCGCGGCACACTTCGTCGGGTACAGCGACAGCGACCACGCGGGCGACATCGACACCAGCAAGAGCACAAGCGGGATTCTCTTCTTCCTCGGCAAGTGTCTCGTTCAGCGGCGATCGATCAAGCGGCGGTGGTGGCCTGTCGGTGTGAGGCCGAGTACATAGCGGCTTCCACCGCTTCGACTCAGGCACTCTGGCTCGCTCGACTGCTTGGTGATCTCCTCGGCAGGGACACTGAAGCAGTGGAGCTCAGGGTGGACAGCAAGTCCGCTCTAGCCCTGGCAAAGAACCCCGTTTTTCATGAACGGAGCAAGCACATCCGGGTGAAGTACCATTTCATCCGAGGCTGCTTGGATGAAGGAAGCATCAAGGCAAGCTACATCAACACCACGGATCAGCTTGCGGATCTGCTCACCAAGCCTCTTGGAAGGATCAAGTTCCTTGAGCTCTGCTCCAAGATCAGGATGGTTCAACCCTCCCACAAGACGACGCACAAGACTTAGGGGAGAATGATGAATAAGTCCTGTCTTCGTGGTCTTTGTGGGGCTGTGGTAGTTTTTGTTTTTGATCGCTTTAGGACAGCATTCGCTTAGGACAGATCTGCTTTTGCTTTAGGACAGCATCGCTTTTAGGACAGCATCTCTTTTAGGACAAGATCTGCTTTAGGACAACATCTGCTTTTAGGACAGCATCTGCTTTAGGACAGCATATTGACCGCTTTTAGGACAGCATCTAGGATAGCATCTTAGCATATGCTTGGCTGGTTCTCAGCCTATAAATTTGTATCCCCAACCTCTCAGGTTGCATGGCATTGTGTGAGCAATAAACAAGAAAACTTGCCCCATCTCCTAGTGTTATCCTCTCCATGAGAGTAAGGATCTTGCTATCACCAAGAGCAAGAGTCCAGCGACTAACACTCTGAAGCGATATAATAATTGGTTATTTTCATTTTCATCCATTACAGTACTGTGATGAACTCCAGATTCTCTGAAAACAATGCAGTCCAGCTTGATATCATGTCTTTTCATCTGGTCTGCAATAGTGTCCACTTGATCTTCTTTTGTCCCTTGGGACGGATCTCTTAATGGATGTTGTGCATCAGTGATTAGACAGAGACGTTGCTTTCGTTTGGTATTTCCGAATCTTAATCAGCATACCCAAACCCAATAACATCCAAAACTTGCTTTAGTCAAGGAATTCTCCCATGCCTGATTTTGATCAAGCTCCATAAGAACATAGAACAATACCAGGCACGTTCCACACATCAATAATAAGGCAAATGAAAGAAATCATACAATGCAAAGACAAGGAAAACAACAAAAGATGCAAATGAAGCATGTAAAAAACAGTTTGCAACAGTCTAAATCCAAAGGTAGGACCTGCTACATAAAGAACCAAGTGTTAAATATAATTCATGGATGGCAAAATAACAACAAAGGGAACGCCTCAAAATGCAAACACTTGAAGATGATGGATCAAAGAATTACTTTAAGTTCCAATGTTGCAGATACGACATAGCACATATAAGTGTAGGCAACAGTATAAAAAATTGCTTAAAAAGTGAAAATCCAAGACAGGTACTATAACGCCCCCATTTTTTAAGGTGCTAGTAATCCCTGTAACTATTAATAACTGAACAGTCGTAGAGTACTGCACATGAGCGCGCACCACAACATCACAAGTTTACAGCAAAAGTGTCAACTTTTATTACAACATATGGTTTAACAACATGTTTTTCCACAACGGGCGTGCAAGCCCAAAACTATCCTACACAACACAAAAATTCCAAAGCGACCTGAGCGCAGCTGAGACCTAAAACCACTCATCCTCAGGGAAGAAAGGCTTTTCGAGAACCTCGTCTTCGATTGGGGCTTCTTGATTCCATTAGTCTTCTGTTGTTGTTTAGCAAGTTATGAGCACAATAGTACCCACCAAGTCACAAGAGTAAACCCTAATTTACTACTTACAAAGATATTCAAGGATGGGAATATATTGGTTTCATTAATTTGATTGGAAGCAATTTTATTTGCATGCAGATAAAACAAAACAGTTCTCCTTAAGATAATGGGGTTTTTAATAGTTAAAATTCACAATTACACATCTTAAAAACATTATGAAATCTACTTATGCCTCGTTGTTGGAATCACCCAATTAACACAGCTTCATTAATTGAAAGCACGGCATATTCGAATACCATTAATTTCACTCTGCAGAGCTGTTCAGCTTTACTCCCGCGATAGAGTTAAGAAAACCAGGTCATTTCACTACTCAATTCTTTATATAGGCTCTACCTGATAGATTCACTCAGACACGGTTTACACACTAACCCTAAACTCCTCTGTCCACTCTAAGTGACCTCTATCGTTATTAGGTATGGTTTTACTGTTCCGCATACCTAACTCCCCATCATCAACACACCCACTTCCTGTAGAGATTCAACAGCACTACCACCTTTCCGATCCAGCCTCCACCTAGGGTAAGATCGTGGACGAATGTCACCTCGTGGATTTCCACAGCACATCCTTACCCTAGTACCAGTTTTACAAACCCTACCGACCAATGGCCAAGTCACTTAGTTGTTCAAGATTGTGAATGAGATGATCTACAATTATTTATACAGTAATTTAAATATTACTAAGGTTGTCAAGGTAAATATAGCCTCAAATTAAACAAGGTATTTTTCAGTGGTATGATTTAACTATTTAGAATGTCATTCTAAACATTTATTTTTACTTAATTAACATTTCACAATTAAAAATAATGAAAATACATTAATTAAATAATATAAATTTAATGGGATTCAATATGATCAAAAAGTTGTAACTTGCCTTGCTGATCTGAAATCTCTACAAGCTCGTAAACTTCGGTGCTTGAATCTGAACCCTGAACTGTCGCCTCGGAGAGATTGGAAGCTAGCGCAAACACATAAAATAACAATATAAATCCACACTTGAATCTAATCAAGCTAGAAAAATAAGCTAATTTAAAAATGAGTAAAATGCAATAAACTTCAAACGGAGGGGTTTGAATTTATTTGGAGCAGAATTTAGTGGAATGGAGGTCAAAAATGGATTCGTGGCATCGAAACGATCGAAATTGTGTATTTTTGGGATTTTCTGGATTTGTATTTGAATTTTTGGAATTTCGGGTGAACAATATTAGGCTCGGTAATATTTTTCTGGAAATACATCAGGATATTCTTGCACTACTGGCACTTGTATTTCTTCGTTTGTCATGACACTATGTACACATCTCTTCACATTCTGTATTAAGTCATGATCGGTCTTTACCACTATCTCTTGACCTTTAGGACTGGTCAGGGTCACTGTTTTAGTCTCACATAGGGGTGGCCCCCACCTAAGCCCAACTGGCCTGTTAGAAGGCTGTAAGGCCCAAAGTGGGGCATGTATAATGACATAAGTGACCCTGAGAGGGGCACTCAAATGTAAGGATACGGTTGTAAAAACACTTCCCATGTGGATATATATACGATACAGGCCATGGGGGAAACCCTAAGCACTTGCTCACCTAACTCTCCACAACCATACTCTCTCTCTATTTGGTCTGTAGCCACAACAGTTGGCGCCGTCCGTGGGGAGGACAAGAGCAACCTCAAGATCTGAAGAAGGATGGCACCGAAAAAAGCTTCATCGTCGGCGGCGAAGAAGGCGGGCGCGACGGAGTCTCGCGTCAACACCAGGGCCTCGGCGTCGGCAGTCGCAGGCATGGACGGCGACACGGGCGTCACGAACATCGGCGTTCACGGCGCGACGATCGGCCCAGCCTGCACTGCCACGACGGCCGACCCCATTACCACTGCCACGATGATCGACCCCACCACCACTGCCACGATGATCGACCCTACCACCACTGCCACGATGATCGACCCCGCCACCGCGGCCGCGACGGTCGACACCGCTCTGCGCATAACAGGTAATCCCACCGCGGGCACAGCGGAAATTGCTGGCAGCACCGACCGGGTGGTCGGGGGCGGTAGCCCCGGTACCCACGTTGGCACGGCCGCCGTCCCCCCACCCGGTGTGGAAGCGGCGAGCGGTCCCGGCGGCAACGCGGGTCCCGTCACCGACTCCGGAGCCCATTGCGCCGATGCAGCAGGCAACCCAGGAGCACAGGCCGTGGTTGCCACTGCCACTGCTTCGGCCGTGCAACCAGGTGCACGGTCGCCCCGGCCACATCTATGGTGGAGAACGCCCTGCTGGCGGCCCTCAACGCATTCCACTGGGAGTTGGCGGATCTCTGCGGGGCCATGCGGGACATGCAAGAGGCTCGGAGTCAGCAGACCCCGCCGATGATCGCGTCGGAGCCCACGCCGGAGCGGGCGGATAGCCGCCACGCCCCCACGTCCAGCTGCGTCCCGCTGCGACGCGTGGACCCGGAGGCCCCACTCTCCGCAGGTCTGCAGCAGGCGGCATGGCCGGAGGACTTCAAGTTCTCGAGCGCCATCGAGTCGTACAAAGGTGACACGGACCCACGGGAGTTCGTGCGGGTGTACGAAACCGCCATCGAAGCTGCTGGCGGAGACGACACCACGAAGGCAAAGGGGCTTCCCCTCGCTTTATAAGGAGTAGCGCTCTCTTGGTTTTTCACCATCGAGCCAAACTCCATCTACGCGTGGGAGCAGATCCGCGACCGGCTCTACAACAACTTCCAGGGGAATTACGTCGAGCGCGTTGATGCGGATCAGCTCTTCGCGGTCAAACAAAAACCTTCGGAGAGGCTCCAGGAGTATTTCAAGCGCTTCACGAAGGTCCGCTGCCAGGTCAAGGGCGTTAACGAAACAACCATCATCAACGCAGTGGTACAAGGTCTTCGCCCGGGGTCGCTAGCCGAATATAACGTGCGGAAGCCAATCAAGACGGTGGCAAAGCTCTTCGACAAGATGGAAGAATACGCCAGAGCGGAAGAGGACGCACGTCGGCGCCACGGCGACGAATCCGACACTAACCAGGCGCGGGGCTCGGCAAAGAACAAAGGTTCGCCGAAGGAAGGCTTCTCCAAAGGCAAGCGCAAGTAGAGTCATCGAAGAATGCCTCCGGGCGCAAGGATGTCCAGCATAAAGACTCGTTGGGCGACAAGCCCAAACGCGGCCAGCAGAAGTCTCGGAGAGTCCGTTATGTCTTCGACATCGAGGGCGGCTTCTGATGGGGACGGGGTCCCGATCTTCCAACAGGTTCTGGATATGTTCGATTTGGTGTAGGCGTGACACAAATCGATCCGGCTTCCGAACGACACGTTCCGAACCCCGCAATCACAGCACCTCGTCTCCTCAGGTTATCAACCGTGCGCGGCCCGGTTGACCTCGCCAAGAAGGCTAATCCTCGCCTGCGAATCGAAGAACACAAGCAAGAACAAGGAAGAACACAACTGAATTGCGGATGGATTGATGTAGCACTTGAAAGTTGGGGTCTCACAAACCGATGAACGGTGAAACTGTTCAAAGACAAAATTAATCTAAGCAAAACCCAACCCTAATGGTGGGGGTGGCGGCTGGATATAAAGGAGTGAGGGGCGTGCAAAACCCCTAGACATGCCCCTAATGGGCTCCAACACGATACAAAGCCGAACGGCCCAAAAGACGGTGGCGCAGCACCCTGACAGATTCTAAATGTCTACTTGTTTCAATGATTCCCGTTGACTCAGAAGGAATTTTTACATGGGACCAGAGCCCTTGGAAAGGTCTTCTTCTTAGCTTTCCATACATATGTAGAACGTCCAAAACGGAGTCCGGATACGATCTGGGCGTCCGTTTTAGTGCGGCCTGGTTCTGGACTCCGAATTGGTTTCGAAGTCGGCTTGAGTTGGGCCTCCAACTTGATTCGACCGCCCTTGCTGGACTTGTGCGCCTCGTAGTCCTTCTCCAAGTACTTCTAGGTCCTCTCCATGGTTCCTAATCATAATTAAATCATTAGGTAGCAATCGATTCTCAAGTGAACAAAAATAAGTACTTAGGAACGCGCTCACATGTAAATTCAATTGTCGGGCGCGAGCTCTAGTGATTGGTCCTTGAATGTCAAGTGGAGGAGTGTTGTGTGTATCCGAAGAAGTGATGTCCTCATCATCCTCCCCCTCTTGAAGCGGAGTTGTCCTCAACTCAGCCTCATCTTCTTCTCCCAAGTATGGCTTCAAATCTGAAATGTTAAAGGTGGGACTAACCCCAAACTCGGGAGGCAACTCAAGTTTATATGCATTATCATTTATCTTCTCAACTATCTTAAAAGGACCAGCAGCTCGAGGCATCAATTTGGATTTTCTTAACTCAGGAAATCTATCCTTTCTCAAGTGCAACCAAACCAAATCACCCGGTACAAGTTTAACTTCCCTTCTACCTTCACTACCAGCAATTCTATACTTTTCATTCATCTTTTCAATATTTGCCTTAGTGGTTTCATGCAATTTGAGAATAAATTCAGCACGCTTTTTAGCATTATTATGTGTTCTCTCAGTGGTAGGTAAAGGCAAAAGATCAATAGGAGCACGGGGGTTAAATCCATACACTACCTGGAAGGGACTTACCTTGGTGGTGGAGTGTACCGCCTTATTACATGCAAACTCCACATGCGGCAAACACTCTTCCCACATCTTTAAATTGCGCTTCAAGATCGCTCTCAACATGGTGGACAATGTTTGATTCACTACCTCTGTTTGTCCGTCAGTTTGGGGATGACAAGTTGTAGAAAACAGAAGCTTTGTCCCCAATTTATTCCACAAAGTGCGCCAAAAGTGACTCAAGAATTTTGCATCACGATCTGAAACAATAGTAGAAGGCATACCATGCAAGCGAACGATTTCTTGAAAGAAAAGGTCAGCAATATGAACAGCATCGTCGCTTTTATGACAAGGAATAAAATGTGCCATCTTAGAAAAACGATCAACCACCACAAAAATACTATCCCTCCCCCTCTTAGTCCTTGGCAATCCCAAAACAAAGTCCATAGATATATCAGCCCAAGGAATAGAAGGAACGGGAAGAGGCATATACAAACCATGTGGGTTCAACCGTGACTTTGTTTTTGACATGTGGCGCACCGAGCCACGAACCGCTCTACATCTCGTCTCATCCTTGGCCAAAAGAAATGTGTGGCCAGCACCTCCTCCATCTTCTTGGCACCAAAATGTCCCATCAATCCTCCTCCATGCGCCTCCTGCAACAACAAAAGACGAACTGAACCAACTGGAATGCATAGGCGGTTAGCTCTAAACAAAAACCCATCATTGATCATGAATTTATTCCATGCTTGTCCCTCTTTACAATGCAACAACACATCCTTAAAATCAGCATCAAGAGCATATTGTAATTTAATGGTTTCAAGACCAAAAATGCGACAATCAAGTTGAGACAACATGGTATAGCGTCGAGACAAAGCTTCAGCAATCACATTATCCTTCCCTTTCTTGTGTTTAATGACATAAGGAAAAGATTCAATAAATTCAACCCACTTAGCATGTATACGATTCAAATTGGTTTGACTACGAATATGCTTAAGTGATTCATGATCAGAATGAATGACAAATTCTTTAGGCCATAAATAGTGTTGCCACGTCTCTAAAGAACGAACAAGAGCATACAATTCTTTATCATACGTGGAATAATTAAGAGCAAGAACATTCAATTTTTCACTAAAGTAGGCAACAGGTTTGCCTTCTTGCATTAAAACACCACCAATACCAATTCCGCTAGCATCACATTCCAGCTCAAAAGTCTTACCAAAATCCGGAAGTTGGAGCAATGGTGCGTGTGTAAGCTTGTCCTTCAAAAGATTAAAGGACTCTTCATGTGATGGCCCCCAATGGAACACGACGGCCTTCTTTGTCAACTCAATCAACGGTGTCGCAATGGTGCTAAATTCCTTGACAAAGCGCGATAAAATCCTGCAAGGCCAAGAAAACTCCGCACTTGGGAGACCGCCGTGGCTGTGGCCCAACTCCATATCGCCTCCACCTTGGCTCTATCAACCTCAATTCCTGTGGAGTCACAACATAGCCAAGAAAAGAGACTCGATCCGTGCAAAAGGTGCACTTATCAAGGTTACCAAACAAACGTGCATCTCTCAAAGCATTAAAAACAGCACGTAAGTGAGTCAAATGTTCATCCATGGACTTGCTGTAAATCAAGATATCATCAAAGTAAACGACCACAAATTTGCCAATGAAAGGACGTAAACCTCGTTCATTAATCTCATGAAAGTGCTAGGTGCATTAGTTAAACCAAAAGGCATGACTAACCACTCATGCCGAACTTAGTTTTAAAAGCGCTTTCCATTCATCGCCAAGTTTCATTCTTATTTGGTGGTATCCACTACGCAAGTCAATCTTTGTGAAAATTATAGCACCACACAACTCATCAAGCATGTCGTCTAGCCTAGGAATAGGATGACGATATCGTATAGTAATGTTGTTAATGGCTCTACAATCTACACACATACGCCAAGAACCATCTTTTTGGGAACCAAAAGAACAGGAACAACACAAGGACTAAGGCTCTCACGCACATACCCACGGTCCAAAAGGTTTTGGACTTGTCGCTGAATCTCCTTAGTCTCTTTAGGATTGGTCCTGTATGCCGCACGGTTTGGCAAACTCGCTCCAGAATCAAGTCAATCTGGTGCTCAATCCCTCGAATGGGTGGAAGTCCCGGAGGTATCTCATCGGGAAAACATCTCTAAACTCCTGCAAAGGTTAGTGACAGAGCGAGCAAAGTGCAAGGCATATTATCAAGAGAAAATAAAGCATCTTTGCACACAAAAGCATAGCATGTATCATTAACATCATCAATTTCAGCAAGGTCTGATTTTGTGGCAAGCATAACAGAATTTTTCAAATGAATTACTTGCTGTTTTTTAGATTTATCATGTTCCTTTTGATCATTAGCAGCAGCAGCTCTCGCCCTATCGGACACTATAATCTCAGTTGGGGTCAAAGGCAGTAAAGTAACTTTCTTTCCCTTATGCATAAAAGTGTATTTGTTACTACTACCATGGTGTAAAGCATCATTATCAAATTCCCAAGGTTGACTCAATAAAAGAGAGCATGCTTGCATGGGAACCACATCACAATCAACATGATCAAGATAACCACCAATGGAAAAATGGACTCGCATGTTTGCGTTACCTTAGCTTTTCCGAATCATTTAACCACCGAATATGGTATGGATGTGGATGCGGTCGCGTGGTCAAGCCAAGCTTCTTGACCAAATCAAAACTCACCAAGTTGTTGCAGCTTCCTCCATCAATGATGACACGTGCGCGCGGTTCTTGATTGCGAAGAAAGTCTGAAACAAATTATGGCGTTGAAGCTTATCGGGTTGTTGTACCTGTGTGCTGAGGACTCGCTGCACAATGATGCTCCGTAGCGCCGCTGTGGACGCCCACCAAGGACCAAGTCGTCATCACCACCGCCATTGTCGTCCGAGGCAGCAAAGAAGCAACATCATCATCCTCCTCGACATCCGAAGTGCTGATGTAGCCTCCATCTTCTGTGGCGATGTATGCTCGTTGGCTAGGGCAATTCTTACGCACATGACCAAGCCCATGGCAGCGGTGGCACCGAATGTCGGAGGAGCGCCCGTTGAAGCCACGGAAGAAGAACTCTTGGCTGGAACTCGCAAAGAATTTTTGTAGCATCCGTAGCGTGTCGTGGAAGGTGGCTTCGGTGGCGCCGCTGCAATCTTGTTCACAGTGGTGGAGGAGAACGAAACTCAAAAAGACTTGGGCGCCTCGTCGATGTAGTCGTGCGCGCGTGTAGAAGGGTCGCCTGGTGCTTGCCTTCACCGATTCCTTGCGCCCCGCAATTCTTTTCTGCAAGCATAGCAAGCTGGAACAAGCGGTTGATGATAGTAAATTCTTTATAATCAACAATGTCCTGAATTTCACGCCAGAACCCCGTAGAAACGACAAATCTTATCATCCGTGTCCTCAACAACCCCACAACGCATCATACCCTTTTGAAGCTCAAGATAATAGTCCCGAATGTAACGATCACCTTGTTCTAAGCGCTGCAATGTTTTTCGCAAATCAAGTTTATATGTGGGAGGAACAAAACGACACGCATATCTTCTTTTAACCGCTCCCATGTATCAGGTTGTAGCGCATGTTACTTAGTTCATTCCACCGGATAATAGCAAAGTCCTTAAACTCACTAGTAGCTTGTCTAACTCTATGTTGTTCAGAACCAAGTGAGAATTAAATTTCTGCTCTACCGTCATCTCCCAATCAAGATATATTTCAGCATCATAAAGACCGAAAAAGATGGAATGGTAAACTTAACTTTAGCAAAAGGGTCGCCGTTACCATGACGGTTCTGGTTATTACCTCCCATACCTCGTCGGTTTTGTTTGAAGACGCCGACGTGAGTCGTGCATCTTGTATCGCCGCCGATCAATGTTGCCATCCGCATCATACATCGTGTCATCATCGGGCGATGGCCATCATTGGCAGTGGCGGCGTGCCTCCAATGTGTCCATCCGACCGGTGAGGTCACCAACCGCCGCTCCACCCGCTCAATGCCTTCCGTGGTGTTCAACTTGGCAATGGCGGCGACGATGGTGTCCATTCTCGCGCGAGATCGTGATTGAAGCATTTTGTTTATCGAGCGCAGCTTGTAGATGGCCGCGACTAACACACTCGTTGAAATCGACGGTGTCTCGTCTCCTTTGTCTCCTGCCATGGTTAGTGGAAACACAGAGAAAACAAAAGGATTATCCCTATCAACTACAAATGAAGGGCAGGGGAACTCGCAAAGGAAGTGGCTTACCAAGCTCTTACAAGTGTTCTTACCAAAGCAAGCAGTGGTACAACCGGTGGTGGTTCGTGATACCATGTCGAGCGTGGTACGATTGCAAGGGTCAAAACGTGCTATCCGTAGTAGATATATGGAGCTTGGAAGGCCAAATATATCAGTGGAACACAAATCAATAACAGATAATAATGCTGAATAAATGTCCAAAGCACTGGTCCTAGTTGCTGGCCTAAATGTGTCTTATATCAGTGTTAGGATATGATGAACAAGGAATCACGGCCAGAAAGTAAGCGAAGACAGCAACAAAGATGGCCAGGGAATGAGAAACTTAATTCAGCATAAGCACAAAACAAATGAAGCTCTGTCACCTAAAACTGTGCTCTGTCCGGTTTTTCTCTCTTCTTTTTCCTTTTTTTTGGCCACGGATAGCACTTTTCTCTCTCTTCTCTACTAAGCCGAAATTTTTCTTTTTTGTGTCTTTTTAATTTTATTTTTTTTCACAGATCAGAGCACAGAAATAGGAACCACACAAAGTTTCAACTCAATCTGATGTAAGGTGTGGCCTACAGAAAATAATGAATGTGCTGGAAATTCGGTGATTCAATTTTGGAGCTCGAGTACTGCACTTTCGAGGCCGAATTTGGGAAAAATAAAATTGCCGAACCCTACAAGGTAGGGGAGTATCGGATGTAAAATTTAATTTCACCCAATTTCAAAAAAAAAATCGCCTGATTTCGAGTCCGTATGCGAAAGTTATGGCCGTTTGAAGAAGGGGCTCCGAGTTATGGTTTCTGTGGAGGCCGAAACGAAATCGGGTGGAGGAAATTGGTGGAAATTGGTGGCGGAAGCTCAGGAAAAGGTGGGGGATGGTGCTGTGTGATCACGAGATGCGAAGGAAGACTCAAATAGAGGGCGGGATATGGGTGGGAAAAACAAAAACAGAGGGTGGAATACGCGATGGATGACGGCTAGGGTTTGTATGAGAGGTAGCGGAAGCAAGATAACCCGAAACAAAACACGATCTAAACCAGCAACACAACTCGACTAAGGACACAAACTCAATACTACGGACTCTGGAATCAAATTGTGCAAAAGGCTAAACGAGATCTAGGACAGGAAACAACCTACGACTACAATATTTTTTTGTAGGGCTTTTTCGTGGACTCTAGGATGAAACCGAAAACAACAAAGGAGGGTAACGCGAACCTGAAGGAACACCTGAAGCTCTGATTACCACTTGATGGGGACGGGGTCCCGATCTTCCAACAGGTTCTGGATATGTTCGATTTGGTGGAGGCGCGACACAAATCGATCCGGCTTCCGAACGACACGTTCCGAACCCCGCAATCGCAGCACCACGTCTCCTCAGGTTATCAACCGTGCGTGGCCCAGTTGACCTCGCCAAGAAGGCTAATCCTCGCCTACGAATCGAAGAACACAAGCAAGAACAAGGAAGAACACAACTGAATTGCGGATGGATTGATGTAGCACTCGAAAGTTGGGGTCTCACAAACCGATGAACGGCGAAACTGTTCAAAGACAGAATTAATCTAAGCAAAACCCAACCCTAATGGTGGGGGTGGCGGCTGGATATAAAGGAGTGAGGGGCATGCAAAACCCCTGGACACGCCCCTAATGGGCTCCAACACGATACAAAGCCGAACGGCCCAAAAGACGGTGGCGCAGCACCCTGACAGATTCTGAACATCCACTTGTTTCGACGATTCCCGTTGACTCAGAAGGAATTTTTACATGGGACTAGAGCCCATGGAAAGGTCTTCTTCGTAGCTTTCCATACATATGTAGAACGTCCAAAACGGAGTCCGGATACGATCTTGGCGTCCTTTTTAGTGCGGCCTGGTTCTGGACTCCGAATTGGTTTCGAAGTCGGTTTGAGTTGGGCCTCCAACTTGATTCGACCGCCCTTGCTGGACTTGTGCGCCTCGTAGTCCTTCTCCAAGTACTTCTAGGTCCTCTCCATGGTTCCTAATCACAATTAAATCATTAGGTAGCAATCGATTCTCAAGTGAACAAAAATAAGTACTTAGGAACGAGCTCACCTGTAAATTCAATTGTCGGGCGCGAGCTCTAGTGATTGGTCCTTGAATGTCAAGTGGAGGAGTGATGTGTGTATCCGAAGAAGTGATGTCCTCATCAACTTCGAAGATAACACCCCCGCTGGCCGCGGTTGTAGAGGACGCCGGGGCCGGGGGTGGGGGCGCGGTCGAGGTCGCGATGATAGAGCCCACGGCGAGTACGATGACCAGCACCACGGGCAGTGGTGCGAGGTCCATGTTCGTGGCAGTCACGACACGCGTATGTGCACCACTATCGTGGCACTTCGGTAAAGCGTCGTCAGGGACAGGAACCTCAAGGCGCGCCCGCCCGTCGTAGCCCATGTCCAGCAACCCCTGGAAGGCCCCATGCGGGTCTAGGATCAAGGGATACAACCTAGGAGGCCCCCTGTGGATTCAGGCTCACGTGCTGCAACCTCGGGAGGGCCTCCTGTAGATACAAGCCCCGGAGGGGGCCCAGCGTAGGGTCATAAACGTCATCTTCGGGGCTCCGCGCTGGAGTTCGCCTCTGCGCGGCAGCGGAAGGCCTATGCAGGGTCATAAACATCTCTTCACATTCTGTATTAAGTCATGATCGGTCTTTACCACTATGTCTTGACCTTCAGGACTGGTCAGGGTAACTGTTTTAGTCTCACAACTTACTATGGCTTTATTTTTAGTCAACCAATTCATCCCCAATATGACATCTACCCCTTTCATATCTAACAGTAATAGATTGGCTTTAAACTTTATCCCATGGATTTCTATAGTAATATCACTACACCCGAAACGGGATTCCATCCTAACTCTGGGCGTTTGAATAGCATAATGCTTTTGCAAGGAAACAACTGGCATTTGATTTCTTATAACACAATCCATGGATAGAAATGAATGCGTTGCACCAAGATCAAATAAAATCAATGCAGGTTTTGAGTTGATCAGAAAAATACCCACAATGACATCATTTGCCCTAGCTGCATCTTCAGCAGGTATATGATTCACCCTTGCTTGAAAGGTTGGATTGCGGTGCCTCTGCCTCTTCCGGCTGACATGCCTGCAGAAGATCCTGCTGGCATTCCTACTATTATTCCAACTGGTGCTGTTGGTCTTGGTGCAGAGGGTCTTGTTTGCAAGTATCCTCGTGGAACTGGGTGATAATGATTGGTTTAACATCTAGCTGCTGAGCTCTGGTATGAAGTTTTGCCACTTTAGAAGGCAATCCTTTCTTGGGGCATTGGTCTCTATAATGTCCAACTTGGCCACAGTGATAACATGTATTCATCTTCTGTGGGCAATTTCGCTGATAATGATTTCCTCCACAGGTGTGACACCGTATCATCAATGGTTGAGAGCCAACACCTTGCTGAGGAGCATTGTATTGTGTTCGTGGCACAAGTATCACCTGGCGAGTTGACTGTTGTCGATTTTGTGGCGATACCAGTGTTCGCCCTCTTTGTGCGCTAGAGGATGATGTTGGTCTTTGCATCGCTTTTCTCTTACGAAATTCTTCCATTTCATTTCTCGCTTCTTCAGATGTAATTAACTTATTCACCATATCAGGTAAGTCCTTCAGTTTTATAGCTGAAATGTGATATTTTACGGACTTTTGCAATCCTTCTCTAAATCTCTCCATCTTCTTGGCTTCTGTTTTAACATCATCAGGGGCATAACGTGCCAGTTGATTAAAGTTGTGTAGATATTCCATTATAGACCGTTCCCCTTGCTTTAATGCTAGAAAGTCTCGACGCTTTGCTTGAATGACACCGTCGAGGATATGAGCTTGACGAAAAGATTCTTCAAATTCTTTCCAAGAAATTTCTCCATCTTCATGCATTGTCTGAAAGTTGGCAGCTTGGCCCTGAAACTTACGGGAAGGATACAATACTTTTTCTCTCTCATCACACTGTACTGTTCTTAGCTTCCTTTCTACATCTCTAAGCCAATCCTTTGCTGCCAAAGGATCAGGTGACGTTGAGAAAGTAGGTCTTGCCTTCTAAAAATATGTCCATCTTGATGTAACTTGTGCTCCTTCTCTGTTAAGAGTTGCTCCTGCTGAACTGCTTGAAGAAGCTGTCCTGATTGCAATTTGTTCCATCAATCTGGCTTGATTCATTTCTGCCTGATGCCTGTTTTGTTCCATCATGGCCAAAACACTCGCAAGAGCAGATTGGTTTCCCACAGTATTATCTTGTTCTGCTGGTTGATTTCTTGGGTTTGGTTCCATTCTTGCCATCTTGGTTCTGCGATGTAGAGCTTGGAGTTAGCTTCACAGCGACTTTTAAGAACAACAAACAGATGAGTAAGAATTTAAATTTTGAGACGAGTTTAGAGCGAACAAGAACTAGAGCGAACAAGGAAAAGAACATTTTGAAGGCAAAAAGGTACATATACTATTAGCAAACAAATTAAGAGAGATAATTAAACATACACTTTATTTAATTTACAAGCTAAAACACAAACTACTTAGAGTTTATCTTACAACCTACATTACAACCACAAAATACTACTACTCTGGCACAGACTAAACTACCGCAAACTACGCCAGCCCAACAACTTCACAAAATCCTGCCTCTTGAGCTCATCCTCTGATCTCTACCAGCCACTGGATGGCGGGTTGCTTGAGGTGTAGTGGATCAGCTCTTCCGGGTCCTTATCATCATCATCTTCCTGAGTTGGACCTTGTCATCGTCTCTAACTAGTGGTGCTGGAGAACGGGCTAGGCAAAACAACAGACGATAACCCCTAGCAGTGAGGCGTCGACAAGGTCGGGATGAAGCAGGGTCTGCAGGGACGTCGAGTGACTCTCCACAATATGACATCTCTTCGGCCTCTACCATGTTTCGCCGTTGGATGTCTTGCCTCAACATACGTATCTCCTGTTGTGCTTCAAACAACTGTTGATGTAGTTCTTGAGACTCCTGGAGGGTTCGAGAATACATAGTTTCCTAATGAACTATATAACTCGATGCCACCCCGAGGCGTGGGTCATCTTCATCCCTTGGTTGCGGCGTGGCATAGGCTCTTCCCCCATAAATGGTCTGAGGGACCAGATCAAAGGGGGTTTCATCAAACTCATTGTTGTAATATCTCCTTAGGTACAATACTGCATTTCTGGCGATATCCTGAACAACATCGGGTTCTTTGATTCTATTGCCAAAGAACCTTCGCTCCCTGTTTGGACGGACAAGCAGCGGTGTCAGATTAACCCATGCCTTCCATTCATAGTGCTTGTCGTCCACAAACTGACTTATTGCATGAAAGACTGGTTTGTGTCATTTAGTGGCTCCCAAGAATTGCTGCATTTCCCAAAGCTTTGATGGCCATCCCACAATCTCTTCTGGCTTTGAATGAATATAGTGCACCATTTGCTTAATAGCGAAAATTTTGAGATTAGACAAGATTTGATATAGCCATTTTGCAAAAAAAAACAAGACTTAAGCCAGAAATAAACTAAGATAGGTAAGGCAGCATTTAGGAAGAAAAAGACAGCAATAATACTTATATTTTATGTAAATTCTTTTTAACTTTTTCAATTAGGTTTTGCTATAAAACAGCTCTCCTAATTCACCTTAGGTCTCAACCTATGGTCAAGCAAGCCTGCTCTGATACCACTTTGTAACGCCCCCATTTCTGAAGGCGCTAGTAATCCCCGCAACTATTCATAACTGAACATTCACGGAGTACTGCACATGAGTTCGCACCACAATAGCACAAGGTTACAGCAAAAGAGTCAACTTCTTTTATTACAACATATGGTTTAACAACCTGTTTTTCCACAACGGGCGTGCAAGCCCAAAACTATCTTACACAGCACAAAACTTCCCAGGCGACCTAAACGTAGCTGAGACCTAAAACCACTCATCCTCAGGGAAAAAGGCTCTTCGGGAACCTCGTCTTCGACTGGGGATTCTTGATTCCATTGGTCTTCTGTTGTTGTTTAGCAAGTTATGAGTACAATTGTACCCAGCAAGTCACAAGAGTAAATCCTAATTTGCTACTTGCAAGGATATTCAAGGATGGGAATATATTGGTTCCAT
This sequence comes from Dendrocalamus sinicus, assembly GCA_036346575.1. NCBI lineage: Eukaryota > Viridiplantae > Streptophyta > Magnoliopsida > Poales > Poaceae > Dendrocalamus > Dendrocalamus sinicus. The sequence continues at coordinate 12,739,248 of CM070658.1, read as the reverse complement.
TAATTTGATTAGATGCAATTTTATTTGCAAGCAGATAAAACAAAACAGTTCTCCTTAAGATAATGGGGTTTTCAACAGTTAAAATTCACAATTACACATCTTAAAACATTATGAAATTTACTTATGCCTCGCTGCTGGAATCACCCAATTAACACAGCTTCATTAACCTGAAGCACGGCGTATTCGAATACCATTAATTTCACTCTGCAGAGTTGCTCAGGTTTACCCACAAGATTTCTTAACTCCCACGACAGAGTTAAGAAAACCAGGTCGTTTCACTACTCAATTCTTTATATAGGCTCTACCCAATAGATTCACTCAGACACAGTTCACACACTAACCCTAAACTCCTCTGCTCGCTCTGAGTGACCTCTATCGTTGTTAGGTATGGTTTTACCTTTCCGCATACCTAACTCCCCATCATCAACACACCCACTTCCTGTAGAGATTTAGTTGAGTTGAGCAGCTACTAAACCAGGGTTGAATAGTCAACTCCTATGGTTGAGCGATTATTGTGTCTTATACTCAGCATAAGGTTCTCGTCCTTAGTTTTCACATGAGACACCAACCACGTTCCCAACTGTGCTCAACAGCACTACCACCTTTCCGAACCAGCCTCCACCCTAAGGTAAGGTCATGAAAGAAGGTCACCTCGTGGCTTTCCACAGCACTCCCTTACCCTAGTACCAGTTTTACAAACCCTACTGGCCAATGGCCAAGTCACTTAGTTGTTCAAGATTTTGAATGTGATGATCTACAATTATTTATATAGTAATTTAAATATTACTAAGGTTGTCAAGGTGAATATGGCCTCAAATTAAATAGGGCATTTTTCAGTGGTAGGATTTAAGTATTTAGCATGTCATTCTAAACATTTATTTTTACTTAATTAACATTTCACAATTAAAAATAATAAAAATACATTAATTAAATAATGTAAATTTCATGGGATTCAATATGATCAAAAACTTGTAACTTACCTTACTGATCTGAAACCCCTACGAGCTCGTAAACTTCGGTGCTTGGATCTGAACCTTGAACTGTCGCCTCAGAGAGATCGGAAGCTAGCGCAAACATATAAAATAACAATATAAGCCCACACTTGAATCTAATCAAGTTAGGAAAAATAAGTTAATTTAAAAAGGAGTAAAATGCAATAAACTTCAAGTGAAGGGGTTTGAATTTATTTGGAGCTGAATTTGGTGGAATAGAGGTTAGAAATGGATCCGTGGCGTCGAAACGATCGAAATGGTGTATTTTTGGGATTTTCTAGATTTTTACTTGAATTTTTGGAATTTCGAGTGGACAGTATTGGGCTCGGCCCAGCCGCACAGTGCAGCTCGGTGGCCTTTTCCCACACCCGCGCGGCCATTTGGGTCGACAGACCTCGGCCCATGCGCGCACGACCATAAGGCCCAGCGCGTGGGTGACACGATGGAGATCAGACGGTTCAAATGAAATCTGCTTGGATGGTTTAGATTGGATCTCTTTAGAGGTTGCGGACGGTTAAGATTGAGCGATTTAAACACCGTACACGGTCACGATGCAATGCCAGTGGACTGCTTAGGTTAGATGGCAATGTTGGCGCAGACAGTTGAGATGAGGCCACGATAGTCGTCGTCTACCACTCGCCGTTTTCGTCCGCGCGAGACAGAGGAGCAGTGGCGCTGGTGAAGCAACCAACCCAAGGTTCTCCGGGGGAAGGTGCGGCACAAAATGGTGCGGCTAGCATCTAAGCTACCATTTTGGGTATTAGAGAGACGGAAGCGTTAGTAGTGGCGACTGACAGTAGGGAAGATGAGCAGAGGTTTCTCTATGGCATTAGGGTTTCTCGGGGGCTCTCTGGCTAATTGGGAGGTGATTTGACCATCTACGAAGGATAAGATTCAAGGTGACGGGGACGATTTAGCTCGGGGAACTCCCCGCTAGGCTATCCATGAGAGGGGTGCTTCGGCCGGCGGCGGTCTCAGCCGCCAGGGCTCCAGGCGAATGCTCTCGTCCAGCCAAGTGCGTCATCGTGTTCAAGAGACAAAGGGGATTATATCAGCAAATGCAATTGGAAAATAACTGACGGATTTAAGAAAATCTCTGAAAGGGCTCACCAGCGTAAGGGAGTTCACCGGCGGCGATGCGAGGCGGTAGCGTTCAATCAAACGGCTCTGGAGTGGATTTGAGAGTGTTAGGAAGCTCTGGAAAGCAATGGACGCCCTTTAAAGGCAGAGGGAATAGCCAGCCACGGAGAGGCGGTTCGGCGTGGCACGAAATGCGAGTGAAGCTGGAAGTGACGCTACGCAGAGAGGCAGGCAAGGTGGCACTGACCTCCTGCAAGCTTTGGCGAAGCTTTGAAAGTAGGCGTACGGCTCGGGTGAAAGAAGACAAGGAAGAGGGGCTGTTCGCTGTGAGGGAGCAAGCGAGCGAGTGGGGAAGCGGCGCGCAAAGCAAGGGAGGGAACAGAGCCAGGGATTGACGAGTGGGACCATGGGCGTTAGCTCGGTATAAACGGGGAGCACGCGCACGGCCGCAACTCCGGGCAGCGACGGAGGGGTCGAGAGGCGGCAATGCATGGGGGCGCCGGCGCAGGGAGAAGGCAGAAACCCGAAAAGGGAAAGAGCATTTTCAGGTTGACTTGCCAAAATGGGAAAGAATTCGAAATTCAATCAAAAATCAACAAAAATTCAAATTCGTTTTGAATTTTTGAGGCTGTTTCAGGTACCGCGTACTGATAGCAATAGTTACAGCAAATGCAATAACAGATGGGTACTTAACATTAGACTAAAAACCAAACACCAGCACATACTGCTATTTATGAATAGAATCACGAGGGGCAGTTCCTCTTGGAAGGTCTTGTAGAGCATATGTTGTTCCTTCATCAACCACTTTAATATCATGTCTAACCACCAACATGCTTATAACCCCCAAGCTCCTTCGCGAGGTCATTGCACGTCTCCGCATAAACAAGCACAAATCAAGTAGCCCACTTTTAAACTTTTAGAAGCACGAAAAATGCAACCCAGGTAATGTTCTTGGCCGGTGTTCAAGGCTCAAGCAATGGAATTTGAATATTGATGTATATAGCTAGAACTATGGTGCAGTAGTGACTTCAAAAGAAATATCCCCAAGGTTTAGATGCATGACAAGGAAAACAATAAATTATGTGATCCTTTTCCAATGTAAATATACGTACGATAAGGCTTCCTTGAAGTGACATTGATGAGGACCATACATCTATACATGCATTTGCAAATAAAAGTTACATTCAGGTCACTGTAGCGTAATAACCTACATGCAGTAGCAAAAAGAACAAAACAGAAACAAATCAGAGGATAGTTTAGCTAATGGGAAAACCCAGGTATTTTAGGAAGGGAAAATTTGTTCTGTAGCACTGAAAGTTCACTGCTTTCGGAAAATACCACCAAAAGAACCCGGTTCTGGAAATTACCACCAAAAAATTCACCTCGCTTCGGGATTTAGCACTCTGTTAGTAACGGTGTTAACTGCGACAAAAATGCCCTTACCTGTTTGTTTGGACCATAGATGCTGGAGATACAACTACTGGAGCATTTCCGCGGCTACTGACTATCTATTCTTGTGATATTATACTAGTAACGATCATACCCTGACCCATGTGGGACACCGTCTCCTCCATGCGATCCCAGGGCCTGCTCTCCCTCGCAACCTTCGCCTCCGTGTTCTCCTCCCTGGCGGCCAATCCCGCCAGCTCCCCTCTCAAGGCGTTCATGGATATGCCGCTCTACGGCTTGGAATGCGACACGCCCATGCGGAACTCCCTTCTCTCCGTCCTCTGCCGCGCCTCCCGCCTCGACGACGCCCGCGCCGCGATCCCCGTGGTGCGCGCAGAGGTCCGCCCAGTGGAAGAAGGCGACGGCGGTGCGCGGGTGGGCGTAGGAGAAGTGGAGCACCTGCTCGACGTCGGAGCTGGTGACACGGACGTCCGCATCATCGAGCGTGACCTCGACGTCGGAGGCGGAGGAGGCCAGGATCTCGCAGAGGAGGTGGATCTTGGGGGGCAGGTCGGGCGTGTCCTTGCATGTGGGGAACGTCGGGACTGACGGCTCGCAGGCGCGCTTCGCGTCCAGGGGGCTGCCGCTCTTCTTCCCCACCGTGGCCGCCGCCCGCTGCTCTTCTTCCCCACCGTGGCCACCGCCCGCCGCTCATTGCCTTGTTGGTCACCGGCGCCGCTCAATGTTAGGGTTTGGGGTCGGCCTGAGTGGCTGAATGTGCGGACTGGCCTCGGGCCTGAGTGGCCGAATGAGTGTGCCGCTCGGTCTCAAGTCATGCTCGGTCTCAAGTCATGAGGGGCAAAAATGACATTACGAAAATACCAAACGAACGGAAACTAACAGAGTGCTAAATCCCAAAGCGAGGTGAATTTTTTGGTGGTAATTTCCGAAACCAGGTTCTTTTAGTGGTATTTTCCGGAAGCAGTGAACTTTCAGTGCTACAGAACCAATTTTCCCTTTTAGGAAAGCTAATCACAAGATCAACAACAGAAGATCCGAAGAAGAAGTAGGTACTACACCTTTGGTTCCAAAAAGGATGACACCGACCTATAAGAAGTCCAGTTTAAATGATGGTATCAAACCGTAGAACAAAGGAGGGAAAGGGGATGAATGAATCGCACTTTTGGAAGTGAAATGGCTCGTACAAGCAGATTATTTGAAAGGAAGGGGATATTGCTGCACTGGAACCCATGAAATCAAACATGAGGTGAAGATGCTAATGGTGTTGCAAGCCATGCGATTGGAGCGGACCGATGCCGGCGGAGGGTTTACGGCGCAGCGGGGAGGGTTTATGCAGCCTCCATGGCCGTGGGATGATATGGGGATCGGAGGCGAACGGGGAGGGTCTATGCGACCTCCATGGCCATGGGATGGAATGGGGATCGGAGGCGAGCAGAGGCGTAGCGACGGGGAATAGGCGAGGGGAGCGAAGGAGGGGCGATGGCACCGAGAAGGCGGTGGGGAGGAGGCACAGGGGAGTCGGGCGAGCAGAGGCGGCGGGCGCAGCGGCGTGAGCGTGGGGGGCGAGAGGCCGCGTGGGGCTTGAGGAGGAGCCAGCCGGAGGTGGGAAAAGCAATCTGGACCGGCGTGATTGCGGGAGGAGAGAAAATTGATCATTTGCCACTTTGAAGAGTAGGCTTCGTAAAATTGCCACTTTCAAAATTGGCTTCGCAAAAATACCATACAGTACATTTACCTCTTGATTACCATGCCATTTGAGCCATTTAACTCATTTAATATTTTTTTTCTAATTTCATGGGCTGGAAAAGACCTTCCTACCCTTACTAACTCGCATGTTATTAGTCAAGATATAGTAATTTAAAAAGAGAGAAGATGATCCTTGTGTCCGTCAGCCCACATAGTGAAAAAAAATAAAGAAGAAAAACATGTGCACAAAAGAAACACGAGATAAAAGCATGCAATGACAACACCCTACACTGCAAAACAAAATAAAAGAAAGAAAAAATATGCACGCAAGCAAAAAAAGGAGGGAAGACTGCAAATAAAAAAACAAAGAGAGAAGGGAAGACGTGCGCACCTAAGAAAGGAAAGAGAAAGCACACAAGGCAAAAAGAGAGAGAGAGGGATGAAAGAGAGAGAAAGTGCAAAACTTAGCAAGGGTACAAATGTCTTTTTCAGCCCCTGAAATTAGAAAAAAAATATTAAATGAGTTAAATGGCTCAAATGGCATGGTAATCAAGAGGTAAATGTACTGCATGGCATTTTTGTGAAGCCAATTTTGAAAGTGGCAATTTTGCGAAGCCCACTCTTCAAAGTGGCAAATGATCAATTTTCTCGCGGGAGGACGCCGCAAGGGAGCAGGTGAAACAGGACAAATGAGTCTCTCTCTCTCTCCCACAAGGGAGTAGGTGAAACAGGATAAATGAGGGTGTCTCTCTCTCCCACAAGGGAGCAGGTGAAACAGGGTAAATGAGAGTCTCTCTATATATTAAGTCTTTTTTCTACTATCGGGAGTAGTTGCTCTCTATATCTTATAACGGAGAATATGTACATATACTATACGAGTATATAAGAGGTGGTATGTATATTTTTAGAGGTGATATGTATATTTTTAGAAATACTCCTTTTATGTGTATATATGAGGGTATTTGCAAAATAAGCTACAAACTATAACCTCTCTTGTAATTTTTTATGTGGTTGGCATTGGAGTATTTTATAATTAGTATATGAGTATACCCAAGTGATAAACAAATATGTCACGTTCGTTCAAGTGGTATATTATGTGTGAGAGTAATTACACCTAGGAGTAGAATGTATTTTTCTTACACACACTTGCACAAAGTATCTATGAAAACTTATCAAATGACACAATACAACATTTGACAAAAAAACAAAAACAATTAGATATACTCCCTTCAGCCATAAAAGAGTGTTGTTTTGGGATACGAGTGTTGTTTTGGGATACGCATGTAATTAAACTTTTTTAAACTTTGCCTATCGATATCTCTATGAATATTTTGGTTGGACATATGAAAAATATACGAGTACAATTGTCACAAAAAAGTACTTGTAACATCATAAAACTCTAATTACTAAATTAAATTATGTTCAAATCAACATTTTCTGCATTTGATGAATTCAAAAAAAAATAACATTTATTAAAAGCTTCAATAATTTTCAGCAGCTAAAAATAAATTTATAAAATTAATTAAAACATTACCTAAGGCTAGAAATAGTTTAATTGGGTTATTATAAAGTGTCTCTCCAAAAAATTCATAATTTTCGGAGTTGGTGTGCTAATTTTAAATTTTCAAACTCAATTTATGCAATTAGATCAATTAGAAAAGGATTTCAAAATTCAACTTCGTTGTGGGCCAAATTTTCCCTCCTGGACAGGGCCAACTCTTGTTTTGGCCCAGCTCTAGCCCACATACCATCCCACCGAAGCCGCCTCCTTTTCCTACTTTCTTCGTGCAAAGGCGACTCCTATTGTTTTCACCTTCTCTATCACATCCTTCTTATCTTTCTCTCTATCTTGCAGGCTCGGGACCCACCCACTAGGTATCATCTTCCACCTCCATCTGTTGCTGTAGTCGCGTGTTCAATCATGCCATGGGCTTCACGACAAGAAGCTTCACTGACAAAGTCATGACCTCCGCTTTGCCTCGGCATGCTTCGCTGCATCTTAGCCAACCTCATGCATGCCTACCTGAGCTGTCACATCCCTACAAGAATCGATGTGACGCCATGGCCACCATGACCCGTGAAAGACTAGCAAGCTCAGCATTTTTATCTCACTACATAAAGCCATGCCCGACCACATCATATCCATCCATTTCTCTCGTTGTCTCCATTTTCCCCTTGGCTAAGCTTTTCCTCCACTAGAGTGCCTAGAATGCGCTCGTCATCTTCGGCTCCGGTGAACGCCTACCACCATGCTTCCCCATGCCATCTTCCCTTCCTGGTGAGCCCTTAGCCTTCTGTCTGCATTAGTTCACACAATATCCCTCCAATTCAGAATATCCCCTAACCAATTTCTTAGTCCTTGTAGCGAATCGCCATATCTGTGGTGTCTTCTTCATCTTCGGCCACCGCTATCGCAACGCTCGATTCCCTCTCTCCAGTGAGCCAGTGACCTTGCCAAGGTTGTTTTCACCACCTCCATTCTATCCTAAACCTGTTCTTGTGCTCTATTGTAGTTGGTTCCCTCTGAGGTGCTCCGTCACCGTGAACGACCTCGTCGCCACTATAGTTCACCATCATCTGCCCACCTTAGCGTCTCTCTACCATTGCCATCTTCACCGTTGTTCTCCTAATGAGCTACTAGTGCTTTACGCTGTTGACTAGGTCCAGAGTAATAACTTTTTCATCACCACCCTAGCTCTGCCTAGCACCACCACTTCGCTCCACCGCTGACCTAGTTCTGGTGAGTTTTGAGCCCCAGCACCACCACCAAAAGAGTCATTGTGGTCTCCTCTTCCCGTCCCCAAGCTCGCTCATGCCCCTCTACTACTCCCTCACCACCAGCAAGCTCGTCCACCGTCGCTATCGACCTTGTCTGTTCTCCTCTCTCTGACAGGTGGCCCCACTAAGTGATTAGTTTAGCGCTAATAACTTTGTTCAAGGCTAAGCATTAACTAACATACGGCCCTAGATGAGTTAAATGGTGATTTTATAATTTAAACTGATCTTAAGTAATAAGTCATTGACATGGCCCCCACATGTCAATCATTTTAGAAATTAATAAAATTCTGATGAGTAGGCGCCACTTGTCAGTCTAATGACACAATGAATCCAGGTTTTACTTTAGAAAGAAAAATAGAAATTAAAACCAAAAATCATACACAATGCTTTCTCTATCATTTTCTGGGATTTTCTCTTCGGCAAAACTTTGAAACCCATAACTTTTATGTCCGAACTCAAAATTGATTGATTTTTATCTATAAAAGTTTATAAAATCATGCTATTTCGTGATATGGAAAAAATATTTGAGTTTTTACCCTGTTTGATGTTATTTGGTATTTATTTGTGTTATTTGGTTTTTTATGATATATATATTGACATACCAGAGATGTTCAACATTGATTCGGAGCAAGATGCAAGTGTTCAACAGAAAGCAAGCACCCTCCTTTGACCAAGTTGATCCCATAATTCAATGGTATGTATCTTTTTATGCTCAAACTATTATGCATGCATGTATTTTTAGTGAAATAGCTATGTTGGCCTGGTTGATAGTTATACCGATTTGTTGCATTAATCCCTCCTTGAAAGGTTGCCATACTCACTATTGTCACCCTAGTAATGATATTCATAGCTAGTATGATTAATTACGGAATTTTAGAATAATTATAAGATAGAGTTACTTAGCCATACGTAGTTGTTAGTATATTAGAAGATCGGTTAGTTACACTTTCAAAAAGATGGGTTGGTTATGTTACGTTGCTAGGCCAGTGTGGTCACTCTTGATATTTTAATTTACTTAAAAAACTAAACTAAAGAACTATGGTTTTGACTTGGGCAAGATATTTATATAACTTGTGGTGCGAGAGGAAAGTCATATACAGTGGTTGGATGGTGAAGACTATGTGAGCATAACTTATGGTGTGAAAAAAACTCGCATGTAGTGGTTGGTTGATGGAGACTCTCGTTTGAGTCGACTAATGACCGTGAACTTATCTGTTGCTAATCTAAGTCTTTCATACAACCACAAGAGCCTTTATGGGAAGCCCCTGGCGTAATAAGTTGTTTGGGTCTGATCTTGCACCCATGGTAGATAAAGTTGTGCGAGCACCAGAATGTGGCTCGAGGTGGTTCCTATCATAGTTATGTATGGGACCAAAACCACCGACACAACAGTGGATTTATCGGGGTTCAATGTATTCTAACTCCCGAGGGCTAGAATTCAATGGGCGAGATAAGGCTAGAATCTAGCAATGTAAAGGCCTTGTTATGATCTAGTGCCGGCCACACTGTTCGCATGTTGTGGGTAAAGTATACAATCTATACAGAGTGTAAAATATATTCGAGTAGCTATGCCCTAGTTATGGGCAAAGCTTAGTAATATCGCTAATTAAGGCTAGTCTTATGTCCTCAAAACTTGGTTGGGAATAGATGGTATCTGTTTATATTTAAACATGGTCACGGGTATGTGAAAGACATTGCTTATGGCTATGGAGAGCCATTTGTGAATTATGTTTATGTTACTTGTTACTTTGTATCAAATGTCATTTGCTTTTACAACTTCTATTTGCAATCTATTACTCGTTATCACAAATAAAAGCATGATTTTTTTGTAAAGTAAACTATATTAGACAACAGATAAGTTCTATGTCATTTGCTTAATAGCGAAAATTTTGAGATTAGACAACAGATTTTTTTGATATCATGATCCATTTCATTGTCCACCTTGTGAAAGAGGTAAAGATATGTGGCCCCGTATTTCTATGTCATATGTACCCCGTCGAGAGGCATATGGGAATTCTCAAGTTCTATGTACGCAATCAATCTCGACCAGAGGGCAATATCATTGAAGGTTATGCAACTGAAGGGGTCATTGAGTGCTGCATCGATTACATGGCTCAGGTCGAACTGATATGTGTGCCTATATCTTATCACGAGGGGAGGCTAGAGAGTATCAGGACCATCAGAACAAAAGCAATAACTCTCGATCTGGATACATACATTCAACCCATTTCATGATTTTGCAACACTTGACTGAAGTATCCCCGTATATTGAAGAGCACAAGGACATGCTATGCCAAGAGAATCTAGGCCGGTCGTGGTTTGGATCACGAGATAGCATAACCATCGGTTCAACAAATGGTTGAGGGTGCGATTCACTGGGAGATCATCAAGTGAAATGCTGCAATGGCTGGCAAAAGGGCCAAAATTTACAATTGTGAGATGGCAAGGATACGACGTTAATGGGTACACATTTTATACAACAGATCATGATAGAAAGATTATAGTCCAGAACTCAAGTGTCCGCATAGATGCATTTTGTGATGAGCAGTTTGATACAGCTGGCCCAAACCCCTACTACATGCTTGTAGAGTAGATTTGGGAGCTCGACTATGTGATTTTCAAGATCCCTTTATTTCGGTGCCGTTGGGACCAACTCCCATAGGATGTAAAGGTCGACAAGTACCCCGTCATTACTGTGGACCTTGAATGCATAGGATACAAAGATGAACTATTTGTACTCGCGAGGCAAGTTATTCAAGTTTTTTATGTAACCGACTCAACAAATAAGAAGCACCACGTAGTTCTTAATGGAAAAAGAAGAATTGTCGGAGTTGAGAATGTCATGGGTGAGGAAGAGTACAATCAATTTGATGAGTTGCCTCCATTCGGAGACATCAGGCTTGAGGAAGAACCAAGCAATGTAGCAAGCTATATGCATGTCGACCATCATGAAAGATTTTATTTAAAAGGAAATAGCTAAGTATAATGATACCACATGGTGAACACCTATTTCAAAATTATTCCAATGTAATTATAAGAAACTTGACATGTAATTAAGGAATTATTCTATTGTAATTGATTTAGTAATTAAGAAGTAATTACATTTGTGATTGTATATGCTGTTGGAACTAATCTTGATTATGCTAATTGCATTGAGGCGTGATTGAAGCTGTAGCTAAATGCATGGTTGAAGCTACAGTCGAAGGCGTGGTCGTAGCTACAGTCGAAGGCATGGTCGAAACAGCAGTCATGACCATGGTCGAAGTGGCCATGGTCATAGAAGTTAATTTGTAAGTGGTCAAAGCTTGCTTTTTTCACAAGGCATGGGTAGTACTTCCTGATAAAAAAGGACTATCACAGACTGTTCCACAATATAACCATCTGTGACGTGGTTTATATCATAGATGGTTTTATAAGAGAACCGTCTGTGATGCTAATATCATAGACGGTTCTTTTAAAGAACCGTCTATGATAATTCCTCTTATAAATAGTTCCCCGCTAGGGTTTGTGCCCTCATTCACTTACTCAGCCACATCCTTTTGCCTACTCACCTCTCCTCCCTATAGCCTTAGCTCGCCTCGCCCCTAGTCGGATCGACAAACTCACCGTCGCCCCCAGTCGGATCTGTTGTCACCCCTGCCGGATCCGTTGTCGCCCCCAGCTAGATTCGTCATCATCCCTGCCAGATCCGTCGTCGCTCCCAGCCAGATTCGTCGTCGCCCCCATCGATTTCACCATCACCCCAGCCGGATCCGCCGTCACCCCACCACCTAGTTCGACCGCCTCTCCTCCTTGTCACCTTAGTTCCAACCGAAGGTATGGATTTGCTTCATCGTCTTTTCTGACACACTAGCAATCCTTGTAGAAATAATTTGAGATATTGTTTTTTTCGTTAAGTAGAACATATTTTTGTCAGATCTATCTAGACCGTGTTTTTTCTGTTATGTAGAACACATTTTTTGTTAGAAACTAGTTACGTACTCGTGTGTTGCAACGGAACTCATTGAATACATAGAGAATCGTGCTATAGAAGAAAGTTGCTCTGATCGGTTGGAAAGTGGAGAATGGTGAGAAGTTGAGTGAATAGAGCAGTGGGAGGAGAATGAACGTACAACCACCAACTGGTTCTTTTATAATAGTAATGATACATGCTGAGAGATGAAATAGCTAGGGTATGAATTTAGAGACAAATTTTTGGAGCTATTGTTCCTATTGTCTTGTAGCAATAATATACATCGCCAAATGTTCTTACATGTCCCCTCCTCCGAATTGGAGTAGTAGTTGTAGCTAGGGAATGAATTTAGAGATAAATTGTTGGAGCTATTATTTCTATGTGAGTTAGAGGGTCATGTTATTGCTACAATATCTATTTAGAGTGGTATATTAATGTGTTCCAAAGAGACCTTGTAGCAATAATATGTGCCAAAAAAACCTTTGACGAGCATGAAGAAAATCACACACTCTAGTGTCCTCCGTGATTCACTTTGTTATTGCCACAAGATCTATTTGGCAAATCACACATTTCAGTTTGTCAGGTTTTACAGAGTAATTTACAACTATTATTTCTTCCTCTTCATCATGCTATGTTAGACGTAGTTGCTGTCTTAGGTATAAAAGAACCTTTGGACTGTCGCGCCCTTTATTTGTAAATGAAGGGCGCGGCAGCCCAAATGTTCTCTTACGCCTAAGACAACAACCAAGCCCAACATGCAGAATGATGAGGAGGAAGAGACTCTAGCCATAACTTACGTTGTAGAACCTGAGACACTGGGCTGTGTGATTTGGAATGTTAGTATTGCAAAAAGACCTTGTAGCAATAATATACGTCACCGGATGGTCTTATTTCTTGTAAGATCAATCATGTGCCAATGTTTATGCTCACGGCTTACTATAATTAGGTTTTTCTTGCAAGAGAGATGTCATCATCGTCATTGATGTCATCGAATGGGTCTGACGCTCAGAACATTGGGGTAACCAAGCATGGCAGAGGAGTACCTAAAAGGCCAGCGGACCGAATGACCATCATGAAGGTCTCTCCAGATGGGGTCCCTCTACAACCGAAGAAAATAGCTGCAACATTTCAGACTACCCGTGGGATAATTGGAAAGCAATGGGTCCCCATCACTTTAGCAAACTAGAAAAGTTTGACAGAATACAAGAGAAAAGTGTTGTGGATGGAAATTTCAAACTCGTTCGAGATCCCAGCAGAAGTCTAGGAAATTGTGCAATGGCATGCGCTCTCCACGATGGAAAAAGCGTGGAAGACATTCAAGAGCATGCTTGTCATGTAGTACATGACCAAGGATCATGCGCCCTTCATAAGGTATCCTGTCGTGTCGTAGGAAACATGGGAGGTCTTTGTGCGGATGAAGACAACGACCGAATTTCAATAGGAAAGTGCAGTGCACAAAGCTTTCTAGGTACGAAACATTCACCCCCACAGACTCAGCACTACTGGGTACGTGGGTAAAATCCCACAATGGAGGATGAGGTTACAATCCGATCGGAGGCCTCCCTGCCATTTGCCAGCACCACAAGTGAGCACGCCCGAAACTAGTTAAGAGCAAGGTCATCAACCATGTCATTTTAGAAACCCTGCAGATAAGAAAGTGTCCCAACGCCTAGTAAGATATGTTAAACTACCAACATGTTAATAGGTCCATAACTTCATGGGGTCTAGAATAACATGATTGCCTCTTGCAATAAACATTGACTACCGAATCTTTCAAAGGCTCCTTCCAAGCAGTCAGGGAGAGGGTTATACTATCCACCGCCCTAGGAAACAAGGAGCGTGAGGCCTAGGGGTTTACGTATCTTGGAGGCACAGATTCCCAAACGACTTCGAGGTGTATTGGAGTAGAAAGAGATCCAAGGCCGAGCACGAGGAATGTATGAAATGGGATTTTGATGCAAAACATGAGGATGTAACTGCCTCACTTCGAGAAAAGATAGATGCATTGAGGAATGAACTAAGAGAAGTCCACAATCAGTTGCAAGCCACCCCCGTTATTACGGTACCCAATCCCCCTCAATGTCTAAGTAGCTGTGTGTCCGCACCAATTTTTGAACATAGTGATGCCCACTTACCTATCGACGATATCAAGGTAATGTACATCTTTAGAATGCTACATAGATAGACTTGGTGGATACCTTAGCTCATCTTGTATCATTATGTAGGAGGCCACGCTGTGCATCCTTAGAGTCAAGGTTGTTAGCTCAATTCCCATTGACGCTGGGCGAGGGTTGGTGTATCCATGCCTATCAGGGGCGTTGGTGCACGGTGCCCAACTAGGGACTGATTTTGTGAAGGTCCAGGTGGACTAGATTGATGATGTTTTTAGGGCCGTCCTACTACAGAGGCCCCACAGAGAAATCATGGCACTAGGGGATGTTGTCCAGACATTCGTCTAGTGGCCTAAGAGGGACATCACCTTGGACCCTTCCGTACTGCGATCTCCACACGACCATGCCTATCAAATAGAAGCTATACGACTCCATCTCAATCTCCTCTTTAGAAGGCCAGCGCATCGGCTCCCGTGAAGGCGACACTGAAAATGTGTCACAAGCAAGGCGCCAAGGCCAAATTGAAGAAGATTAAGGCGCCTCCTAGGGAATGGAAGCTCATGAAGGGAGTGTCGTTGGTCCCTGAGTCACAATTACACAGTCTTGGACTAGTTTACGGAACTTTGCATACCTGGTACATGCGGAGGTCCAACATAAAGCCAAACCGGTACAGTGGATTCACCGTGAGATACACGGAGGTGTATTTTCCCATGACTCAGGCTACTTTGTTGTAACCGTTGAAGACTTATTCTTACTATTCAACCTCGACGAACTCGACGCCTCACTTTTATGATGCTGGGCACTGTAAGTGTACTGTATAATTAAGTTCTACATTCATGTAACATCGATAAATATCATAACTTATTGCTTATGTATAGATCCACGATCCAACATGTCCAGCGATGGTGAGAACCGGTGGGTTTCCTTGACCCACACTTGGTCTCTATGTAATCCAAACAATAACGAGGGGATTGCTTGCTCACAGTGACAAGGACTACATCATGGTACCCTTCAACTAGAGGTAAATGCTTCATTAGTTGCCAAACAAGTTTCATATGTACTTTATACAGAACATGAACTTAGGATTAATCATTATGGTGGCATACATAACTAGGTGCCACTGGATTCTAATTGTGATTATACCAAAGTAGAACAAGGTAATATACCTTGATTCTCTACTTAGGAGCAACCACAACTTCACCTGTATACAACAAACAATTGACAGGTAAACTCATTTCCTCCATATATAACTCTATTGTAGTCTTCCCTTAGTTTGCAATGGCTAAGGCTAAATTTTTGGAATCACGTAGGTCGTTTAGCACTTACGTTGCCTAGGGAGGAAGACACAAGGAATCCAGTGCCACACTGCGACACAAGACACAATTTTTGGTACCCACTACAACACAATAATTCTATATCACACTTCATTATAATGTCTCTAGAACTGGCAATACCTATGTATGTAGTTCTATTTTTAAAAAACCGTCTATGTTATAATTATCACAGATGGTTTGAGAGTCGTCTGTGATAACCACCTATTATCATAGACACATAAAGTTAGACGGTTCAGAAACAGTCTATGGTTACAGTTCCGAACCATCTATGATGAGCCTTTCTGTAGTAGTTATCCTCGGCCATTGCAAATGAAGGGAAGACTAAAATAAAGTTATCTATGAAGGAAATAATCATACCTGTCGAGTGTTTGTTGCACAAGGGTGAAGTTATGGTCGTTCTTCAGTGGGAAATTAAGGTATATTACCTTGTTCCACTTTGGTATAATGACTATAAGGATCCAGTGTCACCTACTCATGTATGTGGCCATAGTCATTAAATAAGTTCATGTTGTGTATAAAATACAAATGAAAACTATATAACAACTAGTGAAGCACTTACTGCTAGTTGTAGGGCACAAGTATGTAGTCCTCGTTGCCCTGAGCAAGCAATCTTGTAGTTATGCAATTCTCTACGTAGGATACGTCTTGGGTGATGGATTGCTCAAAGATCAACTATGCGTCGAGGAAACTCATCGGTGATTGACCGGTTCTCGCGATCACCGGTCTTATTGCATTATGCATCAATACATAAGTAATGAGTTATGATATTTATTGATATTATATGTATGTAGAACTTGATTGTATAAACTTACAGTGTCCGGCATCATATAAGTGAGGCTTCGAGGGTGTTGAGATTGAATAGTTGGAATATGCCATCATAGCCCACGACGAAGAAGCCTAGATCGTGGAGGAAATGTTGCTTCGTGTATATGACAGTGAATCTAGTATGTTAGTTTGTCCCCTGCTCATTGGTCCACTGCATGTACCAGGCATGCAAACTCGTGCAACCCATTCCATGGTAGGGTAATAGCATGCCGGGGACCAATAGCATTCGGAGGGACAACGTCTAGGGCTCGCGAGGTGCCTTAATCTTCTTTGATTTAGCCTTAGCGCCATGCCTATTGTAATAGCACAGTTGTTTATTACAAAAATTATTATTGAAAAATAACTTAATTTAATTTAAAATAAAAATCACTGTTATTTGGTGGCCTGAATTTTCAAGTTTTATTTGCCTTGATTTTTCTACTTTTAAAAAAGCCTTTATTTTCAAAGGTAATTTAATTAAAACATAAAATACTATTAAATAAATGACATTTTGAATTTCTATAAGAAAAATACCAATTAAAATTAATTATTTGAACTTATTTGGCTTTTGTCTTGATTTTTTGGAGCTCAAAATCTAATTTTACAACTAAGAAGTGTTTTTAGTATAACAATTTAATACCAAGTTGTCAGAGCCAGATTTTACAATTCGAAATCCTCTGTGATTCCACCGCACTATTCCTTGGATCAGTAGATAGTGCTCACAGATACAGTACTGAACATCATAATGCATATCATGCGAAAACGTAAGTACAATAGTAGACTTACTCATGGGCCGGTCAGGCTGAAATCAATAAAATGCAGCAGTAGAAATGAAGCACACAGGTGGGACCCTCAGGACATGCCCACAGGCAGCTAACTGGGGGTTCGCGACCTAGTCCTTGACATCTTCATCTTCTTCACCATCCTATCCAAGTGTATTGCTGAAGCATAGCGATCTGACTCTTGATTCTAAATTAAGTGAGCGAGCGAGGGTGAGCACAAACCACCGTGCTCCGCGAGCCAATACATAGGATACAATTAGATAATATGCATGGCTTAATCAAGGAAAGGCTTGGGTTATTTTACTTGCCATAAATTGCTTTCGAAATATGATACATAGAAATTTCCTATGACCTAGCAGTTTTAACTAAAACAGAATTTTATCAAGGTATCAAAGAATATAATAATAATAGTGATCCAGATTCCATCCACCATTACATGGTTTCTGCACCATATGCTAACCTTTCAGCGTTATAACCACTTACCATATCAATGGGGCGACACCCCAGGCAACACAAATCAGGGCCTTTCTCTGCCCTCCACTTTTCCAGTTCCACCCACAAAGTTTTTGAAATAGAACTATATCTGGTTAAGTTCCCAAGTCCGCCTTTGACTGTGGGCACGGCTATTCGAATAGTTTTCACACTGCAGAGTTTGTACACTTTACCCACAAGAGATGACCTTCTCGTTGCTCCACATGATTCCTTAGTCATGTGGTTAAGTAGATTATCACAAGGTTGTTACAATGCATTGTCCTAATGCGGTTACGCCCGCTAAGGTCTATCTTCTGTAGGATGTGACCATCCCTCGAGAAGGGTCCCTCTTGAGCCATCATGTGCAGAGGCGGGGATGAGACCATTCTTCACTTTGCACGTGTTCACACCTTCACGTAACCACGCTAGGGCCATGCAAATTAGTTAGCCCTACCTACAATTTGCTAGCTTGTGGTTGTACTTGTTGTACATTGGGAGGTCATCACAAGATTCAGTCCTTAGGGTTATTTAGGCGGTTTTACCACAATCCACACACCGTGCTTCCGCTGCACCACATACCAGCCCCCATACCATCCGCCTATATATTTAAGCAAGTTGAGGTTTTTGGGAGCATAAAATAATCATATCAAAATATACCAGTCATTTCCACCATGACTTCCCAAATCAGTTTCTCATGATTAAAAGTGATGCTTGGGGCATTTTGGTGCCCCCGAGTATCTAAGCAATGCTAAGCATAGCGTATAATTATAGACTTATTTTTGAAAGTTTTACTATTATAATTTTGCTAGGGTGACAAGTCTCAAATATTCAAATATTCCAAAGGAGATGTAATACTAACAAGTCGAATAATGGGCATATAACTAGAATCTTAAAACAAACATATATTTGCATATGAAATAACAGCATGCAATTTGATAACTTAAATAAAAATAACTTGCAGAAAATGTAGGTTCAATATGATCAAAGTATTAACTCGCCATGCGCGGTTTACCGTGATTTTGAGCTCACTCAATGCTTTCTCATTCGATGGGCTTAAGTTTCTGGTCTTTATCTTCACTTCGCTCTTGATCTCACTTGATCCCTTGATTCTTTTGGACTCCAATTTCTAATTACGTGCTAAACAACATGGCACTAGACGTGTGTCCACCTCCGAATTTCGTCTTCTCAACCACTCGCCCACGTCAGCTGTAGTCATCGCCGATCCCACGTCCGCTCGGCCTCTCATCCGTGTCCACCATAATAGTCACCGAGCTCATCCGTATCCGCGTCCGCGTCCCGCTTCGCATCGTCGCCGTGGCTCTTGCCCACGCCCTAGGAGCTGCCTTGCCGACGCCGCGCTCAAGAGCGACACGCCATACCACCTCGCCTCGCTCGAGCCGCCACGCCACTACATGCATGGCCATCGCATGCATGCGCCGCATTCTCTGCCGGTTCCTCAACTTGGCGTCACGTCGTTGCACCGTGCCGCACGAAGACACTGGGCAGCACCTCATCCTCGCGTCCATGGCGCCTCGACGCTGTGTTGCCGAGCCGCTCCAGTCCACGTCGCGCCGTCCGGGGCTGTATGGAGCTGCTGCGCTAGGTGCGTGCTTGCGCCGGCTGCATGCCCGCCCAGCTCAGCCTCACTACCCCACGAAACCTCGCCACTCGCATGCTTAGCTAGGCCTCGGAGCCGTGTCACCAAGCCGTCGTCGGTAGCGCACGAGGCCAAGTTGTGCCACAGGCCTCGCCTCGGTCACCCCGAGCCAACGTCGCGCCATGCATGCTGGCCGCACCGCTGGACAGCACCATGCTGGGCTGCAGTCCTGCTCCCCATGGTGCCACCACTACAGGCATGTCACCGAGCTGCCGCGCCCTCAACTTGATAGCCGGTGTCGTGCCGTCTGGCCCTCTTGCGCTGGGTGCTGGCCACTTATGGCTATCGCTTGCGCCTCAGCTCCCTTGCGCACTAGCATGCCGCCTCGGCCTTGTTGCCATGGCGGTGCTGCTACTGGCTAGCAAGCCGCATGGAACTGCCATCACTGCAACTCCCGCCAGTGTTGCCTCCTCTTTCCAGCCAAGCTACTGTTCCTTATCCTTTTCTTCAAAAATGCTCAAACAAACTTGCATGTGAAAACTAATTGTAAAATTGGAAAGTTCTCGAGATGAGGAACACTACCATATGACATGCATTGGGTGATTTGAGGTTCTTCAAAGGGATTGGAAGAAGAGAAGGTAGAGAAATGGATATGCACAAAAGTGTTTGCTTCATGTCTAGAAGTGGGTTTCTGTTGGAGAGAAGAGGTGGTGTGAGAGAGATGTGAAGAAAATCGTAGTTGGGGACGGTTGAGGTAATGGCAGTGGGGAAAAATAAAAAGAGAGTGGGAGGAAGAGAGAGGGAAAGAGAGGTTGGCCCCACATGAAAGTGAGAGAGAAAAAGAGAATGAAGGGCTCAAGCCAAAATTTTGAAATTTGAATTTTTAATATAAACTTTTAACTTACATTTGGATTTATTGATTCTTGGAGTTTTGCATGATATTCAAAACTTAAATTTTTATTTAAGTTTTGAATTCAAATTTTGGATTTTCAATTCAAGTTTTGGTTTAAAATATCTAGATACAAAAGCTAACATTCCTCTATTTTTGACTTTTATTTTGTTCTGAATTTGTATATAAATTTTGAATTTTCAACCTTTGGGTTTTGTTCGCTAATTGAATTTAGAAAAAGGAGTTCTTGGTTTAGTCATTTAGAGATGGAATCTAATATTCTTTTGGTTTTATTTTATTGACTTGAATTTGAATTCATGATCTGTAATGTCATTTTCTATTATTATTATTATTATTTACATGTTCATTATTTGCACTTGGGATTATGCTTGATTATTAATTTGCATGCCACTAAAACTGAAAAAGCTTTCAAGTAATTATTTAGAGGAAATTTGAATGCCAGCAAAATGCATGAAAAAGTTTTCAAAATTACATATTTCTGAATATGTGAAATTTAGGATTTACACAAGTTAAGCTAGAAATAATTTTGCTAAGTCCAAAATGACTCCAAGAATTTCTACGAGTTTTTCTAGAATTTTTGGGCTATATTTGCTATTTTCTAAGCTTTAATTATTTTTATTAGGTTTTTTGTAAATCAAAAATAGAATTTTTTTAAAACAATTGAAACCCCGCCCACCTCTCAGATTGACACGTTGATAGCTCAGATTGAGCCACGTTCCGCACCGACCCATCCCGCCGCCCCTCCCTTTCCCTCTTCTCTCTCAAGCCGATGGGTGGTGATGTGAACACGCCAGAAACACATATGACCATAGTGCCCAATATCAAGATTGAACTAAAGGTGAATTCGTTCCTTCAGCTTCAACATATTTTAAATGAGAATATGATGCTATCTAATGATGAAAAAAATATATATTTGTAGCACCACATCACTTTTGGACCAATTGAAGCAAGAGTTCAAGTTGGACAGGTTTTGGAATCCAATTCGGCCTCCAGATCAATTCGGATTCAGCCTGACAGGCCCAACTTCAATGTGCATAACTTTCACATACGGAGTCCGTTTGAGCTCCACGAGTACTTGCTGGAAAGATGTTCTCGTCTTCTTTCCAATGGATCTAGTTTCAACTTCAAATTCCTTCTATACGAATCATAATAATCAAAATAAAGTATTGCGTCACCTGTTTGGGCCAAATTGGGCCTTGTAATGCTTGGGCCCAAAGGGGAGGCGCCCCCATTTAGGCCCGTACTGTTCACAGATGTACTGTTCACATGAACAGTACCATGAATAGCACCACTGCTTATTTCTTAGTTTTGCGCGGCTTTCCCTCTCCTATTTAAGGGGGCTGCACCCTTCTAGTTTTCTTGGATTTCGATTACTAAGTTTTTCCATTGTGAAAACCCTTGTTCTTCGTTTGTGTCGACTAAACCAACTGTAAAGAACCTCTACGGAATCCCACCTTTTGAACTTAATGTAAATATTTGCAATTTCAGATTGTTTCTTATCTTTTTCTTACGTATTCTTCGGTTGCATGCAGGAATAGACCTTCTGGTCAGGTCAATTGTGTTCTTGGCACGGTTGGTACCGACTTGGGGTGTGGCTCAGCGATTGCTTGGTGTTCTGGTCGTGGCCGATTAGAAGCCTGCATCATCAAAGTCGTTCTCCTTCCAATAGGATGATAACATCGATTTGGAGTAGAACGACTTTGACGATGCAGGCTTCTAACCGACCATGACTAGAACACCAAGCAATCGCTAAACTACACTCCAAGTCATTATCAACTGTGCCAAGAACGCGGTTGACCTGACCACGAAGGTCTATTCCTGCATGCAACTGAAGAACACGCAAGAACAAGATAACAAGCAATTTAAAATTGCAAATATTTATCTTGAGTTCAAAAGGTGGGATTCCATAGATATTCTTTACAGTTGGTTTAGTCGACACAAGCGAAGAATAAGAGTTTTCACAATAGAAAAACTTAGCAAACGAAATCCAAAAAACTAGAAGGGTGCAGCATCCTTAAATAGGGAAGGGAAAGCCGTGCAAAACTAAGAAATAAGCGGTGGTACTATTCATGGTACTGTTTATGTGAACAATACATCTGTGAATAGTACGGGCCTAGATGGGGGGCGCCTCCCCTTGGCCGAAGCATTACAAGGCCCAATTTGGCCTAAATAGATGATGCAGCATCTTATTTTGATGATTACGGTTCGCACAGGAGGAATTTGAAGTTGAGACTAGATCCATTGGAAAGAGAACGAGAAAAGCTTTCTCGTGGAGCTCGAATGGACTCCGTATGTGAAAGTTATGCACATTTGAAGTTGGGCCTATCAGGCTGAATCCGAATTGATCTGGAGGCCGAATTAGATTCCAAAACCTGTCCAATTTGAACTCTTACTTCAATTGGTCCAAAAGCGATGTGGTGCTACAAATATATATTTTTTTCATCATTAGATAGCATCATATTCTCATTTAAAATATGTTGAAGCTGAAGGAATGAATTCACTTTTAATTCACTCTTGATATTGGGCGCTATGGTCGTATGTGTTTGTGGTGTGGTCACATGATCCTCCCCTTCTTGACAGAAAACTATCATCGGTTTTAACAGTGTGTAGCCTCACATGTTGCATGATCTTGATCATAAATCTTGGTACATGATAACAAACGCAACGAACTCTCATTATGTAATATCATAAGTTCTTTATGAAACAAAGTAAAACCTCTTTGAATTGACCTCACCTGATAATTTAAGTGATGTGTAAGTGCTCTTGTAATTGGAACAACAAGCATAGAAAATATGGTTGTATCGATAGGATACATGTTCTTATCAGGTGGGCCCCACCCGTCAACATCATCTTCTCCCCGCCACCTCCTTCCTTTCTCTACCCTCCCTCTTTCCTTTTGCACCGATGACAGAAACCCCATTGATCTTGACCTCCGTAATCTCCGCCCCATCCTTCCACACCCCTCCTTTCCATCTCTCCCCTCACCTTCCATCCGCCGGCCGCCACTAATGATGAGGAATCCCGGTCGATGCTTCCCCCCTCCACCCTATAAACGGGGCCCCGAGCTCCGCTTAGCCCCGCACTCCACCCATCCCTCCCTGTCTTGCTCTCAAACCCTGCTAGGAGCTCTCATGCCTTAAGACACTGCCCCAAGCCCCAGAGCAACTGCAGCGAGCGATTCCGCCTCACCGGAGCAGCGCCAAGGCTCCTCAACGGCACCTCCTGCCTCACCGCGATGAGGATGACCTCATTCAACCCTCTACCAGTCCCAAATGCCGTTGGAGTCACATCCCTATCGGAGCACCACACTGCCACTGCGTCCCGCTCATTGCCGACTGCCTTCTGGCCTCCCTGGGTAATTTTTGTGCCCACCAAAATAAACCCCGCACTCTCCTCCCTCTTTTGCCCAACTCGCCACCCACCGCTGACCACCGGACCACTGGCGAGCGCCGCCCTGAGCTGCCGTCGTCGCAAGCTAAGCCACATCACCACCTGAAGCTGACGTGGTGCTGAGTGGCGCCACCTCCCCGGCCACTTCAGCGCATAATGCCCCATCAGCCTACCGCCATGCCACATCAGCCCAAACGCATGACCATTATCCCGGTCCATAGACCTGGCCCACATGTCAACACCCGAGGCAACCATGACATCATAATCCCATTTTTGTCCTTTAGAAAATAATTCAGCAAAACATTATTGACACCATAAATATCTTTTCCTTTAGAAAAATAATTCCAAAAATTCCTTTTATCCATTTTCTTTAGAATTAATTCAAACTTCGAGAAATCTGTTCTCCTTCAGCCTGGCTCCGATTGAGCCCATTCAAATTCCTAAATTCATAAAAAAAAATTCCATTCTATCTATTTTCACCCTACTTTTTAAAATTTCAAGTTTATTTGAATTTATTTGGATTTTATTTAAGTTTTCTTGGGTATTTTCACGTGTAGACTACGACGATTCCATGGAATTCTTTGACGACGACTTGATCATGTTGATCCTAGTTAGCAAATAAAATTATGTTATTTTAAATTGTTTTGCATGCATATTTTTATTCCACGTATTTTTAATTCAGTTTTAAATTTAGTTATTGCCTACTTGTTAATACCTCCTTTAATATTAATTCCCAGATATCTTGTCACCCTAGAATAAAACTCTAGTTAGTACACTAGTATGAACTAGAGAATTTTGTATCAAAAGCTTAGACCTACTTAGCAATAATTTTTATTTGGGATAACTTTTTCCTATAAAATGATAAGTTTTTGAAACATATTCTTGACTTTGGTGAGTCAAGAAAGTATATGGAATATTTCAGAACAAAATACAAAGCTTGGTATAGACTTAGGCTAATAAATAGGTGGTGCGTGCTAGCATGCATTGTTGTTCGGTGACACAATGTTAATTGCTAGGCACAAGGGGTATGTGGTTTGAGCCTAAGTGATGTGAAGAATCGGTCTGTGAGCTACCGCTACAAAGCTCTTTCGTACAACCACAAGGCTGGTATAGCAAAGTCCTAGCTAAGGCTGGTATAGCATAGTCCTAGCTGACTAATTTGTGGGTCCTAGCCTGAGTCTCACTATAAGTTGGAAAGTGAGCAAGGCGTAGGTTATGTGGAGTCTCACTTGGCTCAAGAGGGATTTCCGGTCTTGTGGATTCCTTACAGGGATGAAACCTTAGTGTTGGCATAGCTAGGTTGAAGGCTTTGCATTATAAAGGCCTTGTTACAATTACTTAGTCTCACGCATACGGAAGCGTGTAATGGCCGCCATTATGAGATAATCATATCTTGTGGGTAAAGCTGTACAACCTCTGCAGAGTGTATAAACTACCCTGGAAAAGGGATATCCGGAGGTGAAGAAGGGGAGCTGAGAAGGCGTGGGTGTGTTGAGGAAAACTTTAGTATGCACAGGAGTAGTGAGTTAGGTTTTCGTCCTAAGTGTCTGTATATATAGAATAATATTATCACAAATGGCTAATGTAAAAAAATTGCCTATCATAAGTCACAATACAAACAATTTCTAAAAATAGCCATTTGTGATATCCGAGATATCATAGATGACAAATACAAAAAAATCATCTGTGATATATCACTAACGGTTTTTCACAAAAAACTATCTATGATAAGTTCATACATCACAGACGGGTTTTATTATGAACCATTTATGATGTATCATAGATGGTTTGTATAAAAAATCATCTGTGATAGGTAGGTTATCACTGACGGTTCTTACCATCGGTTGTAACATAGACGGTCACACTAGTAAAACCATCTAAGATAACTACGTTGTAGCTTAACACTAACGGATTCTGTAGAACTGTTTGTGATGAACCGTCTAGTATGACCTTCTCTATAGTAGTGAGTTTAGCCCACTAATGGCCCATTAGGCCCAAAAGCAATTAATAAATTTTATTGAGTTATTTCACATACGAAATTTTGTTATGTTACAGTGAGGGGCAAGCACATGAATCATGGAGTAAATGGATGGATGGGATAGTGGTTGTAGCTACAAACACTTGCAGCTTTGCATTTTCATTAAAATTATTAAAAAATAATGATATGAAAGTTTTATATGACAAATCTAGTAGTAATATCTTTTCCACATGAAAACTTCAAATACTTTAGTATATATTAGTGGTCAAAATTTTAAAAGGCTGAGTACACATTCTAATTAGTAATATGGGATTTTTCATTTAATTATTGCCATGGTTAATTTAGTTAGAATGTAATGTCATAAAAAAATTAGGTGTATAATTCTGTACAGTAAAAGGAAAATACCTTTCTCTCTAAAAAGGGAAATACATTATAGTCTTATATATATGTTATTGCATCTTTACTAAATTACCTTCACCTTCCCTAAGGTTAACACGGATCCAGATCCATATATTAGTAAGACATCAAGTCCCATATAAGAACATACAAAAGTATTAAGTAGCGTAGTATGAATATCTCCATACTAAAAACATACTCACTATGTTCTTAAATAGCTTATTAGAGTTAATCTAGGTGTCTTCAATTCTACGACCATGGTAGACTACAACCATGTTCTATGACCACAGCAGTCTACGACCACGTTCGAACACTGTAGCGGTTGTAAGTCATAAAAGTATTGTAGCAGGCATAGTTGTAAAAGCATTGTAGCAGTCGTTAGTTGTAAGAACACTGTAGCAGTCATAGTCATAATGGGTTAGGAGTCAGAGTCTGTTTAGGATTCAGAGTGGTCATAAAAAGGAAGATTGGGATGTTTCCGAGTCTGATTCTCAATGTGGTATGTCGCGTTGGTTCCAAAGTCTTGTATGTTGCTTCTCTATATAAGAAAGAGAAAAAGGACGTAGACGCATCGCATTGCAGCGTGTCACAATCTGTATTCGTGTTTATGATCTCGAAGCCTAATTTCATTGATTCGCCTAGGTCCTAGGCAAAATTTTCAACAATTGGTATTAGAGCCCAAGGGGACAAAGCGATGGCTGACAACCTTATTGATCCAAAGAAGTCAAGAGCGCTTGTCAAGGTTACGAGTGATGAGCTCGATTCATTAAATTAAGGCGTGTTCATCAAGTCGATGACAAGAAGCACCATGATCCCAATTCAAAACTCAATGTTGAGCGAAACGAATTATGGCATATGGGTCACCAAGATGAAGTTAATCTTGCATTCGCTAGGGGTTTGGTCGGTGATCAAAGGTGGAGATGACGACAGTGACAAGGACCAAGGCGCAATGGTGGCCATCTTGCAAGCGATGGCGGATGCCGTGATGATGTAGATCACCAAAAAGGAGATAGCAAAAGAAGCCTGGATCACACTCAGTGAGATACGGGTAGGTGAAGATAACGTCAAGAAGGCACGCGCTCAAGTGCTCAAACGGCAACTAAGCAAGTTGTAGATGGGAGACTTGGAGACGATCACTAAGTACTCCATAAAACTCACCACTCTGGTGGGTCAGATTCATTCGCTCGATGTGAAGTTGGAAGAGAGTGATGTTGTCGAAAAGCTATTCAGCTCAGTTCTAGATCGATTTCTCAAGATTATGGAAATGATCGAACAGTTCAGTGATGTCGTAGTAATGTCAATATCGAAGGTGATTGGTCACCTCAGAACTTTCGAGGAAGGATTAAAGGGTCGATGGTGTTGAGGAACCGTCGCTGGCGACCAGTCCGAGCGATTCCTCTGTTTAGAACAAGAATGAATCAATCACAGAATCACAGAAGAATAGATTGAACACATAGAGAGATAGAGAGAACTCTTGGTCTTTCTTTATTGCTTTTATTCATGTGTACATAATGAGGGGGGTATAGGTCCCTATTTATAGACTACAATGAGGTGCCCACCATGGGCCCTGGGCTGCTGGCCCAGGCTAGGTTTCTTAACACTCCCCCTTGGGTACTCATCCGACATGTTCATGCCTCACTAAAACTCCATAAAAACCCAGTGGTAAAAATTTGGAGAAAGAGCACATGATACATGTGATGTTGCGATGCACGAATTGCCTCATTAAAAACCTTGGTCGAGAAACTTCATGGAAAACTCGTCAAGGGAAAAAGAGTACAATTCACCCAATTTCATTTGGTCTTCAGGACTTTATTCCTTTGGGTACTTAATCTTCATGATCAAGATTTAATAACGGGCTTGAGAGAATTCTCCCCCTGAATTCTGCACTTCTCTAAGTTTCATCATTCCAATCCCTCACACGCACCTTTCAAAGCTAGATGCGGGGAGTGACTTAGTGAACAAGTCTACATGACTTAGTGTGCAGTACTTTAATCTTGTCCATCTTTGCAATTCATGAGCATAGAGGAACTTGGGGTTGATATGCTTACATAGTCCGTCTGCACTTGTACAACGCAAGCTGCATTATCTTCAGGGATAATTGTGGGGGTTTGCACAATGTTCATTCCACATGACTGCTGGATGTGGTGAACCGTTCATCGGAACCAAGCGCACATTCGTGCGGCTTCATACAGTGCTATAATTTCTGAGTGGTTCGTCGAAGTAGCTACAAGGCTTTGCTCAGACGATTTCCAGAAAATTGCAGTTCAACCACTACAAGGCTTTGCTCAGACGATTTCTAGAAAATTGCAGTTCAACCACACAGAAAATACATAGCCTGTTTGTGACTTTGCGGTATGCGGGTTTAACAGGTACCCAGCATCTGCATAGTCAGTCAAGTTCAGATCTTGATTATTTCTGTAAAACAATCCAAGGTCCTCCATTCCTTGGAGGTATCGGAATATGTTCTTTATATCGTACCAATGCCTTTTGGTGGACTCTGCACTGTACCTTGCTAACAGGTTCACGGCAAATGCAATGTCCGGTCTAGTACAGTTTGCTAAGTACATGAGTGCTCCCACTGCACTCAAGTATGGGAATTCTGGTCCCAGGACTTCCTCCCCCTCTTCCCTAGGTCGGAAAGGATCTTTTTCTTGCTGTAAAGACCTCCCGATCATTGGTACTTTTGAGGGAAATGCCTTCTCGAAGCCAAACCTTTCAAGCACCTTCCGGGTGTAGGTCGACTGATGTACCAAGACTCCTTTAGGGACATGCTCAAGCTGCAGGCCTAAGCAAAACTTGGTCTTGCCCAAATCTTTCATTTCAAATTCTGACTCCAAGTAGGAGCTTGCTTCTTTTATGTCTTCGGCTGTCCCGATGATGTTCAAATCATCTACATTCACAGAGATTATACAGAATCCATTCTGGGATCGCCATACACAAGGACAGTCTTCATTGTTCATGTAGCCTTTCTTGCAGAGAAAGTCGCTCAAGCGATTATACCACATTCTTCCAGATTGTTTCAGTCCATACAATGACTTTCTGAGTTTCACACTGTACAGATTTCTATTTGCTCTGTCTTGGTTCGGGAGAGGTATTCCTTCAGGAACTTTCATACAAATCTCCGAATCCAAGTTACCGTAAAGGTATGCAGTCACAACATCCATCAATTTCATTTCTAAGTTCAAGTTTACAGCCATTGAGATCAAATATCTAAAGCTAATTCCACTCATGACCGGGGAGTAGGTTTCTTCATAATCAACTCCAGGACGTTGAGTGAAACCTTGGGCTACTAGGACTTCATTTCTTTCATTTCTCTTTTGAACAAATACCCACTTGTGCCCAACGGGGTGTATATGGGGAGGCGTGTGGCATACGGGCCCAAACACCTCTCTTTTGTTCAGAGATAGCAATTCAATTGCTATTGCCTTCTTCCAATCCTCCCAATCTGATCTTTTCTTACATTCAGCAAGCGATGCAGGCTCGGAATCAAGATCGATGTTGGTGGCAATTTTCTTTGTGAAGTAGATATCGATATTAGCTGTTGTCCTATTCAGGGACTCTCCCGTGTGCACATAATTTATAGCTATTTCTTCATGAGTTGCTTCTGCTGGAGCGATTGCTTCTGCTGGAGCTTTACCTTGCGCATCGCTTCTTTCAATTGCAGTGGCAAGTCCCTTTAGTTTTTCGGCTCCGATGTGTGTGCACACATCCATGCCGATGGGGATATTCAAACCCGGTATGCCCTTTTCTGAGGGTGTCATACTTGTGCCAGGTCTCAACTGGCTCCCCTTCTCATTCTAGGGGACTTCAGTGATCGGCTGTGGTAAGTCCTTCTTATCCTTCTTCACCAGGCGTCCCCGGTTACTAAGGATTCGAGGAACCGGAGTTCTCGTCCTCTTTTTTATTTTTCTGAGGCCTCTGGACGAGATTAGGGATACCCTCTACTTTATTTGGTATTTCAACCCTCTCCGGTGCAGTGCGTGCAGGCACATGAGACTTAGTCACGCTCTTCAAATCACTAAAGTGATCAGGCAGCTGATTTGCTAATGCTTGCAAATCAATTGTCTTCTGGACTTCTCTTGTCTTCTGGACTTCTATTGTCTTCTGGACTTCTCTTCGCTTCACTAATGCGCGGGTCATCTACATGGATTCCCGTGGCTTGCCATGTAATGTCTTCTGGACTTCTCTAGTGCGCGGGTCATCTGCATGGATTCCCGTGGCTTGCCATGTAATTTTCCGACATTCTTCATCAAAGGGTTGATTTCCTCCCCCCTAATGTTGGGAAATTTTCGGTGGTGACCCTTGCGCTAGTTGCATAGGTGAATGGATGTTGTAGGCCGAAAGTCTAAGGTTGATGAGATTCGCTGCATGTAGGACTGCGTGTCCCCAACATGTAGCTGGCAAATTACAATTATGCAAGAGGGGTCGGGCAATAAATTTAATTCTTTTAATTAAAGCCTCTGCCAAACCATTATGAGTATGGACATGCGGTACCGAATGCTCAACTGCAATTCCCATTGCCATGCAATAATCATCAAATGCCTTCGAAGTAAATTCTCCGGCGTTGTCCATTCTGATGGACTTAATGTGATGATCAGGGAACACATTTCTGATTTCTGATGCGAATGATCTACGAGATCAATTTTGCAAAGGCGTGGTTTCTTGTAGACAGCAAGCCCGTCAATGAGCACCATGAAATACTTAAACGGCCTGGAGACGGGCTGAATGGGACCGCATATGTCTCCTTGGATGTGTTCCAGGAATATAGAGACTTCATCCTTCACTTTCAGAGTGGAGGGTTTAGTAATTAGTTTCCCGGTGGCACATGCAGGGCACACAAAATCTTCATAATTCGGGAAATTCTTCACATTAATATTATGCCCATGCAAGTTATTTATTATGTTTCTCATCATCCTAAGACCTGGGTGGCCTAATCTGTCATGCCAAAGACAGAAGAGTTCAGAGCTTCTAAATACTGTCTTCAGAACAGTGTATGCTGCAGGCGCCTTAATGCTGGTATAACATAGCCCAGTTTCTAGTGAAGGAAGTTTTTCTAATACTCTTTTTCCATTCTCTTTGCGCTTCGTAATGAGCAGGTATTCTTTACTGTACCCTTCTTCAATCTCAACGTGGAAACCATTTGCGCAAATATTCTTAAAATTTAGGAGAGTTCTAGTCGATTCTGGGTACAATAAGGCTTCTTCAATGACCAAAGTTGTGCCCATTGTGGCTCTTCCTGAACCAGTTTTATATGCATCGCTTCTAGCGATTGTCGTAAGGCTACCAGTGCTCTTACGAATCGACTGAAAACTTAGTCTCTCCTAAGATGATATGCGTTGTGCCGCTGCTAGCTAAGCACACTTCCTTCATAGGGCGTTGCATGTGTTCTAATATAGGGTATTTTATTAACATGCATGAGAAGGCAATCAACACATAGATAAAATACTCCAATATCAGAACATATCATGCCATCATAAACTGAATAAATGAATGAATTCTTCAAATATCATCCAACCATTACGAGAAAATAACAATTCTTAAGTACCATCCATGCAAATTCTAACATATTCTCCCACACAAAATAAATGACAATTAAAGTCGAAATGCATTCAGTGCACTAGACTCCTTCTGCTATTTTCTCGGGGTTGACATTCTCTTCAAGAGAAATCATGGCGTTTGCTGCTTCTAGGTCGAGAGGGAGTGCTGCTGTCGTGATGGTTTCAACCTTCACCAGTGCAGGTAGTTACTCCGAACTCTCCCCCTCAGCCGATGCAAAGTGGGCTTCATGTTGCCCTTCGCCATCCCGCTTTGGCTTGATAGCCTTATTCTCATGTGGAGCATCTGATTTGCCTTTCTGGGCTGCGGCCTTACCCATTCTTCCCCCTTCTCTTCATCAAGTGCTTTCGCACCTTGTGGCTCCCAGCGTTGGCTTCACGGCCAGCGGAGCTGCCTGGTGGCTGAGTGACGTAATTCTTGCGGAGAAGTTCGTCCTGAGCCTCCGCAACCTGCATCATATCAATCAATTCGGCGTACTCCTTGTAGCCGTCTTGACGATAGTTGCGGGCGGATTGTATGGCATTGGGGTGAAAGGTGGACAGGGTCTTCTCGGTCTTCTGCTCATCTGTGATCTGCTTGCCACAGAGTTGAAGGCTAGTACAAATCGTGTGCAAGGCAGAACTGTATTCCCCGACCGTCTTAAAATCAGCAAACCTCAGTCTGATCCACTCTCGCTCTGCTTGAGGAAGAATGGTGTACTTTAGCCTCTCAAACCACTTCTTGAGTGCGATCTAGAGTGCTAGCGCGCTTTTCTTTGCCATGCCTGAGAAAGTGAAGTGCCCGATCATTTTCCTCAGGTGTGGATTGAGCGTGATTCAGTCCGCCAATCCTAATAGCAGCGCAGAGCTTCCTGGCTCCAAGCACAATCTCGACATCGGATGCCTACGTCAGATAGTTTTGGCCATTCTGGGCCTGCTCCTCGAACTCCCGGATTGTGATTCCAGTCATCTAAATGTGTATATAAGTTCACTTCTGGTAAACACGCACGGAATAATTTATTGCGGGTAAATAAATGGTACAAAAGGTTCTCGCAATGTTTCATAATTTTCTATGCATTTTCTATAATTTTACTACTAATTTCAGTGATTAAAAGCAATTTTCAGTAATTACAATTAACCAAAACAGTAAATAAATACAGAAAATACAGAGAATAATAATGGCATAAATAAATAAGCTTCAAATACTAAAAAATAATGCAAAATTTGGATTTTCGAGGCCCTTTTATGCTAAAATATCAAATTTCAGCGAATTCTGCAATTCCAGAGGGTTTATATGCAAATTTTCAGTTCAGAGAAAAATTTACACAATTTCCTGATTTACCGAGGAGTTTTCTGCAAAATTCTGGACCCACTCGTAAATTTGAGGGCTTATACGAAATTTTCAAAACTACGAGGCCTTTTCTGCAAAATTCTGGACTTAAATGTAAGTTTTAGGGCTTTTCGGTAATTTCTACGACTTTTGGGGCCTTTTCTGAAAATGTGCCGCCCCCATCCGATTCGGGCCTCCCTTCCCCTTTTTTTTTCTTTTCCGACTGGCCCACCGCTTTCGGCCTTGATTCGGCCCATCCCTAAGCTGGCCCACCCGAGCGCCTTATCCTCCCTTGGTAGGGTTTCCACCGCTTCCTTGTGGTGTCGGCGGCGGCATCATGCGGCGCAGCGACGGCCCGGCCAGCGGCGGGCGGCGGTCCAAGCGGGCGCGCGGGAGTAGCGCCATGCGGCGCAGCGATGGAGGCCGAGGCCGGCGAGGTCGGCGCGCGCATGCCCGAGGCGGCGACCGATCCAGCGCGAGCACGATCGGCCGCCGGCGAGCCGAGGCGGAGCGCGTTCGTGCCGTGTGGCGGAGATGGGGTCACCCGGCCTCGGCGCGATAGCGGCTACGGCCGACGACCACATACGGGCGGTGGCGGCCGCAGCCGTCGCGTGGCGGCCGCAAAGCGGAGGCGAGGAGCTCCGGCACGCGCGCCGAGGAGGCGGCGCAGCCGGGTGGCGGCGTGGCGCGTGCGCGTGCGCCCAATCGGCGCGGCGGAGGCCGGCGAGGTGGAGGGTCGGTCGCGCGCGGGGCGAGGTGGAGGCCGTCGCGGCGGTCGGCGAGGCGAACGCGGCGCGCGCTGTCGGCAGCGCGAGAAGGCGGACACGGCGGCCAGGTGGGCGCTGGCGCTTGCGGGCGCTGACACCGGTGGAGGTCAGCTGTGAGCCGGCGGAGGAGCAAACCATGTCAGCCCTAGTCTGACGTGTCATGCCACGTCAGTGACACGCAGCAGCCGAGCTGTCTCATCTGCCACATCATACATGCCACATCATCAGCCACATGTCATGTCACATCAGTGTGCCACGTCAGTGCTTGTGCACACGTGTTTGCCCGGTCAGCCACCGCGTCAGCAAACCCAGTCAACCCATACATTATTCCATGACCCGAGTCCACCGTAGACTAGCCATCCCGTGCACCGAGTCCACAGCACAATAGAATTTTTGATTTTCAGCCTTTTTCTCCAGATTAGATTTTTCCGAGAGCCCGTTCTCCCTTGTCCGAACTCCGATTGACCGGATTCTTTTTCCTAAATTCATCTAAATTTAAGCTCTATCTTTTGGTTTTGGTTTTGAAGTTTTTGGAGTTCATTTGAATTTTATTTGAATATATTTTATGTTTCATTTCGTTTTCTCTTGTTCGATCATGCGTTCGAAGGAGTTGAAGCAGGATTCGAAGACCAAGAGCCGTTAACTGAGCAAGGCCAAGGCAAGTCATGTTCTTTGATCATGTTGAACCTAGTTTTCAAATATATTATGTATTATTTTATTTTAAATTATCATACATCGCTATTTTATTATAAACCCTTGTATTGGTAGTTATTATTCAAATTGATTAATTCATCCTTGGTAATTTGAATGCCATGTTTCCATTGTCACCATAGGATGGGTAATTATCTAGTGATGCAATACTAGTTGTCACATGGGTTGTACGTTTAGAATTGCTTAGCCATACTTGTAGTACGTTGAGCCTATCATCACATGTAGTCAATTAATTAATCTTCACTTAATGATATATTGGAACGTGGTGGTCAACCACAGTTATAAAATTTGAGTACCATGACATGCGTAGTGTCATTGGTGTTGGTTATACAAAATTGGTTTTCACTTGGGCAAATGATCGTGCAGCAAAGGGGGTGCAGTTTGCACGTTGGGATGTGGATATTTTGCCTGGGTACATTTAAAGACTTAACTTTGTGCGCGATTGATCTGAGCCTTACCGCGCAAACCACATGTCTAGTATGGGATAGACCTGGCATAATAATTTGTGAAGTCTCAACTTTGGTTTCGCTATTGATGTTGTTGTGGCGCAAGGTTGGCAATTATCGACTAGGTGGTCAGTCTACTCGACGGCGAAACCTTAGCAAGTGGAATCCGGTTGAGATGGAGCATTGTAAAAACCTTGTTATGATTTTTTTAATGTGAAGATTATCACATCGTATGGGTACAGTTGTGCAACCTCTGCGGAGTGTAAAACTATTCGAATAGCCGTGTCCTCTGTCATGGACAATGCTCGGTGATTTCACACGAGGGGTAGAGTTTTCATAAAAATCTGGCAGGGTTAATTTGGAAAGTGAATGGTTGTTTCACTAGTGGTTCATTGCATGAATATTGGTTTATGGGTGATTCATTGGGGTGAATGGCCAGTACACTTATGGTTGGTCTCAATTCCTTTGGTTACATATTTATTATCATTCTCAAAGTTCGCTTTTCAATCTATTTATTATATTAATTTAAATTGCGCTTTCTGCAAAATTAACCTTTCAGCCATCCTTTGGTAAGCCTTACATACTATATTGTACTCTTTGTTACAAACGACTTGCTGAGTACTCTATTTACTCACAGCTTCATCTATATTTGCTCAGTTGAGGAAGAAGGACCAGATTAGTAGGTGGTACTAGAAGGAGGATACGTTGACGACTTCGCGGATTAGGACTTCGCTCCCCAGTTGATTGCCTGTGGGCATGTCGAATGGCTACTATGCTTATTACTATTTTTCCGCTGCTAGTTTCTTTAAGCCTTTAGCTATTAATTGTAAAGATTGGCCGTAAGGTCACAATTCTGATAATTATTAATAATATTTGAGTCTTTTCTTAGTAAATCGTTTATACTGTGTGCACTAGCGTGATCCTGGACTAGTGCAGAATACACAGGATAGTCCGAATTTACATATTCGGGTCTCGACAAAGGCAGTGGCCAAGGAGATCACAATCGCGTTGTCTATGAACGATTGTTGCAAGACTTTGACAAGACCAAGGTCAAGTGCTTCAACTACAACGAGTATGGGTACTTTACAAAAGAGTGTCCAAAGCCAAATTGAAGAGTGAGGGCGAATCTTGTACGAAGCAAAATGATGAAGACCCTCAGTTGCTGATGGTTAAAGTGTGTGAACTCGTCCATACAGTCCCAACATCTAAAGAAAAGATATTCCTGTATGAAGAAAAGGTGACACCGAAGCTTAGTGGAACCCAAAACAAGGCTTGGTATCTAGATACCGGTGCATGTAACTACATGACCAGATGCACGGAGAAATTTGCTGAGATTGACATGAAGATAAAAGGTTTAGCTAAATTTGGAGATGGTTCTACTGTGGATATATTGGGTAGGGGCTCAGTACTGTTGGAGTGTTCTACAGGTGAACATCATATTCTTACCAATGTTTACTATGTCTCGAGGCTAAGAATCAATATCATCAGCCTCAGACAGCTGGACAAAAATGGCTGCATGAACTCGATTATAGACAGAACTCGGAGATTGTTGGCCAAAGTGAGCAGATCAAGAAACTAGATGTATGTGTTGAACATCAATCCAACTCTCCCAGAGTGTCTTTTAGCAAAAAGCACAGAAGAAGCGTGGAGATGGCACGCTAGGTATGGGCATGTTAACTTTCATGCTCTAAAGGAACTGGCTCACAAGAAGATGGTGCAAGGCATGCCCATCATTGAGCACGTGGATCACATCTGCGATGGTTGTCTGATCGATAAGCAACATCAGAACCCATTCCTGACCACATCTCTATACCGAGCAGTCGTGCCTCATGAGTTACAGCACGGTGACTTATATGGGCCAATCACTCTAACCAAGCATGGAGGAAAACGCTATGTCCTGTTGTTGGTAGATGATTGTACGAGGTATATGTGGCTAGTGTTACTCCAAAGAAAAGATGAAGTGTTCGAGGCATTCATGAAGATCAGGACTACAGTCAAGATGGAGAAGAATCTGAGGCTGAAAGCTCTACGCACCAACCGTGGTGGTGAGTTTACCTCGAACAAGTACGAAGACTTTTGTGAGCTCTTGGGTATTAGGCGTTATCTAACAGTGCCTTATTCTCCCCAACAGAACGATGTGGTCGAAAGGAGGAACCAAACGTGGTCGATATGGCAAGGAGTATGTTGAAGAGCATGGGTGTCCTAGGAGAATTTTGGGGAAAGTGGTCTCGACTATCGTTTATCTCCTAAATTGGGTGCCAACAAAAAGCATCATTGACAAAACTCCTTATGAAGCTTATTACGACCGCAAGCCAGGTGTGGGTGACCTCTAAAGTTTCAGGTGCGTTGCACATGTGAAGGTGACCACACTACACCTCTCCAAACTAGCAGATCGAAGCAACCCAATTGTACTCACTGAGTATGATTCAAAAATGAAAGGCTATTGGATGTTTGATCCGACGACATGATGAGTTGTGGTGACTCATGACGTAGTGTTCAAGGAGGAGAAGTGGGAGTGGAGCAAAGATCCCATAGCAGAGGTACGACCTATGCAAGTCTTGATGACCACGTACCCGACACGCCAACCATGATGCGCGTAGTCAGAGAATCCAACCATATCATGGTCATAGATCTTAATGACCATGTTGTAGCTACTGACGCTACAACCATGGAGAATGAAGTCAGAGGACACGACCATGTTGTAGAAACTCCAGACACGACAATGGCAAGTACGATCGCAAGAACAAAGATGCCCGGCTCGACTACACCGTGTACTCCTGTAGCAACAATGGGAGTGCCAGTCTCACCTGGAGCTCCATGAAGGTTGGAGCTTGATGAGAGCTCGTTGGAAGGACCACGACGGGAGCATGACATCAAAAGCCTCTATTATGCCACATCTTCGATAGAGCTAGAATACTCAGGGTTCTACTTACTCGGTGAGGAGTCTACGAACTTTGAAGAAGCCAAGGCGAAGCCAGAGTGGAGAAGAGCTATGGAGGAGGAGATGTGAGAATGGAACATGGCAGCTAGGTCCATTGCCGGTCAGTCACAGGCCGATTGGGTTGAAGTTGGTATATAAGGTAAAGAAGGATATCCAAGGCGTGATCATAAAGTACAAGGTGAGGCTAGTTGTGAAGGAGTACGTTCAACAACAAGATGTTGATTTTGATGAAGACTTCACCCCCTGTTGCAAGACTAGAGACGGTGCGACTGCTTATTACGATTACAGCACATGAAGGATGGGAGGTTCATCATATAGATGTGAAGACAGCCTTCCTCAACGGCGATCTAGAAGAAGAGGTCTATGTTGTGCAACCTCCAGAATTTGAGAAGGGGAAGAACACTTGGTATTAAGATTGCACAAAACCTTATATGGTCTGTATCAAGCCCCAAGAGCTTAGAATTTAAAGTTAGACAAGTCTCTGGTGGCACTCGGTTTTGAAAGATGTCCATTAGAGCATGCAGTGTACAAACGAAACTAAGGAAAAGGGAGTTTGTTGGTTGGAGTTTATGTGGATGATTTGATCATCACTGGAGAGAGTATCGAGGACATAAATAGCTTCAAAAGCCAGATGAAGAAATTGTTTAGCATAAGCGTCCTCGAGTTACTCAGCAACTACTTAGACATTGAAGTACGTCAAAACTCCAGGATGATTACCCTCAGCCAGTCTGCATACACAACAAAGGTTTGGAAAAATGTGGCATGAAAGATTGCAATCCAACACAAATTCCGATGGATCTCGCTTGAAGATGAGCAAGGACATCACAAACCCCCCTAGACAAGACTCTATACAGAAGCATTATCGAAAGTTTGAGATACTTGCTACACACACGATCGAATTTGACGTTCTCGGTTGGGATGGTGAGTAGGTACATGGAGAACCCGACAACAGAACATATGGGTGTTGTAAAACGCATCCTGAGATATGTAAAAGGAACACTGAGTTACGGGTGTGTCTACGAGAAGAAGAAAGAAGGTTTGAGGCTGATCGGTTACTTGAACAATGATCTAGCCAATGATACGGATGACTGGGAAAGTACTTCAGGCATGATGTTTTTCCTTGGGTCGAACCCAATCAGTTGGTGTTCGTAGAAGCAAAAGGTGATTACTCTATCCTCATGTGAAGTCGAGTACATTGCAGCTTGTGCGGCAGCATGTCAAGGGGTATGGCTGGGACGATTGTTGGATGACAAGTTGAAGACAAAGGTTAAGAAGATAACCTTGAAAATTAATAATCAGTCAACAATTGTGTTGAGCAAAAACCCAATCTACCATGAGAGAAGCAATCACATCGACACTCAGTTCCATCATATAAGAGAATATATGGAATCAGGGGTGATAGAAGTGCAGCATATTTGCACAGAAGACCAACTCACAGACATCCTGACCAAATCGCTCGGAAGAATGAAGTTCATGAAGATGAGAGAAAAGATCGATGTGTGGAACATCGACGGAAGACAACAAGCTTAAGGAGGAGATTGTTAGAGTTAATCTAGTTGTCTTCAGTTCTATGACCACGGCCGACTACGACCATGGTAGTATACAACCACGTTCGAGCACTGTAGCGGTCGTAAGTCATAAACGTACTATAGCAGGTATAATCGTAAACGCACTGTAATACTTGTAAGTCATAAGAACACTGTAGCAGTCGTAGTCGTAAGGTGTCAGGTTACAGAGTTCGTTTAGAATTTCGAGTGGTTGTAAGAATGAAGATCAGGATGTTTCTGAGTCAGATTCTCAACGTGGTATGCCACGTTGATTCTAAAGTCTTGTATGTAGCTTTTCTATCTAAGAAAGAGAAAAATGACACAGACGCATCGCGTCGTGAAAAGAAGGAAGAAAGAAATCAATCTCTTTTCACGTGTGTGATCAAGAAGCCTAAGTTCATTGATTCGTCTAGGCTCTGGGCAAATTTCCCAACATAGATGTTGTTTTAAAATACGTGCAATCAAAATTTAAAACTTTGATCGCAAAT
The DNA here is from genome assembly GCA_036346575.1 of Dendrocalamus sinicus. Taxonomy (NCBI): domain Eukaryota; kingdom Viridiplantae; phylum Streptophyta; class Magnoliopsida; order Poales; family Poaceae; genus Dendrocalamus; species Dendrocalamus sinicus. The sequence continues at coordinate 12,699,813 of CM070658.1, read as the reverse complement.
ATACACAAAACTAACTAGATTTGTCACATGGAAATGATATTAGTAGATTTAAAAGTACTCTTGTATCATTATATATTTTTATTAATTTTTGAATATATAATTAGAAAAGGTAGTGGCACGATGTGTAAAAGAACGTAGTAGATGCTTACAGGTGAAGATTTCTAACTACATATATAACACCTCAATGAAGCAACTTAAGCAAATTTTTAGCTAGATCAGAGAAATATTCGATGCTACATACATACACTATTCTGCACTTACGTGTAAAATACGTGTCAGAAAGTTACTACCATACATGCGAGTACTATCAAACACATGTAGAGTTACTGTCAGATATACTACACAATTGGCAGTAATTTTACATGTATTAATAGTAACTTCATTCACATACGACAGTAATTTTTCTGCACGCACAGTGTGTGCAAGTGCAGAATAACACAATCATGTGTGTATGTATAAACACACAAACATATGTATATATACATATACATACATACACATATACATTTATATACACACAGCTTAATTTGACATCCTGAGCTTCTTGGCTGGCAGTGGGCTCTGCACCTCCTCCTCCGCCGCCCACCTCTTCAACCAAGCGTTCTCCGGCACCGGCATCAGGTTCAGGTCGAAGTTCCTCACAGCCGACGACCCTGACGCCGACGCCGAGATGGACACCGACACCGACATGTCGCCCCAGTAGTGGCAGCGCTTGTGCCCGCCGAGCGCTTGCCCCGTTGCGAAGCTTCTCCTGCAGATGGTGCACCGGTGCGGCCCGTTGCTCCCGCCCGACGATGCCATCTCCTCCGAGTCACCCGTGGATGCCTGCGCGGCGGCGGCATAGAGCTGCTGCTCCCCCGTGGGCAGTTTGCGGTGGCTGGACTTGTGCCCACCGAGCGCCTGGTACGAGGCGAACGCCTTCCCGCAGACCGAGCACCGGAAGCGGAGCTCCTGCGCCGGCGCGGGGCGCGGGCACCACTTGCTGATGGCGCTCTCCTCCCCCTGCCCAGCCCCGCCGGTGCCGGCGAGAGCGGCAAAGCAGATGGCGAAGTAGTCCTCCTTCCTCAGCGCCGGCGTGGGGAGGGAGAGGGAGAGCGCGGTCGGGTCAAGGAGAGCCTCCATGGCGGCGACCATGGTAGCTAGCTAGCTCTCAAACGCTGGTGTTCTTGGACTTTCTGTTCCTAATCACGTCGCCGCTTGCTGGGCAATCGATCGGACGATTTGGAGTTGGGGGAGGAGGAGCTCGCCGCGCGCTGCTATATATAGGGACAGGGAAGGCGGTGGGAAAACAATGTCGTGAGAAGAAATCGTACGTACGCATGGACATCGCGGTCGAGCTTGCAGTCAAACATGCTGGCTGGTGCATACATGATCCCCACTTAGCGTTCGGCGGCGGCACGCACGTACCGGCCGTTGCTATGTTGGTTCGCGCTCCAAGCATCTTACGAAAAAGATATGCACAGCATAGTTTAGTGGCAACTCGTACGTGAGTGGTTGGCGCGCCACCTGACCGCATGTTGAAGGGGGCCCGTGCGCCGTGGGCACGGAAGACCTCGCCGACGGCAAGTAGGCGGCGTGTGTACACCAGGCTACTGCAGTGGTGCTAGTTTTCGCGCGCTACTGGATTTGGACGTATCACCAAAAACGACTAAACTTACGGGCATGTAACTAGTAAACGTTCCTATGAATTCCTAAAGCATCCCTCGGAATTCAAAAAGGTAAATGAGGTCTCGAATTAGTCCCTTCTAGTTCATGATATACACGGTATACAATCTGGTTTCAAATTTTCTTCGTAATATGACATCGCTGTGAACACTCCATCCAAGCCGTCCGTAAGCCATGAAGAAAAGATCATTTTGCTCTCGAATTTCTCCGTGCCACTGAGAAATGAATGTTGTTCTATTATTTGCCATCGCTGGGACAACAGCAGCTGGGGACAAGAAGTGCAACTGTGCTATGCGCCATAAACCCGGTGGAGTTCAGTAGCAAATTAAATTTAGGGGATCTGCACCCCATCCACACAGGACTCAACCAACAACCACACCCAGATTCAAAGATACAGGTTTTTCACGGATTACTGCTGAAAACAAAAGGAGAAAATGAACATGGATGAAGAACAACTCACTCCAGCAAAATATCTCGGTCAACATTTCGCCAATTTAACCACATCATATTAGTCTCCCTAGCACGCCCAATTTGCCTGAGAACTGCATTCAGCATCTCTGCACCCTTCACTAGTATCTCTAACTAGTGTCTCTTCGCAGAATCATATGCATTATGAAAGCAAGGATCAAGTGTAGGTCTAACACCATCATCGTCACTTTCAATTTCATATGCACACCAAAGTTGCATCGTCGGAGGAAGCCATACAGCCGAGGCAAGCTGCGCCGCAGCGGTGGGAAGCCGCATCATCAGGGAAGCTGGGCCGCAGGGGGGAACCGTGCCGCCGAGGCAAACCGCGTTGCTGGGAGGGAGGGCGCCGCCATGAGGGACCACGCCACCAGTTGGGGCTGTGCCGGCGTAGGGAATCGTGCCACCTACTGGGGCCATGCTTCTAGGAGAAGCCACGCCGTCGGGTGGGTCCTGTCAGCTGATCCGATGAAGAAACACTCGCTCGGCGGAACCTGGTGCTCGGCAGAACAAGCTGGAAGCAAGAAGCTCACGAACACAAGAAAGACGCCTGTTCTTTTTGCTAAAACTTATAGTTTTTTGTTGCGACTTGTCATTTTTGGCATATTTATGTAAGAGATTATAAAGTAACAGAAACTTATGTGCGATTTTTACTGATATAAATGAAGTTGTTACAGTATGAACTACAATTAACTATTATACCCTATCTTGAAAAGATATCCTGTTTGAAAACTAGTTACTGTAGAAAAGCCGAAAAGCAGCTTTTAGAAACTGAAAAAACAGGCCCTATTTTGTGCCGCGCAATAAGGGAAAAAACTTTCGGTTTGAAAATAATTTTGCTTGGCAACAAATGGGACGATATTTTGTTATTTCGTTCCAAAATTCAGATAAAATTTTTAAATGTATTTAAAGTTTTTACCAAAATTTGACCAAAATTTTTAGCCGGATCCAAATTCAAATGAAAACAAGTTTATTTGACGGTTGGATTTATTTCGGAGGGTACTAAAATGAATGAAATTTTGGCGAAATTTCACTGAAATTTTGAACGACCCTGCGTCACAGCTGCTGAAACTTTTTTCTGTTTTCTTTCTTCTATTGCTTCTCAAGGTAACTCATGGCCGGTTACAAGACTCATCTGTGCCTTATAAAAGGCTAATTACACGTCCAGTATACGGACTCAACGTCCAAAACGGTTTCTACTGTTCACACTACTCGGACTTGACCTCATACGAAGCAGACCTAATATACGGCAAGCACAAAAAAAAGAAACTAAACAAAGATTAAACTCTTAACATATCACTCTCTAATCTTTGTACACTTGATCTCGACCATACCAATCTTCGCACGTAGTTCTTGGAAATTGACGCGCCCAAGTGCTTAGCCAAGATGTCCACAGGCTATTCTTCAGTGCTAATGTACTCCACATCAATTTTGCCGTTCTCGACGCACTCCCAAATGAAATGGTATGAGTGTCAATGTGCTTACTTCGGTCATAAAAGACTAAACTCTTGCTAAGGGAGATAGCGATCTTATTGTCGAAATCTGGACACATGTGGACCTCTAAACACCCAAAAATTCCGGTTTTAGCCCCTAAACCAAAAAAATTCCGTTTCTGGACCCCTTCCGACCGCGCGTTTCGCGAGATGGCGCCACGTGTCCCGGCGGCGCGCGATCGCCCACTCCACCGCGCGACCGCGCGACCGCGCCGCCGCGCGCCGCGCCGCCGCCGCCGCCGCCACCGCCGCGCGCACAAGCCAACGCATCGCATCGCTGGCGATCATCGCGATCACGACGCGCGCGACCACGCGATCGACGCAGCGCCGCGCGATCGCACGCGCCCGCCGCCGCCAGCGCGTCCGCCCGCCCGCCCGCGCGCGCGCGCGATCGCGCACCGTCCGGGTCCGGGACACGTGGCACCAGCTCGCGAACGCGCGGTCGGGAGGGGTCCAGAAACGGAATTGTTTTGATTTAGGGGCCAAAAGTGGAATTTCGGGTGTTTAGGGGTCCAAATGTGTCCAGATTTCCTTATTGTCCACCTTAAGCATGACGCTACAGGTTTCTTCGTTCTTCAGCTCACCAAGCAGGTGGGTGAGCCAAATACCTTAACACGCCGCCATCATCGTAGCAATATACTTGGCCTTGCAAGAGGATAATGCCATGACTTTCTGTTTTTGAGACTGCCAGCTGGCAAGACTGCTCTCAAAGAAAAACATCACACCGGTGGTGCTCTTGCGGTCGTCTGGCCATGTTGTTGTCGCTATAGCCAACTAGCCATGACTTCTCCGTCTTCCTCGTATAGTGGCAACCATAGTTCCGAGTACCAGCAATGTACCGGAGGATGTGTTTGACCACTGCCAAGTGCTCAATGGTTGGTGTTTCCATGAAACGGCTCACGTACCCAACTGAGTACGTGATGTCAGGTCATGTATGCACTAGGTACCATAGACTCCCGACGATGCTCTTGTATGTCGTGGCGTTAGTGGGAGTAGCTGAACTCACCTTGCTCAGCTTAAAGCTGGCCTCCAGCAGAACATGGCATGGATTGCAGTCTACCACGCTACTCTTCTCAAGGATCTTCAAGGCGTACACTGCCTTGTTTAGCGTGATGTACCCATCGGTCTGATATACTTCTATGCTGAGGTAGAAATTGAGCAAGCCCAAGTTGCTCATCTTGAATAAGCATGCCATCTCCTCTTCGAAACTAGTAAGCTCCTGCGGATTTGTCCTTGTGATGATCAAGTCATCAACGTATACTCCCACAAGAAGACGCGACACACCGCTACCATGCACGTACATAGCATGCTCTGACTCGCTCTGGTGAAAACCAAGTGACAGTAGACAGCTGCCAAGCTAAGCGTTCCACACTCTTGGCACTTGTTGCAAGTCGTACAATGCCTTGCGAAGCTTGAGGACATTCTCCTCGTGACCATCAACCACGAAGCCAAGGGGTTGCGCGATGTAGACTTCCTCCTAGAGTTCGCCATTGTGGAATGCTAATTTTACATCCATGTGATGCACTGGACACACCTCATGTGCAGTGAGTGCAATCAATATATGCACAGACTTGAGGTGAGCAACTGATGCGAACACCTCGTCGAAGTCAATGCCTTGCCTCTGCACGTACCCTTTTGCTATAAGCCATGCTTTATGCTTAACAACAGCACTGTGTGGGTCCTTCTTGACCTTGTAAACTCACTTTAGGCCAATTGGGTCGTGACCAATAGGAAGATCAACGAACTACCACATACCATTCTCCTCGATGGAACTCATCTCCTCAAGCATTGCCTGGAGCCAACATTGATGTTGTTCAACATTGGTAAAACTAGTGGGTTCTTTGGCTATCGTGAGGTGTACCTCATCGATGTCGAGATCAACCACTGATGTGGTATCGTACAAATTCTACAGCGTGTGATTCCACCATGGTACATCGTCGAATGGGGATGTGGTGTTATGGGGAGGTGACATGAACTCCACCCCGTCCAGTGCTACTATGATCAGCACTGATGAACTCGTTGCTACTGATGCCGGTGTTGCCTAGTGTGTGGATGGCGCCGACTTCTGCAGTAATGTGTTTGGCGCACTACTCAGCGTGTCCTCTCCTGGTGTGTCAGCTTGTTCACCACCTGCAACAAGGTGAGAGATGTACTGCATAGTGAATGTCTCACCGAGAGCTATCCTTGCGTGGTCTCTGGCTTCCCAGTCCCACTTTGCCACATTGCCATCACATGTAATGTGTACACGCTTGCTGACAGGGTCGTACACCTGGTATGCTTTGGATCCAGGTTCGTAGTTAATGAAGACCATGGGTTTGCTCTGGGTGTCGAGCTTCTTGATGTTCAGCTCACTTCCTTCGTGTGTGTGTGTAATGCATCCAAACGTGCGAAAATATTGCTCACTTGGACATGTCCCATACCACACCTCATAGGGTATCTTGCCTTCAACGCTCTGGGTTGGTGCACAGTTAAGGATGTAGATGAACGTTGTGACCGCCTCACCCCAAAATTCCCCTAGTATGTCCTTTGCCTTCAACAGGATGTGTGCCATTGCAACAACCGTCTAATTCTGGCATTCAGCAATGCCATTTTGTTGTGGTGAATATGGCACCATGAGGAGTCGCTTGACACCGCAATTCACATAGTATTCACCAAATTTCATGCATGTGAACTCACCACCACAGTCAGTGTGGAGCTTCTGCCCGGCTTCCACTTTGATGCTGCCTTGGAAGCGCTTGATCACTGCTATTGCCTCGTCCTTCGTCACGAATAGTGTCAGCCACATGTAGGTTACCATGCACCAGCTCGAGGCCATTGACCAGGAGCAAGAAATAGCGCTTTCCCACCTAGTGTTGCCAGCGTGATCAATCCGCATATAGGTTACCATGCACCAGCTCGAGGAGTTTCTCCACGCGGTACTTGGCCTTCTATGGAAACGAAGTATGTCGTTGCTTCCCTACCATGCAGCTATCATAGATTTGGTTAATGTTGTTGATCTTCGGAAGTCCCTGCACCATGCCATACTGTGCCAGCTTTCGGAGCGCCTCAAAATTGAGATGACTGTAGTGGGCATTCCAGCGCCATGCGTTGTCGTCGAGTCGTGTTGCCAAACACACCAGCTGTGCTATGTCCAGGGAGATAACATATAACCGGTTGAATGCACAGTTCACCTTGACAAGAAGTTGTTGTTGGCGATCGTTGATTCCCAGCATGCCTCCCTCGATTAGCATTTTGTAGCCATTCTCATCGAGTTGTCTAAGGCTAACAATGTTGCTCCGCAGCCGAGGAATGTAGTACACTATTGTCAGTGCGCGATGTTCTCTGTTGTGGCACATGAAGAGTACCGTACCTCATCCATAGATGTCGACGATCGAGCCATCGCCAAACTTGACAGAGCCAGTGACACCGGTGTCTAGCTCAGCAAAGACGTTCCTGCAGCCCGTCATGTGGTTGCTGGCCTCAGTATCAATTTCAGCTGATCTGATGAAGAAACACTCGCTCGGCGGAACCTGTTGCTTGGCAGGACACGCTGAAACCAAGAAGCTCACGAACACAGGAAAGACAGAACGTATATTTTGCGCCGCACAACTGATGCAGCCTTTTCTGTTTTCTTTCTCCTATTGCTTCTCAAGTTAACTCATGGTTACAAGACTCATCTGTGCCTGATAAAAGGCTGATTACACGTCCAGTATACGGACTCAACGTCCTAATCGGTTTCTACTGTTTACACTACTCGGACTCGACCTCGTACGAAGCAGGCTTGGATACGGCAAGCAAAAAAAAAAAAAAAACTAAACAGAGATTAAACTGTAACAGGTCCTCGCGGCCTTCAAGCATGTTGGAGGGCTCCCAATTTGGGCATCTAGGTTGGGCGATTGGGTGCCACCATAGGTAGGCTTGGATAAGACGGGAGAGAAGTGAGCTGATGCGTGCTGAGATGCGGGCGGCTGAGGGGAGAGAAGTTGGTCGCGTACCTTGTCTGCCTTGCGGGCCACGGTTGGCAGTCTCTCGCTGTAATCATGGGCATTTTGGGCATTTTTGAGAAACCTGACATGCTTAACGGATGGGCTTGGCCGGAGTGCGGCTAACAGCGATGGTATATTGTAAAAAAAATTTAGAATCCCATGATATATTGTGAAAAGAGAGTTATTCCATGATATATAGTGAATAATAGAGTGATTCGATGGTATATAATATCAATTTTCTCTTACGGTTTTGATAGATTCACTGGTCATGCCAAATTTGCTATGTTTCTATTAATATTACAAGATTAATTGCAACTAACGTACATTATTTGGAACTACTTTTTTACGACAAATTTGCCAAGCCCAATCTTAACATATTATTGTTTATTAGTGATCTTGACGTATTTAGTATATTTGAGACAGCGTGTGACTAGTGCTTTTTTGGTGCTCGATTCGGTTAATTGAAATAAAATTAATATACCGACCAATCCAACAAGAAATATGTGTGACAAAAAAAAACGAGTAGTTTTTCAAATTTCCAGCACACACGTCAGCAGGAGTAATATGTATGACGTATCGATCATTTGATTCAGTGAGTACTGTTGAGGAACCGACGCTGGAGACCAGTCCGAGCGATTCCTCTGCTTAGAACAAGAACGAATCAATCACAGAATCACAGAATAATAGATTGAACACAGAGAGGTAGAGAGAACTCCTGGTCTTTCTTTATTGCTTTAGATTGCATCGGGGTACATAATGAGTGGGGTCTAGGCCCCTATTTATAGTCTACGGTGGGGGGGTGCCCAATCAGATAAGGACTCCAGATAGAGTCCTGGTTTCCTAACACTCCCCCTTGGGCACTCACCCAACATGCTCATGCCTCTTCAAAACTCCATAAAAACCCAGTGGGAAAAATTTGGAGAAAAAGTGCATGATACATGTGATGCTGCGATGCACGAATTGCCTCATTAAAAACCTTGGTCGAGAAACTTCATGGAAAACTCGTCAAGGGAAAAAGAGTACAATTCACCCAAATTCATTTAGTCTGCAAGACTTTATTTTTGGGTACTTAATCTTCATGATCAAGATTTATTAGCGGGCTTGTGAGAATTCTCCCCCTGAATTCTGCACTTCTCTAAGTCTCATCATTCCAATTCCACGCACGCACCTTTCAAAGCTAGATGCGGGAGTGACTTAGTGAATAAATCTGCGAGATTTTCACATGACTTAGTATGCAAGACTTTAATCTCGCCCATCCTTTGCAATTCATGTGCATAGAAGAACTTGGGGTTGATATGCTTTGTGAGATGACTCTTCACATAGCCCGCTTGCACTTGTGCAACGCAAGCGGCATTATCTTCATAGATAATTGTGGGGTTCTGCACAATGTTCATCCCACATGATCGCTGGATGTGGTGAACCATTCGGCGAAGCTGGCGCACTCTCGTGCGGCTTCATACTGATGCTATAATTTCGAGTGGTTCGTCAAGTAGCTACCGTGCTTTGCTTAGACGATTTCCATGAAATTGCAGTTCCACCACACAGGAATACATAGCCTGTTTGTGACTTAGCGGTATGCGGGTCTGACAGATACCCAGCATCTGCATAGCCAATCAAGTTCAGATCTTGATTCTTTCTGTAAAATAATCCGAGGTCCTTGCTACCTTGGAGGTATCGGAAAATGTCCTTTATGCCCTGCCAATGCCTTTTGGTGGGCTCTGCACTATACCTTGCTAAGAGGTTCACGGCAAATGCAATGTCCGGTCTAGTGTAGTTTGCTAAATACATGAGTGCTCCCACTGCACTCAAGTATGGGAATTCCGGTCCCAGGACTTCCTCCCCCTCTTCCCTTGGTCGGAAAGGATCTTTTTCTTCAGAAGACCTACCGATCATCGGTACTTTCGAGGGAAATGCCTTCTCAAAGTCAAACCTTTCAAGCACCTTCTGGGTGTAGGTCGACTGATGTACCAAGACTCCTTCAGGGACATGCTCAAGTTGCAAGCCTAAGCAAAACTTGGTCTTGCCCAAATCTTTCATTTCAAATTCTGACTCCAAGTAGGAGCTTGCTTCTTTTATGTCTTCGGCTGTCCCGATGATATTCAGATCATCTACATACACAGAGATTATACCGAATCCATTCTGGGATCGCCGTATAAATACACAAGGACAATCTTCATTGTTCGTGTAGCCTTTCTTGCAGAAAGTCGCTCAGCGATTATACCACATTCTTCCAGATTGTTTCAGTCCATACAAGTGACTTTCTCGAGTTTCACACTGCATGATTTCTATTTGCTCTGCCTTGGTTCGGAGAGGAATTCCTTCAGGGACTTTCATATAAATCTCCGAATCCAAGTTACCGTAAAGGTATGCAGTCACAACATCCATCAATTTCATTTCCAAATTCAAGTTCATTGCCATTGAGATCAAATATCTAAAGGTAATTCCACTCATGACTGGGGAGTAGGTTTCTTCATAATCAACTCCAGGACGTTGAGTGAAACCTTGGGCTACCAGCCTTGCTTTGTATCTCACTACTTCATTTCTTTCATTTCTCTTTCGAACAAATACCCACTTATGCCCAACGGGGTGTATGTGGGGGGGTGTGCGGCATACGGGCCCAAACACCTCTCTTTTATTCAGAGATAGCAATTCAGTTGCTATTGCCTTCTTCCAATCTTCCCAATCTGATCGTTTCTTACATTCAGCGAGCGATGCAGGCTCGGGATCAAGATCGATGATGGTGGCAATTTTCTTTGCGAAGTAGATATCGATATTAGCTGTTGTCCTATTCAGGGACTCTCCCGTGTGCACATAATTTATAGCTATTTCTTCATGAGTTGCTTCTTCTGGAGCTTCACCTTGCGCATCGCTTCTTTCAATTGCGGTGGCAAGTCCCTTTAGTTTTTCGGCTCCGATGTGTGCGCACACATCCATGCCGATGGGGATATTCAGATCCGGTATGCCCTTTTCTGAAGGTGTCATACTTGTGCCAGGTCTCAACTGGTTCCCCTTCTCATTCTGGGGGACTTCAATGTTCGGCTGTGATAAATCCCTTTTGTTCTTTTTCGCCGGGCGTCCCCGGTTACTTTGGACTCGAGGAACCGGAGTTCTCGTCCTTTTATTCTGAGGCCTCTGGACGGGATTAGGGATACCTTCAATTTTCTTTGGTATTTCAACCCTCTCCGGTGCATTGCGTGCAGGCACATACGACTTAATCATGCTCTTCAAATCACTAAAGTGATCGGGCAGTTGATTTGCTAATGCTTGCAAGTCGATGATCTTCTGGACCTCTTTTCAGTTTCACTAGTGCGCGGTCATGTGCATGAATTCCGTGGCTTCCCACGTAATTTCTCGACATTTTTCATCAACGGTTGATTTCTCCCCTAATGACGGAAATTATCTTCATCAAAATGCAATCAATGCGGCGGTATGCAAATCTCCGACATGGGTTCCAAATACCGATTATGGATGCGCCTCATAACCAACGATATCCCGCCTTGCGAGTGGGCCCATTGCAGTTCATTGCGGAGGTGGTATCGGTACATAAACCTTGCATCCAAACCTCCTAAAATGGGAAACTTTCGGTGGTGACCCTTGCGCTAGTTGCATAGGTGAATGGATGTTGTAGGCCGAAGGTCTAAAGTTGATGAGATTCGCTGCATGAAGGACTGCGTGTCCCCAACATGTAGCTGGCAAATTACTTTTATGCAAGAGGGGTCGGGCAATAAATTTAATTCTTTTAATTAAAGCCTCTGCCAAACCATTCTGAGTATGGACATGCGGTACCGAGTGCTCAACTGCAATTCCCATCGCCATGCAATAATCATCAAATGCCTTCGAAGTAAATTCTCCGGCATTGTCCATTCGAATGGATTTGATATGATGATCTGGAAACACATTTCTGATGCGAATGATCTGCGAGATCAATTTTGCAAAGGCGTGGTTTCTTGTGGACAACAAACCCACATATGACCACTTCGAAGAAGCGTCAATGAGCACCATGAAGTACTTGAACGGCCCTGAGACGGGCTGAATGGGACCGCAAATGTCTCCCTGGATGCGTTCCAGGAATTCAGGGACTTCATCCTTCACTTTCAGAGTGGAGGGTCTAGTAATTAATTTCCCGGTGGCACATGCAGGGCACACAAAATCTTCATGATTCGGGAAATTTTTCACATTAATATTATGCCCATGCGAGTTATTTATTATGTTTCTCATCATCCTAAGACTTGGGTGGCCTAATCTATCATGCCAGAGACGTAAAAGTTCGAGCTTCTAAACACCTGTTTTGAGCAGCATTATGCAGCAGGCGCTATAATTGTGGTATAATATAGCCCAATTTCAAGTGAAGGAAGCTTTTCTAATATTCTTTGCCATTCTCTTCGCGCTTTGTGATGAGCAGTATTCCTTACCGCATTCTTCGTCGGTCTCAACGTGGAAACCATTGGCGCGAATATCCTTAAAACTTAGGAGAGTTCTAGTCGATTCTAGGTACAATAAGGCTTCTTCAATGACCAAAGTTGTGCCCATGGGGAGTATAATTGTGGCTCTTCCAGAACCGATTATACATGCATCGCTCCGCGATTGTCGTAAGGTCGCCATTGCTCTTACGGATCGATCGAAATACTTAGTCTCTCTTAAGATGGTATTCGTTGTCTGCTATCGGCAAGGCATACTTCCTCCATAGGGCGCCACACGTGTTCTAATATAACGTATTTAATTAACATGTATCAGAAGGCATTCAACACATAAATAAAATACGCAAATATCAGAACATAATATGCCATCATAAACTGAATAAATGAATGCTTTATTCCAAAATCATCCAACCATTACGGAAAGCAAAATCCTAAAGCACCAACCATGCAAGTTCTAAACTTGTCCATTTAACACAAAATAAATGATAATTAACGCCTCATGCATTCTGTGCATCGACGGAATCAACTAGAAAATCATCGACTTCTTCGCTATTTTCTCAGCAGGTGACATTCTCTTCAAGAGAGATCATGGTCGTGGCTGCCTCTAAGTCGTAAGGGTGCTGCTGCGGATGGACTCAACCTCCATCATCTCCAAGAATCGCCAGCCGCTCCCCTCAATGACTGCAAAGTGGGCTTCAGGTTGCCCTTTGCCATTCTTCTTCTGAGTTTGGTGGGCATCAATGACATGTTGCGATGCTTTGCATATCCGCGACCAATGTCCCCACTTGCCACATTTGTAACAACCCCGATTCTCGCCGCCATAGGTCTTGTCACTCTTTTAGCCTTTTGTCGCTTGGAGCATCCGACTTGCCTTTCGGGCAACGACCTTACCCTTCTTCCCCTTTTCTTCATCAAGGGCTTCCGCACCTTGAGGTCGCTAGCGTTGGCTTCATGGCCACGGAGTCGCCTTGTGGTGCGAGACGTAATTCTTGCGGAGAAGTTCGTCCCGAGCCTCGCCACCGCATCATATCAATCAATTCGGCGTACTCCTTGTAGCCGCTTTGACGATAGTTGCGCAACCCTGATAAAGACCGGGTGGAAAGTGGACAGGTCTTTTCGATCTTCCGGTCCTCTGTGATCTCCTTGCCACGAGTTTAAGGTTTGTACAAATCTGCAAAGGCGAATTGTACTCCCGACCGCTTTAAAGTCGGCAAACCTCGATCCCGATCCACTCCGCTCGCTTGAGGAAGAATGGTGTACTTGAGCCTCTCAAACCGCTTCTTGAGTGCGGTCCAGTGCTAGCGCATTTCTCTCTGCCATATACTCATTCTTGAGAGTCGAGCAGAGATGGTGCCTGAGAAAATGAAGTGCCTGATCATTCTCCTCAGGTGTGGGTCTAGCGTCTTTCTATCCGCTTATCCCAATAGCTGCGCCGAGCTTCCGGCCCCCAAGCACAATCTCGACATCGGATGCCCATGTCAGATAGTTTCGGCCATGCTGGGCCAGCTCCTCGAACTCCCGGTTCGAAATTCCAGTCATCTACATGTGTATGAATGAAATAAAATAAGTTTACTGCAGGTAAACATGCATGGAAAATTTACTACAGGTAAATAAAGTGGTACAATAGATTCCCATAATGTTTCATAATTTTCTGTGCATTTTCTATAATTTTACTGCTAATTTTCAGTGATTAAAAGCAATTAAAATAATTACAATTAACCAAAACAGTAAATAAATACAGAAAATACAGAGAATAATAATGGCATAAATAAATAAGCTTCAAATGCAAAAATTGATGCAAAATTCGGATTCCCGAGGCCCTTTTATGCTAAAAAAAGAAATTTCAGCAAATTCTGCACTTTTCTGGGGGTTTATGCGCAAAATTTCAGTTCAGAGAAAATTAGCGCAATTTTCTGAGAGACGAAGGGCCTTTTCGCAATTTTTCTTCCCACCCTCTCGGCCGGGCCGATTTCTTTTTCTCCACCCGTCCGGCCCACTTCCCACCTCCAGCCCATGCTTCCACTCACATGGGCCCATGCGGCCCAATAGGCCCATCTAGTCGGCAATACATTGGGGATTAGGGTTTCCCCTAAGTCGGCCATTCGGTGGCGGCGGGCCCGGGTCCGATGCGAGACGGGCGGCGGCAGACGCGGCTGCTGGCCAGGAGGCGGCGCGTGCGGCGCAACCGGCGCCGCAACGGCGGACACGAGCACGGCCGCCGCCGCCGAGGCGAGGCGCGGAGCTCGGAAGTCAAGCGGCGGCAGCGCGCCATGAGGCCGGCGGCGTTCGGGCGGCGACGCGCTCGTCTTGCGGGAGGCCGAGCCGGCGTTCCGGCGGCGGCGGTGAGGCTAGAGGCCGGAAGGCGTGCCGCCCGGGGGCGCGCGCGCGCGTGAAGGCGCGGCGGGCGCAGCCGGCGGCGGAGGAGTCCGGCTAGCGGTGCGCGGCGCATGCGCGCCGCGGCCGCGGCGGGCCGACGCGGGGCGGGCCGGCGCGTCGGGCGACGACGCAGAAGACGGAGCGGCGGCGAGGCGTTTAGTGCCGCGTGGAAGACGAAGGACATCCGCGCGCGCGCGGGCGCGAGAGCGAGGGGGTGGCCGGCGCTGTTCGGGGCGGTGACCGGGCGACGCTCACGTGCGCGGGGAGTTGCCGGCCTCGATCACCGGCGCTAGGTGCATGCAGGCGGCTTCGGGCCGAGCGATGGTTGGGGCAAGGCGCGCGTGCGGGCGCGGCGGGGAAGCAGAGGCGACGGCGGGGTGGTGCGAAGCGGCATCCTTGCGGGGAGGCGCGACGCAGGGTCAACCTCGGGCAGCGGTGCTTGCGGGCACAGGGCCGGCGACGGCCGGGATGACACACTGAAGCCAAGGCGCCAAGACAGCGCATGCGCGGTGCAGGCGCGGAGACCAGCGATAGCGGCGGCGACGCCTCGTGCGGGAGGCTGCAGCCCTTGCTGGGGCGCGCTATCCGAGGGTGGCGCATGCGGGCGCACATCCGATTGGCGGCTGTCGGAGGCGGCTTCAGGCCGACGCTCCATGTCATCCTCAGGCCGGCGGTGGTCTCTATTTGGGGCCTTTTTTCATGCAATTTGCTGTGCAGAAATTGATGCAAATACCAAATGGGTGCAGAGGCCATGCGAGCCTTTATGCTAAATTATACAAAACCCATGGAAATATTTTTCGTTTTCCAATCTGCGATGCAATCAACATCTACCCTTTTCGCAATCTACCGATCGACATTGTGCCCGCGATTTCAGATCTGCTGCGGTAGATTTAGGCGGATTTGCATCGTTCTACGCGCAATCAACATCTACCCGCTTCACAATCTACCGATCGGCATTGTGCCGCGACTTCAAGTCCGCTCGCGGTAGATTAGGCGGATTTGCACCGTAGAATTTCAATCTAGAACGCGAAAAGAAAATACTGATTCAAAAGCGATCTAGAAAATTAATCGTGCTTCGATGATTACCTCGCTCACCGGAGCGAAGTCGTGCTGATAACGTGTTGAGGAACCGACGCCGAGACCATCCGAGCGATTCTCCGCTTAGAACAAGAACGATCAATCACGAATCACGAAATAATAGATTGAACACGAGAGAGGTAGAGAGAACTCCTGGTCTTTCTTTATTGCTTTAGATTGCATCGGGGTACATAATGAGTGGGGTCTAGGCCCCTATTTATAGTCTACGGTGGGGGGTGCCCAATCAGATAAGGACTCCAGATAGAGTCCTGGTTTCCTAACAAGTACAACGCAAAAATCTGAAGTTACGTATAAGGTTTTGCGCGCTTGATGAAACAATGTGCACACGCATGCGGTCAAATTAAGCACTTCTAGCTAGAACTTTTTGTCGAAAAGTTTATGAGTATGCGTGCTCGAGCAGGCGACGGAATTAATATGGGGTTTGCGAGTGTTTTTGTTAGAGAGTATTTGAATTTTGAGCCATTGAATCTAAGATCTAAAAGATCTTATTCTCCTCAAATTATATATATATATATATATATATATATATATATATATATATATATATATATATATATATATATATATATATATATATATATATATATATATCCTTCTCCTTTCTCTTCTTTTCTAACCCTAGCTATCGCCCACCCACTACTACAGAAAAGGTCATCACAGATGGTTCAAAAACATCATTGAAGACGGTTTTGTGAACCGTCTGAATTTATGGGTCAGTGATAATCGAAGTTTATCACAGACGGTTTTTCTCTAAAAACCGTCTGTGATAGCAGATAATCACAGACGATTTTTTTATTAAAAAACGTCTGTGATATCTGATAATCACAGACGGGTTTTAATACAAAACCGTCTGTGATTATCAGCTATCACAAACGGTTTTTAATTAAAAACTGTCTGTGATATTCTTTCCTACCCCTAAATCTATTCCTGTTTATTGGCTAGCCTCAGGAAATGCTAGCCATGCCCTCTGAAACAAGCAGATCAACATGTACATGTATACATACAATTCACATCTCAATTCATTTCACAAACATAAAACATCCAATTCGCATCGCACTTCATTTCACAAACATAAAGCATACATTTCGCAAATCAATTCATTGAAATGAAATAAAATATCCATTAACATATACACAATTACAAAAGATCTACATTGCATTTGCACTTAGATGGTAACATTGTATTTTTTATTGCTCTATCACTCCAGAATCGAGGTCTCGCGAAAGGAACAGATCTATAATCAACAAACTTGTCCGGCTGAACAAGCTATACTTGGATGGTGCATGATTGCCATTCAAGTATTGCTTGTGCAGCCAACAAGTTCGTTGATTATGGATCCGTTCCTTTCGCGAGACCTCGATTCCGGAGTGATAAGAGCATAAAAAATCATTGTGTGTAGTGGAACTCTCAATCTGATCTTACGACTTTAGTCCACAAAAACCAAGCGAACTCTCCTTGAATTTGTGCAAAGTCCGGCTGTTTCAATGCAGATGTAGAGATGGGCGCAGCCTGTCGATAGGAATATCAACGCGCGTACATATATAACCTAACAAGTATGAAATAAATGTGGGAAGGTTGACAAACCTTAGAATTGGTGATCTTGAGGAATCGAGGAGTAGTCTCATATGGTGGCACACGTAGAATCCACACGTGTTGCCCGGCTGCTGCTGCTGGTACTGCAAAAAAATAGAATGTGTTAAATCAAAAGGCATTACTGCTAAGTGTTGTATAGGATTAATTAATGTGTAGCTAGCGAATACCCGAAAATTACGAGCATGTTTCAAGGGCTTGGCCCCTGCCGTCGAGCCACGTGTTTGTTGAAGGTATGTGGCGAACGACCTTCGTTATTCAAAAAAGTTAGATTAGTCATTCGGAAGGAAAGAAAGAGTACAATGTACAATGTACTTACCTATCGAGTATTTGGGCGATAGCTGTGTACTTGGATTTGTTCTTACTTAGAGAATCAAGGTATATAGATTTGTTCCATTTTGGTATAATTACAATTAAAATCCAGTGGAAGTGCTCATTGTATGGCATAAGAACAAATTCCTTATCGTGGTTAGCCAGCAGTGTTGTTGTAATATAGTTCTCGACGAAGGATGCATCCTCGTTGATGGTATCAATAGCGACCAAGCGTGGGTCCAGGAAACCAATTGGTGATTTCGATGATCTAGCTTCGGTCAGCATGAATCTATGTATATACACACAGAAAAGCAACAAATTGTGACATATATCGGTATTACGTAAACAGAGACTGTGATTGTATAGACTTACAGCGTCCATGTCAGACCCAGATTTTACAATCCGGAATCTACTGTTTAGCTGCACTATTCCCTGGATCAGTAGATAGTGCTCACAGTTACAGTAATGAATATCAAAATACATATCATGCGGAAGCGTAAATGTAATAGTAGACTTACTTCATGGGCCGATTAGGCCGAAATCAATAAATTGCAGCAGCGGAAGAACGAGCACACATGTGGGACCTTCAGGACATGCCCACAGGCAGCCAACTGGAGGTACGCGACCTAGCCCTTGACATCTTCATCTTCTCTGCCATCTTGTCCAATCTTGTTGCTGAGGCGCGGTGACGTGATTCTTGATTCTGAATTTTGTCGCAAAAGCGAGCGTGAGCACTCCGACCCCGTGCTCCGCGAGCCAATACACAGAATGCAAATAATAGTATGCAAGGCTTAACAAAGGAGAGGCTCGGGTTGTTTTATTTGCCATAAAACGCGTCTAGTAGCATTTCCATTATTATGTCATATTGTTGTTTTCGTGACCTAAAGACTCTCACCGCAAATGACATCATTGACTTAATCCACCAAGATTCACGCTCTTTATTAACTGCTGTCTAAGACTTCCAACAATAATATCATCGTTTATATAATCCACCAATCATGCACTCATTGCTGCCTAAGATTCCAAGTAATGAGGGTCATCCTTTATTTAGATCCACCAATATCTTTTGTATTCTATCCTTCTCGTCATTGATTCAAAACCATAATCCAATAATCAATCTCGTTTTCCATTATCTATCTCTAACTAATTCACTAGTATACGCCACCAAGAATATATTAGTCAAGTTATACTTCAAGAATTGTTATCATACCTCCAAATCCCCGAAAATCAATTCATTCATCTAGAGATTGTTCAAATCCTAATAATCCCAATATTGTCAACATCTTCCAAGAGTTAAATATCAGTGTTGTAATCCAACCAATAACTTTGCACTTCCTAATACTCCAAAAATCGTATAAATCATCTATCTAGTCTATATACCCACTTGGGGTTCCAATGTATTTCTCCCGGAATTCCACGCTATCATTTCCTATTTATGATTGACACAAATCCAACAATACCTTTATGTGCATGCTACAAACATCCATCTCCTTTTCTCACGACCCTGTTTATTCCACCCATATTTTATTTTGTAAGAATAGAAATGCCACTACTTGAAATACAATACATAAAATTTCCTGAGACTTAGCAGCTTTGGAACAAAACATAATGTTCAAGGAATATTAACATGATTTTCCATACATATGGCATCACACCATATGCCTAATATCACCATAATTTCTCCATGCATACGGCATCGCACCGTTTGACATCTTTCAGCGTTATAGCCGCTTAACTTACCACTGGGACGACACCCAGGACAACTCAAATCAGGGCTTTCCACTGCCCTTCCACTTTTTCATTCCACCCACAAAACATTTTGAAATAGAACTATATCTGGTTAAGTTCCCATGTCCGCCTTAACCGTGGGCACGGCTATTCGAATAGTTTTGACTCAGAGAGTTTGCACACTTTACCCACAAGAGACGGTTTACTCGTTGCCCCACATGATTCCTTAGTCGTGCGGTTGAGCCAACCATCACAATAACCGTTCAAACTACCTCGCCCCTTCCATCATCTCATCTCATGGGAAACTGCCCACTTGCGGTGGGTCCCATAAGTGTGCGGGATGTCCCCCTTCTGAACGCCCAGCAGCTGGATACTTCACCTTGCTAGCACGCCACAGCGGGACTTCACCCTCCGCGGGTGTCCCATTCAAGCCGTCACACAGACAGCCGCTTGCACTACTTCACTCTCCCACTCATGATGATGACTTTCAGGGTCCGGTAAATTTACTAAGCCAAGTTGTATTTTACAGACTTGTGGTTGTACTTGTTTTACACAGGATGTCATGACAAGATTCAGTCCTTAGTGGTATCTGGGCGGTCTATCACTAACCCATTT
Organism: Dendrocalamus sinicus; assembly: GCA_036346575.1. Lineage (NCBI taxonomy): Eukaryota > Viridiplantae > Streptophyta > Magnoliopsida > Poales > Poaceae > Dendrocalamus > Dendrocalamus sinicus. The sequence goes on along the minus strand of CM070658.1, from coordinate 12,680,088 downwards.
TGTGCATCCACTGCACCACACTCACACCATCCAACCAATCCGCCCAGATATTTAAGCAAGTTGGGGATTTTGAGAGCATAAAATAATCATTTCCAAAATATACCAGTCATTCCCATTATGACTGCCCAACCAATTTTTCTCAGGTTTACAAGTGATGCTTGGCGCTCGCGCCATGAGTATCTATGCAATACTAAGCATGGCATATAATTAGGGACTTATTTTCAAAGGTTAGTATTATAGTTTTGCTAGGGCGACAATGTTCATATATTCAAATATTTCAAAGAGGGTGTAATATTATTCAAGGTAAACAATAGGCATGTAACTAGAATCTTAAATTATCATGGATTTGCATATAACATACAGCATGCAATTTGATAATTTAAAACCAAAATAATTTGCAGAAATGTAGGTTCAACATGATCAAAGTATTGACTCGCCTGGCGCGGTTTACCGCGGTCTTGAGCTCACAAGAAGTCGTCTCATGCAATGATCTCTAATTCCTGGTCTCCCTCGATCTTGGTCTCGTTTCATCCATAGAATCTTCAGTCTCCAACTTCTAATTACGGGACAAACGACTGAATTCAAATAAAAGCAAATAACTCAAGAGATCCAAATAAATCCGAATAAACTCAATTTAGCTTTGTTATGAGTTAATGGGTGATTCGGATGATTTGAGGCAAGGTCTGCGATAGGGTATGATGACTTGATCTTTTTATTAGCAATTTCCTTTATTATTTTTGTAGTCATCAAGTAAGTTTCACGGGTTATGTTAGGCTTATGAATTAGTGTGCAAGATTAGAGGAGTATTATTTGATGCTTGATGACCTAGGGCCATTATATTTTAGCATCGGTATATTATTGTGGCCTTTTAATTTGAGTGCCCTCTGAAAAACTACTGATACTATAAATTTTATCCTTTTATAACTCAAGCCCGCAATACATGATGATGTTTTGTTATCGTTATTAACTAAAGCTACCATTTAAGATTTCATGGTTGGCAGTATTTTAATGACCGTGTTTACATGTATATATCTACGGTGAATGCAAGAATTGTACGGTTACATTTATCAGCGGGTTGCATACATGCTATTCGCATTTCTCTAACCACTTATTTACATATACATATAGATGCTTATATATTCATTTACTTAGATAGTCTCTACATTTTATTTGTTGTTAGCTTTAGTTAGAATTTATTTACCTAGCAAGGTTGTATTCCAATGTTTGACAGTTAGTAATACCTACTACTAGAGTTCATCTAATGGCAGCATTTTAAATGATATGCACAAATCTTAATTTTAATTATTGGCATTCTTTACTCGGTCATTTACCATAAGCTGTTTTTTTTATATCGAAGTCTTTGATTAATATTTTGCCTTTTAGTTAATTATTCCAATAGGATTAATTATTCATATAGGACAGCTGATCCACATTTCAATATTATATATTCTTGTTTTATGTTCTAATTAAATCTATTAAGTTGTCCTAGATTACTTCCCATTTTTCTTAAATTTTTCCTAAACAGAAACAAATTACAACCAAAAGAAAATAGGGCAAAAGAAAATGGGGTGAACATATGTGTGCCGCTCGGGATCGAACCCGGGACTGGAGGGGGTTGACGCGCAGCCGAGCTAACCAGGGGACCAACCGTTGTTTCTTGACTTTTGGGGGGAATGTCGATTGATAAAGAGTGTAAGTGCTAAGAGCCAGTGAGGATGCCATCGGCCGAAAACAGGGGAGGCTGCCGGCGCAATCGGGCATGCGGCGGCGGCGGCGAGGGGGTGGCCAGGGGTTGGGGGTAGCCGGGAAAAATGAAATCGCCATGAGGTGAGGGAGCTGTTGGGGAGGCAGCGCGGCTGGATACGGCGGGGAGGCGTGAGGGCGACGTGCGGGGGCGGCCGGCGGCGGGGTGGAAAGGGGGCGGCGGCGACCAAGGGGAAGGGAAGTCCAATTAGCGTGAGCACAGGCAAGAGGGAGTCTCGGGGAACGTACCGGTGCGGTCGGGGAAGCCGGCGAGTGGCCGAGGCGGCCTGGCGCCGGGAGCCAGGGGCGGTGGTGGGCGGCTCATGTGGAGGGCTCGCCTCGGTGGGGAAGTGCTCCAGCCGGCGGTCGGGGAAGTCTCACGGCGGCTTGGGGATGCTCCCACCACGGGGAATCGGACCGCGGAGCCCCGAGGAGGGAATGGCGGCGGGAGCGGCGGTTTCGGCCGGAGGCGAGGAAGAACGCCGCTGTGGCGAGCTCGAGCCACCAGAGTCTAATTACTCGTGGGAGGAGGGAGAGGGATTCCGGGGGCTCGCCGTGACGCAATCAATTCGGTGATAGCATCACCGGAACGGCCGGGGCGGCGTGAGGCGGCGGTGGCCGGCGCTTGCTTGCGGGCGGAGGGGGAAGGAAAGAGGAGGAAATGGGAGGCGCCAAGGAAGGGGTGAGCTTGGTGCCCTTATAGGCGAGTGCGCGCGCGCAGGGGATGGAGCCAGGGCGGGGCAGTGGCGGGGGACCGGTCGGTGGCGGCGGTCCACCGGGCAAGAACCGGGCGCGCGTCTCCGCGGGTGAAGGCGCGGGGCTCGGGGATGCGTCACAGGGGCGAGGTGCCCCGACGCTGGCGGGGAGGGCGACGGGACTGCTGCACAGGGCTCGAGCGCTGCCAGAGGGGAGCAGAGCACGCGCAGAGAGAGAGGAAAGAAGAAAGAGAGGGGGAGCTGGCGCGGGCAGGGGAGAGAAGAAGAGGAGCGCCTGGCGCGGTCCCGCACGGCAGCGAGAGAAGGCGGAAGGGGGCCGGCCCGTGCCCGTGCGTAGGAAAAGAAGAAAGAGAGGAGAGAGGGAAGGGTGGGGCCCGCACGTAAGAGGAAGAGAGGGTAAGGGGAAGAGTAGAAAAAGGCTGCAGCCATGATTTTGGAAAATAGGGAAATTATGGATGGTAAACTGGGAAGTTGAATTTTTATTTCACATTCAAGATTATTAGTTTCAGTTCTTGCATAAATTTAGGTTTTAAATTTTCCAACCAATTAAAATGTGAGTTGTTAATATTCCTTTAACCATTACTTCTTTAAGTGGGATTTCAAATTTTAATGTCCATTATGTAATACCTAAGCTTTTAGTTTGGATATTATCTTATTGACTAGAATTTGAATTCAAGGTGTAGGCATTTTAATTCCATGATCTGTAATGACACTTTTCGTTTTATAATTTACAATATTATTTGCATTTGGGAGTAACCCTGGTCATTAACTTATATGGTATAAAACTCAAAAAGATTTCAAATAAACATTCAAAAGAAATTGGTGTGCTAGCAAAATGCAAGAAAAATTTTAAAAACTCCACATTTTTGAATTCTCGAAATCTAGGATGTTACAGTCCAGCATCGAACGAGTGAGGCGTCGAGAGCGTTGAGTGTGAAAAGACCAAATATATCGTCAAAGGTCACCACGAAGACACATTCCTGAACTTCATGCTAGAAATGTTCCCGCTTGAATTTGACAGTGATACCTGAGTGCCGTTCTGCCTCTGGCCTATTGGACTGTTCCATATACCAAGCGTGTAATGTTTGGCAACCAAGTCCTAGGGTTACGAGGTGCTCTTCCGGGAATATCATCGGCTCGCCTAGCACATATTTACGGGCCAATGGCAGGTACGGGATATCGTCATCATCCTTCGTCTTTGATTTGCCCTGGCCATTGCCTCGACTGTTGGTCGACTTTATGGTAATCAACTGTAATGGTAGCACCGGTGCAAGTTGCTTTGGCGAGAATAGCACCCGTGCAGATAGCACCGGTGCATGTAGCTCTGCTTCGCACTGCCCTTGTGGAGATAGCACCAGTGCATTTAGCTCTGGTTCACGCTGCCCTTCTGGTCCGGCCACTGGTGAAGAAGCCTCCAAAGAGATGTCGCTTTTGGGCCATTGGATGAATGTTCCAATGGCCTGCCCTAGAGTCACGATCTCGTCGTTGGGGGCCTTCGGTAGCAGGACGACCTCAAAATTGGCATGCACATCATCCACATTAACTTTTGCGTAGCCTGGCGCTAAAGGTTGACCGTGCACTATGGCCCCGATACCAGACTGATATGCCTGGCCCCAAGCAGCGTACAAGGGAACGGAGGCACATCTCACTTGGAGCCTACACTTCGTAGGCTCCTACATAACGATACAAAATTAGCTACTCCAATAGGTCTATCAATGGAGCAATCATTCGAGAGATAATAATTATTACCTGGATGTTGTCCACAGGAAATCTGGCCTCGCTTTCCGTCGGATTGGACGCGCAACTACTCGGACGGTTGTGCGGGCTAGCTAGCACAGGAGCGGTGGCCTGCTGATTTTTTGTATGTTTTCGCACCTCATCTCTGACTACATTAGCCAGCGAACCCATTAGCTCCTCTCTAAGAGATGCCTTGATCTCTTCTCGTAGCCACTCCACACACTCGGCTTTGGTTCTCTTTCTACGCCGATACATTTTGAACTCATCTTGGAAACCATGTTTCCAAGGAACGTAAAGCCCAAGGCCTCTTGTACGGCCCGGGTGCTCCTTGTTTCCCAGGGCCACGGAGAGCATATCATTCTCCCTTGTTCCCTGAAATGATCCCAGAGTAGATTCAAAACTCAGCTCTTCCTACAAGAGCACGATAATGAGATGGACCATGATATCGAAAAACGAAGGAGGGAAATACATTTCAAGGTGACATAGTCATCACCACCTCGTCCTGCAGAGCATCTAGTCCTTCGGGATCGATGACCTTCTGAGCAATTGTGTTAAAGAAATAACATAGCCTCATGATTGTCTCTCGGACTTTGATCGGTAAAATATTTCTAATTGCAATAGGGAGCATCTGTGTCATCAGCACATGACAATCATGAGACTTCATGCCATTTAACTTCAAATCTTGCATCGAAACAAGTTTCTTCACGTTGCCGGAGTAACCAGACGGAACTTTGACACCATGCAAGCACTAGCACAGTTCTGTTTTCTCAGCCTTGAACAGAGTGTAACACGCAGGGGAAGGTACGCTCATCCATTATCGCATGTCGGTGCTAACTCGGTCCGATGTCCATATCAGCCAAGTCAAGCCGCATGTTGACACCGCCCTTTGTTTTATCACGAATGTTCAGTAAGAGACCAATCAAGCTGTCGCATACATTCTTTTCTACGTGCATGACGTCGATGTAGTGTCGAACATCTAGGTACTCCCAATAAGGTAAGTCCCAAAATATTGATCTATTCTTCCAGGTGTTCTTCTCATGAGCCCTCAATTTACGTCCCTTTCCGAGGACAACATCTAAATCCTTAACCATATCATAAACCTCGTGTCCCCTTAAATGCTTTGGAGCTGAACCGTCTTCCTTCTCTCCGTCAAATTGTTTCTTCATTTTGCGGTATGGGTGAGCCCTTCGAAGGAACCGGCGGTAACGTATGTAGACGGTTTTGCATGAGTGTTTCAGCCACACACTCTGGGTACCATCTAAATAATGAGTACAAGCTTTGGCACCTTTTGTACTATGGCCCGATAGGTTACCAAGGGCAGGATAATCATTTATGGTGCAGAACAATAAGGAGCGCAGAGTGAAGTTCTCTCGTTTGTGTGCATCCCATACATGTACCCCTTCGTTCCACAGTACTTTTAGATCTTCCACCAACGGTGCTAGGAACACATCAATATCATTCCCAGGTTGTTTTGGCCCTTGGATAAGTATCGATAGTAAAATATACTTTCGCTTCATACACAACCAAGGAGGAAGGTTATAGATGCAGAGAGTCACGGGCCATGTGCTATGTCGGCTACTCATGCTACTGAAATGACTTATTCCATCTGTATTTAGTCCAAACCTTATATTCCTTGGTTCTGCACCGAAGTCTGCAAAACTCCTATCGATGTTTCTCCACTGCGCGGAATCAGCAAGGTGTCTTAGCATTCCATCCTTCTTGCGCTCCTCCGAGTGCCAACGCAGCAGTTTTGCCTCCTTTGGATTTGCAAAAAACCTTTTCAAACGGGGAATTATAGGAAAATACCATGCCACCTTAGCAAGAGGTCCTTTCTTTGCCTCTGTTCCCTCGCCATCATCTGATTGATTGTTACGTTTGTATCGGGATGCGTTGCACACCGGACATACATGCATATTTGCATACTCTTTACGGTAGAGGATACAGTCGTTCAGACATGCATGTATTCTTTCTACTTTCATTCCCAACGGACAAAGAACCTCCTTGGCTTTATACGTGGTTTTAGGCAACTCATTTCCCTCCGAAAGCATGTCCGCTAAAAGACCTAGCAGCGCCATGAAACTCTTGTTGGACCAACCGTTGCTTGCCTTCAATTTCAACAGTTCAAGCACAGCCGACAACCTCGTGTACTGGCAACACGTGAACAAAGGTTTCTCCGAATCCTCCATCAAGCCCCAGAATTTAACATACTCTCTCTCATCATAGTTCTCTTCTACATCGCAAAGCATCTGATCCAGATTATCATCGTGCAACCTATCCGAATCCGAACGACAATCGACATCATCCAGCGGCATGTCATTCACTTCACCAGCGATGTCATCCGGCGGCATATCATTCACTTCACCGGCGATGCCATCCGGCGGTATTTGATCATTCACTACGCCATGACTGGTCCAACACGTATAACCCTTTTTGAAACCCCTCCGAATCAAGTGCGCTTCAATTTGCCCTAGGTTCTTAAACATCTTTAAATTCTCGCAGTTAGTGCATGGACATTACATATATTCCACCCCCCTTATTCAACATATCCTCCTCGGCAGCTCTTGTAAAAGCAGACACGCCATTAATGTACTCTTCACTCACACGGGTCGCAGCATACATCCAGCTTCGGTCCTACGTTACGTACATATATAATAACTTAGTATTAAAAATTAAATTAACTAATTATTACTACATATGTACCGGCCACATGTATTATATTGAGGCTTAATTTGCTAGCTCAATTCATATTATAAACACAACAGCTATTATATAACCAACAATTTTGCAAACCATCTTCAATTAATAACACTCACCAATTACTTAGATCTAAATTGTAATGCATGCAACGAAAAAATAAAATTCATTACTAACCATATCTAGAGCAACCAGGAAAGTATGAATCTTCAAAGCTCAATATCTGCCTCCTCCCATCAAATTAGCTGGCTTGAAATCGCCTAGCTTGCCTCCTGAGCGAAAGAGTGCGCAGCAGCGGCTAGATCTGGATCGAAATGAAGACAAATGCGGTCTGAGCAGCGCAATAAATGCCCAGTGCCATTATCACATACGGTTTTAATTAAAACCGTCGCGAATTATCACGACGATTTTTATTAACAATCGCTCGTGATAACCAGCTTATCACGCATTTATTTTTTTATTAAAACCGCTCGTGATAACTGGGATTATCATAGACGGTTTTAATACGCATCGCTCAGGATATTTAGTATCACTGCACGGTTCATCGGTAAGAACCATCTGTGATACACCTTTTCCCGACGCGCTAACACAGACGGTGTCCAAATTAAAACCGTCTGTGTTAGTGTCAGTCACAGACGGTTTTGTCAAACTGTCTGTGATTGGCCGTCTAGTATTAGGCTTTCTGTAGTAGTGACCCCACAGGCCGTCGCCACACCATGCCACCCCTTGCCACCGTGCCATTGCTGTCCCTGACGCCAGCGCTGCCTACTGACGAGCCTCCACCACCGCCACTCCCACCTCTCCCTCCCACGCTACCTTTCTTCCTCTCTCTGGCAAGCTCATGGCACCCCCACCTTCTTCTTCGTATCCGGAAAATCCCCTCACATCTTCCTCCTTTCTTGTCTCCGGTGGCTACCACTGCCGCCTTCCGCCACCTGCTAACCACTTGTCCTTGTTGCACCCACTGACTTCCACCGTCTACCGCCCTGTTCTGGCCTATGGCCGAAGCACCATCGCTACTGCCTTATTCCCTCACCGCTGGTCTACGACCACCCTCTACCTCCTTCTAAATCCAGGGGCTCCGGTGAACCTAACTCAAACCAAACCCTAACTTGCCGGAGCCGCCACCGGAGCTATCGTCAGAGCCAGAGAGGGAGGTGGAGCACGAATCACAAGGCAAAAACCTGCGGTGAGAAATTCAAGTGCTCAATCCAAAAAACACTTGAGCACTAGTAGTAATTCCCATTAATATATGGTAGTAATAAATCAATGTTACTAGTACAAATTAATTGCAATGCTGATATACAAGGTTTTTTTTCTACTAGCCAATTTTTGTCAAAATGTGGCAAAAGCTAAATTTATCAGAACCTCAGTGGAATTTTTAATTGGGAAAAAATCTTTTAAATTTGAAAATTAGAAGCATGTTGTTGGACCCAATATGGCAATCAGAGAGGAATGAATGATGTCTTCGAATTCAACCTCTCAAATGGTATTCCAAAACTTTCGCTCTACCAGCTACTGGAAGTTATGAAGATCAGATTTGCAACTCACAAAAGTGCAGAAGTAAATAGAGTTCAACTTCTCTGGACTGTTAGACCACTATGAGAGAGCAGTTGGACCAGCCAAGCGGTCTGACCACCAGAGATGGTCGTTCTGACTGGCCTCCTATTAGGCCGTAGGCCTAAGAGCGGTCTGACCGCACCCTCTTCCTAGAACTGAAAATCAGCTCGAGCCAAAACAAAAAATGATACAATCTCCAAGATACAAATCCAAATTATTTAAAATTTTACACATACTTTGCTGAGGATCTCATAAATCTAATACATCAAAGGATCGCATGGATCTTAACAAAAGTTCTAACATTTTCTCAAAATAAATAAGATTGTACCAAAATCGAGCAAACCTCAAGCACTTCGGATATGACTTGCTCGTAGGTTGAGGATCGACAAGGTGGCCCTAGATGGGTTTTCACATGTCACAGCAAGATATCACTAGAATGACTCTAAATAGAACTAAATTAGGCAACTTTTAAGATTTTGCTATAGCTGGTCCCTAGATGGATTTAATATGATTCTCATGAGGTATCTCCATCACTTGCATAAACTTGGAACTCAGCAAGATTATATCAAGAGTGAAGGAGATAGGGTAAAACACCAACCAAAATAAGTGCAAAATTAATAAGAGTAAGAACATATATACCATGTAGGATGAATAAGATTGATATAGTACAACTTGTAGATGAAGGTTTTACAACCGCTCTATCCTAGAGGACAGAGCTCTGACAAGAGTACTCACTCAAACGCTAATGAATAGATGGTTGATTGGTTAGCCACATGCCTCTAACCCCTCTCACTCATATAGATGGAGCAACCAGTCTACATTTAACCCTAATGGATATTATCAATTAGCACAATAAGAAAACCCATTAATCACACACACACTGGATTTTACACGCATACATAACTTATGCGTACTTCTCAAAATGCATAAGCCCATAAAGAGCAAGCTTCCTATCCAGTTAGCCTCCTCAGCGTCTCCTTGACGTAAACCGCACTTCCAACACACTCCAAGCGCTACGGTTTTGGTCCTATCATCATTTTTCAGTATTTTGGCTTCCTGCCAAAATACTCTCACTTTGACCATGGACCCCACCTCTTTCCCGAGCCTAGTCTATGGTTATATCCTCCTTTGCAAGTAATCTCCATGCTTGCAACGTGTAGATTCACCAATGGTTCACGCATGGGTAAGTCTCTCTATGTCAGTTCCCTTGATTATGCCTCACTTGCACCGACCACACCCATCAATAAATCATTACTCGATTCTTCTTTTTAACATCCCTAGCTTTCCCTGTGCTTTGCTTGAGCTGAACTATCTCGCTCGATTTCCTTGACCATACCTCAGGCTCATACTCTAGCTTAGTCCTAGCCCATATCATCGACCATGGTTGCCTCCAAGCTACACATCAATAATCAAAAAATCATTTCCAGTCAGAAGTTCTTCATAACTTGACCAACACAAGTCCAAATATATTTGATGTAAGTTCTTCATAACTTGACCTACAGTAGTTCAACATACTTCATACACCATGAATGAAATAACCTAGGAGTCCAAAGCTCAAACCATGATTATTTCTCATAAATATCCAAAACTTATCAGATACCTTTAGACAAAACCGATCTGATCGCCATTGAGCTGTCAATCAGGCCGCCCCCATGGCCAGTTTGACCGCTCAGATCGAACACCCAAAAAACATCTCTTTGGAAAAAACAACCGCCAACTACAAACCAGTCACACCATACTGGTGGTTCGACCACCAACCAAAATCTGGTCACACCAGACCTGCGGTCAGACCGCCTTCCGGTTGGTCACACCGTCATTGACTGACATCAACTTTAAAAACTTACGAACTCTCACAAATTCAAACTTTAACTCGTATGATTATCAATTATTCAACACACATGGACCATGGACATTCTCTACGGGTTCTACACGTATAAAGTTTAAAAATCCAAACTATGAACGTAATGCACCGTTTAATTCTAGCGGCTTGGGTGGGGCTTGCGTGCACCCAGTCGTGGGTTGGAATCCTGGCCTTGCTGCCATTTTTTCTCTTATTCCAGCACGGACATGTGAGTCCCACACATACTAACTAAATGCATGAAAAAAAATTTAGCATCATGCTGCGCACAGGAATTGAACCAAGACGCGCGCATCTCCCTGCCGCTGGGCTACTAGCATTCATTTGTTCGTATCATGGCTGAGGAACTTTTTATGCTAACGCAAAAGATTAAAGTTCAAACTTCGTTTTTGAAAATCTCAAAATTTTCGGTTTTCGTGAAAACTGAATTTACCGGTGGGGTCCTATGGCATTTGATTGTGGCACGTAAGCATGCAACTGATCTATCGTCCTATTCTTTTTTAGTTTTTGATTTTAACTTTTGGTTTTTCTATAGTAACTAACTATTAAATAAAGTATTTTTTTAAGATGGTGCCTACTAGTTAATTGTAGTACATACTGTACCGACTTCATTTATACTGGCAAAAACTATATGTGAGTTTCTATAACTCTATAATCTCTCATATAAACAGCTCAAAAATTAAAAGATATAAACCGCAGAAAAAAAGTAGACCCTATACCTGTCGATTCAGGTTACGTAGCTAACTTGTTTCACTGTCGTACCGGTGGAAAATTCCGGCACACAACACACGGTCCAGTCTCTGGAAAGGAAACTAAAACGAAGACCACACGTGTTTCATGCATGCTACAATTCTGGCTTCCCACTGCGGATAAAAATAACAAATGCGTTCATCTGGGCAGCGACTGCCTTTTGACTGGAGACTTTGCCTGCCGCTTGATTACTTAGCTCCATACATACCCGCCGCGACATGTACACGTCATCGTCCGATCCATTTCTGCCTAAATTATATACTCCCCGCCCCCACGGTATAAATCCGATATGTATATTTAAAATATATATTATTTAAATAATATTTAATAAAATTAGAATATATTTGTCTTTAATAAAGTAGGAGCAACTATCTTATAGAGATAACTATAGAAGCAACTATGATTTAATTTTATTAAATATTACTTAAATAATATGCGTAACACTCCACTGGTACTAGCTAGCTTTTACATGGAGTAGTCGATCATGACCATCACCATTTGTTTTTGACGTACTTTTGGCCGGCCTGCCTATTGGTTCGTTGGCTTAATTTCTATCTGTTTCAAAGAAATGAAAAGATACATGCTGTATTTTCTACGTGAGATTATTACATTACAGTATGAGCTTTTTTCGCGCCTAATATACAGACATGTGTTTAAATGGAAGGATCAGTTCTCTCTGGTAAGAGAATGAAGGAGCATTTACTCGTGTTTCCAACAATGACGATGCACTCTCTGTTTCAAAATACTTCTCTAACTACTTTATGCATACTTGGTTAAAAAAGTTCCAAAAAACTTAATGCATACATATAGGAGGCACGAAATATAAATAACTAATAGTTAATAAAATTGCACCATACCTACCCATAATATATGATGTGTTTCTATCTAGGCATTCCCAATAGCTTGTTGCTCTCTCTAGCCATAAAAGGAAGTCGTTTTTAGTTACATACAATCAAACATTATAAACTTTGATACTCAATAATCTTTTTAATATTTAAATTAGACACATGATAATGATACGTCTATATTTGTCTAAAAAGGTATTTTCGTAATATTATAATTTTATTAGGTTTTGTAAATATATTACAATAGAAATAATTGATCAAAAATGTCTTTTGGGGACCGTGACAATGTCTAAAAAAGACTTCATTTTTCTAGAGGAGAGAGATGGATTTTTAAATAAAGCACTCTACTAGATCGTTACTAAAGCTTGTTTCCAAAGGACCCCAAAATGAATTAAATTATTCCATAGGACCCACCTGTCATTTGCCCTTTTCTTTCCTTTTTCTTTCTCACACTTCCCACCTTCCATTCCTTTTATTGATTTGAGAGCCTTACTCATGCAAGTAACAAGTTCTCTCCCCCCCCCTCTCCGTATGTCTTCCACATCATCTAATATCTGATGTGGCATGCCCTTGGTAACAAGTGAAAAACAGTATTGGGAATGTCCTAAGGGGGTATCTTGTCAAAACAATGTCCTAAGGGGGTGGCTTGCCCTTACTAACATCTTTTGCATCATTAAAACTAGGGGTAGAAGACTAACAAAATGCACAACCATACACTCCTGATTTTCTCAATAGATAATTATCTTGAAACTGTAAGACCATGTGAAGATCTACCCATGGTTTGTAATGAGTAATTGGGTGTGGTTTGCATGTGTTGTTGAAGTTTGAGTTTGATTTTGGGTGTTTGCAATTTTAGAGTTGTTGTCCACCTAGAGCTGGTCTAACCAATTTACATGGCCGATCAGACCACTGAGTAGGGTGCATTCTAACCACCCTACAGGGTCGGTCAAACCAACCCTGAGTCTTGTGCTTAAATTGCACCCCTATGGATTTTTAGAGAATGGACACCAAATAGTTATGTAGGCTTTGTTTGGGTATGTGTTTGCACTAGGTGTCATTGAAACTAGAAACTTGACCTAAAACTATATAGAATTTAATCGAAATTTCAAGGAGAATGTTTTTAGGTGTAGTTGAGTAGTCAGACCGCTAGCTAGCATGGTGCCGGCGGTCAGACAAACCGGTGAGGTTTGACCAGCTAGTCAATGGCGATCATATTGACTTTTGGAAAGTTCATGTTGAAAACATGTAAGTTGTTTCAGGAATTGGTCTCATGAAAAACTTGTGCCCAAAAATAGTTTATTGGTCTATTTTTGTGCAGGTGGTTGGAGTCAACTATAGCCAACAATGTGGAGAACCAAGACTCGGTTAGGAGAACCAAGGTCTAGAACAGTTATAGATGTTGGGTTAGATGGTTGGACTCAAGTAAGGTGCAAGATGGACAAGAACCATTGATGGCAAAGGTTGAGCAAAGACCTTAGAGGTAAAAAGGTACACTGGGTGAAATGTGAGCGATGTGATGGCTATGTGGATTGATGATGCTTCCGGGAGCGAAGCTTTGAAGGTTTGCATTCATAACTCAACAATTATGTCAATTGATGATTTTGCATGTCGTGCGGTGCTACGTGACGGTTTGCTTATTGGTTTTGGTATTGATTGTAGGACTCTGAAGCTATGTCATGGTGAGGTAGACGGGATCGATACTAAGCTAAAGAGCTTAGGTCCAGACGATCAAGGTGCTATCAGAAGATGACCAAGGCTTGTGGAGTGGAGGATATAACGAGCAACAACAAGGTGAACTAGGACTAAGTTTAGGGAGAAGCAGAGGTCCAGAACAATCAAGGAAGTAGGGTACGATCATGGTGAATGGTAAGGCATGTGGTGCACCAAAGTGACTTGGGCCCTTTTACAAGTGAGGATAGTTCGGTAGGATCTGAATGCGTGAGAGGCTTGGTAATAAGCCATTGGAGCCATATGGAAGATAATGAAGCATGGGCAATGCTTCAAAGGGAATGATTGAGAAAAGGTTGAGAGACCATGTGGAGGTGTCCCCATATTTGTGATGAGTAATTGACACTTGGGTTGGAAAGCTTGAGTTTGGTTTGGTCAGTTCGCGCCAAGTCAGTGCATGGTGCAGTTTGGTTCAGTTGGACCTGGTCGAATGCGGTCGAAAGTGTTTGGGACAGTTGTTCGTTTTCTCGAACGGTTGTTCGGGCTTTTTCATGTATGAGTATGTTTTATTAATGCTAATAATGATTATGCTGTTTCGTGCGGTGCTATGTGACGGTTTGCTTGTCTGTGTGACTGCAAGACTTCGGAGCTAGGTCATGGTGAGGCGTGGGAGGACCGGGACTAGGCACAAGAGGTGTCGAGGTCCAGACGGTCGGAGACGTCGAAGATGATTGAGGCTGCTGAGGTGGTTGCGAGTCGGGAGATGAGGAACCGAAGCTGGAGCTATCGGTGGTGGACACGACGGGCAACGGTGAGGTGGATCGGGACTAAGCTCAGGGAGGAGTTGAGGTCCAAATGGTCAGGATGCCGGGTGTGGTCGTGCGACGACAGGAAGCTTCCGGGAAGGTGCAACAGGAGCATTTCGGTAAAATGCACAGGACTGCAAAATGGAAGTGAGTTCGGTTGAAGATAACGGGTTGGAGACCCGTTAGTGTCAAAAAGAAAGGGTTTAGGGTTTGGAGTATGAATGTTGTTTCCCTCCAAGTCTCCTAATGCATGTTTTGACTTTTGCCTCAAGGGGGTGTGAAGCTTGTGAGTGGAAAGGGGCTGACCTTTCTTGATTTGCTACTTTGAGAGCAGCTCCTGCCTTCATATGGAGAGATGGAGGCAGAGGGGAGCAGGTATGCAAGAAAGCAAGCAGTGTAGTGCTCTCCTGCGTGAGTGTATTCAGGAGAAGCATGTAGTGAGAGCAGTGGTGTGTTCTTCCTCATATTTAATTGCATATGGGGATGTAGTGAGTGGTGTAAACCTCATGTAATCATTCATTGCAATAAATTCATTTGAGTTGTCATGAATTTCAGTTTCTGTTTGCTCTTCATTTCTCCCTGTTGATTTTTGCTTTTAAGTTGTTTCTTTGTTCAAAAAGCAGCAAAAATGTTTGTCTCTGAACTGGGAAAGAATCACCAGGCCATCTTGGCCAGCTATGTCCTGAGAGAAAAAGATTTCAGTTCTAGTTTGCTTCAATTTGGTCCCCGACTGTATTTCCTCTATTTTGATTCTCTAGGGTTTGAAGTCAGGGGACCCTTGCCCATTTGGTTTTCTAGGAGGAATCTTGTTTCTGGAGCATGGTTCTTTCCCTCGAGTTCATTTCCTGTTGAGTTTCAAAGGTGCATTTGCAAAAGTCTAGAGATTCATGAGAAATTCGCACTTTGTCTCACCTGCAGTGTGTTTCTCAGAAAAATTAGATTTTGCTGTTGTGTTTAAGTCTGTGTCTGCAATTTTTCCTCTCTGAGGTCTCTCTGCTATTTATTTTGAAGTCATGACCATTTGATCAAAATGGGAATAGCCAGATTGCAGAAAATTATGTGATTTTCTTTTGTATCACCTTTTCCTGTTCTGTTGTTGGGCTGCGCAATTCACTGAACCGAGACCCGGTCAGACTGGATTCTATGTGGCAGTGAGACCGGACTGCACTTGGCGGTCAGACCGCTAACCCTAGCGGTCAAACCGGTGCAACACCGGCGGTCTGACCGGCCGTGGCCCTGCGGTCTGACCGGCCGAGGCTAGGTAGTCTGACCGGCCATGCCCCAGCGGTCTGACTGGCCGTGGCTATGCGGTCCGACCGGCCAGTGACCTTCGGTCAGACCGCCCTAAGGGTACTTTTGTATAGCTCTCTGATTTGCTCTGTTCTTTTTGCCTTGTTCTCGTGTCTGTCTAGTAAAGTTTTCCAGAGAGCACGAATCATTCTCATCATAGTTCTTATAGCTATTGGTGAGAAGAGAAATGTTGAGTGGATACTTTAGGGGGCAAATTTTTAAAGGCACCATTCACCCCCCTCTGTTGCCATTTCCGATCCTACAAAGGTCGATAAAGGGGTATTTTGGTAAATTGCTTAATACCAAAAAGTGGTGGTATGAGAAACCATGGTGATGGTCTAAGTGGATTAAATCTAGGATACTCCATGAGGGCCATGGATGATGGATTCAGGCTAATGGAGCTAAAGATGAAGACATCACCTTGAAATACGTATGTGTGTGTTGAGTTCAAAAACCTTATATGTTATTAGGTTTTTGGGTTTTCCCAATGGCTTTGTAGATAATATCCATTAAGTGGCTGATTTTAGGGTTTCATGTGAGCCTCTACTATGCAAGGAGGAGTTAGAGTTTGAGAGAGAGGGGATGGATGATGAAAAGAGAGAGAGGGATTGAGAGGAATATCTTGAGAGAGATGAGAGCACTTGGGTGTGTGTGCTGGCCTACTGGCTTTGTTCTTCCAAGGGAGTGGTTGTAAATATTCATCTCTATATAGAAATCAAATCTCTAAATTCGTCCAAATCTTCCTCTCATATGCTTGAGTATTGATTTCTTGGTTTGGCTTTGTTTTTGATGTTTCTTTATCCCTTCTTGATATTGCTAGATCCAAGAGCATGTAAGCGATGGAGACATCTCTTGAACATCAAATCTTGTTCATCTAAGCACTTGTTCCTTTGTAAGTTCTTGAGTTTGGCACTTGTTACTTGTAAGTTCTTGAGTTTGCCTAGTTTTGGTGGAAGAGTGATTTTGGGGGGTTTTCTCTTGAGAGCTTTTAGTTTGATTCTTGTTGTGGTTTAAGGATGCTAGGATGTGTCAGAAACCATCCATAGCCATCTTGGCCTGGTTCCTCCCATGAGCTCCTCCTAATCATTGTTTTCATATTGGCCCAATTTTGGTGCAACTTGCCTTTGAATTAACAAAGTTCAAAGTTTTGGAAAGATTTGCTTCAATTTCTTTAGGGATTAGCTTTACAATATCTTAGGCAAGGTGTATGCAACGTTTCATGTAATTTGAAGTTGTGGATTGAAAGTTATGTCATTTTTGGATTTGAAATCACTGATTTTGAGCTTTGCCTTGATGTCAGACCACCCCAAGTGTGTGAAGGCTCATTTTGCTTGGTTTTTTGTGGGCATTTCATTTTGAGGATTTAGGCTCTCATCTTAATAGCTCCATATAGCTATTGGAGTGAAAGAACCATGAACTTCTTAAGGGAAAAAATTTACAAGAGGTCATCATTTGTGTGACGCTATTCAACCCCCAACCCCCCTCTTCTAATCACCTCTTTGGTCCTACAAAAATGATGAATCCCAATAGACTAGTTGACTAATTCCTCTAAAAATGGCTAGATCCTGATTTGAAACAGACGGGGTAATAAATAAAGAGGAAATGAACTTTATTTTGTAAATTAACATTAATTAATGCTTTTACCGTCCAGTATGGTACTTCATTGATTTTTATAAAGTGTATTTTGACTAGGCACAAAGATTAAGATAGCTCTAAGATTGGGAAAGTCACCAAGGAGAATGACTAAATTAAGTACCCTTCCAATAAATGCTTTGGAAAGATAGGAGGGAATAGTTTGTGTGGTTAGTCATGTACATATGCTTAAGAAAGAGGCTGAAATATTTAAATGAGAGTAAAAGGCACTACTACAAAAAGGCTATACTGGATGGCTCATCGTAGACAATTTCCTCGAACCATCTGTATTATAATTATCACAGATGATTTTACAAGTATGACTCGTGTACCATCTATGATACCCTACTACCACAAATGGTTCTTATAAATAATGGTATGTGATATTTCACAGATGATTATTAATACGAACTGTTTGTGATAATTATAACATCGTCGAGGAAGACAACGATATACGGGTTGTGGACTGTGCTTTTGATGAGGATAGGTCGTATGATGATAATCTAGATTAGATGCTACGCAATGCAGAAGAGAACTATAATGAGAGAGAGTTTGGTAAATTCAAGAGCTTGATGGAGAACTCGGAGAAACCTTTGTTACCAGCTTGCAAGCTGCAATACACAAAGCTGTCATCTATTCTTGAATTGCTAAAATTGAAGGCAAGCAATGGTTGGTCCGATAAGAGTTTCACGATATTGTTAGATCTCCTAGCGAACATCCTTCTAGAGGAAAAAATGTTGTTAAGAACCACCTACCAAGCCAAAAAGGTTCTTTGTCCATTGAAAATAGAAGTACAAAGAATAGATGCATATCCGAATGATTATATCCTCTACCGTAAAGAGTGTGCAAAATTACATGTTTGTCTGTTGTGCAAAGCATCCCGATACAAGCGTAAGAATGACTCCGATGATGGTGAAGGCATTGAGGTGAAGCAAGGACCTCCTCCTGAGATGTGGTATTTGCCTGTAATTCTCCATTTGAAGCATTTATTTGCTAACCAAAAGAATACAAGATTGCTGCGTTGGCACTCGGAGGAGCGTAAGAAAGATGGAATGATAATACACATTGCTAATTCTGCCCAATGGATAAACATCGATACGATGTTTACAGACTTCAGTGTGAAACTGAGAAATATAAGGTTTGGGTTGAGTATAGATGAAATGAATCCTTTTGGTAACATAAGCAGCCGACATAGCACCTGGCTCATGAATGTATACATATACAACCTTTCTCCTTGGTTGTGTATGAAGAAAAATTACATTTTGATGTCACTACTTATCCAAGGGCTAAAGCAACCTGGGAACGATATTGATGTGTACCTAGAACCATTGGTAGAAGATCTTGTGACACTATGGAACGAAGGGGTGTAGGTGTGGGATGGGACAAACGACATAACTTCACTCTGTGTGCCATGTTGTTCTACACCATCAATGATTTTTCTACCATTGGTAACCTATCGAGGCTGAGTATGAAAGGAGCCAAAGTATGTCTGCATTGCTTAGATTATACAGAGAGTATATGGTTGAACAACACGCACAAAACTATAGGCCGTGTTCTTTTCAGCTTTTAAAAGCTGCTTTTTGGCTTTTCTACAGTAACTAGCTTTTAAATAAAGTATCTTTTCAAGATAGGGTCTACTAGTTAATTGTAGTACATACTTTACTGACTTCATTTATATCAGTAAAAACCGCACATGAGTTTCTGTTACTCTGTAATATTTCACACAAACAGTCCAAAAGCCACAAGCCGCAGCCAAAAGCCATAAGCTCCAGCCAAAAAGAATAGGCCCATCATGCGTCACCGTAGGATCCTTCCAATGTATCACCCATACCGCAAGATGAAGAAATAATTTGAAAAAAATAAAGATCAACGATATTTATTGGGGAAAAGGTGTATGATATGATCAACGATATCGATGTTGTACTTAGAAAGTGACATAAGTTGAGGAACCGTCAGAAGAAAGGGACGTAAGTTGAGGACCCATCAAAAGATCAGGACCGAGTTAGCACTGATAGAGACTGATAAAGGCCGCATGTATCTCCCTCCAGCTTGCTACACTCTGTCTAAGTCTAAGAGAACTGAACTGTGTTAGTGCTTGCATGGTGTGAAAGTTTCGTCCGGTCACTCCGCCAGCATAAAGAAACTTGTTTCCATGGAAGATTTGGAATTAATTAGTATGAAGTCTCATGATTGTCGTGTGCTAGTGATACAATTGCTTCCTATTGCAATTAGAAGTATTTTGCCAAACAATGTTCGAGTGACAATCATGAGGTTGTGCTATTTCTTTAACACAATTGCTCTGAAGGTCATCGATTCTGATGGAGTAGATGCTCTGTAAACTGATGTGGTGATGACTCTATGTCATCTTGAGATGTATTTATGTCCGTCATTTTTCGATATCATGGTCCATCTCATTGTCCACCTGCTAAAAGAGATAAAGATATACGGCCCCATGTTTCTACGTCATATATACCCGTTTGAGAGGTACATGGGAATCTCAAGTCCTATGTATGTAATCAATCTTGGCCGGTGGGCAGCATCATCGAAGGTTATGCAATCGAAGAGGTCATTAAGTTTTGCATCGATTACATGGCTGAACTCGAACTAATAGGTGTGCCTCTATCTCATCATAAGGGGAGGTTAGAGGGTATCGGGACCATTAGAAGGAAAGCAATAACTCCTAATTTGGACATGTACACTCAAGCCCATTTCACGATCTTGCAATACATGGCTGAAGTGTCCCCCGTATATTGAAATGCATAAGAGCATGCTACGCCAAGAGAATCCAGGCCGGTCGGAGGATTGGATCACAAGACAACACAATTGTTGGTTCAATGAATGGTTAAGGGTGCGATTCACTGGGAGGTCATCAAGTGAAATGCTGCAATGGTTGGCAAGAGGGCCAAAATTTAAAATTGTAACATGGCAAGGATACGACATTAATGGGTACATATTTTATACAACAGATCAAGATAGAAAGAGCACAGTGCAGAACTTAGGTATCTGCATAGATGCATTTCGTGAGCAGTTTAGTACCACTGCCTTAAGCTCCTACTTTGGGCTTATAGAGGAGATTTGTAATCTCAACTATGTAATTTTCATGGTCCCTCTCTTTCAGTGCCATTGGATACAACTCCTATAGGGTGTAAAGGTCGATAAGTACAGCGTCACTACTGTAGACCTCAAATGTGTAGGATACAAAGATAAACCATTCAAACTCGTGAGGTAAGTTATTCAAGTTTTTTATGTAACTGACCCGGCAAATAAGAAGCGTCACATAGTTCTTCATGGAAAAAGAAGGATATTTAGAGTTGAGAATATCGTGGATAAGGAAGAGTACAATCAATTTGACGAGTTGCCTCCATCGGCGACAATAGCAGGCTCAAGGAAGAACCAAGGGATGAAGCAGGCTATATGTGTCAATCATTATGAAGGTCTTTATTTAAAAGGAAAATAGCCAAGTGGAATAATCCCACACGGCGAACACCTATTTGGAAATTATTCCAATGTAATTGATAAACTCGACATGTAATTAAGGAATTATTCCATTGTAATTGATTCAATGATTTAGAAATAATTACATCTGTGATTGTATCTGCTTGCTTGTTTTCAGAGGGCATGACTAGCATTTCCTGAGGTTAGTCGAAAAATCTGATATGTTGTGTACAGAAGGAACTATCACACGCGGTTTGATGACATAAACCGTCTGTGATATATGTGTCACAGATAGTTCTATAATAGAATCGTCCTTGATAATGGTAATATCATAGATGGTTCTATAATAGAACCATCTGTGATATGCTATACGTAGCATATCACAGATGGTTACATCATAGAACCATTTGTGATATTAATATCACAAATGGTTATTTAATAGAACTGTCTGTGATATTTCTTCTATAAGTAAGAGTCTTGCTAGGTTTTGCATTCTTATTCCTCACTCGCGCACCCCTCCATCTCCTTGTCCCTCAACCTTCACCGCCACCATTGGAAAACCCAACGTCTCTATCCTTTCCTTCCTCTCCTAGCGTGGTGGTCCCGTCGCCTCTCCTCCTAGTGCCACCTCTCTCCTTCCCGTTGCCTCTCACCCCCGACGTTGCCTCTCCGCCCGAATGTATGGAATCCCAAATCCCACTTTTTTACCTCATGTGTGATAGATCTATCCATATCTATTAATGTGTGTTCATAGTTCTCTCCTCGTCGCCTCTCCTCCTGAAGGTATTGATTCCAAATCCTACTTTTTTCTCATGTGTGATAGATCCGTCCATATCTATTAGTGTGTGTTCATGAGTTCTCTCCTCCCTATCGCCTCTCCTTCCGAAGGTATGGATCCCAAATCTCACTTTTTAGCTCATGTTTGTTACATCCGTCCATATCTGTTAGTGTCTTTTTATGTGAAACCCAAAAAGGAATGGGGGAAATGGATGTGGGAGGGAAGGTGGACCTACTTTTGTCAGGCTGGAAGTGGTAAAGTTGTTAGGGGTAGTCCCGATGTGGTCCTCACGTGGATGAAGTCATGGATGGCGGTCCTTTGTCATTGTCAAAAATGTCACCTTCATGTCGTCCTCACGGTTGGCCTTCTGGGTGTCCGGTTGTCCACGTTTTCCTTCGCCTTCCACTACGTTCTTGTCTCTTCTCCTCTGACTCTTCTTACTTCTATGGGTGGGTTGCTGGTTCAAGTAAAAAAGGCATAAAACATTGGGAGTCGAAGTAGTAGTTGTATAAGAGAAACATTACAACACTATACACTTGGGTTTTAATTTGCTTTAGCCCTTTTCAAGCCCATGTGTATGGTGCATTATTGTTCGTCTTATAGTTGTTTTGAAATATATATCCCCACCTCTTACTCTTCTCTCCTTACTCTATGGGTGGGCTACTGGTTCAAGTAAAAAAGGGCATGAAACAATGGGAGTCGAAGTAGTAGTGTACAAGAGGAACATTACAACACTATACACATGAGCTTCAAAAGGTTAAAGCAAATTAATTTGCTTCAGCGCTTTTCAAGCCCATGTGTATGGTGCTTTATTGTTCATCTTTTAGTTGTTGAGAAATGCATGTCCCCTTCTCCGACTCTCCTCTCCTTACTTCTATTGGTGGGATGCTAGTTCAAGTAAAAAAGGGTATGAAACACTGGAGTCGGAGTAGTAGTTGTACAAGAGGAACATTACAACACTATACACCTGTGCTTCAAATGGTAGGAAGCAAATTAATTTTACACTCATAACTCACTGTAATTAGTTTTTCATGTAAAAGAGATGACATCCTTATCATCGTCATCGACGTCGTTGAATAGGATTGATACTCCGAAGACAGGGGTAACTAGGCATGGTAGAGGAGTATCGAAAAAGCTAGAGGGCCGAATGACCATCACAGCGATCTCTCCAGATGGGTACCTCTACAACCGAAGAAAGTAGCGGCAGCATTTCAGACTACCTGCAAGATAATTCGAAGGCTGCGGATCCTCATTATTGTAGATAACTGGAAAGGTTTGACAAGAGACAAGAAAAGTGCATTGTGGATGGAAATTTCAAATATATTCGAGATCCCAGCAGAAGTCTAGGGACTCATGCGACGGCAGGCACTCCTCACGATGGGAAAAGTGTGGAAAACCTTCAAGAGCATGCTTGTCATGAAGTACATGACCAAGGATCGCACGCCCTTCATAAGGTATCCTTTCGTGTTGCCGGAAACATGGGAGGCCTTTGTACGGATGAAGACGATGAACAAATTTCAACAGGAAAGTGCGGTGCACAAGGTTCTCATGGCACAAAATACTCACCCCCACAACTCGGCACCACTGGGTATGAGGGTAAAATCCCACAATGGAGGTGGAGGACAATGTCGCAATCCGATCGGAGGCCTTTCCACCATTTACTAGGATCACAAATGAGCGCACCCGAAACTGATTAAGAGTGAGGTTTTAATCATGTCTTTGAGCGTCGCCTCTTTCAAAAAACCTTATAGACGAGGAAGTGTCCCAATGCTTGGTAAGATATATTAAACTACCTAGTTGTTAATATGTATGTAACATCATAGGGACTAAAATAACATGATTGCCTCTTGCAGCAAATTAACATTCATTACCAAATCTTTCGAATGCTCCTTCCAAGCAGTTAGGGAGAGGCATATACTATCCACGGCCCTGGGAAGCAAGGAGCACCTAGGTCACATACGAGACCTAGGGAATTATGTATCTTGGAGGCATGGATTCCCAAACGACTCCGGAGCATATAGGAGTAAGAAGAGATCCGAGGCTGAGCACAAGTAATGTATGAAACGGGACTTTGATGCAAAACTTGAGAACATAACTGCTTCACTTCAAAGAGAGATACATGCATTGAAGGAAGAACTGAGAGAAGTCTACAGCCAGTCGCAAGCCATCCCCATTATTATGGTATACGGTCCCCCTCAATGTCATAGTAGTTGTACGTCCGTGCCACTTTCTGAACATAGCAACGCCCACTTACCTATCGACAACATCTAAGTAATGTACATCTCTAGAATGCTACGTAGATAAACCAAGTGGACGTCTTAGCTCATCGTGTATCGTTATGTAGGAGGCCACACCGTGCATCATCAGAATCAGGGTTGCTGGGTGGGGTTGGCATATCCATGCCTATTAGGGATGTTGGTACACGGTGCCCAGCTAGGGACCGATTTCACGAAGTTCCAGGTGGATAGGATTAATGACATTTTCAAGGTCGTCCTGCTGGAGAGGCCCTCAAATAGAGAAATCATTATACTAGATGATGTCGTCCACACATTTGTCCAATGGCCCAAGAGGGACATCACCCTAAACTCTTATGTGCCGCAATCTCCACACGACCATGCCTATCAAACAAAATCCTCTATGACTTCACCTCAAACTCCACTTCACAACTCCATCGCATTAGCTCCCATGGAGACGACGCCGAAGATGTATCACAAGCGAGGCGCTAAGGCCCAACCAACGAAGACTAAGCCACCTCTCGAATCCTAGAAGTACCAGCATGGACTGTCATTGGTCCCCAAGTAACAATTACCAAGCCTTAGACTAACTTGTAGGTCTTTACATACCTGGTACATGTAGATGTCCAACAAGAAGCCAAACTGGCAAAGTAGATTCACCGTGAGATATATGGAGGGGAATTTCCACCACTACTCAGGCTAAATCGTCATGACCTTCGAAGACTTGTTTTTACTATTCAACCTCGACGAACTCGACGCCTCACTTCTACGATGCTGGACACTATAAGTGTACTATATAATGAAGTTCTACGTTCACGTAATACCGATAAATGTCATAACTCATTGCTTATGTATAGATCCATGATGCAACGAGTTCGGCAACAGTGACAACCAGTGGGTTTTCTTAACCCACACTTGGTCTCTGAGCAATCCATCAATGCAAATGCATCCTTCGATGAAGAATACATAACGACGGGATTGCTTGCTCACACTGACAAGGAGTACATCCTAGTACACTTCAACTAGGAGTAAGTACATCACTAGTTTCCATATAAGTTTCATTTGTACTTTATACTCAACATGAACATAGTATTAATCACTATGGTGACACACATGACTAGGTCTCACTGGATTCTAATTGTGATTGCATCAAAGTGGAGCAAATTAATATACCCTGATTCCCTACTTAAGAGCAACCACAGCTTCACCCATGTGCAACAAATAATTTACAGATAAACTTATTTCCTCTTTACATAACTCTATTGTAGTTTTCCCTTCATTTGCAATGGCTGAGGCTAACTTTTTGGAACCACGTAGGTTATTCAGTGCTTATGTTGCCCATGAAGAGAGACACAAAGAATCCAGCACCACACTACGACACAGGACACGATTTTTGGTACTCGCTACAACACAACAATCCTGCTATATCACATTTCATAATAATACCTCTAGAACTAACAATACCTATGTATGTAATTCTATTTTTTACAATGCCACCAACAGTTACAGGGCAACATATGTAGATTTTACGTTTGCTGCCATATGCAGGAAATCATGGACACTAAAATGAATGATCCAGAGGTTTGTTAACATGCCTATTTATACTATATATATATATATATATATATATATATATATATATATATATATATATATATATATATATATATATATATATATATATATATATATATATATATATATATATATATATATATATATATATATATATATATATATATAGTATAAATAACATAGGCACCATGGTGCCCAGGCTCCATGATTAAGACTTTCCATCCATGATTTAGACTTTTCATTCATAATTAAGACTTTCCATCCTGATATTATATAGCATTGCACTTGCACGCATCTAAAAGCAATCTAAAGGCAGGAAGGCTTGGTGCCCGGGCACCCTGGTGTCCCATTTCAGAGTCCTATATATATATAGGAAACCTCTTTTCTACTCCCGGGTGTAATTACACCCTATGTCGTATCTCACAATGTAGAGAGTATCTCACGTAACGGAGGGTATGTACATGTAGTATACGAGTATTTAAGACCATATAGGTGGTATGAACAATTTTTCAGAGGTGGTATGTACATTTTTTTTGACATACTCCTTTTTATGTGTGTATATGAAGGTATTTATAAAATATGCTAAAAACTATGGACTCCCTTGCAATTTTTTCGTATGATTTACATTGGAGTATCTTATAATTAGTATATGAGTATATCTAAAGTGATAAAGGAGTATTTCAAGTTTATATGGGTGGTATATTAGAGGTGGGTGTAATTACACCCGGGAGTAAAAAGTATTTTTCCTATATATATATAGCGACAACATGTGGAATTGGATGAAAGTACATTCGATCTTGACAAACTCACTTAAGTTCGAGAACAGCTATCCGAATTCTTGATGGGGAAGGTCATACACAAGAATGGAGTGTTCCACGCCGACGATGATGTTTAGATGTTCAAACATTTGATACAATTATAATCACTCAATTGTGCTTAATCAAACAGTTCATTCAATTGTACTTCTTTCAGTTATTTAATTCATTTGTGAAATCTGTGTAATGATTGTCGTGTGCTATATGTGATTTGTTTGCTTGTTTTCAAAGGGTATGGCTAGCATTTTCTGAGGCTAGCCGAAAAACAGGAAATAATTTAGCTATTACAGGCGGTTTGTAACAATAAACCGTCTGTGATATATGATATATCACAGAAGGTTTTTGGTATTAGCCGTCTATGATATTTCAGATATCACAAATGTCTATGTTGAAGAACCATTTGGTTTTTAGTATTAGCCGTCTGTGATATGTGAGATATCACAGACAGCTATATTTAAGAACCATTTGTGATATCTATAATATTAAAGACGGTTTTTAGTATTAGCCGTCTGTGATATCTGACATATCATAGACGGCTATGTTTAAGAATCATCTTTAATATCTAATATATCACAGACGATTTTATTGAAAAATCATCTGTGTTGTAACTTATCATAGACGATTTGAAAACCATCTATGATAAGCACCTGTTATCATAGACATATAAATTCATATGATTCGAAAATCATCTATGATGATGGTTTTGAACCGTTTATGATGACTATTTCTGTAGTAGTGAAGAGAGAACATAGCATTAACTACACGTGCATGTCTTATAATTTACAACAAGGGTGTAAAACAAATATGTTTTATAAAAATCAGCAGAGGGAGTTGCATTTTCACATGCTAGCTTACCAACACGATTGAGACTGGGATATATTGGTAGGTCGGACCTTCTGATGCCATGTGTACTTTGTAAAAATATCTTCCTTTGAGATTTCTTATAAGGCACGGTTTTTTTTTCTGGCTTGGGTCACAAAATTTAAGAGATATAGTTTTTTATAAAAAAAATACTAGCAACTATTCCAACAATCAATATATAGGTTTTTAGCAACAAAAAAAAGGCATTCAATAAGACTTTTATTTAAAAGTATTTTCATGCAATCATGATTATATAGTTATTAACAACATGTTGTAAACAAAACATAATGGTCAAATTTCAATTTAATTTGGAGGCCAAGCTAAATCAACCGGCGCACTTTTTGCATGTCGCTACCAGTGAGTATACAACAATCAACACTACAAATGTATGGGCGCATAGTAGTCCTAAGACGATGAGTTATATATAGGGCCTGTTTGGGAGAGCTCCACCAGCTTCAAATCCACCAGATTCACCTGGATCCACCGTGGAGCAGCTCCACCGTGAATCTGGGATTCGTCAAAGTGTTTGGTACAGCTCCACCTCCCTCTCTATCTCACTTCCACCTGGGCCCCACGCGTCAGTGGAGAGCTCCATTCTTCTTCCTCCCGCTGAGATGCACGCGCGCAGGAGGAGGGGCGGCGCGGCGGGCGGGCGCGCGCGGCGACGGGGCGCGCGGCGGCGCGGCGGCGCGCGGCGGGCGGCGCGCGCAAAGGAGGAGAGGCGGAGCGCGGCCGGGAGGCGGCGCGCGGCGCGCGGGGAGGCGGGGAGGCGCGCGGCGCGGGAGGCGGAGGCGGCGCCGCGCGCGGGGAGGCGGAGGCGGGGAGGCGCGCTGCCCGGGAGGAGGCAGCGCGGCAGAGGAGGAGGCGGAGCATGGCGCGCGGCTGGGCGGTGGAGGGGGTGGAGACGGCACGCGGAGAGGACGGGCGCAGCGACGGGAAGAGGGAAGTAAAAGATCGAACCGTTTTTTTGTGTAATCAGTGGCATGGTGGGTAATTTTCCCCAACTCCACCAAATTGAGTTTGGTGGAGCACCCCTTGAGGTGCTCCATGGATTTGGTGGATCTGGAGCCAGATCCATAGTTTTGGTGGAGCAGATCCACGGTGGAGCTGCTGGAGCTAGAGGTGTTTGGCTTGGAAAAGTGAATTCGGATCTGTTTTTCGTGAATCTGGAGCTGGTAAAGCTCTCCCAAACAGGCCCATAGGGCCGCATGCATTGATGCATGGAAGTTATCATTTGGTTGATAGCTTACACACCACTTGCATTGTGATTCGTGAGTGAGAGAAGAAAGCAACGGAGTTCACAACCAACGGTGCATGATCTTATATTATTATAATATAGCGCGAGTGATACTTGCGCTTGATAACTATAGCTTACCAGCCTTCACGTGGATGATATATTATTTTTATGTGATCACTGGTGCTTGATAACTATAGCAGCCGCTCTTGTTTACTAGTCGTTTAGTTAAATAAATAAATTCACCGAACTTATTATTTATCCATCATATGCATAGCATGCAACAACACTCGTCGTCATGGGGCTAGAGACCAAATTTACTCATTATATTATTTTTACAGTAGAACCTAACACATTGTTTTCCCCTGTTTTGAGCTCAGCTCTCCGTCTACCTCTTCTAAATTATCTCCCCAGTTCAGTCGCGAAGTCGCAGTTGCCTAGTTGGTCACCAGCGTACACTTAGGGCCTGTTTGGTTGCCTGCATCCGGTTGAACCAGGCTGGCCGGATGCAGGGTCTCCTTGTTTGGTTGCCTGGTCGCTGGGTTCAGCCTGGCTCTGCTCATGCAAGATTCCCCGCAGCCGTGCTCGAGAAATGTGGGAATCGGGCGTTTACGGGAGCCAGCTCGCGGATGCGGTGATTAGTCGCTTGATGATGTTATTAGTGTATATTAGTAAATATCAAGTATTATTAACATGTTTTGAAGAAGTTTAAGATATAATAAGATACGAACATCTCATATAACATATCTTCATAATCATAATCATAATCTTATATTATTTTTATCTCATGCAACATATCTTCGTACAGGCAACCAAACAATATCTCTTCTCAGCCAGACTCTACTCGTACGTGAACCAAACACGACAGCGTTGCATGCGCTCAACCTGTCCCACGAGAGCCTGACTCTCAGATACGAGCCAGGCTCTACTCGTACGTGAACCAAACAGGCCCTAGCGCTCTCACCGTGAGGTTCTGAGTTCGAATTCCCTTCTCCCTCATCCCCCACTCTTTTCGTTTTTGTTTTTATTTTTGTTTTCTTTACCCCATTCCAATTGGAGAAAATTAGGGAAAATTATAAATTAACCCATGAAAGCTAATAAATTTGATTAGGATATAAATAAGGTTATTAAAGATTTAATCTTGAATTAATAATCATATATTAGTAGCTAATGTGCCTTGGTTATTTATTTTAAATCTAGTTATTAACAAGAGGCATTAATAAAAGATGGCTTTGGTTAAATATCCAAATTCAATAAATATCCCAATTAAAAGATATCCAAGTTAAAGTTAAGGGAATAAATTGGATATTGTGTTTGACTATAAAAAACAAGACTTTAAATTAAAGATTTCCTTTAATTTTAATTAAAATATATGCCCTAACATTTAACATGCCTCCATTAAATAAATCTCAGTGGTAGATTTAATTAAATGACAATATTGAAATATGACCCTGTATAGCAAGCTCGGCCCTATGAAATAAAATCTAATTAAGATTAAATATTGCCATATGCTAAGTAAAAGAATAAAATATAAATGTCAGTTGATTTCCAGAGTACCTTCAATTAAAAGATCATAATTAGGTATTAAAATATAATGGCTTGGAACATCTGATATTGGAATAATTTCGCCAATGAATAATCTGAAGAAAAGTGTAATATTATGACCAATAGTCGTAGAGGAGTAGTAAGTATATATACTACAAGTTTCTATTAAACATCAATGAGATAATTAAATACTCATGGCGGCAATGAATTATTAAACTAATCATTAGGTGTATACTTCGAATAATTGGTAAATAGAACCTCATAAAATACTATAACGTAAGTTGCGAGGAATACATACCCTAAAGATAAATTTAATACACTAAACTCTTGCACCAGTCTATAGGTCTAACCTGACTTATGGAATTTCCTTGATAAATATAAAAATAATAAAATAAATTATTAATAAAAAGATCGAGTCATCGTATTCTGCCATCAGCTATACTTAGCCATCTCTGAGTACTAAACAGAAATAATCTCATGAATATACCTTTATCATGACCCATCCTTTGAACCCCATTTTGACATGTTTTCTCTACCATTTCCCACTTCACTCCAACCACTATGACTCCGACAATACTCCGTGCCCAACCACCCTCAAATCACTCGTTTAATCATAATAAAAATTAGTCAAGTTCAATTGGGTTTATTTGGACCTTTTGAGTTATTTGTATTTATTTAGATTCAGTTGTTTATCACATAATTAGAAATTGAAGTCCTGAAGATTCAATGGATCAAGCGAGATCACGATCGAGATGAAGATAAAAACCAGAAGCTCAAGACCAACGATGAGAAAGCTTGAGTGAACTCAAGACTTCGGGAAACCACGCAAGGCGAGTCAATACTTTGATCATGTTGAGCCTACATTTTCTGTAAATTATTTCTGTTGTGGTTACAGACCAAACAGAGAGAGAGATGGTAGTGGAGAGGTGGGAGTGTTCTGCCTCACCCTCCCCCTCATCCTGATATATATATATTCATAGGGGGTATACTTTTACAATTATGCCCTCACATCCGTACATCCTCCTTAGGGGCATTTGAGCCATTACACATGTTACTCTGGTTCCTATAACCTCCTAACAGGCTTGCTGGGCTTAGGTGGGGGCCACCCCTACAACAGGAGCCTCTCATGGTGAAGGGCTTCACAGGGCCGAAGCCATGTCGCCGAGTCCTTTGGCCCCCTCCGTCCCCTGCGGCCTGTGAATTTCTCCAAATTTGCGGTTGGGGAGCCCGAGGTGTGGGATGGAAGGTGATGTCGAAGCACAGCGGAGCTGGCGCCTTAGCGGAAGCAGATGCGCGCGCGCTCCATCCCCTACCCTTCGAACGGGTGGCGCGGAGGCTGGCGCCAAGTCGAAGTAGACGCGCGCGCGCTCCGACCGCTACCCTTCGAACGGGTGGCAGCGGAGGCCGGCGCCTAAGTCGAAGTAGACGTGCGCGCGCTCCGTCACCTACCCTTCGAACGGGTGGCAGCGGAGGCTGGCACCTAAGTCGAAGTAGACGCGCGCGCGCTCCCTCCCCTACCCTTCGAACGGGTGGCGCGAGGTGGCGCCTGGTCGGCGACGCGCCGCGCGCTCCATCCCCTACCCTTCAACGGGTGGTAGCGAGGTCGGCGCCTAAGTCGGCGTAGACGCGCGCGCTCCGCCCCTACCCTTCGAACGGGTGGCGCGAGGCCGGGCGCCGGTGAAGTAGACGCGCGCGCTCCGTCCCCTACCCTTCGAACGGGTGGCAGCGAAGCTGGCGCCTAAGTCGAAGTAGACGCGCGCGCTCCGTCCCCTACCCTTCGAACGGGTGGCAGCGAAGCTGGCGCCTAGTCGAAGTAGGCGCGCGCGCTCCGTCCCCTACCCTTCGAACGGGTGGCGCGAGGCCGGCGCCAGCTCGGCCGAGGCGTCGCGCGCTCCGCTCCCTACCCTTCAACGGTGGCGCGAGGCCGGCGCTGGTCAAAGTAGACGCGCGCGCTCCGTCCGCTACCCTTCGAACGGGTGGCAGCGAAGCTGGCGCCTAGTCGAAGTAGACGTGCGCACTCCGTCCCCCACCCTTCGAACGGGTGGCGCGAGGCCGGGCGCCTGGTCGGCGAGACGCGCGCGCTCCGCCCGCTACCTTCGAACGGGTGGCGCGGAGGCTGACACCTAAGTTGAAGTAGACGTGCGCGCACTCCGTCCCCTACCCTTCGAACGGGTGGTAGCGGAGGCTGGCGCCTAGCTCGAAGTCGAGGTGTGCGCGCTCCGTTCCCTACCCTTCGAACGGGTGGCAGCGGAGGCTACCGCCTGGTCAAAGTAGACGCGCGCGCACTCTGTCCCCTACCCATCGAACGGTGGCGCGAGGCCGGCGCCTAAGTCGGCGAGACGCGCGCTCCGCCCCCTCGCCGAGACCGAATATGCAAATCCGGACTCTCCTTGTGTATTCTGCACTAGTCAAGGATCACGCTAGTGCACACAGTATACACAAAGATGAAATATCGAACATATCACGATTTACTAGGAAAAGACTCAAATATTATTAATAATCATCGAGTACGACCTTATGGTCAAGCTTACAATTATTAGCCCAAGGGCTTAACAAAACTAGCAATGAATTCCAAAAGAAAGCGCAGACCAATCGACACGCCCACAAAGCTATCGAGTGGAGAACGAAGCCTAATCCGCGAAGACGTCAAGTACTCTCCTTCCGAACCTCCTCTCGTGATTCTCCTCCTCCTCAATCGAGCAACAGGGCATAAAGCCGTGAGTACATAGAGTACTCAAAGAAGTCGCTTGTAACAAAGATGCAATATAGTATGCAAGGCTTACCAATGGATGGTCGAGAGGTTAATTTTGCAGAAAGCAACAATTTAAAGTAAATACAATAAGTAGATTGAAAAGCAAGCTTTGTAAATGATAATAAATAAGTAACCAAAGGAATTGAGACCAACCACAAGTGAACCGACCATTCACCCAAGGAATCCACCATGAACCATGATCCATGAAATGAACACCGTGAACTAACCATTCACTTTCCAACTTAACCCAACCAGGTTTTTAGGAAAACTCTACCCTCGTGTGAAATCACCGAGCATTGTCCATGACCGAGGACACGGCTATTCGAATAGTTTTACACTCTGCAGAGGTTGCACAATCAGACTCCACACGATGTGATAATCCTCACGTTAAAGATAATCACAACAAGGCTTTTACAATGATCCATCTCCACCGATCCCACTCGCTAAGGTTTCGCCGTCGAGTAGGGTAACCCCTAGTCGATAATTGCCCCTCTTACGCCACAACAACATCGGTAGCAAAACCAAAGTGGAGACTTCACAAATTATTATGCCAGTCTATCCCATACTAGACATGTGGTTTGCACGACTTAGCTCGATCAATGGCGCACAAAGTTAAGTCCTTAAGAATTACCCAGTGAAGCATCCACATCCCATGTGCATTCAGCACCCCCTTCGCACGATCAATCGCCCAAGTAAAACCAATTTTGTATAACCAACACCAATGACACTACCCATGCCATGGGAACAAGTTTTATAATCGTGGTTAACCACCACATTCAAGTATATCATTAAGTCAAGATTAATTAACCACATGTGATGATGAACCCTTTCGCAAAATAAGCAAGGCTAAGCATTCTAATCGTACCAACCCAATGTGACAAATAACATAGCATCACTAATTAAATTCCCAACCTAAGGTGACAATGGCATCAAGGTATTCCAAAATATCAAGGAGGGAAATAACCAATTGGGACGAGAACTACCAATACAAGGGTTTGAGTAAAAATAGCGATGCAAGATAATTTAAAACAAACTAATTAAATAATAGATTACAAACTGGGTTCAACATGATCAAAGGACACGACTTGCCTTGGCCTTGCTCAGTTGACGGCTCTTGATCTTCAAATCCAACTTCCGCTCCTTCGAACGCGTGATCTAACGAGAGAGAACGCAAATCGAAACACAAAATAAAATCAAATAAAATTCAAATAAACTCCAAAAAAATTCTCAAACTTGAACCAAAAGATAGATCTCAGTTTTAGATGAATTTAGGAAAAAGAATCGGGTCAATCGGAGCTAGGACGAGGGAGAACGGGCTCTGGGAAGTTTTAAATCAGAGAAAACAAGTCATATTCGGGAATCAACGTGGTCGAAAAGGGGGATACGACCACGGCTAACGCGATCGGAGGGACTACGACCACGACAAACGCGATCGGAGGGACTACGACCACGACAAACGCGATCGGAGGGTTACGACCACGGCAAACGCGATCGGAGGGACTACGACCACGACAAACGCGATCGGAGGGTTACGACCACGGCAAACGCGATCGGAGGGTTACAACCACGTGGTCGATTTACGACCACAGCCAAACTTTACGACCACGAAGAAATTTCCGGTGGCTTTACGACTTATGACTAAGGCTCTACAACGTAGTCGTAGAACCTTACGACCACACGGATCTACGACCACGGATGGCGATGGGACTCACCGGCGACGGCGGATCGGCGAAGGCGAAACGACGGCGAGGACGACACGATCTCAGGCTCCGGCACGACCACGGCAGCGGCTACGTGTATGACCACGGCGGCGGGCGGCACGACTTCGGTTTGCGGCTCAACTCGGAGGCGAGGCTTGACTTGGGACGAGGAGACACCGTGGTTCGGCCTTTTATACCCGGCCGTAGAGGTGTCCCGGTCGGCCACGAGTACGAGTCCGTGGATACGACACGAGTCCCACTCAGAACGAGTACGACTTGCTAAGCAAAGCGGCTGCGATGCGCGCGCGAGCGCGGCGGCAGCGGTGGATGGGTGACACGCGCACACATCCGGCGGGCAAGCGCGCGGGAGCGGCGGATCGGCGACGCGTGGCGTGCGCGAGGCAGCCGGATCGGCGCGGCGAGCGGCCGGCGGTGGTGGGTTCGCCCATCGCCGTTTAGGATTTCTTTTCTTTTCCTTTTTCCAGAAATTCAAACAAATACTTTTGAGCTCTAGAAAATAGCAAATAAATCCAGAAAAAATCACATAAAATGCCAGAAAAGCTCTTGAGGCTCAGGGAACTCAAATAAAATACTTTTAGCACATTTTAATGTTTAACTTAATCGTATTAAATCTTTTTAATTCATAAAATTTCATTTAAGCTTTAATTAATTCCAGAAAAATTCAAATGGTGAATTTTATTTCGAAAGCTTCAAAAAGGCTCTGAAAATCAGGATGTTACAAACCTCCCCCCCTTAAACGGAATCTCGACCCCGAGATTCTGGCTCTCTAAGGAATAGGTTTGGAAACTCCGCCTAAGATCCTTCTCGCTCTCCTGTGTTGCTTCCTCCTCGGAATGGTTGCTCCATTGAACCTTGCAAAAGCGAACCGTCCTTCTTCTCGTTACACGCTCGCCACTTCCAAAATTTTTATAGGATGTTCTTTATAAGACAGATCCTCCTCAAGATCCACCGCTCTACGGCACTGCTTCCTCTGGCACTCTCAAGCACTTCTTTAGTTGAGATACATGGAAAACATCATGGATCCCGCTCAAGGTGTTTGGTAATTCCAGCTAGTATGCAACCTCTCCTTTGCGTTTTAAAATTTTAAATGGCCCCACATACCTTGGCGCTAGCTTTCCCTTCATTTGAAATCTCTTAACACCTTTCTTTTTCCAGAAATTCAAACAAATACTTTTGAGCTCTAGAAAATAGCAAATAAATCCAGAAAAAAATCACATAAAATGCCAGAAAAGCTCTTGAGGCTCAAGGAACTCAACTAAAATACTTTTAGCACATTTTAATGTTTAACTTAATCGTATTAAATCTTTTTAATTCATAAAATTTCATTTAAGTTTTAATTAATTCCAGAAAAAATTCAAATGGTGAATTTTATTTCGAAAGCTTCAAAAAAGGCTCTGAAAATCAGGATGTTACACCTACCCTTCGAACGGGTGGCAGTGGAGGCTGGCGCCTAGTCGAAGTAGACGCGCGCGTGCTCCGTCCCCTACCCTTCGAACGGGTGGCAGCGGAGGCTGGCGCCTAGTTCAAAGTAGACGCGCGCGCTCGCTGGAGCCGGAGGCGGGATTGGAGTTTGTCCCTTTTGGTCCGGTAGTGCGCCTTTAATGGCGGCCGGACCGCACGACGCCAGCTCGCCAAAAGGCGGGCTGCTGCGTCGTGCAGTGTCCTTTCACGTGGTTAGGGCACGCGGCGGCTTGTAACTGGAGCGCCGCGGTGGGTCAAGGATTGCGTGGCCGTGACCGGTTGCGTTGACGGTCCTTGGTTCTGCGGTCGCGTGTAGCATGTATCGTCATGACGCCTCGTCTTCGGTAGCGTGTATCGCCATGACGCCTCGTCTTCAGTTACGGGGAATCGTGCAGGGCGGACCTTTGCACCGCTGCGGTTGCATCCGACACGCGGATCGTTGTGACGCTTCGGTAGCGGCGGTATGGGCAAGGTGGCTTGAAATAGCCCCCCGTAACAGCGTCCCTGCACCTTTACGCCCTCTTTCCTGTCTGCTCCGCCCTCTACACTTTCGCGATATTTTCACCGCTTCAATCCTTCTGTGGAAAACGATGGCCTCCGGTGGTAAGCGCGGCCAGGCGGTTGGTGGCTCTGGCATTCGCCAGCGACCGTCGCCGCTAGTGGTGAAGTACTCGCTGAGCGAGCGCGGCCTGGCGGTGGCAGACAAGTGGTGGCTGGCGACGGAGAAGGAAGGCTCGTTCTCCGGCGAGTTGGGCCCTTCGCTTGTGACCGAGAACGCCATCCAGCGACTGCTGCGCAAGGGGAAGCTTTCCGATCGCCAGGCGGTACAACTGCCCGCCCCCGACGAGACCGAGCCGCACCCCGAGCCATTCGAGGCGATCGTTTTCGTCGCCTTCTTGGATGCAGGGCTCCGCATCCCGGCGGCGGCTATTGTGGGCGACGTGCTATGGACCTTCGGGCTGGAACTGGCGCAGCTGACTCCACACGCTGTGGCCCGGCTTGCCGATATCTGATGGGCTTTATGCTCGGGGCGTCTTGGCCCACTCTTCTTTGTTTGCTTATCTGCACGAGGCACGGTGCCAGCCCAAAGACCGGAAGGGCGGGACACTGTCGAACTTTGGCAGTGTTAGCTTCCTTCTCCGGCCGTCCTTCACCAAGCTTTTCCCGCGACCGACTCACGGAAATGGGAGTCCCAGTGGATGAAGCGGTGGTTCTACCACCATGTAGAGAGCGGGAGCGGCCTCAAGTGTACGGGCCGGCCGATCACGTTCAAGACTTTGCCCGGCCGGACACTGGACGACGAAGACAGGCGATTGGCCCGACGACTCGTGGGCTTGGCGGCCCGCTTCAATATGCGCAACCTCGCGCGAAGAGTTCGTGATGTACGGCGTGGTGCCGCTTGCGAGCGGCTGGCGCCTTGCCGTTAAGAGTCGTCAAGACGACAACGTTGAGCCGTCGATCTGCGTACTGCCGGTGCCCTCCAACCCTCGTAAGTGCCTACCGCCTCGCCCCTTCTGTTCGCGCGTAGCGTGTTGCGTATTCACCCCCCTTTTTCTTCTTCTTTAATTTAGAGATTAGCTTGGATGACACGGAGCGACTTGCGCGCGTGTTCCTTGGGCCATATACCGCAGGAGCACGAGCGGCTTGTCCGCCATCGCGCGGCGGGGTCGGGCGGATAAACGCGCGTCGCGAGCCACAGGCCTTGCCGTGCCGGACCGCCCTTGTCCGTCTTCGCAACCTCAAGACGCCGGTGCTGCGAGGACGAAGGCGCCGTCCCGCAAGAGGGGCCGAGGCGGGGCGTCTTTCGTTCTTGGCATCGCAGCCACGCCTGCTATTGCCACCGGCGCGGCCGACGCAGAGTCGGATTCGGCGAGATATGCCGACTCAGGCTTAGAGGCTGGGGACGCCGGGGGCGAAGCGTCTTCCAGGGGTGTCCCGGACGACGGGCTCACGACTGCCCGCCAGAGGGAGGAAGTCTCGTCGCCCCTTGTGTTCGTCGAGACGGGGTCCGAGCCGGCCGGCAATGCTGACGTAGAGCCTCCAGTTGTGAAGGCTACGGCGTCGGAGGAGCAACCTTCGGTGACAACCGTCTCGACGCCAGAGGCGCAGCCTTCGGCCGTGGCCGCCGTGACGCCGGAAGGGCAACCTTCGGTCGTGGTCGCCATGGCGCCGGGGGCGCAGCCTCCGGTTGTGGTGGCTACGACGTTGGGGGCGCAACCTTTGGTGACGACCGTCTTGACACCGGAGGCGCAGCCTTTGTCCGTGGCCGCCGCGACGCCGGAGGCGCAGCCTCCGTCCTCTTCGGGCTTTTGCCCCCGGGTGTTGCAGCCGCGGGGTCTATTCCCGCAGCGGCTGCTGGGACGGGGGCGCTGCCCCCCATTCCGGCCAAACGGCCATGCCTGTGGCCGTGGCTCCACCGTGACGCCGAGGGGTTCATCAGTGGTGACGAAGGCCGGAGTTTGTGGGACTCGACGCCCACTCCGAGGTCCCTCACGCGCGTGTTCCTCCTCACGCCGGACCACACCGCCCACCTTGCCGAGCGATCCGCGGCAATGGTAAACGCGAAGCCTCTGCTCTCGCGGAACTGCACCTCGGAAGGGCTTGCCCCACCGCCCCCTCCTGGGACTAGGGGAAGGCTCCCAAACTCCGCCGCCGCCACCGAGGGTAAATTGGCATGGGTTATCCTGGAACATTTTTGTTGCTCCTTGTGGTGTGCTCACACGCACTATTGCCTGCAGCGTCGCTTATCCCGGAGGAGGAGCCTTTTCCGAACACGAGGGTTCCGCGCCGTTGGCACGAAGGCGTTCGCGCCCGCCCCGCGGACTTTGTCCCCGCCGAGACGCCGAGGGCATGGCATGGCATTGTGGATGACGCGCCGCCGTCGAGCGCAGGCGCTACCACGACGGGTGGACCGCCGAGGGACGGCCGAGGTGTCGGGTGCGGGTAAGTGCGTAGTTATATGATAGCATCCGCCATGCTCCGCTTGCTGAATCGCTTTGCCCTCTGCACCACGGTGCTGGGCGTGCCCCGCAGACGGCTTATGTTCATGCGCAGCGGGCGCTGAAGATAGGCCGCAGCCGCCGAGGAGCAATTGCACGAGGCTGCTGGGTTCGGTCCGCCAGATGCCCGAATCACCGGCTTGAGGCGAGTGCGCCGAGGCGAAGGCACACGCCGAGGGGCTGCCGTCGGCGCAGGAGTCGGCCACCGAGGCGCACGATAACGCTCGCGCGGAGCGGGGCGGCCTTCCGCAGAAGTCGCCTTGCCGAGAAGGAAAAGGGCGAGCTTGCCTCGACTTCTGCGAGCGCAACCGCACGCTGGCGAGGCTTCGCCATTGCGTGGGACGCCCGCAAATACCGGAAGTCCACCTCCAAAGACTTGTGGGTGCGGTGGCGGACCACGCCGCCCGAGGAGTTGCCGCGGGCCCTTCATCGATCCAAGATGCCGCCGACGTTGCACGCGGGCTGCGATTTAACTTTGACGACCATCGTGCCTATGTGGCTGCGTGCACGTGTGCGCCTCCTTCGCACCGTGGTTGCACGCACATCGCCGGCCGAGAACCTCACCGGATGGAGATGCGGGGCGGAGTGATGTCCGGTGAAATCCGCCGCCGCCACCCGTCAAATTCTTCTACGAGCGGATCTCGGGACTACGCCGATAGCCGCCGCAGTCGAGCGAGCCGAAGTCCCTTCATGGGGAGGAGCCTCGGCCAATTTCTAGACGAAGTCCCGCGGCGCGACAAGGGTGGCGCCGAGGCCTCGGAGATGCCGAAGGCTCACAGGTGCGGTGCCAACGTGGCTAGGTGTGGGCGTGCGTTGTAACATCTGCCCCTTAATTGAATGAATAAAGTGCGTTCTTGCTTCATGAACTGATTACTTGCCTTCATCCCGGGCAGCTTCCTTGCTGAAGCGATCGCTCGCGTCGCCTTGCGACCCGCGGCGCTTCGCCGCGGCAAGGGGGCCGAGAGTCGTTGAAGTTTTGGGCAGCCGACCTTCTTCGAGCGAGGCCCCAGCTTTAGCGCGTGTTAAGGACGAGCCCGCGGGATAGCGGCTTAGAACGGCAAGGATGTTGCCGGACCTTTGTACTTGTGTGCTTTTTCCGGTATGCAGATTTTCTGGCATTTTAGGATATGCGCTGTGTGTTGCTGCCACTTCGGGTTCACCGGTACGCCGCATGCTGCGTGGGGACGGGATCTCCGCGCTCGACGCGCACCGTTGGCGAAGTAGTTGCGCAAGGGTTCCTTAGAACGGCGCTATGGGCGATCCTGGTGCCTCACCTTTACACCAGACGGGGCGGGCGCGAGGCGACTCTCGACGCCGCTTTTTATAGTCCGTAGACTGGCGTGTGCGGAGGCGGACCTCGACGCTATGCCTTTTTATAGTCCGTAGACTGGCGTGTGCGGAGGCGGACCTTGGCACTTCGCTTTTTTATAGTCTGTAGACTGGCGGGTGCGGAGGCGAACCTCGACACTTCGCCTTTTTATAGTCCGTAGACTGGCGGGTGCGGGGGCGGACCCCAACGCTTCGCCTTTTTATAGTCCGTAGACTGGCGGGTGCGGAGGCGGACCTCGGCACCTCGCCTTTTTATAGTTCGCAGACTGGCCCGGGCGAGGGTGGAAGTGCGTGCACGTTCCGTTCCTCTCGCTCCTCATGGCGGGGGTAGCCTCTGGAGTGCTGTGTCTTCGGCAACGCGCGCTGCGCTCACCTCCCACAGTACGCGAGGGTGAGCCTCGCTCCGCTGCGATTAATATTTGTGTCCTCCGCCCGCGTTGCGAAACGCGTGGGGGGCCTTCGTAGTTTTATTTATACTCCGCAGAGTGCGTAGGGTCAATATCCATGTCCTATTTATACTCCGCAGAGTACCTATTTATACTCCGCAGAGTATGCACAGGGACGAGGTCCCTGGCATGCGCGAAGTTCGCGTCTTGTTTAGACTCGGTAGAGTGCGCAGGGAGAACATCCGCGTCTTATTTATACTCCGCAGAGTGCGTGGGGTCAACATCCACATCCTATTTATACTCCGCAGAGTATGCACAGGGACGAGGTCCCTGGCATGCGCGGAGTTCGCGTCTTGTTTAGACTCTGTAGAGTGCGCAGGGAGAACATCCGCGTCTTATTTATACTCAGTAGAGTGCGTGCGGCGCCCCTCACACGTCTTTTGTTTATACTCGGGCCGTCACCCTTGGCTCTGGCGAGTGCACACGCGACGTCGACTTCGATTATACTCGCCTCGTACCCACAGCTCTGGCGAGTGCACACGCAAGCGTGCATCTTTGTTTATACTCGGGCCCGTCACCTTTGGCTACGGCGGTGCACACGCGAACGCGCGACTTCGATTTATACTCACCCCGCACTTCTAGCTACGGCGAGTGCACACGCGAACGCGCGTCTTTGTTTATACTCGTGCCCGTCACCTTTGGCTACGGCGAGTGCACACGCCGAACGCGCGACTTCGATTTATACTCGATCCCGCACTGCAGCTCGGCGAGTGCACACGCGAACGCGTCGTCTTTGTTTATACTCGTGCCCGTCACCTTTGGCTCGGCGAGTGCACACGCGAATGTGCGACTTCAATTTATACTCAGTCCGTACCCGCTACGGCGAGTGCACACGCCGAACGCGCGCGTCTTACGTTTATACTCGGGCCGTCACCTTTGGCTACGGCGAGTGCACACGCGAACGCGCGACTTCGATTTATACTCAATCCCGCACTGCTACGGCGAGTGCACACGCGAACGCGTCGTCTTTGTTTATACTCGTGCCCATCACCTTTGGCTACGGCGAGTGCACACGCGAACGCGCGACTTCGATTTACTCTCCCCGCACCCACGCTACGGCGAGTGCACACGCGTGAACGTGTGTCTTTGTTTATACTCAGGCCCGTCACCTTTGGCTACGGCGAGTGCACACGCGAACGTGCGACTTCGATTTATACTCAGTCCCGTACCCCTGGCTATGGCGAGTGCACACGCGAACGTGCGTCTTAGGTTTATACTGCGGGAACGCGCGCGCTGGCCAGGCCTGCGTGCGCCTACGCCGCGTACTTTCGCGTGATGAAGAAAGATTGGCGACAAACGGCGATCTTCATTACATCCCCGTTTGCGCGGGTAAGCAATTACAAGGGGTGGATATACTAACCGTTTGTTCTTGGTGCGGCCGAAGCCTCTAGTCGCTAGACATCTGCAGGGCCCGCCAAGGCGCCTCCGAATGGCCCCGCGGACCCCCTCGCTGCGACGCCAGCTCTAAGAGCGCCGTTGGGCTTCGCGACACGGATACCTGGTACCTGGCTTGATACGCCGGGCCATATCCTGATCACCTCCAACGGTGATGATGGTCCGGGGACCCAGGATCTTCATGCACAGATAGCCGTGATGTGGTACCGCATCGAAGGAGTTGAGGATTGGGCGCCCTAGTATGGCATTGTAGGGATACGGAAGGTCGACCACATCGAAGGTGGCATCTTCGGCCCGCACATTGTCATCTTGGCCGAACGAGACTTGAAGACTTATTTGGCCCAGCGCCCGCAGGGGCTGTCCCCCGAAACCCTGCAGTGGGATTCCCGAGGGCCCTAGGCGGCTTCGAGGGATCCCCATCTGGTC
This sequence comes from Dendrocalamus sinicus, assembly GCA_036346575.1. Taxonomy (NCBI): domain Eukaryota; kingdom Viridiplantae; phylum Streptophyta; class Magnoliopsida; order Poales; family Poaceae; genus Dendrocalamus; species Dendrocalamus sinicus. The sequence goes on along the minus strand of CM070658.1, from coordinate 12,637,783 downwards.
GAAGGCTACCGCAAATAATACATTCGCGGAGCTACCGCCGTCCACCAAGGCACGCCCCACTAGGGGTGGACATTTGGCTTGAGGCTTGCGAGCCGGCTCGGCTCGTAACGAGCTCGAGCCGGCTCGGCTCGGGCTCGTAATTGATTCAAGCCAAGCCAAGCCTAGCGTTCAGCTCGTGAGAAAAATGAGCCAAGCTCGAGCCGCTCGTTGGCTCGTGCGAGCTCAGTCCCAGTCGGCCGAGTGAATCAGTCGGTGAACCAGTGATACCGCCTCTTACCCCTTTTTCTGCTCCCTGCCGATGCCACGCCTCCTTATCCACCCAGTGTTCCCCTTCGCTCGGCTCTCTGCCTCTCTCTCTCTCCCCAGACTCCCCCGGTCTCAGCGCCTCCCCTCGGTTCGGCTCTCCGACCCCAGCTTCCCGCGCCGTACCGCCGGCGCCGCGTCGCACTGGTTCGGTTCCCCCTCACGCGCCTCCTTCACCCTCTCGCGCCGCCCCTCCGACGCGTCTTCCCCACGCGCCGCCGATCCCAGTGGCGCCGCGCCATGCTGCGGTGCTGCCCGGCCGCCCCTCAGCCCCTACCTTGCCGCTCGGCGCCGCATGGTGAACCACAGCCAGATCCGTGGCCTAGGGCCCAGATCTGGCGCCTTGACCCTCAAATCCACCCGATCTGAAGTTGGTTTGGTGTAGGGGTGGACATTTGGTGGCTATTTTACTTGTGTGTTCTTCTACTTCCGGTGGACACTCTGTGTTGGTTCTTCCTTGTGACAACTAATGGTGACTTCTTGGCTCTACCTATGCAGTGCCTACTACTGAGAAATGCATACTAGGGTTGAAGTATTTTGTGGTTTATCTTCACTGGTTTCTGTCTGTGAACTGAATGCTCTGTCTGCGAACTGAATTTCTGCTGCGCTGCTGCTCTGATATCTGCGAGCCGTTTGGGCTCGTTTGGGCTCGCGAGCCGGCTCGAGCCGTATGTCGAGCCAAGCCGAGCCTCTCGCGTAGCTCGTTTCAGAAACGAGCCGAGCCGAGCCGAGCCCACTGTTGATCCGAGCCGAAACGAGCTTGGCTCGAGCCAGCTTGGCTCGGCTCGTTTCCACCCCTACGCCCCACGTCGCATCTCGCGATAGTGACCCGGATGACCAGGGGGTCCTGATGAGGGAAGTCCACGCCTTAGGCGTCGTGGGGTGTGAATGTAACTTCGTGCTGCGCCCAGTCCGGCGGTGCTTGCGCTGGGTATGCCGCCACGTGATGTAGTCTTCGCGCATAGGCCTTCGCTGCCGTCTTGGCGAATTCCAGCGTGAGCCTCCGGATATGACGCAATGACCTGCGGTGGGTTGCCTCGGGGCTGCAGCGGCAGTGAGGCCCTCCCGAGGCTGCCAGACGTGAGCTTGATCCGTAGGGGCCTTCCCGAGCTGCATCCCTTGCGCTGCACTGCGTGGGGCCTCGTGCGAATCGACATGGGCCACCGCAGCGGACGCGTCTCCGGGTTCCTGTCCCTAGCGGCACTTTGGCGGAGCGCCGCGATGGAGACACACGAGCATGTGTCGTGGGTGCCTCGGCCGTGGACTTCGCACCACAGTCCCTGGTGCTGGTCATCGTAATCTCCACAGCTTTTATCATCGCGGCCGTGGCCACGGCCGCGTCCTCGACCTCGGCGCCCCCGACCGCCACGACCAGCGAAAGCGCTTTCTTCAGAAGCGCCTTCGATGTCGAGGACGAACCGGCCTCGGCGTGACTTCTGCTGGCCGCGCTTAGGCCCATTGGACGGCTCCTTGTGCGGGGCTTCCCCGCGTTCGGGCGCGTCTTTAGATGACTCCGGCTTGCGTTTGCCCCTCGAGGGGCCACCCTGTGATGGGTCTTCGGTTTTTGTCGAGCCACCGACCTGGTTGGCGTCAGAGTCATCTCCTCGCCGGCGGCGTCTTCTTCCGCCTACGGCGTACTCTCCATTTTGTCGAAGAGCCGCCACCGTCTTGATCGGCTTTCAAGATTGTACTCAGCCATCGGGCCCTGACGAAGGCCCCGTATGGCTGCATTAACGACGGTGGTTTCATTAACGTCTTTCACTTGGCATCGAATCTTGGCGGCGCTTGAAATAGTCCGGAGCTTCTCAGGGCTTTGCTTCACAGCGAAGAGTTGGTCGCGTCGACTTGTTCGACATAGTTTCCTGGAAGTTGTTGTGAAGGCGGTCGCGAGCTGCTCCCACGCGTAGATGGAGCCCGCTCTATGGTAAAAACCAGAGAGCGCCACTCCTTGCAGCGCGAGGGGAGTCCTTCGCCTTCGTGGTGTCGTCTCCGCCGCGCCTCGATCGCGGTTTCGTACACGCCGCACGAACTCACGGGATCCGTGTCGCTTTGTACGGTCGATGACACTAGGGAACTTGAAGTCTTCGCCACGCCGCTGCTGCAGCCCCGCCAAAGTGGGGACTCGGATCTCGCGCGCGCAGCGCACGCGGCTAGACGTGGGGCTTGCGGCTGTCCGCCCTCTCCGGCGTGGGCTCGGCGCGATGCGGCGCGCGCTCGCTAGCTCCGAGCCTCTTGTATATCTCTGACGGCCCGCGAAGGTCCCTAGTTCCCGCCGGAACGCGGCCGAGGCTGCTAGTAGGCGCTTTCCACCGCAGTCTTTGCCGGGCATTGGAACACCCAACGGATGGGTTGGGGCAGGGACCATCGCCTCACGATCTCCGGATCCGCCGGATGCTTCGTTGCGGCTACCCCCGGTCGTCTGATCCGCGCTGCCGGCGAGGGTGGCAGGGGTTGTCGTTGCAGTGCCAGTGACGGAGTTGGATGTCGTTGTAGCGGCGCTGGCGGGGTCGGTCGTTGTAGTGCCGGCGACGGGGTTAGATGTCGTTGTAGCGGCGCTGGCGGGGTCGGTCATTGTAGTGCCGGCGACGGGGTTGGATGTTGTTGTAGCGGCGCTGGCGGGGTCGGTCGTTGTAGTGCCAGCGTCGACGCCCACGACCACTGCGCCTACGCCGCCGCCAGCTTCTTCGGCGGCCGATGCCGAAGCCCTGGTATTCACGCGCCGCTCCGACCCAGTCGCCTTCTTTCCCTTCGCCGCCGCTGATGAAGCTTTTTTTGGTGCCATCCTTCTTCTTGGTCTTGTGCTTGTCCTTGTCCCCGCCCCGGACGGCGCCAACTGTTGTGGTTACAGACCAAACAGAGAGATAGATGGTAGTGGAGAGGTGGGAGTGTTCTGCCTCACCCTCCCCCTCATCCTGATATATATATTCATAGGGGGTATACTTTTACAATTATGCCCTCACATCCGTACATCCTCCTTAGGGGCATTTGAGCCATTACACATGTTACTCTGGTTCCTATAACCTCCTAACAGGCCTGCTGGGCTTAGGTGGGGGGCCACCCCTACAACAATTTCTGTTTAAATTATCAAATTGCATATGCAAATTATGTTTCTTTATGAATCCTAGTTACATGCCCATTAATTAGCTTGTTAATATTATACTCTTTTGGAACAATTGCGTATTTGAGCCTTGTCACCCTAGCAAAAATTATAATGATAAAACTTTCAAAAAAATAAGTCCTTAAATATACGCCATGTTTAGCACTGCTTAGATATTCGGGAGCACCAAAGTGCCCCAAGCATCACTTTTAATCATGAGAAATTGATTTGGGAAGTCATGGTAGAAATGACTGGTATATCTTGACATGATTGTTTTATGCTCCCAAAAACCCCAACTTACTTAAATATCTGGGCGGATGGTATGGGGGCTGGTATGTGGTGCAGTAGAAGCACGGTGTGTGGAATGTGGTAGAACCGCCCAGATAACTCTAAGACCGAATCTTGCCATGACCTTCTATGTAAAACAGTGCAACCACAAGTCTGCAAATTGCAACTTGGCTAAGTAGAATTATCGAAACTCCTGGACTCATCTCACCGGTAGTGGAAAGGAGTGGATAATGCAAGGGTAAGTGGAGGCCTAAAGGGACACCAAGTGGAGGGTGAAATAACTAGTCGTGCTAGCGTTGTGGGGAGTAGAGCCCGAATGCACTAGTAGTCGTGGTTACATCGCAACGTATGGGACCCACCGCAAGTGGGAGCAGCCCATAAGGTGAGATGACAAAAGGGGCTAGATACTTTGAAAAGTCACTGTGATGGTCTACTCAACCATATGACTAAGAAATCATATGGAGCAACGAGCGGATTGTCTCTTGTGGTGAAAGTGTACAAACTCTACAGAGTCAAAACTATTCGAATAGCCGTGCCCACGGTCATGGGCAGACATAGGAACTTAATCAGATATAGTTCTATTTCAAAAACTTTGTGGGTGTGATTGGAAAAGTGAAGGGAAGTGGAAAACCCTGTTTTGAATTTGTAGGCGAAATTTTGGTAATTTTTTGTTCAGATTTTGGACATTTTTGTCTAGATTTCGGATGAATTTCATTCTGCTTTTGCCCACACAGGCAACTCTTACTACGTTGAACGCAATTCAGTCCATTATAATTGTTTCTTATGTTACATGTGTGAGGATATAATACTGCTATTTCATCTTCATGTTCACAGTCTACTCCGAAGTCTGAACGTGTTGATTCCTACGGAGGAAAAAAATGATATCACACTTGCATGCATGACGCTGGTCGAACCTCATCGATCGATTTGAGATGCTGACGATTTAAATATTAAATTCGCTAGCTTCTTCAGCAATACCATGTGCTTGATTATAAGATTATTAGCTGCCATCTCCATCTAACGATGACCATCAACGACCATATATCAGGTGGGGTGGTGTGTTGTGTACCAAGAGTCCAAGACCATGTGCTTTTGATTTATTAGCTGCATGCATGCCATCTCTAACCAAGTTGTTGTTTGTCGACACAGGAGGTTTTTCAAACCAACCAACCGATTGAAGCTCGTAGAAGTATAGCAAGGCCCGTTTCCTAAGAAGCTTCCTCGATCTTGTTCAGGTCTGAAATGGCATGCCTTGTGTTCATTGGAATTCAGCTACCAGTAAACAGATCACTGATCAGTCCAAGTTCCAAAAATGGCATGGATACTTATCATTTTATGTTCATAGATGATGATGAATAATTCAACAGGCGTCCATTTCAGCAGCAGAGATATCACCATCAGTCAATGGACTTCACAGTAGGATACCAATCATGCTTTGCTTACTTGTCAAGTACTGTCAATAGTTAGTACAAGTCAAGAACAGGGCATGTATGCATCAGTTGTAGGTTGTCTTGCTGCTGAGACATTCGTGGAAGCTTCTTACGTTGCAAATTAAATCTTTGTCTGGTCAGCACGAGCTTGTGGCAATAAAGAGCTGTTTTAACTCATCATGCATTGAAATTCTTCGATATGATGTGTTTGGTCATCTATTTGTGCACACAAATAAAGGTCCAATGTTTAAGCTGTCTGGTGCGCCCCAGGCATTTTTCTAGTATTTCTTTTTCATTTGAATGGAACCTTTGAGATTTCGTGTTTGACTTCAAATACATGCTTCTTTGATGCATCCAGCACGTCGGTGTTTACATAATACATACTACTACGGTTAGTAAAAAAGAATTATTTTACAAGATAGAGGTCCCCTAATTGCTTAACTTCTGACGTCGGTGTTTTAAGGATTTACAAGTTAATTAGGTTGCAAATCAGACACTCCATATGCTTCAAATTTCATTTTTTTTTTTTTACTTTTTGAGAGAGCATTGAGATACCTCCCATTAATGAATCATGCAAAATAAAAAAAATCATTTAAGACATATCTGAGAGTTCTGAATGTCGGTAGACCTAAATATGGACATGTCCTAAAATTTACTAACCTTTAAGATAATAAACTTAATGTAAGCCTGCTTATTGTCTCAGATAGCTTTTTTGGACCTAAATGGTTATTGTGAGACCATGTGATAGTCGTGCATGTTATTGATGATGAATAATTGACATTTAATTTTATTGAAAATTGCATCTGTGAAAGTTCTGGTTGATACACTTCTATACTTGAGTTTTCAGGATAGCAAAAATGACCACGTATGGTTTTGACCACGGATGGTAGTCCGATCGGCCTTGTGATGGCTGGTTCGATCGGCCTTGTCATGGATGGTCTGATCGGCATATCCGAATGACAGATTTCGACCATGGCAGACTTCGACCACGTCTGACTTCGACCACGTCCGATTTTGATCACGACAGATTTTGGCCATGTCCGACTTCGACCACGTCTGGCTTTGACCACGACATTTTGACCACAGAATATCTATTACAGTAGAACAACCATATTTGGTCGAAGATGGTAAGTTACAGTACTTTTCGATGGTCCTAGCTATAGTAACCGATCGATGGTCATGGATATTACTGGTCGATACTCAATAGTTGTGGACTTTACTAGTTGATACCGATAGTCATAGACTTTACTGATCGATACTTGATAGTCGTGGACTTTACTAGTCAGTACTCGATAGTCAAACACATTCTGATAGATACTCGTAGATTTTGTTGTCTGCTGTCATTGTCTTAGGTTTTTCGATTGGTTGTCGTAGACTTCGCGATCAGTAATCTTAGGCTTTTGCAATTGGTTGCCATAGGCTTCACGGTTGGTACTTGTAGACTTTATGGTCGGTACGAGTGCTTCAATTTTTGTGATCTTCGAGTATTTCAAGTACTCATGTTAGGCCAAGGGTATGACTTCCTGGTGCATAGTGGTCGATAATTGGTGAAAAGTACTCGAAGGATTTGGTACTTAGATGATGGAAGTACTCGGTGGTCAGATGGTCGTGGTATTCGGTAGTCGGAAGGACTCAGTACTCGGTAGTCGTAGGCTTTGCTGGTTGGTAGTCGAAGGGTTTGCAGTTGTGGGTTTCACAACTGTGGTCAGTGCTACAATACCAGGTGGGTAATTGGTCACGGTTGTCAGTGATGCAGTACAGAGTCGGTATTCGATGGTTCTGTGGTTGGTAGCAATACTTGTTTTTCCCGAGTGTTTTGCGCAGAGCGATGTTATTTCTCGAGTACTTGTGGTTTTCGAGTACTCAATGAGCTAGCGGTCGTAATGAGAAGTTTGAGGTTGATTTTTAGATAGCAATGAGATTTGTGGTCATGGACGATCTAGTTGATGTTTGTAGATGGTTAAGGTGTGGTTTGAGTGTGTGTACTGATGACAGTTAAGTTATGAAGAACTTGTGTTGGGAAAACGATTCTTTGGTCTTTGGTGTGCAAGTTGGCGTGTAAATGGTCATGGTCGGTGACGAGGAGAACCGGGACTAGGATGAAGAAATTTGATGTCCAAGCGGTCGAGAATGTCATGCGAGGTGGTCAGGCTCATGCTGGAGCACATGGAGATCAAAGGTGGTGATTCGTGAAGAAACAACAGGCAGTGTGGTCCAGGAGGCTTCGACACGAGCGGTGATGATGCGTGGAGAAGCTATAGGAGGTACGGTCTAGGAGGCTTCAACACGGGAGTTGATGGTGTGTGATAGAAATATAGGAGGTATTGTCTTGGATGCTTCGTCATGTGTTGAGTTAGGAGTTGTGGATGGAGTCTATAACTTGGAAGAGGTAGGGTTTGGTTAAAACCCGTGTTTGGAAGGATTTCGGGTCTCTTGATTTTCAGAAGAGATAGGATTGCATGTCCAGGTTGTTAAGGATACGGTTTGAAATATCCGTTTTTGAGGTAACATGATTTAGGGCTCTAGCATATAAAAGTAATGAAGAGCCTAAGGGTTTAGGTGTGGCTTTGTGAAGTTTTTCGTGCTAGGGTTTTTAGGTGTACTATAAGGGCGTTTTGTAGTCACATAACATAATCCAGAAATATTAGATCGAATTTATTCCAAGAAAAATTAGTCGGCATCGATGACATGTTTTCTAAGCATCATTCTCTTGTGTCTTCGGCAGCATTCTAACACATCACGATCTTACATATCACGAGCTCGGTGTCTGAGGTCGTCGGTTCAATCCAAGCGAGCAGAATACAGTGTGTTTTCAGCGTGTTCTCGTTCGAGCGGTCGAAGTATTCGAGCGGCTGAAGCATTCGAGCGGTGGGAGATTTCAACAACGTGCAAAGGTGTTTGTAGCGACCAATCGAAGAAGTGGTCAAACGACTTACGGTCAAAATCTATATCCGATAATTTAGATTGCTTTTCTTCTGGTTTGAGATTTGTTTTCAGGTATCAAAAAACGAAGGCAATCATTCACCCCTCTGATTGCGCCATACGATCCTACAGGTATGTCCAACGCGAAGTTTTAAATGAACCCTTGAAATGTTCATGGATCTGACCCCAATATCAAAGGACAAAATTAGTGAAAGACGAGTTTTTCCTTTCAGAAATGATGTGCACGGATTATCAAATGAGTTCTGTTTTTTTTAAATGTAGTATGAACCATTTGCCCGTGCTGAACTGATTTAAAATCGGAGCAAATACATCGCTGTCTAAGAATAGTTTAAAAATTGCCACGACGTAAAAGGATAGAAAATTTATCGTTGCCACAACATAAAAGGATAGAAAATTTATCTTGAGCGCATTATTTTCTCAATAATCAGTGACCACCTATGTAGATAATAGCCTTGTTCTTTTGGACTATGGTTGACGGCTTTTATCTGTGTTTTTTGAGATAGTAGCAGATATCGGTACCATCGATACAGAAGATGCACACGTTTTAAGCTTGGAAAGCCGTTTGGAGAATCCGCTTCGTAAAACCATCTCGTTTGTTTCGACTTTTAAAGAAATTAAAAGTTAAAACCCAAAAAAATGACCAATACACTAGTGGGTGTAAATGGCTAAAAATAAAAGTGAGCTAGAAACACGAAGAAATTGCAATCTCTCGAATTACAGCAACCAAGCCAACGTACAGTTTTTTGCAATTACAAGTTTTTATTGAGATATGGATGGAATTCCTCATTTCATTTGTAATTTTCTCCAACATTTGCCCTTTCGAAAGTAGCACAGAATTATAGAAGCACTTCCTTCAGAGCAGGGGCGTAGCCAGCAGTGAGGCTTCGTAGGGCTCGAGCCCACACTCCATTGATACCAGTTATCCTGCATGAGATTAGATATCTTTATTGTATTTGTGTTTTTAGATTTATTTCTTTTTTATTTATGTATGAATTTAGATTGTATAAGCTCAGTTTGTTATATTTGTCTCAATTTATCTTGGTCTTTCTCGATTTTTAGTTAAAAAATAGCTTAATCCTTCGAGCTTCCCCTCCAATTTCTCATTCTGGCTTCGCCACTGCTTCAGAGTTCAGACTAAACGATCGTAAAGACAAACATATACAACAGGGTAAGAGCTCGTGGCAAAGACCACACAGTGACATAAAGAGTTCAATTCTGTTCATGACGTTAAAACATCCAACATGATAACTAATACACATTAGACGGGCAATGGATTACAGAGAGCATGTAGACTACAATTTCCACCGCCAACAAGTTACAACATGTGGTGAATCTTATTATAAAAACAACAGATGGGATCCTACGATGAATGATTAGGTGAAATACAGATACCGGCAGCATACAGCTTCCGATGAACAGCTTCCAGGGGGAATGGTTGCCAAACCTAGAATGCAATGTCATGCTGGATGTGTCGGAGCAAGACGGGCATGACGATGTCCGGCGAGCTAAGCTGGGGGAGATGGCCCTCAGAGGGCATCACCTCGACGATGGAGTTGCCACCAAGATGCTTGTGCAGGTACTCTGAAACCACGACTGGCACTGCGAGATCCTTGGTGCTCTGAACAATGTGGCACGGGACTGTGACGAGGGGGAGGAGACTGCGCACATCACTCTGGAAGATCGTCTGGGCAACACTCAGGGCAATGTCTGGACGTATGTTGAAGAGCGTCCGGCTGAACTCCTGAACTGCCACTGATTCCATGTCCCCTCCGACACAGAGTGGCGCAAAACCTGTGCACCAGGCCTTGTAGTTTGATCGCATCGCCTCAAAGAGCTCATTAAGCTCCTCCTGCTCAAATCCCCCGTAGTAGTCCACATCATTGAGGTACCTGTTTGGTCAAGACAGAATTGGATCAGTGAAAAGGAAACGGAAAAAATGCAAGCCGAGCATGAACGAACCAGAAAAGAAACAGAAGACAAGGTGAACTCCATAACAGAATGAAGGAAATGTGAACTCCTTTAAAACATCAAACTTGGTTAGATGTCCACAGATACTCAACATAGCAAACAAATAGCATGTTCTTGAGATCTTGAATTATATTTGCCACACAAAAAGAACTGAATGATTCAGACGAGGTCCACTCCATGAGAGGTCCTCTCATCCAAGAAAGCGCATGTCTTTAATAAGGGAACATGGAGTAACCATATACATTACAGAAATTTAAATATCTAGATTATACATCTCACAGTCAGAACTCAGAATCCTTCTAGGAGCAAGGGCATGTTTCATTAAGACTAAGAGTAAATTGCGCTGCAGGTCCCTAAACTTGCATCTAAGTTTCACTTAGCCCCTAAACTTCTAGATTAAACTTGCACTGAAATTTCCTTTTAGCTCCCTAAACTTCCAATTAGGCAGGTTCCCAAACATGCACTGAAATTTCACTTAGCACCGTAAACTTCTAAATTAGCTTGGCAGTAGCTCAAGTCAACAGATTTAGTTGATACGGATAACAAATTTGTCAGAGGTTCATTAATCTAATTCATTGGAAGGCCATGAAAGCCATCACACGGGTTTTATATCTGTTGTAGCCACAGAAAATTTGGAATCTGGGCATGATTTATTGAACACCCAGAAACAACCACCGAAAAGTTATGTTAACAAAATATCATCGGTGACTTTTGCTCAACCCAAATTTAGCCATGTTCTATTATACTGCCATGAAAATAAGCTACACAGTTTGTAATTATGTTAAAACTGCGGAAGAACAGGAATATGCAATCATTCTAACAGTTCCTTTTACAAGAATTCTGTCTTTTAGTTTGAAGCAACATGGAGTATTATTTTGCAATGACCGTATCCAGCTTGCTTTAGTCTAGTAGTTCCTTCCATAGTTCATCTCTCTTCTTTTATCAACAAAGTAACCACCTCCATTTTTTAGAACAAATAAGAAAAAAGAAAAGACCTATAATGGTCATTCAGTTATTGACGCATACACCATTCTCTTTTCCTGGTAGTTTCTGGTCACTGTTGCTGCGCACAGTCATAGACAAGTTTGGAATACTTTAAGCGCTCTTTATTAGTTTTATTACAATGCACTGATTCTGGATGCTGACGTGGTTCAGGACAGTAAATTCTTCTTGACATCACTGTTTCCCGGTCCTAATTGCACACGACATGCCAATATTGTAGTTAGCAGCTCAGCACTAATAATTCCTGAAAGACTATTTCTCCCCATATCTGGTGATCAAATAAGTCCATCATGGTTCAGTTGTTGTTGAAAGGTTGATAAGAACAAGGCCCACTAGCTCCCTTAAAGCACTCTTCTCCACTACTCTATTATCCATTGCACCACCAAGATCCACTTCTGCTCCTGCATCTATCTTGTAACATGAACACTAGAAAAAAAAATCAAATATCTAACTACTACAATTGGGAGGATCCTATGATTGTAGTGCTGGATTTTGAACCTGTTAGATCATGCAGATGGTCGTAATTAAAGTGATGATGAATAATTGACATTTTGTTTGTATTGAAATTTGTATTTGCGAAAGTTTCGGTCGATCGTAGTCAAAGGTTTTGGTCTGCTCCAAGTGGTTTCAGTCGGATCCGAGTGGTTTTAGTTGCTCCAAGTGGTTTTAGTCGGCTACGAGTAGTTTCGGTCACGTACGAGTGGTTTTCATCTACTCTGAGTGGTTTTGGTTTGTTTCGAGTAGTTTCGAACCAGTCCGATTGGGTCCAAGTCTTACTAAACGGTTTTCGAGTAGCAACGGAGTATCGGATGGTGTCCGATTAGCATGGCGCATCGGATAGCTTTCGAGTGCCATCGGAACATTGGATAGCACTCGATTGGCATTGGAGGATCGCACGGCTGGCTTCGACCTCGAAGAGTGATGGCCCAGTTGATGTTTCGACCACTCAGAGTCGTTTATGATCACATCCAACTTCGACGACGATGGACTTTGACCACGGCAGTACGAGCACTATAGCACGACTACGGAAGAACGACCATGCCTGTTTTCGACTACACCTGGCTTTGACCTCGGCAACTCGACTACGGTATTCTGACCATGACTGACTTTGACCACGTCCGGCTTTGACCACGTTCGACTTCGACCACGTCCGGCTTCAACCATGTTCGACGTCAACCACGACAGAATGACCACTGAAAGTAATCGTAGCTACAATTCTTTTTCATGGTCGTAGACTTTACTGGTCGTACTCAATAGTCATAGACTTTGTACTCGATAGTCATAAACTTTGTGATCGATAGTTGTAGACTTTGCGGTCGATGGTCATAGACTTTGTAGACCGTTGTCATACTCACAGACTTCCTGGTTTGCGGTCGTTGTCTTCGGTGTTCTGGTCGATTGTCGTAGACCACGCTATCGGTAGTCGAACGCTTTGCGATCGGTTGCTGTAGGCTTCACGGTCGGTACTCGTAGACTTCTTTGTTGGTACAGGTGCTTCACTTCTTGTGATCTTCGAGTACTCATGTTAGACTAATGGGATGACTGGCTGGTTCTTGGTGGTCGGGTGGTCGTGGTACATGGTAGTCGGAAGGACTCGGTACTCGATAGTCGGTGATCGGCTGTCGTAGGTGTTGCGATCGGTTGTCGAAGACTTGTATATAATCGGTACTCGATGTCTCTGGTCGGTAGCGATGCTTGTTATTCCTGAGTGTTTTGAGCGGAGTGATGATATTTCCCGAGTACTTATGGTTTTCGAGTACTGCATGAGATAGCAGTCGTAATAAGTAATCTGAGGCATATTTCTGGATAGCAATGGAGTTTGTGGTCATGGACGAACTGGTTGGTATTGATGGTTGATTAAGAGTGTGGTTTGCGCGTGTGTGCTGATGTCGGTCAAGTTATGGAGAACTTGTGCAGGTGAAAAATATTTATTTGGTCTTTGATGTGCAGGTGGGTGTGGAGGCGATCATGGTCGGGGGAGACTGAGGTCCAGGCGATCGAGGATGTCACATGAGGTGATCGGGCTCATGCTGGAGTACATAGAGATCAAAGATGGTGATTCGTGGAAAAGCTACAGACAGAGCAGTCCAGGAGGCTTTGGCACAGAGATTGTTGATACGTAGTGAAGATACAGAACGTGCATTCTAGAGGCTTTGATACATTGTGATGGTGTGTGGTGAAGTTACAGAAGGTGTTGTTTTGGAGACTTCGTCACGTGATAAGATTGGAGGCTTACGGATAGAGTCCGTAGTTTGGAAGAGCAAGAGTTTGAATAAAACTCGTGTTCGGAAGGGTTTCGGGTCTCTTGTTTTTTGGTAGAGATAAGGTTTTGAGTCCGTGTTTGAGATAGATATGGTTTGTAGTGTTAACCTATAAAAGTAGGAGGGGTTATGGATTAAAGGAGAGAGGTTTTTGGGAGAAAGCTTTCAAGGAAAAAGTCTGTGTCGATTTGTGAGAGCTTTCGTTGAGAAGGCTTTTAGGGGTACTTATGAAGGCACTTTATAAATCCACAAAAATCCAACAATAAAAATCATCTTGTGCCAATCTAGTTCATGTTCCGTTGAAGATTGCTAGTGATTGCAATTAGGCTGAAGTGTACGACCACGTGCAAGGGTGATCAAGCAGTCGAACGGTGTGATTGTTTAAGCGATCGAAAACTGTCATCGACTGTCAGGAGCTCCAAAAAAATGGCGGAAATCATTCACCCTCTGATTTGGGCATACAATCCTAGAGAACCTATGACTATGTTGAAAAGTAGCCATATTGGTAGTGACTAATAACGTCATTGCACCTTTTGCAACTGAGTTATGTTTTCCACCAAGACATAACTTTTGAAATAATTATGGTTTCCAGCAAGGCAATATCGACAAGTGGCAAGAGAGGGCTAATTGGGACAAGACACTTGCACCATGATAAGACAAGAAATGTGTAACATAGCCACATGAAAATTGAAAAGGGATATGTAAGGGGAATAACATGTTCGAAGGCCAGCAAGGCAGCTATACATCATATGACATTTTCCTTTGCACTACATTTATTAAATTGCTCTTTGCTTGAAATCTTCAGTGGTGAAATTATTAGCACAACTGATGTGATTGAAGTTATCTAGATGCCCTCACAACTCTTGAGGTAAAAAACATAGTCAAGCAAGGGTAAATTGAATGTGTTTAATTCACATAGGCACCTAATGGAATGGGCTTTTGTAGTACTGCTGACAATATGTCGCAATTCACACATATGTCTATCTCAAACAGATTCTATTATTCTAGAAAGTTTATTATGATTGCTACCTCAACCAGGTTTTATTATAATTGCTACCTCAACCAGGTTAGGTTTGGTAGGAAACAAGGTTTCAGAAAAAGTTTTTTCTTAAATCCTTGAGCCCACCATGATTGGGTCACAGGTTGTTTTCTGGTGGATTGTAATTTGATTCAATTTATTTTTCTTCCATTTTTCCCTTTTTCGTAGTTTCTTAGTTTTTGTGCTTACTCCGCCTTGAAGGATGGAAGAACCCAAGAACTATTAGTCCCTGTCCTGTTTTAGCAATAAATGGCACCAAAACAAGCCAGTTTACATGTTTGTGCTACCTACTATGTACTGCTGATTCCTGTAATCAGCGGCAATCCCCCGGTTTTCGAACCCCTAGGAGAACATCTAGTCCAAAATGAAACTGACATTTTGAGAGGCCATATAAGAGGGACTAGGATATTTGTGATGAACCATTGCTAACTTTGCGGAGTTCAATTTTTAATTTTGCAAGGATTTGCAGTTTTTTAGATCTTCCTTCAGACCTGGTAGTCAAATCGGCCTGGGAGGCGCTCAGACCAGCCGGCGCCAACGGTCTAACCAGCTAGGTTGATTTCGACTGAAAATTTATATTTTGGATTTAGTCTTTGTTTGGTGTGTTTGGATCTAGGTCAGTGCATATAAGTTGCATGAAATATGTTTTGACTAACATAGGTCAAGTTGTGAAGAACTTGTACCCGAAAACAATTTTCTCGGTCTTTCGACGAGCTTATGGAGGAGCCGAGACCTTGAACGATCAACGATACCGGGTGATATGGCTGAGCTCAAGCATGGTACGAGAAAGACGGGAAATGTTGAAGGGAAGGATCGAGCGACTGGTTGCACCAAGTGGTTTGATCAGTTAAAGTGAAGTGTGGTTCAATGGAACCAGAACGGGAGAGACTTGCTGACACGTAGTAAATCAGTGGTGCACCTATGCATAGCAAGCATAGCGATTGCTTGCAAGGCAAGATGAAGAATCAATTAAGGAATGGTATTTTAGTAAGGAAGCTAAATACCAGAAACCATGTGAATCAAAACCGTTGTGTTTGAGCGGTGTTTGGGAAAGTGGTTTAGGTCAAAGAGAAACTGAGAAGATCAAGTTATATCAAAAACTAAGAACTTAGCGGATTCGGACTCATGTACTTTGAATAGCGTACATGAGTTTAAGTATGTGAGTAAAACCCGTGTTGTATAGGGTTAAGTGGTTTCTCCATATGTGCTAGTTGATAGTATCCATTAAGATTAGATGCAGGCTGATTGCCTTATCTATTTAACGGATTGGGATCGAAACTTGCAAGCCAACCAATCCAACCATCCATTATTCTAGCCTTGTATTTTGGGGTTAGGGTTTGAGAAATGTAAGTATTATGGTGTGCTCTTTTATCCTTCAGGTAGAGTGGACATAAAATCTTCACTCTCAAGTAACAATAGACTAACTTTGTTCTTCACTCATGGAGTCTCCTTGATTTGGTTGATTTGTTCTTATTCTTACTGGTTTTGATCTCTTCTTTCCCTTTCTTGATCTTGCTATGTGCCTAGGACGTGTAAGTGATGGAGATGACTCATGGAGATCAATCCCATCCATCTAGGTACTAGGTCTTATAAGTTCTTGAAGTTGCTCGGTTTTACTTGGATTTGACCACATCATGAGTTTTCTTGATCCAAGAGTCTTAGCCTCGAATCTTTGTGAGTTCTTTCTTAATGTGATATGTGAAAATACATCTAGAGCCATCTTGGTCATCTTCCACCCACGAGCAAGTCATATTCTGAGTTTTTGGTTTTTGCCCAATTTTGGTGCAACATTATTTATTCTCGAGAAAGGTCTGAAGTTTGACAAGGATTTAAGCGATCCTTGGATGGAATAGGTTCCTGAGACCTCGAGTAAGGTATGTGCAAAATCTCATCTCATTTGGTCTTAGATTTTTGGAGTTGCACCAAAAGTAATTTAAACTCGAGTTGTTTTTCTGTTCTGAGAACAGGGGAGCGGTCATACCACTCTCAGGCCCGGTCAGACCGGAGGTGGTCAAACCGCTAGTCTTGCTGGTCAGACCGCCAAGAGGCTACTGGTCAGACTGCCAAGGGCACCGGTCAAATCGCCTTTTGGTAGCCGGTCAGATCGCCCAGCTTTAGGGTTTTAGTTCTTCGGCTTTCGAGTTGATTGCTTTGAGTTTGGCTTTCAATCTTGATCTCCATAGCTCAGTAGATATTAGAGTGATGCATTAGTGAATACTCAGGGCAAAAATTTTGAAGACACCATTTACCCCTGTTGCCATACCGGTCTCATACATTTCAATCCAGTAAATTTTGTGATAAGATGCCATACCGGTCCCATACATTTCAATCCAGTAAATTTTGTGATAAGATCAATCTTAATGTCGTTTCGGTCCAGTACGTTTTAGTGATAAGATCAATCTCAAACTAAAGTCAAAAGCATCCAACCATGTACAAAAGCTAAGCACGTGCAACTCTCAAATAGAAAAAAGAAACTAAGCACATGCAACAACAACCTTCTATAAATTGAGTGTGCCAACTTGCAGGTGGTTATGAGTCTAATGTCTTCTCAACTCAGCTAGTTAATTTAAGATCCTACGGTTCAACACTCAATACCCCTTCATAAACAAATTAAAGTAATATATGTCATGTTAACAGCTTTAAGATATCCAGATCACCATCACCCATGGCGCCGATCCAAACAACGCTGTTTGAAACGTGTTGACTTCTTAACAGATTTTTTTTCTTGTTTTTCTTCCTCCATTGCATTATCCGTAGAGATATAATGGTGTTTTCATTTTTTTTTCTATTTTTCTTTAATTAAATACCTCAGAAAAACTAACCGTCGCTACAGTGTCATTTCAACAAACAATCACAGCTATTAAGAACAGGGCCATGTAAGGCGCTCTCATCATTCACGCGGTGCCAAGGGCAACATTCGAACGACCAGACTTGGAAAGGCAGCTGAAATGTATTGTTTTTGTGCGAAATAGCGTCATGACAATTGACGGAGGACACTTGCCCGTATGAAGTGTTTTTTA
The DNA here is from genome assembly GCA_036346575.1 of Dendrocalamus sinicus. NCBI lineage: Eukaryota > Viridiplantae > Streptophyta > Magnoliopsida > Poales > Poaceae > Dendrocalamus > Dendrocalamus sinicus. The sequence goes on along the minus strand of CM070658.1, from coordinate 12,620,432 downwards.
GTACAGAGCCATCTCAGTCTACACACAGTGAATTAGTGACAAGCCATAGGGCGTGTTGAAAGACACGTAAAGAATCCTAGCCTCTAGCGACCCTTCAATTTTCCCCCATGACGACAAGCCGCAATCAGCCCCCCAAATCCAAAACTTTCCTCATGAGGTGGTAGGCAGACCTCCCAACTACCACGCAGCGAGCTTTTAGCCGAATTCACCAAAACTAAAGCATAGGCGCAAAATCAAGAACTGCGACGAACGACCCCACTCTCCCAGCAGTCAATCGAATCCACATAAGAACATCACGCAGATATATTTAGCCAAGAATCATCATATATTATGTACCAAATTCTTTCACGCGCGCGTACGTAGTATGATTGACTAAGGAAGGGGGGAGTAAGCGAAGTAAGCGGGCAACCAGTAACGGTGCTGCTGCATACCTGGGCGAGGCGGAGAGGAGGACGAGCTTGGAGAAGAGGTCGGGGCGGGAGATGGAGGCGAGGACGCCGATGACGGCGGAGACGGAGTGTCCGACGTAGATGCAGGAGGTGACCCCGAGCTCCTCGAGGATGGCGAGGAGGTCGAGCGCGTAGCCCTCGAGCGTGGCGTAGCGGGAGAAGTCGAAGTAGTCCGGGTTGGTGGGGCCGGCGCCCATGGTGTCGAAGAGCACGACGCGGTAGTCGGCGACGAGGTGCGGCACCAGGTGCTTCCACACGGACTGGTCCGTGCCGAAGCCGTGCGCCAGCACGATCACCCCGCGCTTCCCCTCCCCCACCACCCGCAGGTTGTGCGCCTCCTGCACGATCCCCATGGACGCCTTCTCCTCCTCCTCGCTCCTTGCTCCCCTCCTCTGCTCTGCTCTCTTCTTTGACGGGACGGCGGGGGTTTCAGAGTGGGAAACGAGTGGATGGTGGGGGACCGGGGTTTTAAGGCGAGGATTCTGCCCGTCGGGGAGGGGACTTGCGGGAGGCTCTCCGTACTTTTGAGACATGGGGTTTCACCTTGAATGGTCGCTGACGGGTGGGGTCGGTGGGGTTTTAATTAGTTTAGAATTTGCAAATGGGTGCTTCTCACACCAAAAGTATCGTGGAAGCTGGGAAGAAGAAGGCATGTTACACGGTTTATACTATAGTAATTAACTTTTAAATAAAATATTTTTTAAAAATAAAGTTTATAAATTAATTGTAGTAGATATTATACCGGTTTCAGTTATACTGGCTAAAATCGCACGGGAATGTCTCTCTCGCAAACAGTTAGAATTTAAAAATTTTAAGTATAAGCCATAAGTCACAGCTCAAAAGAATGACTTCTAAAGCTACGTTTGGTCGAGCTTTGAAGCCAGCCTTTTCAACTCAAAGCCATTATTCCGGCCAAACGCATGGGCTTCGAAGCTGGGCTCCAACAAAGCTAAGTAGGAGCCGAACCCATTTTGGCCTGTGCGTATGAAGGTTGGGATGCTCTTGGGGCTCCTATCGAATGGGATGCCCCTAGGGCTTGCCTCTTGGGTTATGTAATTGAGCTTAAGGTGCACATAGAATTACCAAGATTTTGCCACTCCTCTATACAAGTCATTCCCATCTCAACCCTATCCATTCTCCATAGGTTGCGATGGTAGCAAGGTCTTCTAGGAGGCAGCAGGTAGGCACACGAGGAGGCCCTCCTTGACGCTGACGCTGACACCCAGGGCCCTCCCGATGCTAACGCCCTGCCTAGGTCCCTCCCCCGATGTCGGCACACTTGCCCAGGCCCCTCCCCTCCCTAGCGCATACTAGTCCCCTGACGCCAGCGGCCCCCCGCCCCCTAGTCCCCCGACGGTGCCCTCCTCCCGCTCCCTGTTCCCCGTCGACCCCTGCTCCCACTCCCCATTTGATTCACTCCCCCCATTGAAGCAAGGTTAGTCCCGAATCCCCTCTCCTTGCTCGTGACAAGTTGATATCTAATTCATGCAAAATCCTACGAGATGAACCTAGGCTATCTATACTTGAATAGTATGTCCATTTGTTGAATGTGTAAGTAGTATGGCATGGATAGAAATGATGTTGCTCTAATACTTCACCGAGATGAGCCCAACCTATCTTGTTGCTTGAGTGTAGGTTATGCTGGATTAGTGGAATGATGGTAGATCATGTATGTCTATTGTTTGCTTTTCCAATAAAAAAATGTTAGATCTGCATGGGTTCTACATGTCAAATGGTAATTGAATGTAGATTAGATCAAACAAATGGCTAATCCATGTGATGTGCAGATAGCTGAGTGGAATGATGAAAAATACTATAATTGTGTGCAAACTCTTTGTTGAACAAGTACAAGCTGAAGACCGACCAGTATCCATCTCAATAACGCTAGTTATAATAAAGTTGCTACAAAGTTCAAAGAGAGAACAAGGCTGGTTTACTCAAAAAAAATTGAAAAACAAATGGGAGAAACTTAAGAATGAGTGCAGCATTTAGAATAAATTGCTAGATAGGTTTAGGTTAGGACAATGAAAAGGGACAATTTCAGCAACAAATGTCTGGTGGAAGAAGACAATTAAAGTATGTTATAATTCATTGTTTTTTCCAACCATTTGCACTTTGTTGTCAGGTACCAGCATGTCTCTTTTTTTTATCCACAGGAGGTTGCATGAGTCAAGCAAATCCCGCAAAGCCAGTATACAAAATGAAGATCTTTTGAAAGTAATGTTTGAAAATATGAACAATGATGGTGGTGATCATTTGGAACCAGCTGCTGGTCATGTGCCAGTTGATCCTGACAACCCTACTAATGTTGTTACTCTTAATGGAGTAGACAACAATGCGGAAGAGAATAATAGCACTCAACCAGACCAAGAGTCTCCCTCCATTAGAAAAGATAAAAGGTCTAGTCCACTAGGAGATCCCGGCAAGGCCAACAAAAGTAAGATCAATACTGCTTCATTCTTGCAAGCTCAATTGAAACGTAGAGCAACTGCTGTAAAGAAATCTGAGCAAACTTTAGATGAGTTGGCCAGTATGTGACATTGAAGATGTTATACATTGGTTCATGAATGTGGAGCATGGAGTAGGACCAATGAACACTTCATTGCTACAGAATTATTTGTGAAAAGAGAATAGAGGCAAATGTTTGTAACTATGAAAATAGGCAAGGAACACCTTGAATAGCTTAGAAGAGAGTATATTGCCAAGTATGGGGGGTTAGGAAAATTATCCATGCTTTCTAGTGTGATGTCCTAAATCTTTTATATGATAACTGCCTATATAGGTGTAATGATTATTGAAGACTACCTATATAGTTGTAATGATTATTGAAGACTACCTATGTATTTGTATTGAAATATAAATGCACTCTTGTTGTTTCTTCTCACTTGGTCTATGTACTTGAGATCATTTAGAAGTTGTGCATCAAGTACTTTACATGTCTATTCAATTACTTACTTGTGTGTTCAATTTCTAACATGTACAGATGAGTTCTTCTAAAGAATGGAAGCAATGCATCAGATGATGATATTGAGGATTTTTTTTAATGATGGCAATTTCTGAACAGCAAAAGCTATACATCTTTGTTTTGATGCTGCAACTGTTAGAACCAAATATTTTCTAAAGTATCTAAACAAGGGTGATGTTACGACTTCACAGCTTTCTAACTTTCGATTTGTGATAGAGACATTACACTACAGGAAAAAGGGCCTCTAGGCACGTTTTTATAGTAACGCACGCTAAAAGCGTTTCTACATGGTCATGTAAAGATGTTTTTGACACGATTTTGTGAACATATCAACATGACACGACATTAGACACGCTTTTAGTGTCAAAAGGCATCCGTAGACACTTTTTTAGACGATATTGAAAACGTCTCAAACTGACACGGTGTTAGACACGCTTTTAATCATCAATAGCATCTAGACACGTTACAAAGCGTATCAGAGAACGCTCCATAGCCAATTAAACATGTTCTTTAACGCGATACTAAAGTCGTCTCAAACTGACATGGTGTTAGACACACTTTTAATCGTCAATAGCATCTAGACACGTTACAAAGCGTATTAGAGAACGCTCCATAGCCAATTAAAGATGTTTTTTGACGCGATACTAAAGTCGTCTCAAAATAACACGAATTTAGACACGCTTTAAACCGTCAGTATAATTTATACACGTTGCAAAGCGTATCAATAATCATACATAGTCACGTAAACATGCTTCTTGATACGATATTGAAAACATCTCAAAGTGAAACAAAATTAGATGCGCCTTTGTCATCCATCAGTAGCATGTAGAGACGTTGTAAAAAAATATATTAAACATCCGAGACATATCTAAGCTCTCTCTGATCTCTCTCACACAAAGTCTTCTTCTACAAATTTGTAGTTACCTACAAGCAATCAATATAGCCACAACACACCGTGAGGCATTAATGTCAAGAGTTAATGAAATACTTCCATTATTGCTAAGCAAATATAGGCCAAAACCAAACATCTAATACTTATGACAAAATTATATTGCCATAACATAATTTTTTGAAATAATTTCCTTAACATTCTATTTCATGTACCTTTCGGACTTACTACTTGACTCGATTTTCTCAGCGTAATATGAGCCGAGGCCTAATACTATTGTCCACTATCAAGTTATATAATATGATGAAAAAGAAAAAAAAACATAGTGCCGGTTTCAGGTTCGAACCATGAACCTTTGTTATGGGCTGAGCCGTAATAGTATTGTCCACTATAGAATTTATATAATTTATGTAATATAAAAAAGAACAAAAATATAGTGCAATCTAAGATTCGAACCTGAAACCTTGGTTATCTTAGATGGCAACATGACCACTGGGCTACAAGGAAACTTCAGTTGTAATCCATCTAGAATTTCATGTGTATATTGTTTTGACGATGGACTATTATTATTCCATTCCCCAATCCAGTCGTTCTCTCCGATAGAACACTTGTGTAGCGGTGGGGAGCGTGGCGACGGTGGCACAGTTATGGGAGACGGCGGCGCCATCTTGGGGTGATGATGGTACACACCTGCAGCGAGCCGACGACGATGACGTGAATATGTGGTGCCCCATAGCGCCCGACGGCACACCAGTGCAGCTTCTTGTGGTTCCCGACAGCGGCGTAGGCATACGGTGCATCCTGCTGGCGTGACGGTGGATCCTAGCACAGCAGCCACACCTCCGAGGCAGCAACGTTTGCCCACAAGGCCCTACATCCAGCTGTTGCATTTGGTGCAGCCATTCATCCACTGAAGGTATAGACGCCCTCTAACAGTTCAGTTTTTTATTAGTTCATCTATCTAAAAGATTGTTGATCTGATTTTGTTGGTACAAATCTAGTACTATTATTCGTCCTCAGATATATATCTATATGTATTGCAAAAGAAAAAATACTGATTGATTCCATTTCATTCTTACTGCTTGTCAAAGGGCGATGGATCGAAGTTGGATGAGTAAGCCAAGACAGGATACTGCATATCAAGATGGTGTTGAGCAATTTTTGGCTTTTGCTTACCGGGACATTCCACATGATAGCGAGATACTTTGTCCTTGCAAAAAATGCAAAAACAGATTAAACCAGAGTCATGATGAAGTCAGGACACAATTGAGATGTGATGGTATTATTCAAGGTTATACGACCTGGGTTCATCATGGAGAGATGTATGACAGTCCATCATTTGCATTTGTTGACGTGCCAAATAACACTACAAATTTGCCTACTTCGGGTGTCCCAAGGGCTGCTGCAGTACAAGATGGCATGCAAGAACTACTTCAAGCTGCCTTTTGCAGGGCTGAAATGTTCGAGTCACTACCAAGTATGTCTGAAGGTGAAGTAGATGATGTTGAATCCGGATTAGCAAATATGGAACATATTGTAGCTGAGGATGTGCATCCTACAGATGACAATGCTAAGGAGAGTGAACAGAATCTGTATGCAAGATATTTGAAGGATGCACACACAAGTTTATATCCTGGTTGTAAATTTTCTAAGTTGTCATTTTTGGTCACCTTATATCTACTACTTAAAAATTAGAGTTGATGGTTATTGATCCGTTCTCTCTCCTTTTTCTCAGCCGTCCGATCAAAAATTAGCTGCCCACTTCTCCCACATTCCTTCTCCTCTCCCTCTCCACAAAAAAAAAATCTGTGTATCTACGTCTGTGCAGAAACCGCCGCCCACTACCCCCAGTCTCCTCACCGATTCTTATCATCCGCCCCCAAATCCCGGAACCAACCAACTCCTCCGCCTGAAGGCCGCCTCCGCCTCCGTCTCGCCCGCCGTCTCCCCACCCCGTCGCCGCCACTACCACCGTGAGGAGTCTTCACGCCGCCGCGACCTCCGCTCCCCCATCGTCTCCCCCGCCTCCGCTCCCCCTATCGCCCTCCCCGCCGCGCCGCCCTCGCTCCCCCATCTCTGCCCCCGCCTCCGCTCCCCCATTGCCTCCCCCGCACGTCGCCTCCGCTCCCCCCATCTCCGCCCCGCTCCGCCTACCGATCGTTCTCTCCTCCTCCTTGTCGCCTCGCGCCGCCCTCCATCTCTCACATTTCCCTACGTTGGCCCCCCTCTCGTGTAACACAAAACAGGGAGAGAATCTCAAAAGATGGGAGCGCTGGGCCCGATCGGCCGAAGAGCTCCTCCGCCAGCGCTCGCCGCCGGCCTTCTGCGCGTTGCACCGGTGTGCCCCAGCAGCACCCTCTCCCTCAAGCCGGGTTGGTCCAAGAATTCCCTCGGCGGCTCCGCCGGCCTGCCTAGGCACTATTGTTGGTGCGGATGTCTCTTCAGTGATTCTTGGGCACTATTGTGCCTCCTACACATCAACTGTTCCAGGTTTGTTTAGATACATGTATGGCCATTCTTTTAGACATTAATTTGTTTCAGGTTTGGACTTTCTTGATGGCATAGCTCCTTTTTATTTCAAAGTTTTTGCTTTTACGGCTGTCCCTCAAATATGGAGGCTACTCAGATGTTTCTTCAGAAAAGAAACTACTATTTGCTATTCATCCTCCTATCATAAGAGTGGTGTATGATTAATTGATTAGTCTCTGATGGTTTGTTAGACTATGGAATGTCATTAACATAGAAGATCTAGGAGGCAAATACAGATGATTTAACTGTTTTATACGATGTATATTTTGATTTTGACGGTAACCAAGGAAAGTGTGGGGAACTAGAGTTTTTTGTACAGCTAATTGATTTTCGTATAACTAATTGATGTATGCATTTTATAATTACCTGTTTCAATAATTATTCTTGAAATGTGAAGGCGCATCTGATTGGCCATCGTTTGTGGTGCTGATGGTTGAGTGCCCAATTCTTTCTATATCTGGCCTTTCGCAGTACAAACAAGCTGTAAGTGCATTTTCTTTCTCCAACTCTATTTCCAATTGTGTCAACCAATAGGTTGTCGTGGTAGCTATATGATTATTTAAGAACGTTGCTTCAAACAGTTGGTTAATGTATAGCATTGCCTCATCGTTTTTGAAATGTGTGTCCATGCTAACTGCAAAGAACTGAATGATTTTATGTTATCAAGTTACAAAGCTAGAGAAACAAAAATGTTGAAAATGGAAGTTGTGCATTTATTTCCAAAATTCTTGCGTTGAATGGTAGTAATGCATTTTTACTTCACAGCGGGTTACCAACACTAGCGATTCATCACTGTAGATTAGTCATCCTTTTGTTTATTATAAGGCCTAGCTCTCTGAATGGCCCATTGGAGACCATTTTTTGTGGTTCAGTTTTGCATATTACAAAACTCTGTGTGAAATTCAGCTGCTATTCATGTGCAAAATCTAGGTATATGAAATTTCTGTCAGGTAAATAAGCCTAGAGAAAAGTTCCCATTTATTTTTGGTTGTTATCCTGGCCATATTAGTGCAAAGAATGCCTTAAACATGAATTTAAATGTCTAAAGATAGGTTCTATTGTTTGTCTTAGTGTCATATAGCTTAAACATGAATGCTACGTTGCTACTCTATGCATGGATGAAGGATTCCTTTTCACTGTTTCATATCTTAACTGAATGCCAGAGTTTAAATTGGGGTGATGCCTTCCGATGTCACAAATTAAGTATTCAATGTGGTTGTATTGTTGATTGTACATTTGCCGCAATTCATATTTGGGGCGTCCTACTTTTACCCGCGGCAACGCTCGGGGTGCTAACTAATAATTAGCAATTAATGAAAGACGAACTGACGTATACATGTTTATGTGTGGAGCACGCAGTGCATTTGGGATCAGAGGAGCAGAAGGACAAGTATTTGCCACCATTGAGCAAAATGCAAAAAGTTTGTGTTTATGTGCGAAAAGATCAACTCGGATGTGTGCGCGATTCTCTTGGTTCAACGGCAGGTAGGCCTGAATTCATGGTTAGATATATTTGTTTTTGGCTGACCTTGCGCATTTGCAAGCCTTGAGTGAGCTGGACCATGGCAGTGATGTGAGCTCTCCGATCACCACTGCTAGGATAAGCCAAACTTGACCTACTTCAGTGTCAATCCAACTGTCACTAAATACTTCCAGGAGCTAATTATAAGTTGTTTTTAATTAAGTGCAGCCCATTGTTACATTTCCTTCCGAGTGTTGCTACTACTCTAAATATGATTTTTTTGGGAGGGAATCTGAATGTGAGATTTAGTTTACAGTCTTGCTGCAACTCCCAATATGAAGTTGAAAACAATAATCTGCGCTAAAATTTATGGAATATTTGTGTTCATTGGCTATAGGCTTGCTAGAGTTTTCTTGCATGAACTGAAATCTCCAATATGCAATATGGTCTGAGATGTGCTAACATTATGACATATTCCAGTCATGTACATCTATTTTGATTATTAGAAATCTAAATTGAGTGGTAGATAACCCATGTTACATGTCACAAAACTGAGAGTCCAACTATGACTGCAGGTGGCACATATTGAGAATCAGGGTCAAGCAGATAAGGGTTCTAAAGGCCTAACTTTACCACGTGGTAGCATAATGACCAACATGGTATGTCTATGTTCCTATTACTGTAACCCTTCATATAGATAGTATGGCTGAACTTGCTAGATTGATGATATGCTTTGATTGTGTCTACTGCAGAGATCTCAAAGAATTAAAGCTCCAGCTCATAATCAATCAGGATCGGTATGTACTTGTTTCCCCTGTTGTTTCGAAGCTAAATTAATTACAAGTTTGAAGATCATAGCTTTATGTTTTACAAAATGGTAGAGCCAAGTGGAAGTCTATCTTATTTCACTAAGAAACAAATGTAAAGTCGTGGCCAAAGGAAAGTTAGTGACTACTGACAGCACTCGAAATATTGGTGGCACCATGCTTGGGAAAGAATTTGTTGGGGTTTATGTTGATGCCCTTGAAAATAATGGCAATGGAAACAATGGAGATGAGATGTTACCTAGACCACTCTATTCTATGAAAACTATGAGAGATGCTATTGGCTTTATTGTTGCTTAACCCCGTTCACATGTAAGTTTTCTCTTATATTAACCAAATGGTTTACAGTTTTGTAATTTCCTAAAATTGTACTATCCCTCTAAACACATGTCTCATTGTAGGTTAAAAGACTTAAGAGTTCAACTCAAACCTGCACAACCTTGGTATGTTTCATTCTTCAAGTGCTAGATCCGTTTGATTAGAATTCATGTGCGTCAACTTAATCCCTTGTTTTGCAGCATGATGGAAACATGTAACTTGATGTGGATGGAAAGACAAGCTACAAGTTTCGGAGTGAACAAGATAGATTTTAGATGTTAGAGAAAAAATATAGATATTTGTACGATATTGCCACTTTTTCTATGCTTCTTTATGAATATGGTTTGTCTTTGAGAGTGCACTTTAATGAGTTATTAATCAGTATCTTGTTTTGTAAAGACAAAATGGATTTTTCAATGCAATGCCTTCATGATTCACTTTCTCATTATCTAATCATACAAATTCATTTGTGTCCAAATTTGTATACAATGTCTCTTTATTTCTAGTATGTAAGAAGGCATTACTATAAATGTGCCTATATTAATAGACACGCTATAAAGATGCATCAATATCCATATTTTTGATATGATGTTATAAAACATTACTATACAGCGTGTCTATATTAGTAGACACGAAATACAAATGTATGTATAAAATTGTCTCTATATTTCTTGAAACGCAAAATAGTGTTACTATACAATGTATCTATATTGTTAGACACACAATATAAATGTATCTACTCAACCGTCTCTATACTTCTTAATACACAATACGACGTCATTACACAATGTGACTACATTAGTACACACATAATATAAATGTATATATGAGAACGTCTCTACATTTCTTAACACGTAATGAAGCGCTGCTATATAACGTAACTACACAAATAGACACGTTATATAAATGTATCTATAAAAGTGTATCAATATGCGTAGGCATGCAACTAACGTCTCTACAAAATGTCTTTTTATCTCCTTGATACGTTTAGAGAACTCGTTTCTACAAGTCCTGACACGATCCATGCAAAGACGCTTTTGACACGCTTTATAAAAACGTGCCTACAATCTTGTAGAGATGAAATAAAGCGTGTCTAACGTATAAATAAAGCGTCACTACAGGGGGGATTTCTTGTAGTGTTAACTACTGAGGGAGAAAGTCACAAGATGTTCAAGATGGATGAGAATATTTTCCATAGCTTGCATATCACTTGCTAATCACTAGATATGGCCTACAGTCAACTTCTGAGATGTCTAGCCTTGAAGCACTTGCCCTTTTTCTGTAGGTCTATGGTGGCAATGAATTGCAATGAATCAAATCGATGGTCTCGGAAAATTTTCAAGTATTCAGCAGAAACAACGAGTCACAAATTCAAGGAAATCCTTGAGTGTGTGTGGTGAGAATGTTGATGGAATTTATCAAGCCAAAAGATCCCAACTTTTCTGAAGTGCATAATAGAATCAGAAGTGACAACAGACTTTGGCCTCACTTCAAAGATTGTATCGGTGTCATTGATGGTATTCATATTCATGCATGTATACCATCAAAGGATCAAGTGAAGTACATTGATAGGTTAAGCCATCCAACATAAAATGTTATGGCAATGTGCAATTTTGATATATGTTTCACATATATTTCAGCGGGACAATCCGGATCAATCCATGATACTAGTATATTATATCATACCTTGCATGTTAATTCATAGAGATGTGTTTCCACATCCTCCACTCGATAATTATTTCTTAAGCAATGCATCATTTTATTTAAGAAATTATGTTATGCTAGATCTTTACATTTTCATTTTGACTCATGGAAAATACTTACTACGATACCATGAAGTTTCGTTAGTGCAGATGACTTGATTCCGTGGATCGAAAGTCTAACTCGCTACAGGGGTGGGGGCAAAATAGGTCAAATGGTCCCACACTTTTTGTTTTTGCAGAACATTCCATTTGTCTATTGGAATTTACGTAGTAGTCCAATAATAGTGCAAGAGTTTTACAGGAAATGATGACATAAAACATATAAAGTACATGACCTAACAACAAAATAGCCATGGCTTCAATACTATGTATTCCCTCCATCCAAGTACATAAGATATATTTTTTAATGATCTTGTTTATAAATTTAGAGCGTATTTAATATTTTAATACAAAATTAGTATGAGCTTTTCTCTATACCCCTAATAAATATCCTGCTTTACTTTATATTTTCTACATGTATGTATTGAATATAGTGTTTAGAGATAATAATTAAAGATAGTTTAGTTATTTTCAATATCTCATTAATCTATGTATCAAGAAAAATTACACCTTATAAACTTAGACGAAGGTAGTAATATTGTACACTGGTTAACCTCTACCGGCCCCTTTCTCTTCCATTTTCTCTCATCGTCGGACTCCCATTATGTTCACCGCGGTGTAAACGTCAACCGTAGCGAATTTATGATGCCGTCCCCGGGTGGCCACTGGTGTGCCACGATATAATGAGAAATTGATAAGAACATAACGAAAGTGGATGCAAGGGCTAGTTAGATGGTGAAATGATGTGTGGGGTGTTAAAAAAAAATCTAAAATGACTTGCAGGAGGTAACTGACTAAGGACTTTTGGGAATTTTTGGTTTTGTCCATCCTTATATTTATGGAATATTGGTGTAAGTAACAGATATCAGAACATGTAATGGTTCAAGTTTTATATCGCAACAAGTATTCGAAATTTTCACTGGCATCCACGTAATTTTTAGGGGAGGGTGCTTAACTTTCACTCTCATTCGCTGTGCCTGTCTGATCGGTTCTGGGAGGGTGTGATTACTACTAAGGGAGACGTGCTGCCTGCGGGGCCACGTGGATGGGTGATGCATTTGTTTGGGTCTTAATACTCTGACAGCAACTTGATAGATCTATATTGTGCCATGCATGACTGCATGTAGATTTCAGCGTTGTCGTCTTGTCCGCCAATTGTTCAGCAAGTACAGCTCCTGTGGTAAGGTCATTTTTTTAGCACATATACACATGGTTAAAAAATTTCGAACTCAAATTTTATTGTTTTAGACATCATGCCTGAGGAAACGCCTTTAAAATAAAAAGGGGTTATCTATTTGTAAGGTTACTAATATTTTATTAGCATAAGTCACATTTTTAATCATTAGATCGACATCTAATTACATGGCACATCAATCTCTATATAAATCCAACATTCACAAATTTTGACTTACGAAAAAAAATTAGGCAACTTACAAATAGCATAATTGCTAAAATAGTTTATAATAGTGTTGATGCTGAAATCTGGTCATATTTGGACGTCAACACAGAGAAACTCATATATCATCGCTGCACTTTTTTTAAAATGAGATGAATCGAGGAGGAAGAAAACAGGGTAAAATTGTCACTTTATCCCCAATAATAGTATTTCTTAAAAAACCTTTTGAATTTTGAACTCTGCAGTGACATATCTCTGAATAGGGCATTTCAATTGGCCTATGTCCAAATTTCCCATAAAAACGTGTGTGGGGAGAGGAGATTAGTTTCTTTCAAAAGAAAATTGTAAGAATTTTTACGGCATGTGGTTGCTTTCCAAACTTTGCCATGTTTTTGCCATGCTTTCCAAACAAGCCAAACAGGCCCTTAAGTTCATGTGCCTTCCTATTTTTGTCTCTCTCTTTTTTTTATTTGTCTTTCTTTTTATCTCTAATGTATGACGTTTTATTTTTTTCACTTTTGAAATTTCTCAATATATCGGAAAGCAGTTGAACCGTATATCTATAATGTATCCTTTTGTACTGTTAGCATTATCAACTTATATGCCAAAAAACCATATTTATGTATGAGATTATTTAGGGTCTGTTTGGATTTGCGATTTGGATTTGAATCCTTAGGAACTAAAATTCAAAAGCTGCGAACGGAATCCTCCTCATCCAGCCACCCCTTTACTTAAAAAGGAAGAATCTGTTGGATTATTTGGACGAACCAATTATTTTCAACATATAAACTGTTGGAAATATAAGCACATGTAAGTTCAATTTATTCCATAAATAAATCATGACATCATGCACGCAAAATAACAGAACCATCACAGGCATAAAAGATCTAGACATGTAAACCAGGAAACTATACATGAACAGATCTAATACGGAGAACATGACCGCATGCATCGATGATTACGTTACGACCGGTTTGGCGATGTTGACGCTGCGAGCACGGTGTGGATGACACGAGGTCGATGACGATTCGCGAAACCGAACGACGAGGAAGACGAGCGAGCTACAGCAAGCGATCGCGCGCAGCGCTTCCCAAAACCTTATTCGCCTCTCCGGTGCAAGACTTGGCGGCGGTTCGAGACTGCTCTCCGAACGGCGGTGCACGCCGCGACGGGGCGGAGTAGACTACGTGGGACGGCGCAGCCGCGATGAAGGAGGCAAAACCCTAGATTGATTCGCATATACCGTATGGAGGCGGCGACTCGGTATTTATAGGAAAAACAGGACGTGTGATCAAGACGCCCGCACGTTCTCCATAACTCGTAACCGAAACGGTTTAGCCATGCGTAACCGATCCGGATTCACCGCCACTCAAAACAGTAAAAAACAAAACTGCAAAAGGAAGCCGTGTTTGCGCAAGCACCTGGAGCCAATTTTGGCGGACCATTCACGCAGTGCCGTGCGCGCGCCCCGCCGCCCGGCCCGGCCCGCGAGGCGAGGCGGCGAGCGCGCATGTGATCCTCTAGTTCTCTCCACACATGCCTCAAGTGGCTAGGAGTGCACCATCCCTTTTAAGGTGGTTTTCCTCTCCTAGAACTAGCAATATGGTACTAAAGTTCACATGCAAGCCTCCTTTGCATGAGTGGGCCTTTGAGATTTAGGAATTATTCTTATGGGCTTGGCCCACATAATTCAACAATCCCCACCAGATCTCAAAGTCCCACAGAGATTTGCCTCAATTCCAATGTCTTGTTTATATATCGGTGTTTGATGGAGACCGATTAAGGTTGAACATCCACCTAGAACTCCAAGTTACACTTACTCACAATTTGAACAATGGACTACGCCTTGAATTGCAAGTTTGGTGCAAGCAAGCTTCACTTAAAGACTTAACTGATACTAGGCCGCTATTAGGCTACCCCTCGGTTGGAGCGTATAAGTCATACTCCTTGGTCTCTTCATGAGTTTAGTAGGAGATTTTCCCAAGATCTCCATAGAGTGTGACTAACAGTCGGGCTCATATAGGTGTGTTCTTTCAAGAACGTTCTGCAGGATAACGTCTTCGCTCAAAGCCAATGGAACATATTAAGGCCTTAACCAACCCGCCTTGCGCTTTACGAGAGTATTGCATCTTCACATAGAGAGGTTGAAATTACTCTCCTCCGCTTAACTAATGGCTTGTTTTTCCTAGATCCTAATTCACGGGATCTCCAATCACATAGGTTGGGTTACTACCATAGATAACTCACATGGGTCTCATACCCATCTCCTTCGATGCACTGTCTATCACATTCCGTGATAATCCCTTTGTAAAGGGATCTGCCAGGTTTTTATCTGTTTGGATGTAATCCAAGGTTATAACTCCGGAGTTTCTCAATTTCCTGACAGACTTCAATCGTCTCTTGACATGCCTAGATGATTTCATATTATCCTTAGAACTATTCACTTTAGCGATAACGGTTTGGTTATCACAGTTCATAAGGATAGCTGTCACTGGCTTTTCCACCGTAGGTAGATCCATCAATAGATCCCGTAGCCATTCTGCCTCAACAGTAGTAGTGTCTAGTGCCGCAAGCTCTGCTTCCATGGTTGACCTCGTCAAAATGGTTTGTTTGCAAGACCTTCATGAAACAGCACCACCACCAATAGTGAAAACATATCCACTAGTGGTTTTGATCTCATCAACATCAGAGATCCAGTTGGAATCACTATAACCCTCCAGCACCGACGGGTAACCAGTATAGTGAAGTCCAAAGTTCGAGGTACCTTTCAGATAGCGCAACACTCGCTCAAGCGCCTTCCAGTGATCATCTCCTGGGTTAGATGTAAACCAGCTTAACTTGCTCACAACAAAGGAGATGTCTGGCCTTGTTGCACTAGCTAGGTACATAAGTGAGCCAATTATCTGAGAATATTCCAGCTGATTCCTAGCAATTTTCTTATTCTCACGAAGTAACACGTTAGGATCATAAGGTGTTAGAGAAGGCTTGCTGTGCTGTCAGAAAAGCCAAAACGGCTCAAGACCTTTCCCACATAATGAGATTGCAAAAGTGTAATTCCATCCTCACCTCTAACCAATTTAATGTTTAGAATAACATCAGCCACTCCCAGATCTTTCATATCAAAATTTTGAGACAAGAATGATTTGACCTCATTTATCACATTGATGTTTGTCCCAAAAATCAGGATGTCATCCACATACAAGCATAGAATAACTCCCTTACCCCCACCATAGCGATAGTATACACATTTATCTGCCTCATTGACAGCAAAGCCTGCAGATGTCAGTGTTCTATCGAACTTCTCATGCCACTGCTTAGGGGCTTGTTTCAGACCATACAAAGATTTTAACAGTTTTAACACCTTGCCTTTTTGACCTTCTACTACAAATCCATCAGGTTGTTCCATGTAAATTTTCTCATCCAGCTCTCCATTAAGAAAAGCTGTCTTAATGTCCATTTGATGAACGAGAAGACCATGTGAGGCAGCCAAAGCAAGTAGTACTCGAATTGTGGTCAGTCTAGCAACAGGTGAGTAAGTGTCAAAGAAATCTTCGCCTTCTTTCTGAGTATAACCCTTGGCAACAAGCCGAGTCTTGTACTTTTCAATAGTACCATCAGGCCTAAGCTTCTTTTTGAACACCCACTTGCACCTTACAGGTTTGCACCCATAAGGTCTATCTGTCAGCTCCCAGGTTCCATTAGCGATAATGGAATCCATTTCACTACTGACTGACCTCCTTCCGGAGTGCGCATCGGGGATGCATACGCTTTTGAAATAGACTTGGGAGTGTCGTCCACAAGGTACACAGTGAAATCATCACTAAAGGATTTGGATATCCTTTGTCTCTTGCTCCTTCTAGAAGCTCCACTGTCATCCTCCTCATTGACAAATTCATGTGTTTGTTCAAAAGGTTCAGGTGGTGTGATTGAACTGGAAATTATTTTAGAAGGTTGACTAGTAGTGTTATGTGTATCCTTCATTGGAAAAATATTCTCAAAGAATGTTGCATCTCGAGACTCCATAATTGTATCAACATGCATGTCAGGTACATCAGTTTTAACTATCAAAAATCTATAGGCAATGCTATGATTAGCATATCCCAGAAAGACACAGTCCACAGTTTTAGGTCCAAGCTTGCGTTTCTTAGTTATTGGCACATTAACTTTCGCCAAGCACCCCCATGTACGCAAGTAAGAAAGTGATGGTTTTCTCCCAATCCATACCTCGTATGGTGTTTTGTCCTTATTTCTGTTAGGAACTCTATTTAATACATGATTAGACGTTAGCAAAGCCTCCCCCACCATGCCTTAGGTAAACCCGCAGTGTCTAACATGGCATTCACCAAGTCAGTCAACGTGCGATTTTTCCTTTCGGCAATCCCATTTGACTCGGGAGAATAAGGAGGCGTCCTCTCATGTATAATGTCATGTTCCTCACAAAATAAGTCAAATTCGTTTGAGAAATACTCTCCACCACGATCTGACCTAAGTCTTTTTATCTTTGTATTTAACTGGTTTTCAACTTCTGCCTTATAGATTTTAAAATAGTCTAAAGCCTCATCTTTCGTTTTCAATAAATACACATAACAGAACCTAGTTGCATCATCAATCAATGTCATGACATATCGTTTTCCACCATTCGTCAACACGACATTCATCTCAGAAAGATCTGAATGCAGGAGTTCTAGTGGTGCCAAGTTTCTCTCCTCGGCAGCCTTGTGAGGCTTACGAGGTTGCTTTGATTGCACACAGCTATGATATTTAGAACCTTTGGTGATGGAAACGTTTGGAATTAAATTCATACTGGAAAGCCGAGACATCAAACCAAAATTAATATGACATAGACGTGAGTGCCAAACATTAGCCTCATCATCCACACCGCCACAAATATGGTTCACGGTCTTATTGCGTAAATCTGAAAGGGAAAAGCGGAACAAGCCTCCGCACTCATAGCCTATACCAATAAAATATCCATGTTTAGACACGACTACTTTATTAGACTCAAATACCAACTTAAGTCCGTCTCTACATAAACGGAGCCACTAACGAGATTCTTGTCTATAGAAGGGACATGCTGCACGTTCTTCACCGCACGATCTTTCCCAAGTAAACTTCAGATCTACCGTACCAACACCATGAACAGTGAGCATGTGACCCATTCCCATTAGGACGGAGGAATCTCGGGCGACTGATAAGAAGAAAACAACGAAATATCAGCACACACATGTACATTAGCTCCTGTATCAATCCACCAATTGGTAGATTGACTAACTGAAAGAACAGTAGGTAAATTACCATACCCAGTCCTATCTCCAGTCTTGCCAATGGGCACGTTGACAGACTTAGAAGTCTGTCCTACAGGTGCCTTCTTTCCTTTGCGTTGTGGGCACTTCTTGGCCATGTGACCAACCTCACCGCACACAAAGCAAGTTCTATCATCCTGATTGTTGTTGTTCTTCTTCTTCTTGAAGTTGGTTGTCTGTTGGGCTTTGACAAATTTTCCTTTGTTCTTGCTTGAGGGTTTCTGTACCATATTGGCACTAGACTGCCCTCCATCACCCTTAGACACAACGTCCTTTTTCCCGAGCTTTCTCCTCAATTTCAAGAGACCCAATCAGATTCTCAACAGAGTACTCTTGTCTCTTGTGTTTGAGTTCTATTTCGAAATTCCTCCATGAAGAAAGTAATTTCGCAATAATACATCCAGCCACAAACTTGTCGGGTAAGGCACACTTCAGGAGTTCGAGTTCCTTGGCAATGGCCTGTATCTCATGAGCCTGATCTACTACAGAACGGTTATTAACCATCTTGTAGTCATGAAATTGCTCCATGACATACATGTCATTGCTGGCATCGATAACCGTATTTGGAATTCAGTGCATCCCACAACTCCTTCGCGTCTGTCATGTGCATATACACCTCGCACAGACGATCAGCAAGAACACTAAGAATGCATCCAACAAAGAGAGTAGTGGCAGTCTCGAATTCTTTCTGCTTTTCAGCATCAAGAACACCTTCAAGCTTGCCATTACTAACTCAGAATACATTCATAGCAGTAAGCCACACAGTGACCTTGATCTGCCATCTCATAAAGTGCACACCGGAGAACTTATCCGGCCTCAGTGCATCGGCAAATCCAGCTATAGTAAAACCACAGTGCCTACAATAAGGTTTTTGGATTGTTGGAAATATAAGCACATGTAGGTTCAATTTATTCCATAAATAAATCATGACATGATGCACGCAAAATAACAGAACCATCACAGGCATAAAAGATCTAGACATGTAAACCAGGAAACTATACATGAACAGATCTAATACGGAGAACATGACTGTTACGTACCGATGATTCTGTTCTGACCGGTTTGGCGATGTTGACGCTGCAGGCACGGTGTGGATGACACGAGGTCGAAGACGATTCGCCGAAACCGAACGACGAGGAAGACGAGCCAGAGCTACAGCAAGCAGTCGCGCAGAGCGCTTCCCAAAACCTTATTCGCCTCTCCGGTGCAAGACTTGGCGGCGGTTCCGAGACCGCTCTCCCGAACGACAGTGCACGCCGGCGGACGGGACGGAGTAGACTACGTGGGACGGCGCAGCACGATGAAGGAGGCAAAACCCTAGATTGATTCGCATATACTGTATGGAGGCGGCGACTCAGTATTTATAGGAAAAACAGGACGTGTGATCAAGACGCCCGCACGTTCTCCATAACTCGTAACCGAAACGGTTTAACCATGCGTAACCGATCCGGATTCACCGCCACTCAAAACAGTAAAAAACAAAACTGCAAAAGGAAGCCGTGTCTGCGCAAGCACCTGGAGCCAATTTTGGCGGACCATTCACGCAGGTGCCGTGCGCCCGCGCCCCCCGCCCGGCCCGGCCCGGCCCCGCGAGGCGAGACGAGCGAGCGAGCGCGCGCATGTGATCCTCTAGTTCTCTCCCACACATGCCTCAAGTGGCTAGGAGTGCACCATCCCTTTTAATGTGGTTTTCCTCTCCTGGAACTAGCAATATGGTACTAAAGTTCACATGCAAGCCTCCTTTACATGAGTGGGCCTTTGAGATTTAGGAATTATTCTTATGGACTTGGCCCACATAATTCAACATAAACCATATTTGTGTCTATAGGGTAGTTTCTTTTTGAAATGTTATTTGGATAGGTGAGGATTAGAACCAATCTCTTTAATTTAGTCGTGATTTTTGCTCAATTTCCCATCCAATCCCTTCGGCAACCTCTTTTGACCTTTATTAATTATTTTAATTTTTAAGAGAAACATTTAACATAATTAATAAGTTTTTAAAAGAGTTCAAACCAAAAGAGTGGTTTACACTCGATACAATGCACAGTACCACTATTCCTATGTGCATATATAGGGGTGGATATCGAGCCAACTGCTCGTCTTATCGAGCTTTTTCTAAAATTAGCATATTTTGATTTAATATCATTTTACGGATAATTTAAAAGTATTTTTAGAAACGAGCTAACGAGCCGAGCCGAGCCAAGCTTGAGCAAAATTCAAATTCATTTAAAATCAACTCATTTTAATGTTTAACCAATTAACAAGTATAATTAAAACAATTTTGAACCGAGCTAACGAGCCCCACTAACGAGCTTTTTTTTTTCCACCCCTATGCATATATTCGCCGTTGACAGAACAATTTGCAGCATCAGACAGAAGGGACTCCATCGATCGCTGTCATCCAAAGGACGGGGAGAATTGATCATTGGAAGATTTTTTTTCTTATTTAGTGAATGACGTTAGGTATGGCTACGGCATCTTGTATCAGAGTACACCTCTTGAAAACCCTGTTTGCCCCACACTTTTGCCCTTTGTTTTTCAGCTTCTGCCTTACCACTTTTCTAATTAAATAAATAGAATAATTTCTGCGTTATATTTTCTAAGTAGTTTATGAGATAGCCCTTTTGAAATAGCTTGTCAATATTTAGTATATTCACACAAAACTCATATTAAAGCTAAAGATTATCAGCGGTAGCCATAAACCATCAACAATATCCTGCTTGGTGTACTATTCTGCCTTACCCACTTGCTCATTTTCTTTGCTTGATTTGCTTTGTTGCTTCTTGCCTTCTCTCGGATGGGAAGTGAAGTCGACATAACTGTACTGTTGGCTTGGAAAGGTGATGTAAGTAAAACAAAGCACTTTGCTGTGGACCAATGGAGGGGACACTGGAAACAAGCCGGTACCTTCCTTGCCCTAATTGGTTGTGCAGTGGCGACTGAGTAGAATTGTTTGTACATTTAGGATCACATATACAATATTTTTTTTTGTGTGCAGTCAATTCCTGCAAAAAAAAAACTTTTGCATTAGAATGAACTTTTCAATTATTTCTTACATGCATTAGATGTTTTCGGGAAAAAAATTATGGGGGATCAATTAACCCACTATGTTTGGATCTATTTTCAGAAAATAGGTTTAGCTAGAAATTTTAGGAAAACAAGTTATACTTTGCTACTTTGCAAGGATGAGTTTATACAAGTCACTAGTGGGTTCTTTTTCACTTTAACTTTGGCTTTGGTTTCTATTGCTACAAAACCTTCCAAACAAAGCACAGCTTGTGATTAACAAATTAAATTTTCTGATGTGCTAGTGGTGGAAGTCCGGAAGAGAGTAGCAACTTGATGGTATAGGATGCAGAGAGTAGCAACTTGATGGTATAGGATGTATTTTTTCGGCTACGGCTTATGGCTTATGGATATGACTAATAGCTTTTGGTCCAGCGTGAGTATTTGTGCAAATGAACCGATTGTCGATAAGCCACTTTGAAATAGCAGCGGAGAAGTCATTTTGTTCGTTTGTTCAAAGGAAGTCATAAGTTATAAACTGAAAAGAACGACTATAGTAATAGTAGCACCAAGAAGCAGTGATGGAACTAGGATTTGGCTATGCCTCGGAATGAACTCTAACAACCTAAAACCAATGCCAATTTGTACCTATATCACGATATAACAAAAGTATATCATAATTGGCTAATTGCATTACTCATATGAAACTTGAGTTCAATACTAAACAAGTAAACATCTGAGAGCACAAAATAAATCAAATAACAATTTGAGCTTTAAGCTGATTATTAATTTTTGAATTTGAGCTTTAAGTGTTGTGCAAACGAACCAATTGTCGATAAGTTACTTTGAAATAGTGGCGGAGAAGTGGTTTTGTTCGTTTGTTCAAAGGCAATACAAGTTATAAGCTGAAAAGAACGACTATAGTAATAGTAGCACCAAGAAGCGACAGGGAAGCTGATAGGGACCACTACTGCATGCTGAGCACATATAGAAGCAATTAGCAAACAAATGATGATCAGTTCCCACATGCCATGCCACGACTTACACAAGATTGTTTAACGCAGTTTCTTGCTTTTTTTAATGTAATTTGCAAGATCCAATCAAACAAGTAAGCACCGAGCTCTCAGCAAATTTTGAGAGAGAGAGAACGATTGGCCAGTATAGCCATATGCTCTGACTCGAACCATTTGGATCGGTGTAAAAGCAGCTTGAGAGCTTTCATATATGCATGGGCCTCATTGGGTGCCCAACCATTCCAGCCTTTGCCTCTGAGTAGGCTTTTGTTTTTTTATTTTTCTCTCCGCTAAAAAAAGAAAGATATTGTATTTTCTTTCTTCCTTCTCTTGAGAGAAAGCATAGTAGAAGGTTTTGCTATATTGCGATATCCTATCAAGCAGGAGACATCTGCTTGGAACCAAGCCCATGTTAGTTCCCAGAAACGGAGGAGTTGAATATACTAGTTGTAATACTTGTACAGTTCCACATGCTAGGTGTTAATTATCAACGAGCTAACGCAGTTGTAATTGTGTGCATCCAATAAGCATCATGCGAAGATTTTTTTTTCCTTTGTGTGCACTTGCTGTGCACTATCTACAGATTACAGGCAAGTGGTGGGCAAAATGAGCTTGTCAGGGCTTAGCATAAGGTACACGAACTCCTAGTTGTGTTTCTTTGACCGCTGGGCTATCGCTCGTGACCCAATGATTCGTAAGCATCTGCAGGGACGGAGCCACCTCCGGCGAAGCTGAGCTGCTGCCTGGGCTCTCCAGCAACGAGGATTGGAGGCTGTCATGCCGAATTTTTTTTACAGATAATCTATTTTTTATTCAAAATTACAGAAATATACCCGCGGGAAATTTTTTACAAAAATAGGCTCAAGTTGCTCAATGAGAAAGCGACTGGAGCCTATCGCCCAACCAGAAGCCGATTCTGTCCCTGTCGCTCTACCATCAGGCGACTGCATCCAGTTGCCCTCCCATTGGGCGACTTTAATGCAGTCGCCCAATGGTTGAGCGACAAGGGCCAAACTTTCGCCAAAAATAGTGAAAATTGGTGAAGATATTCTTCATTGATCCAAAAGCCTTCAGAAAAAAATTTGAGCAATTTCGGCTACGGGATCAAAAGTTATAGCAGTTTCAATCACTCCCGTTTCCTCTCTTTGTGTTCCTCGATTGCTATAACTTTTGATCCGTGGCGAAATTGCTCAAAATTTTTCTGAAGGCTTTGGATCAATGAAGAATATCTCCACCAATTTTCACTATTTTTGGCGAAGATTTGATCCTGTCGCTCAACCATTGGCGATGCATTAAAGTCGCCAATGGGAGGCGATCGATCGCGATGGTAGAGCGACGAGGACGAATCGGCTTCGATTGGCGATAGGCTCGATCGCTCTTCCATTGGGTGACTTAAACCTATTTTTGTAAAAAATTTTACCGCAGGTATATTTCTGTAATTTCAAATAAAAAATAGATTATTCGTACGAAAAATTCCTGTCATGCCCCACCGGCCACCGCCGCCAGACGCCATGGCATGGAAGCTTTTTCCTGGCAAGTTGTTGCGTCGTATGGGGCCTATGGGCCAGCCAAACCCAAATGGCAAAAGCCTCAGCCGGCCAGCCCAATACCCCCATGCTTCACCCAACAGCCCAAACCCAGAATTGGCCCACGCTTCAAGCCTCCTCACGTTTAAAAGGAGGCTAGATTTATAAAAATGTATGTTCAAAGATCATATTTAAAAAAAATAGCTAAAGTGATATTTATATGCTTGATTCGGCCGTTGGAGCAATGGAAACAGAAACAGTAGTAAAAGGAGGCGCTCACGTGCTGCATGTGCATCTAGTTCACCGAACTTACAAATTTTTTTGCATGCGGTGGCTCTCTTCATGTCAGTTTTGACATTTGAATGTCCCTAATTTGGTTCAACACGTGGAGATTCATTTGAGCAGATATTGTACAAATTGGGTCTACTTAAGTTAACCCAGCCTATTGCAAAGCCTGGCCTGGCCCAGCCTATTTACTCTCCTAGATTCCATCAGACTCTCCTCTCGAAAAAAAGCACTATAAGGCTCTGTTTGAAATACAAGAATTTTTTCTAGACCAAACTGTTTTATGTAAAAAGTTTGTAAAATTTATATGAAATCTATACGTTCCAAATAAACCTTAGAGGCCTAAACTATGTGTGTTAGGCTTTCACCAAACATGGCCCAATTAGCACAGTAACGTTATGTTTTAAAGGTAAGAATTTCGCCAAACTGAATTGTATTTCTATTACTTAAAAGAGGGAGATAGTGGTTTATCTGCCCCTTTTAATTTCTCCTTGCACCTCTCTAAAACACTCTAACAAAAACAAAAAAAACAATCTCTCAAAAAATGAATTGCACCAACCTACAAATTCTCGAAAAAAAAACAAAGCTTATCAAGTGCACGATAGAGTTGAGGGCGTGGAGGCACGACATGGTAGAGCATAGAGGCAGAGCCAACAACATGGGCCAGGATAGCCAATCCCAATAATACCGACTTGATAAGTTAGACTAATATTATTTTTATTTATAGCAAAGCACAACCATTCAGCTAATCATGTAAAATTCTTACGAAATATATGTGTTAGGCTCACCAAACACGGCCCAATTAACATGATAATCGTGTCGCCTGTTCAGCACTTCGGTCCAATCACTACTTGTGATTGTGCTGACAACTTCGGATTGACCCAGGCCAAGCACGCTTAGTCCAAAATCAACCAGCTTGTGGGTAAGCCTAGCTCTGGTTTTACCAGTTAGCAACATGGGTTTCCGTTGGATCGACCCATCCCATCCTAGCCCACCTAAAGACAAGCGACTTCTCTGGGGACTGACCCCACGCGCTCTCAATGGGGACTGAGTCGGATGGCCGACACGTCGCCGCACCGCCGCACCAATCTCTGCGCGCGAGATGTTCTCTTCTTCTTTTCTCCCGTCTCGCTTGGCGCCTTAGCTCCTGATGCCGTTGTTCTTCCCGCCCGGTGTTCTTCCTCCCCGGTGTTCTTCCCGCCTACCCATGGAGTTGTGCCCGTGCGATCAGGAAATTGCCGTCGGCGTTCCGCGCCCCGGTGGCGCCGCCCCTTCCCCCTCCCTTCGGCCACTGACCGTGGCGTCGACGTTGCGTGCCCCAGTGGCGCCACCCCTTCTCCCCTGCCTTCCGCCACCGATCATGCCGGCGACGTTCCGCCCCCCGGTGGCGCCGCCCCTTCCCCCCTCCCTTCGGCCACCGATCGTGGTGTCGAACTTTGCGCCCCCCGGTGGCGCCACCCCTTCTCCCCTGCCTTCCGCCATCGATCATGCTGGCGACGTTCCTTCGGCCGGTGGCGCCGCCCCTTCCCCCTCCCTTCGGCCACCGATCGTGCCGTCGACGTCAATTGCGTCGCGCAAGTACCCGCATCGCCGCTAATGAGCCAGCTCCATCCGCCAGCCGGCGACCTCGGCACAAGAGGGCTCCCCCCACCGTCGATGTTGCCGGCAGCTAGTAGGGCTCCCCCCATCGCGGAGGAATCAGAAGGAGATCCTGGCATTTTGAAGGTATACAATCCAATACTCCGAATTTCGAATGCTCGGGTGTAGAGTGCGTGTGTGTGATCAACGAATTGTTAATCAAATACTCATAATTTGGAAACTGAGTGGCTATTATGGCTTCATTGTAGGTTGATGACCAAAATTCGTCCTCTCAAAATGTGCCAAAAGTTGGCATGATGTTTGAATCCGAAGATGATGCATATAACTTCTACAATTCATATGCTAGAACAGTTGGATTTAGCATACGAAGGAGCCACTCAAGGTTGCGAGTAGATGGCACATTGGGTTCCAAAGTTTTTGTCTGTAGCAATGAAGGAGAAAGGAGTAGTCATACTAGATATGAAACAAAAAAGGAACAGGCTAACACATGAACAGGTTGTAAGGCTCGTCTCCAATTTAACATTTCACATGATGGAATTTGGACGGTGCAGAAGGTGGCACTTGAACATAACCATTATCTAGCAAGTCCAAGTAAATGTCATATGCTGAGGTCGCAACGTCATCTATCAAAAGCTGACAAGTGCATGGTGGATAATATGAGAGCAGCAGGAATCAAACCGGCTGAAGTATTCAAATTCTATGAACAACTATCTGGTGGAGCTGAAAATGTACCTTTCTTGCAAAAGGATTGCAACAATTATGTTACTTGTGTGCATAAAAGTACATGGAAATAAATGATGCACAAACATTATTGGAGTACTTGAAGAAAAAACAAGCAGATGATCCTTCATTCTTTTATGCCGTACAATTAGATGAAGAAGATGGTCGCATTGTTAATTTCTTTTGGACAGACGGTCAAGCCATTGTGGATTATTGTTGCTTTGGGGATGTCGTGTCATTTGACACCACATTCCAAACAAATAAGTTTGATATGCCATTTGCTCCACTTCTTGGAACAAATCATCATAGGTAGACCATTGTCTTTGCAGGTGCTCTGTTATATGATGAATTTGCAAAATTTTTGTTTGGCTTTTTAGAACATTCCTCACCGCAATGTCAGATAAGCATCCTACAATAATTTTTACAGATCAGTGTGCTGCAATAGCAAAAGCAATCAGCATGGTTTTCCCAGGCACAAGTCATCGCCTTTGTTTGTGGCATATATATCAAAATGCCGCTAAGCATCTTAGTCATGTGATCAGTAACTATCCGAAATTCCTAGCTGACTTCAAAAGATGTGTGTATGAAGGTAGGTCTGTTAGTCACTTTAACGACAACTGGCGTAACTTGTTGTGTGCTTACAATCTTGGAGGAAACCAGTGGTTACAAAATTTGTATGCATTGCGTGAGAAATGGGCTACTATTCATTGACGGGACTCTTTTTGTGCTGATGCAACATCAACTCAAAGGAGTGAAGGCATGAATAATGTGTTCAAGAAAGCTTTTCGTAGAAAGCTATCACTTTCGGAGCTCATAGAACAGTATGACAGGTGCCTTAATAGTCTCCGTTGAAACGAATTGTATGAAGATTACAAGTCACGCCATATTAACCCAATTCTATGTGTTTTTGGCTTGCCTACATTGGGGACAGCAGCTGAATCATACACAAGAAATATGTATTCTGAATTTGAGAAGGAATTTACAAAAATATTCACTATGGCATGCACATTAATTCTTGTTGAGGGGACTACCCGTACTTACAAGGTGACATCTTCTGAATACATTGCAGATGAAGCAACTGTAGTCTTCCATTTCGAGGATATGAATACAACATGTTCTTGTAGGATGTATGAATGCGAAGGTATTCACCTATTACACTAGTTACCCATTTCTAGTTACAAGTTATCTCACATTTTCTATTTGATGTAGGAATACTATGCAGGCATGCTCTACGGGTCCTTAACTTCAACAATATTTTTGTGTTACCGCCTCAATACATATTGAATAGATGGACAAAGTATGCAAAGAGAGGACCTTTTTTTGTAATACCCGGAGTGAGGAACAAAGTTTGGCTTGCGAATCTGCTCATCTTTCTCGAAAGGCCATGGCAATTGCATTGAAGTGTAAGGCTTCAAGAAATTGTATGACATATTTCAACAATGGTTTAGATAAGCTGGCTTCTGAAATAGAAAATGTGTTGTCCGATGTAAGCATCAAAGATAATTCTATTCAGTACACTGAAGATGTCAGAGAAGTGCCATTCAAAGTTCCTGAACACAAAAAATGTCCAAAGTCAAAGAGGGCAAGAGGCGTTCTTGAGAAATGAAAGAAAAAGGCATCGAAAACTGTAGAAAAAGGTAAATTTAATTGGTCATGATGTTATCTTTCTCACAATGCTCGGTGGTAATATTTTAGCTTTCTTATGTAGGAGAGTCATCTCTTCCTACCATCCATGGAGAATTTACCAATCTCCTGTTTGGAGCTTATCATAAAAATACGTCCGTCAGAAGATTAATTTTGAAGATGGGGGGAGTTAACAACTAGTCCCATGCATCTGTTGAAAACACTAAATTTGGTGCTTCTATACATTACTTTTGGCTTTTGTAGCAGGAAAACTATTACTATAATAGCACTAGCTGTGCCTTTTGTTTTGATTGTCTAAATGAAAATGACATTCTAGCAATTGAAATGGCTTCTCAAGCAACGCAATTTTTGTTTATCAGGGCATTTGATATGTCTTCTCATTTTCAATTGACCGAGTCATCCAATTTTTACATGTTGGTACATTTCTATTGACCCAGCCATCAGGGTAATTTTTGTCTAACAGGGCATTTTGTCTGTCAGGGCATTTTACATGTCTTCTCATTTTGAATTGATATGGCAATACTGCAATGCAAACAATACTGCAATGCTAACAATACTGTCACATATGAAGACATTAGCAATACTGTTCACAAGGCAATTGTGTTCACAGGGCAATGCTAACAATACTGTCACATATGTCACATACTAACAATACTGTTCACAGGGCAATTGTTGAGAACCTAATGTCACATATGAAGACATTAGCAGCACTCCAGCACATATGAAGGTATGATTTTTTGGCAAATTGGCTATAGATCTCCACTGTCAATTTCAATTTGTATTTTGTCTTCCATACAACATCTGAGCTGATTGGCTATGGATCTCCACTGGCAGAACTCTTGGCTCAACAGAAGAACAAAATTTGAGCTCAATCAGACAAATTTCATGACACAAACCAGACAGATTTCATGACACAAAATCTGGTTCTGCAGGTGCTCCTTTCTTTCCATGGCGCAAACCAAATAGGCATTCAATTACACAAAATCTGTTTCAAACACAACCTGACAACAAACCCAATCTGACAACAAACCTTCAATTTGCATTACACATTCATTCAATTTCCATCTTTACAACACTTACAAACCATTCATACAAGTTCTATTCACCACAAATTCAATTCAATTCACTACAAATTCCAATCACTTCAATTTGGCCGAGCACAAGGCGGCAGCCAACCAAAGGAGGGAGGTGGGGAAGGACGAAGCCAACCAGTGCCGGTGCCGATTCTCGGGCCGGGGACAGCACAGATTCTCCAGGAGGCGACGCGGAGGTGCCAGTGGTGGCGGACGGATTCCATGCGCATGGACCGGCGAGGGCTCGGGGAGGCCACATGTTGGTGCTAGCTCGGGGAGGCGATGTGGAAGCGTCGGCGACGGTCTTGCGCTCGGATCTGGGAGGGGAGGGCAGGCGGCGGGCTCGCGCTCGGATCTGCGAGGGGAGGGCGGGCGGCAGGCTCGTGCTCGGATCTGGCAGGGGAGGGTGGGCAAGGTCGGATTGGCGCTCCGATCTGGGACGGGAGGGCGGGCGAGGTCGGATTGTGGGGTTCCAGAGAAGGAGAAGAAGGGGAAAGAGGAAGCGCCAAGCGAGACGGGAGAAAAGAGAAAGAGAACATCTCACGCGCAGAGATTGGTGCGGCGGTGCGGCGACGTGTCGGCCATCCGACTCAGTCCCCATTGAGAGCGTGGGGTCAGTCCCCAGAGAAGTCGCTTCCCACCTAAAGGAGCCCTCGAGTGCAGCGCAATCCATTCCGTGCATGCCTCCCTGCTCTTTTGATCCAAAAATTGTTGCCTGGGCATGCACAGGGTGAGTACCCCGGTGCTAGGGACTACACCATTTTGAGTTTATAGGTCATATGTTTAAATTATCTTGTTCATAAATATAAAACTTATTTTATGTTCTAATATAAAATTATTATGATATTTTTCTCTATACCTCTAATAAATATATAACTTTGTTTACTTATTATCTACATGCATACATTGAAAATACACCACTTATAGATAATAATTATAGATAATTTAGCTATTTTTATTTTCTTTTTAGTCTATACATTAATAAAAAAATACGATTTATATAAACTTAGACGGATTGAGCTACCACATTAGACACATGCTAACTTTACATTTTCTCCTCCAGTGTGTAGCTAGGGGTGGATATCGAGCAACTCCTCATTTTATCGAGCTTTTCCTAAAATTGACATAGTTTGATTTAGTATCATTTTACGTATAATTTGAAAGTATTTTTAGAAACAAGCTAACGAGCTGAGTCAAGCTAGAGCAAAATTTAAATCCATTTGAAATCAACTTATTTTAATGTTTAAATAATTAATAAGTATAATTAAAGCAATTTTAAATTGAACCAACGAGTCTCACTAAGAAGCTTTTTTTCCACCCAGATGTGTAGCTCCTCTCCTTGCTTAGAACGAGTCCCATCACAATTAAATGGAAAAAGATCTTGTTCTACTCGACCAATCCCCTTCTCCCTCGTCTCCTTGCGATTCTCCGTGACTGCGAGCTTCCTCAGCAACGCTAGTAGGCACGACGGTAGTAAGCGCAACAACGGCCGAGTGGCTGCGACCTCGATCCATCGGCGACAGCGACGGATCGTGACGCGGCGGCCGGGTTCGCCTCGAATCGGCCGAGGCGGATGAGGCTAATCGGCCTGATCTGGCGGCAACGGTGACAGCGGCGCGTGCGTCTTCCTCGACCTCGTGCAGGTGCCAGCGCGACTTGCTCGTCGTTAAACCTGCAGTGGCAGAGGCATGCGCGTCTTCCTCGGCCTCGGTCCGGCAGCGACGCGTTTTTCTCGATCTCGATCCGGCGGCAGCAGCATCGTGCTCATCTTCCTCGACCTCGGTCAGGCGGCAGCAACGACTCCACCCTCCTGGCGCGACGGAGCTGCCGAGCGGGCCACTGACATGTGGGTCCTCCAATTGTTTTTCTGCTTGGTATATCGGGTCCTTGCCTGGCGCCGGTACCTTGCTTGGTATCGGGTGCTTGCTTAGCGCCGGTTAGGACGAGTTAAAATTGAGCGAGTTTGGCCTTTTAAGCTTAAGTTTGATAGAAGTTTAAGTCGAGCTCGAGTGAGTTTAAGTTAAGGTTTGAGCCTCGGCTCAAGCACAGCTCAAATAAATTTTGTAACAGTTCAAATAATATAATATACACCATTTTTCTATAATAAAAAACTCGAGCTTGAGCTCTGCTCGAATAAGCTCGGTAGAAGTTAGTGTGTGTGTGGACTATAAAAAAAACTCGAGACTCACGAGCTATTCGAGCTCGGCTCGTTGAATCTCTCAAGCTCGGAATCCAGCTCGAGTTTAGCTCATTTGAAGCTTGAGCCGAGTTTGAATCGAGTCTAGAGCAGCCGAGCTCGAGCAACTGACGAGCCTCGACCTTTTTTTATAGACCTAGCATCGGTTCCAATTTGTACTCCATTGTGTGGTGCCTATACCAGGAAGAGAGAGAGAAGACCTTAAGGCTCCACTCTAAATTGCTTCGACTTCTACTTTTTTCTGGCTTTTGGTTTTTAAAGCTCGAACTCATTTAGAATGTGTCGGCTTCTAATTTTGGTTTTTTTTGTCTTTGTTTCACTTTTTTCCTTTTGCATTGTCCATAGATATATAATGGTATTTTCATTTTTTTCCTCATTTTTCTTCACTTTTCTTTAATTGAATGACTCAGAAAAGCTAACAGTCGCTATATTGCAATTTCAGTCAACAACAAGAAGCCACAGCCAACAACCGGTTGAAGCGGCACATTATACTGGTTAAAAGCCCACATTAAAGATGCCCTAAGAACAACATATTGCACCCACAACAATACTTGCTACACTAAATCATATTCCGTAGTCGGTGCTAGATGTTGTGCCACGGGTAGGCTATGCTAGTACAATTTCAAAAATCTACTGTGTAAATAAGAAACTTCCGCTAGTAATAGATCACGGGATTACCACTAGACATGCAAACTCGTACCGGAAGTAGAGTCGATGCAGCATGTTGATGTAGTAGTAGTCGTACTTGCCGCATGTCTCCTCCTCCAGCTCCTTTTGATCGTCACAAGTTGCGGATCATTCTAGTGTCGAAGCTTCGTATCAACATCTCCAAGGTATCCATATGTATAGGGTAGGAACACCACGTGCTGGAGTGTTAGCGCTAGCTACATGGAATTAGATTAGAAAGGTGTGGCAACTAGGGTTTTGGAAATTCTGAATTCTCCCTACCAAACCCTGTGCCACCACCCCTTTACATATAGGCATCCATGACGGGCATCGAACTTGAGGCCCATTAGGAATTCGTGGTCCACATGAATTTAGATCACCATCCAAATTATATTTTAGCCCTTTTAGTGACCCTATAGGTTCAGTACACTTGGACATGGCTCGAGTACTCCTACTCGTCTACTAATCGGTAGCGGCCCCTAGCAAGACATGCCGATTCTCAAGTATACGTAAAGATCATATCGGATAAATCTTAACAAAATTTATATGTATTTTCCTTTGCCTCATGATATCGGTCAAGCTCAAGGCAAGTACGTGCCATCCTTGCTGGTTAGCATGACCACTCTTTCTTGATCACATAACTCGAATTCCCGACTATATTAACTCTTTAACCGCAAGTAGCATGGCCACGTATTTCTAGAATCCAATCACTCGAGAGGCCTAGAGATATCTCTCCCATTGCATGGAGGGGCAAATCCTATCTTGATTGACCATGCCTCAATGTATGCATCATGACAACCCCAAAAGTTACCTTTATAACTACCCAGTTATGGAGTAGCGTTTAGCAACACCTAAGTTAGTTATTATGCATCTTGAGTACGTGCGACGACCTCAAGTCTAAGGACATATCATAAGCATTGTAAATGAGACCAACTGATGGCATGTAAGAATGCAACGTTATCGCAGTGTCTCATGGTTGGTCAATCCAACCCCATGTTTGCTAACATGTGTCTATATTATTGGTTTGATATCCCCATATCCATGATCTGTGAAACATGGTCATCAATCAATACATATGCTAGTCTATTCATATTTGTCCTCATATGTTTCCGACTAGGAATCGTTTAAGAATAATCATCGCAAAAATATAGAGTTTCACAATCAAGTTACATACTTACTAATAAATATTGATAACATTATTCAAGAAACAAGATAATATATTATCCAATAAATTATGAACATAACAAAATATAATTATCTCTATAATTGGCTCTAGGGCATATTTCCAACAGTCTTCCACTTGCACTAGAGTCAATCATTTAAGTATCTAATACCGATAGCTCTTGTGTGCACCTCATTCTTTGGCTGTGTGAGAGGTTTTATCAATGAATCAACAATATTTAAATCCATGTGTATTTTGCATATTTTTACATCTCCTCTATCCATAATATCATGAATAAGATGATAGCGTCTGAGTATATGTTTGGACTTTTGTTGGGATCTAAGCTCCCTAGCTTATACAATGGCTCAATTATTATTACAATACAGATCCATTGGGCTTGAGGCACTCGGGACCATACCCAACTCAGCAATGAAATTCTTTATCTAAACACCTTCTTTCACAGCTTCAGAAGCCGCAATGTACTCGGCCTTCATCGTAGAATTAACAACTGTTTCTTGCTTGGAACTTTTCCAACTCACTCCTCCATTCAAAATGAATACAAAACTACATAGTGAACGATAATCATCTTTATCGGTTTTAAAGCTTACATCGGTGTAACCATTTACAACGAGCTCTTCATTACTGCTATAAACTAGGAATGCATCCTTAGTCCTTCTTAAGTACTTTAGAATATTTTTCACAGCTATCCAGTGACCTTCACCAGGATCAGCTTGGTATCTGCTTGTAACACTTAGAGCATATGATACATCTGGTTGAGTACATATCATAGTGGACATGATAGATCCAATAACTGAAGCATATGGAATACCATTCATATGATCTCCCTCTTTAGTTGTCGAAGGACACTAAGTCTTGCTAAGACTTATGCCATGTGACATAAGCAAGAACCCTTCTTGGCATCCTGCATTTTGAACCATTTTAACACCTTGTCGATATATGTACTTTAGCTTAATCTAATTAGTCTTCTCGATCTATCTCTATATATCTTTATCCCTAATATATATGCTGCCTCTCCTAGGTCCTTTATAGAAAAACTATTTTTCATTGAGGCCTTAACGGATTCCAGTATAGGAATGTCATTCCCAATCAATAATATATCATTTACATAAAAGATTAGGATTACAAGTGCACTCCCACTAACTTTTATATAAACACAAGGTTTTTCTTTGTTCTTGACGAAACCAAACCTTTTGACCTCCTCATCAAAACATATATTTCAACTCCGAGATACTTGCATGAACCCATAGATGAATCTTTGAAGCTTGCATAACTTTCTAGCATTTTGGGGATCAACAAAATCCTCAGATTGTGTCATATACACATCTCCACTTAGGTTTACATTTAGGAAAGCCATTTTGATATCTATCTGTCATATCTCATAATCAAAATATGCAGCAATCGCTAGAATGATTCGGACAGACTTAATCATAGCGACGGGTGAGAAGGTTTTATCATAGTCAACACCTTGAATTTGTTTGAAACCCTTCACCACCAATCGTGCCTTATGGATATGAATATTTCCATCCATATCTATCTTTTTTTAAAAACCCACTTGCACTCAATGGATTTTACACCATTGAACGGATCAACTAAGTTCCAAACTTAATTATCGTACATGGATTAAATTTTGGATCTCATGGATCTAAGCCATTTGTCAAAGTCCGGGTCCATCATTGCTTTCTCATAAGTCTTAGGCTCATCATTGTCTAACAATGAAATGTCATGTCGATACCTTATCAGCAATTGATATGGCCTTTTAGAACTAAGTGGGGTTGGTGCCTCTTTCATAGGTTCTACAACAACTTGTACACTTTGTTGAGGTTCAGTAGAAGTTGAAACATTTTTTGATGACTCTCAAAATTCTTCAAGTCTCACCGTGCTCCCACTAACTCCTTTTAAGGGACACTCTTTCTCTAAAAAGACATCATTTCGGGTAACAAACACTTTGTTCTCATCCATTTAATAAAAGTAATATCCTTTAGTTTCCTTAAGATACCCTACGAAGAAGCATTTATCAGATTTAAGCATGAGCTTGTCAGACATCAAATATTTTACATATACTTTACATCCCTATATTTTGAGAAAAGACAATTCAGGATGCTGCCTCTATATCTCACATGGTGTCTTCTCTATTAATTTAGATGGTACCCTATTTAAAGTGAAAGTGGAAATTTCTAAAACGTAACCCCAAAAGATAATGGCATATTAGATTAGCTCACATAGACTAAACCACGTATAACAAGGTCCGATTCCATTGTTCAGACATCCCATTCCATTGAGGCGTTCCTAACAGAGCCAACTATGGAACAATTCCGCATTGCTTTAGATGATCACCAAACTTATGGCTCAAATATTCACCCCGATGATCTGATCGTAAGGCTTTAATTGTCTTTCCAAATTAATTTTGTACCTCATTATGAAATTCCTTGAACTTTTCAAAGGATTCAGACTTATGACTCATTAGGTAGATGTAACCATATCTACTAATGCCATCAGTAAAAGTTATAAAGTAATAAAAACTACCTCTGACCGTTGAGCTCATTGGTCCACATACATCTAAATGTATTAAAGCCAATAAGTCATTTGCCTTCTCACCTAGACCAGTGAAAGGTGCCTTAGTTATTTTGCCAAGTAAACAGGACTCACATGTTCTAAATGATTCAAAATCAAACGAGTTTAGAAGATTATCTTTATGGAACTTCACTATGCGCTTCTCATTTATGTGACCCAAACAACAATACCAATCATAAGTGGGATTCAAGTCATTAGGCCGAAGCCTCTTAACATTAATGTTATAGACACGTGCATCATCAAGATTTAAAATAAACAACCCATTCACAATTGGAGCAAAGCCATAAAACATTTGTCAAAAATATAGAACAACCATTGTCCTCAATAATGAATTTATTACTCTCTGCCAACAAACATGAGGCAGAGATAATGTTTCTACTCAAGGCTGGAATGAAATAACAATTATTTAATTCCAAAATAAATCCTGAAGGCAAATGTAATGGCAAGGTCCTGACGGCTAATGTAGCAACCCTTGTTTTTCCCAACACGAAGATCCACCTCGCCTCTTGCAACACTCCTACTCGTTGTTAGACTCTACATCGAATTACAAATATGAGCAATCGATTCGGTGTCAAATACCCAAGAGTTAATGAGAGAATCAATAAGAAAAATATCTATAACATTAATACCTAAAGTAGAAGTCTTACTTCCCTTTTTCTTTTCCAGTTCTGCCAAATGCTTCTTACAGTTCCTCTTCCAATATCTAGTGCCTTGGCAATGGTAGCAAATAGTATTAGGTGCAGCGACAATCTTGAGATTTTGAAGCTTAGATTTAATACTCGACATCTCATCTTGAGTTTTGCCTGTGCCCTTTCTTTTGCCCAAAGCTTAGACTTCTTATTTTTGAAGTTGGTGGTCTTTTGCACTATTATCACATGACTGTTGCTTTTCTTAATGCTATTCTCTGTAATCTTGAGCATCATATACAACTCGGTGAGATCCTTATCTAAGCCATTCATATAGAAATTCAGAATGAATTGCCCATAGCTTGCAGGAACTGAAGCAGGAATCAAGTCCTTAGCCAACTCTTGGCTAAGGGAAAAACCAAGTTTTTCCAAGCTTTGTGTGTAACCAACCATCTTGATCACATGAGGGCTCACCGAACTACCCTCAGCTAGCTTACAGCAAAACAATTTCTTTGAGATCTCATATCTCTCAGTTCTTGTTTGTGTCTCAAACTTGCCTTTGAGTGCCATGATCATATCATAGGCCTATATGTTTTTAAACTACTTCTGAAGGTCTGAGTCCATGGCAGCAAGCATGAGATGACTAACATTAAGGGACTCATCACATGCCTTTTTATAAGCATTTTTAAGAGTGACAACAACATTTTCATCATGCACTTCTGGAATTGGTTCTTCTAGAACATGTTCCTTTTTATCTTGCCTAAGAACAATTCTTAGGTTGTGGGACCAATCCGTAAAATTTGTTCTACTCAATTTTTCTATATCAAGTATCAAACGTAAAGCAAAACTAGAAATAGGTACAACAGTTGGTGCTATGATCTACAACATAAAATATGTAAAACTAAGACACATGTTCACGAAAAGTAACTTCTATTAAACAATTTAATAAAGATATTTCCACTAAATACCATATCCCTCTTATGAATTTAGTGATTCAAGACACACAATCAACTTATCTACTAGTGAGCTTTGGCATCACTGCTGGAAGATTAGTGAATTTGGTAAGCAACCCTTTGCTAATTATATATCTATATAACTCTTATTGTTGGATAGTATCTCTATGCTCTGGCACCCAACCCTATGCCCTAAGGTCCATAACTGTTATAATGACCTTCTCAAGTTAAACCAATGGTTTACATATGAGTATCCGACACAAACCCATTTAGTCAAGAAAAATTAATGGCACTTTGCTTTAACAAGACCTACCATTAAAATACATGGTTTTGGATGGTGCAGCTAATTGGGAGGGCACCAATTCAGCTTAATATTATGTGAGGGAATTTTATTTCTACCATATTAAAAGCATACAGAGCAATTAAATAACATGCAGAGAAATAAATGAACATAAATGTAAAGCCATTCATAGACAATCATATTGCATCGTGATATAGTATGACCCTTCCACATGGTGATGTCTATCATCGCGCTTTCTATTTGCCATGTCTTCAAGTAGCCAAAACCTCCAAGTACTCTCACCAAGCCAAATACTAGTAAAGGTTACAAGGAGTGAAGAGCATCACAGGTTGACATGTAGATTGTAAAACCTGGCCATAAGACATAATTATGACTGATATGTAAATATCAAGTACTCTTTTATTTATGTTGTAGTTATGGGTGTGGTATTCACTTATGTTGTACTGCTTAAGCTAGCCACTGATTATTGGAATAACTCGGTCATCTGGATGGAAACCGAGTGTCGACATAGCACAAGCTCAATCACTGGACAACCCTATTAAAGTTGATCCGAATTCATATTGTGTCCCTATAAGACGCTTCATCACCTTATGCCAGATGTGGCATGAAAGGTATATGCACAGGTTGTATTAGACGTGGTGTCAATCTGTAGCAACCGATTCTGATACGGTTTCCGTATGGGACTATGTTCCCTCACACTATATATATACCTCAGTAGTTCATAGGAAGAGGTATGCTCAAGAGAAAGTGCTCCATTGTAATCTCTTCTCATTATAGTAATTTGCTTTTGAGCGTCCATGGTTTTTTCTTACAAGGGGCTTTCACGTAAAAATTCGTATCACTTATCTCTATTTTTCTGTGTGTTATTTGCAACAAGTGGATTAGAGCTTAGGGTTCAAGATCCTAATTGCTGCTTCCCGAGGAGACGACTCCCGGGGGCGGCACCTGCATGACAACAAGCGACGGCGTCCGTGCGGCATCAAGTCAACTTTAGCGTGTCATTCAGCAGCGTTCTTCAGCATGCACGGTGCATCATCTGAAGAGTTCTTCATTTAATCTGGGCCATACTCATTTTTTGTCTTCACCAAAGCCCAGTTCCAACGCACGGCAAATCGTGTTTTCTCTTTGGTTCCAGCACCACAGGTGCATCGTCCCAAGGCCTTTGGTGTTCTAACACTGTTGAGAAACAGAAATTGGTGAAGCTCCAGTCGAATCCGAGCCGGTCTCCAAGGGCATGTTTGGTTCCCTTCTCAACCCAGCCTGGCTCGCACGAGCCAGCCAGGCCACCGTTGGCCAGGCTCAGTGCATGCAAGTAGGGCGTGTTTGTTTACCTAGCTCGTTGCGGCCGAGATGAAGCGGTGGTGTTTGGTTGCATGCATTTGCATCAGATTCAAAATAAAAAGCTGCATGAACCTTGTTTGGTTGCCTGCATACAAGCTGCATGGCTGACTAGTTTTGTTGAAGTGGTAAGATTACCACTAGCCAGTCCAAGAACATATTGTAGCATACAAGTTTGTTTGCATTGCATATTACACCGATTTGGAAAGCAAAATTAGGATCACTAAAGCCTGAACTATTATTATTGCACCCTCCACTAAAATAACAATGTCTTTCCATTTGTAACCTCCCATCTTAATTTTAGGTACTCCAGGCTCTACTAAAGCCATGTCCTTTGGTCCAGGCTGTATTTTTTTTGAAGTTGTGGACCATTGAATACCGTAAAGGCTTCTTCTCTTGTCTTATATTTCCTATAGCAAGCTCCTTTGAAGCCGATTACTTGCTCATGGCATGCCTCCCATGTGGAAAACACACCTGTTTTGCGGCCAGCATGCACTACGTACCAGGACATAGAGGCTGACAATAAAAGCATGAACCATGAATTAGAATGAATAATAAGAGTATCTTCAACAGCAAAGAAATAACCAACTCTTCGTACACAACATAATGAAAAAATTGCACCACCTTACAATTAGTTAGATGTAGCTGCAGAACTATGCAACTGAAAACCATTGCAACATACATGGTCAGTGCCCAGTGGTTCAACATGTTACATCAGTATGGGTACAAGTGCAATTACTCAACAACAATGTGAATGCGAACCAGAAAATGGAACACGGAATCTAACGTCTGAAGGACATTCAGTGAGGACTTCATAGTGGAGAGATGTGACCAACCTGGCAGCAGTGCAAGTTTACCAAAAACAAGACAAAGTTACAAGAAGAGGTCTTATTGTGCTCAGGGCACACCTTTGCATCACAAACATTAGATGAGACAATTTTAAAATAGTTTGAAACAACAATAAACAGGGCAAGTGGATAACTGCAAAGGCTAGATTCTAAAAGTGATCTTTAGTTCTTACTGATGAGCTAAACTTGTCAACAATCATCTCAAGGATTTTATGTCATCTAATCATTGCATTGAATCCACATAACTTGAATACATAGTTTCATCAAAAAAGAAAAGAAAAGAGATATAGTTGAAAAAACATTGTAAGAAAAGAGATACATACTTGTCCACCATATGCTCAGCTGGTTGAAAAAACAGAACCAAGCGTCAGGAGACATGTGCTCAGTATCAAATCATACAACGATAGTGGCTTGAGGCAAAATATGCTCAGTATTTAAAAAAACACAACATCAGCTGGCTTGAGGCACACAACATCACTGGCTGGAGGCATATGCTCAGATTTCAAAAAACAACATCAGTGGCTTGAGGCAAAATATGCTCAGTATTTAAAAAAACACAACATCACCGGCTTGAGGCACACAACATCACTGGCTGGAGGCATATGCTCAGATTTCAAAAAACAACATCAGTGGCTTGAGGCAAAATATGCTCAGTATTTAAAAAAACACAACATCAGCCGGCTTGAGGCACACAACATCATTGGCTAGAGGCATATGCTTAGATTTCAAAAAACAACATCAGTGGCTTGAGGCAAAATATGCTCAGTATTAACAGCATCAAGGTTCAGATGAATAAGAAGGGTCTGGCTTGGCACTACATATGCCTAAGGTTGCAGAAGTAATAGTGGCACATTGAAGTCACTAACTATGTGTTAGTGTCAGTAAGAAAGCAGGATCAGGTGAACTGCACAAAAGTTTGGTAAACCCACTACATAACCCAAAAGGAGCAAATTATCCACAAAAGAAGCCACCACTAACATATACTTAGTGACTAGCCAAGAAGGTCCTCAGCCACAGCACACGATGGGAGTCAGACATGTGCACAAATGCAGAACCCAAGGCCTTATTGTCCAGCAGATGCCCATATGCAACCATCAGTGCTTCCTCACTAAAGCTTGGCACAAACATGACAGCACAATACAAGTCTGGATGAGAATCCTCAACCTTGGTAGAGCGAATAGCATCTACAACATTATTCACTGCATCTGCCATGCCAGTGAACAAAATCATGTCCTCCTCTGACAGCAAGGACCTCTTCCTCTTGGATCCCACACCCCCCTCTGACTTGGTTCCCTCAAATGGTTCAGTTTTGCCACTTTTGAGATCCTTAGGTGCGTCAGTCTTGAGTGAGCTCTCAGCAAAGTCAGAAGGAGAACCAAGTGGCTCATTTGACCCCATAGCATATTTGCTTGTTGCCTGACCATTGCCAAAGATGATCATCATCTGCTTGTAGTGCTGGATAGGCTTGTTTAGGAAGTCAGCATCCTTGGGGTGTGCCTACAATGACATCAGTAAGTGTTAGCAACTAATGTTGAAATATTCTATGATTGTAGTGCTGGATAGGCTTGCTATTGTTCTATGATTACAGAATACAAACCTTGATATGGCCATTGTAGTGCTCCTCCTCAAGTACAATCATGGAGTTGTCCTCATCCCACAAAGCTCCACTAAGCTCTCTCAGTTTTGACAGTCTCATCCACCTCTGCCTCCACTTCCTTAAGTGGTTGTACACCTGGGTACCAGTCACTTCGTTGCCACTGAACTCATGTAGAGCCTTTGCAACCTGGTTCAGGTGTACTTCCTTAAATCCCTTATCAGTCCTCACACCAGTTGAAATAAGCTGGCACATGTGGCGGAGGACAAAACCAGACATGACATCAGTCCATCTCAAAGCAGGCCTCTGTGGATCAGCACCAGCGCTGGCAGCAAAGTTCCCAGCCCCAGGAACATTTCCAGCAACAGAAGAAGCACTGCCAGTGGCAGCAAAGTTCCCAGCAGCCCCAAGTTCAGGTCCAGGAAAGACAAGCTCATCAGCAGCAATGATCTCCTCAGCCATATCCTAATTTCAGTGGTACACCCCACTCAGCTATATCTCACTCAAGTATAGTATAATAGGCACATCACTATAAGAAAGAAACTATAAGAAAGAAACATCACTGCACATGCCTCAAGCCTCAAATTAACCTAACTATAAGAAAGAAACATCACTGCACATGCCTCAAGCCTCAAATTAACCCAACTATAAGAAAGAAACATCACTGCACATGCCTCAAGCCTCAAGTTCATGTGTAGTACCTTAGAAAAATATTAATCATCATTACATTTGTCCACTGCCTCATATGAAGAGTAGGTCAAACTGTTTATGGAAGCATACAAGAATGTACCAAGAAAGACAGAGAAGTTTACCAAACACAGGAAAACAAACTAAATGTGAGAGGAACCCCTATTAGCCCACATGTGATTAGCCCATTCATCCCTAGTAAGAGCCCAAGCAGCATTGTCATCCACCTGAGTACCTTGGGCCTGACTTTCAGAGTTGTTTGGCACCCAAGAAAACTCAGCTGGAACTACCTCATCAACCCCATGCCCAAGAATCCAATTATGCAGAATGCAGCAAGCAAGAACTAACTTGACTTGTGTACTGAATGGATGGAAAGGTTTGTTATCAATGATGCGAAAATGATTCTTCAAAGCACCAAAAGCCCTTTCAACAGTTACTCTCAGACTTGAGTGCCTCAAATTAAACAACTCTTTGGGTTGGTTGGGTAGTTCCTACCACCATACTCTCTCAGATGGTATCTAGTGCCACGATAAGGAGGAAGGAATCCAGGCCGACATGCGTATCCCGCATCTACTAAGTAGAATTTGCCTACATCAAATATGGACATGCATTAGGTTCATGCCTCTGAATTTACATGTTTTATTTGTGTAACCAGTTTATTTAGTTACCTGGTTCAACCCTTAACCCATCCTCTCGGTCTAGTGCATCAGCAAGAATGGTGGCATCATGTGCTGATCCCTCCCAACCAGCCAAGACATATGTAAATTTCAAATCAAAGTCAACTGCGGCTAGCACATTTTGTGTGGGGTAGTGCTTCCTACCCCTAAATGCAGCTTGGATCTTGGCTGGGACTTTAGCATAAATATGAGTTCCATCTATTGCCCCCACACAGTCCTACATGGCACCCAACATTTCATTGTTACTTGATATGCACCCAGGCATGCAACCACATCCTATAAACTAAATGACAAGTTATTTACCTTAAAGTATGGATACCATCTTGGGCTATTGCTAATCTTAGCTGGTGTCTCATTAGATGGAGGTCTAATCATCTCTTGTCTAAGTTCACCAATAGCGTACAACACCTCTTTGAAATGGCGGTGGACTGTCTCTACAGACCTCCTCCAGTTTTGATGTATCACACTAAATCGTTGGTTATGGCCGACTATATGAAGGAACATTGCAACTTGCTCTTCTACACAACTATGTATGGTGTCTCTGAGCAAATTTCTTTCCCTAAGCAAACTGCATAGCCGGAAAAAGGGAGCCCTTCTCATGCGAAGCATCTTTACACACTCTACATCATTACAGTTGTAAATCAAGTCCAGATTTTTTTGGCGCTCTTCATCCATCTTGCTAAGTGGCCCATAAGTGAGCTGAGGCCGTGAACAATGATGCAGTCTAAACCTAGTAAAAATGAATGCGTACATGGCTGTGATAAGAGCGGCAGCCCGAGCAAAAAGCAAGCGTCTCTTCTCTTGCAAATCCATCTATACAAAGAAAGGTATTTGACAGGACTGAGTAACCACGAACTCAAGAACAGCATAATTTTTTCTAAAAAATAACAGGACCACAACATTTGAGTGCAATGGACAAAATGCTCAGATTATAATAGCCATCATCATAGACTTGGACATATGCTCAGATTATAATAGCCATCATCATTGAAAGCGGG
Organism: Dendrocalamus sinicus; assembly: GCA_036346575.1. Lineage (NCBI taxonomy): Eukaryota > Viridiplantae > Streptophyta > Magnoliopsida > Poales > Poaceae > Dendrocalamus > Dendrocalamus sinicus. The sequence goes on along the minus strand of CM070658.1, from coordinate 12,576,990 downwards.
GACGAGAGAGGGGATGGGATGTCTCATATGTACCGAACACAAAGAACGCAGAACAGGTTGGATCCGTGCCTGATTGGCAACCAAGAACTCAGATCTGGTGAGCCTGAGGCGAGATTGCTACAAAAGGTGAGTGATGGTGTCATCACCAAGCATTAGGGTTACGAGATCAAGAGAAGAGACCAAAAAAACACAAAGAACGCAGAACAAGTTGGATCCGTACCTGATTGGCAACCAAGAACTCAGATCTGGTGAGCCTGAGGCGAGATTGCTACAAAAGGTGAGTGATGGTGTCATCACCAAACCGTAGGGTTACGAGATCAAGGGAAGAGACCAAAAAAACACAAAGAACGCAGAATAAGTTGGATCCGTACCTGATTGGCAACCAAGAACTCAGATCTAGTGAGCCTGAGGCAAGATTGCTACAAAAGGTGAGTGATGGTGTCATCACCAAGCATTAGGGTTACGAGATCAAGAGAAGAGAGACGGGGAAGGGGAAAATCAAAACTTGCCTGTGTATGACTTAGATCCAGAGCACCTCGAAGACAACGAGACAGAGAGGGGAAGGATCAGCTCGCCATGAATCAGTAAACAAGAGCACAAAGAAGACGAGACCGAGAGTTCGAAGGCGGGGGGGGATGTAATATACGCGGTGAGTGGCGCGAAAGGGGGAGCGAACCCTAGCGAGTTCGCGCCATCTCCCGACGGCCAGGTTTCGCCCCGCGCGCGCGTCCGCGTCTGCAGCGCGAGAGCCAGGCCGGGGAGAAACGCCGGATTTCTGCGTTTCCACGGACCCTGGCCGAGGGGGGTATTTTGCACGAGCGGGGCCTGGCCGAAGCAAGGAGCCAGTCAACCAAACACAGATACTCTGCATCCCGCCAGTCTGGTGAAGGCGGGTGCAGGGAACCAAACACGCCCCAAAGCAAGTCTACTTCATTGCCGAATCGAGGAGCAGCATCAGCCATCGGTCCAAGTAAAGGGCATCCGCATCGATCCAACAAGCAATCCGAGATAGCACAAAGTCCACCGATCCAAGCGCCGTCTCGTTCTCCGGTCCGTCGATGCGACACATCTCATATGCGTTCCCTTCGGTCCTCGATCGGTCTGTGTGCAACCAGCTCGGAGCATAGTGTATCAGCAGGAGACTCTCACGCGTGGCTTCAAGTCTTGTCCACCAAACAATTGGTGCATTGCGTTGGGAGAGAGAAATAAAAAAAGGCAGCAGCCAGCAAGAGACAAGAAAAGGCAAGGCAGCGTCTCATTTTTTTCTTTCGCATGTGGTAAATTAGCATGCATATGTACGCACGGCCCTGCACATCTCGTGGTGTGTTCGCACATGATTTAGGCTGGAATCAATTCGAATCAGCAATGCATCCGAAGGCATCACTATCGTCAAGTGCAATAAAACAAGATGCAGCACCAAATCCCAAGGAGTGGAGCCTTGGTTTGAAGAAATTTTTTTAGGCTGCACTGCTAAGTAGATCTAAGAAGCCAACTGAGAGATTCTTAGCAAACTCAACTCGACGATTTCAACTTGTCTGAACTCCGTTCAATGACTCGACTTTAAATTGAGCATCCACCCATGCTATATCTCAACGATTGTTCTAGTGCTAGATCCATCAACATTAATTGGCGATTTTATTGATGATTCATCGTCTTCTACGGGTTATTGCGGCAAAGTCCATAGACGAGGAGTCTTAGGAGGAGTTGCAGGTTTTCAACATAATGAGTTAATTTGTGCTACGCTTGACGAAGGAGATTTTGAAAAATAATGCCAGTTGTGTTTTATTCACCATTTGATGAAACCCTGATGGTAGCTAGCATAATACTCTATGGAGTTTTGATGTTTGAAAGTAAAGATTTTGCTCCAATTTCAGCTTGAGATGACGGATTTAAGTGCAAGAAGAAGTTTGTTTTTGCATAGATACTACAACGTCTTCCAGTTGTTGCAGCTCGATATGAGGGCTCTATTGCAGTTTATACTTCACCGACGGCACAAGAATTCCTATCGTCCAGACAGTTTTACAGGAGCAGTTTCAACCATGTCATGGAATTCAATTACTTTTGAAGTCGGTAGTTTGACGTATGTGATGGTGTACATGGGCAATAAGACTGTTCTAGTCTTTCTTATTGAAGAGTTGCTCTTATAATAAGTGTTGCTTGCCGAGTTTTGTCTTCCAGGTGGAGCATATCAGATTCCATGGAATGAGTTCTTTGCTATCTATCCAGCGCCACTAGTGATGTTTTGGCTTATGCCATTCGACGATTGAGCATTTATTTCAGGAGGTCAGCTTGCATAGACTCAGACTTTACTGGGGTTATGAATTGTTGAAGACCCAAATTTGTTCGTCTGATTTGTTAATAGCTATGTGTTCAGACCTGCTATTAGTTTGCTCAATTTTGCTTCGCAAGAAGTGTTTCAACAAGACTGTTCCAGCCTTTCTACTTGAAGATTAGTTCGATGGAATTTCAGTGCACAAGGTGTTCATGCTAATTTTAACTGGAGGAGTTTATCATATTCTTCGACTACTAGAGGGAATTCGGTTCAAGGTGGAGATTGTTAAAGTTGATCCGAATTCGTATTGTGTTCGTATAAGACACTTCATCGTCTCATGCTAGACGTGGCATGACAGGTATATGCACAGGTTGTATCAAATATAGTGTCAATCTGTAGCAACCGACTTTGATTCAGTTTCCTCTCTGTGTGGGGACTCGTTTTTTCTCTCTGTGGGACTCTTTTCCCTCACACTATATATGTACCCTAGTAGTTCATAGGAAGTGGTATGCTCAAGAGCAAGCACTCCATTGTAATATCTCCTCATTATAATAATTTGCCTTTGAGCGTCCGTGGTTTTTTTTCTGTAAGGGTTTTTCACGTAAAAATTCATGTCTTTTGTCTCTCTTTTTCTGTGCGTTATTTGCAACAAACCCAAATCAGCTTGCAACAGCAATGGTCATTGTAGTTGCAGCCCACATCATTCCAGTTCAATATTGGCATACACACCCACCAGACTTGCTTTGTTCCTCATCATCAACATCTCGGTTATACTGAAACACCATCCCCTTTTTGTTTTTAAGCGATTTTTAGCTTTTATTTTCTCTCATCAATTATTGTTTATTAAACCAACAATCCATAGCTATAAGGTATTAACCACGGCATGAAAGAAGAGGACGCCTCAATTCGTCGTAGGAAAGAATGAAGCGAGAGACTAGCGTCCGGATGTCCGATGGGAGGGAAGTCATCATATGCTTGCGTGCAAAATTTCGCAACATCTACAACAAATCTAAATAAGAGGCCCAACAACAAATCTGCAGTTTGAAAAATTTTTGAATAACATCTCAGCTGAAGTGCAACCTAGAAAAAGGATGATCTTACAACAAACCATCGACTGTTGTGCTAAAAACACCTAATGCAAAATAAAATAATCAAATATTTTTCTTGTGGCAACAATTGAATAACTATAGGAACAAAAGCTGCAACAATTGCGTGAAGCTACTGCCACATTCAAAACGCATTGACATAACAATGAAACCAACCTGTTGCAACATATCCCTAAGGATGGTGGTAGTAGTGGCTTGGTGCCCAGGTCTGCGGATCATCGAAGGTGCTCAGCCTATGGCTCATACGTCATCAAAATTGGAGCTTAGCAGGTGTAGACTAAGGCAGGAGTAACAAGCATGGAGTTCAGGCTCTTCAGATGTAAAGACAGCTCAAATGAATCTCGCCGAAGGAGGCGACGTATCAATCAAATCTACTCAGATGCAAAGGCGATGCAACTGGAGCTCTTGGTGACAAGCTCCATTGGAGTCAGAGCTCTTGCGCGCGCGCGCGCGCGAGAGAGAGAGAGAGCATACTGTGAGATAATAGAGTCGGCAGAGCTGCTAGTTGGAGTTTGTTGTAGTTAGTCGTATGGATGCTTAAGGATGGAGGCGAGAGGAAGCAAGTGCTGGGTTTGGGAGAGGTTAGAATGATGTGAAACTGTAGCGGAGTGGATGGAGGATTACTTCGAGGGACAGGATAGTGTGGATATGAGGAGCAGTTTCGCGAAGCGTCCGAAGGCTTCGAACGTACCCCATGGCATTATCCAAGAAAGAAATATCTCATTCTCACTTCTCGATGTTACTGAAACACCGCCGCCATTAGCACTGATCAGAAGCACACAACATTCTCTCCAACTCTCTTATTACTACTAATAATTGAAATTAGCTTGTCATACATGCATCCATAGGAGTAGCCGAGTAGTATTTTTACAAGGTGGCGGGCGGAGGGCCGTAGAGACTAGCTAGCTAGTTGGTGAAGTTCTTGATGCTGGCGTGGGGCTCGGCGGCCTTGGCGGCCGGCGTGGGCTCGACGGTGGGGAGGGAGGGACGGGCGTGGAGAGCAGATCGCGCGGCAGGTCCGGGATGCCCTTGAGGTAGAAGGTGTAGAAGATCTTGAAGGGGAAGACGATCTGGTTGAGCTTCACCTGACCGTAGGCGCCCTCGAAGACGCCGGAGCCACCGGTCACGGCGAGGTAGGACTCTTCGTAGGTCAGGTACGGCCCCTGCACGGTGATGTGGCCGTAGTCGCCGAAGTACAAGCTGAAGACGGCCTCGTAGCGGTCGCCGTTGCGCTCCGGCACGTGCTGGATCAGGATGCAGATCCCCGCCGTGATCCCCAGCCGCTTGTCAAGGCTCCCGTTGTACACCTGCCCAAGCAAGCAAGCAACAACTCAGCACGAACGAAGTCGCTTGAGATCGCCAAGAAATTAACGGAGGAAACAGAGGAGGTTAAGGAGGCCAAGCGACTGAGAGTGAGACCGACCTTGTTGGTGAAGGGGACGAGGTCGCCGAGCGCGTTCTCGGTCTGCTTGGCGCTGAGGCGGAGGTAGGCGGGGCTCTCGCGGTCGCGCTCGTTGATCTCGTAGACATACAGCTCCTGCACCTTGCCCGGCCTTGCGTCCCTGGACGCCGGCGGCTTCGGCGAGAACAGCGACGCCCGGACGGCGCCACCCTTCCTGCCGCCGCTCGCCCTGCCACCGAGCCCGACCCTCGAGGCCGCCGCAATCGGCGCTTGGCGAGGGATCCTAGCGAAGCTCGCGGAGACGGAGGCCGCCTGCTTGAGAGAGACGGGGGAGGGGGCTGCTGCCATGGTGGTGGTGACTTGGTGAGCTGTTGGACTGGTCCTCTTCGCGCTCTAGTTCACCCTCGGTTTGCTTTGTGATTATTGATGATGGCGCAGCGGGCAAGTGGTGGGCAGTACTGCCGCCATTATAGCTGTCTGAAATCTATGATTTTAAGTACGCACAGCGAGCGATCGTCTCTAATTAATCGGTGTTAAAGCTGGGGGGCAGGTTCCAGATCATTTCTGACTGATTGATTCCTTGGACTTAAAACTTTAGCTTCCGGTTTCTGTCTTCTTAATTTTATTTTTTCTAATTTTTTAGTTTTTAGGTTTTTTTTGTATTTTTTCTAGGATAATGTAACTTTTTTATTTTATTTTTTAAATTTAATTACACCAAAAAGAGTTAACAATAACTACGGTCGGTACAGTTGAAAATAAGAATGCTACAGTGAAAAATCTGTAGCGCTCGGCCGGTGGAGCGCTGCTAGCGCGAAGTTGCCGATGGCTCTCTAGTTCAATATGTGCAGAGTACGCTATTGATTGTTAAAACAGTACTCGTGAAAGCTGGAAAGCATGTCTCCGTAAGGAGATGGATAGGGACCTGGAAGGCCTCGTGGGCTTAATTGGGACGTTCTCGAGGGATATCTCTGCTGATCGATGCAGATCCCATCACTCGAAAAAGTACATAAGACTGGTGCTCGTAGTACTGGTAGGAGTACTATGTACTAGCTGGTGTTTGTTTTCACAAGGAAGCCCAATTTTGCTACGCAATAAACTATGTATGATTTTCATAAATTTTTAGTATATTTTAAAAAAATTTCTCAAAGCCTTGTTGTTTTGAAGATTTTTAAGCTAAATTCCTTGGCTCCAAAATATGAATTCAAAATTTCTAAAAGTCAATTGGATACTGAGGAATGTTTTTCTAAATATTTTGTATGCAAATACCTCTTAGAACTCAAATTAAAAATTCAAACTCAAATTGAAAACCAGAATTAAAGTTTAAACTTTCATTATTTCCCTCCTCGTCTTCGGCCCGAAGACTTCCAACCAGCTCAGCCCGCCTCTTCTTTCTTTCACTTACCGGACCACGTGACGCATAGCCCACTGTAACATCCTGATTTTCAGAGCCTTTTTAAAGCTTTTAAAATAAAATTCACCATTTGCATTTTTCTGAAATTAATTAAAGCTTAAATGAAATTTTTATGAATTAAAAGGATTTAATATCATTAATTTGAACATGAACATTTGCCAAAAATATTTTATTTGAGTTCCTTGAGCCTCAAGGTATTTTCTGGAATTTTCTTGGATTTTTCTGGATTTATTTGCTATTTTCTAGAGCTCAAAATGATTTATGGGAATTTCTGGAAAAAGAAAAGAAAAAGAAAACCCCCAAAAAGCCAGGTGGGCCGAAGCCCACCCATCCGGTCCAGCCCGCCAGCCACCCGCCTTTGCCGCCGTGCTGCTACGCGGCATGCATCCGTGTGCGGCCGCGCCGCGCCCCCGCCTGATGGTTGACGCGCGCGTCTCCCATCCGCCGCTGCCCGCCGCGCGCCATCCCCGCCTCTCGCCGCTCGTGCCAGCATCGAGTGGGGCCGCGTGTCGGCGCGATCGTCCCGGCCGGGACTCGTCTCGAAGTCCGGCTCGAACCCGCTCCGCCGCCTTCCTTTCCCGCCGCCGTCTCGGCCCCGAACTCCGCGCTTGCCGTGGATTCACCCCGCCGCCGGGTATAAAGGGCCCCACCTGCAGGTCCTCCTCATCCCGCAGCCGCCGCCGCCGCCGCTAGCCTCCGAAGCGCCTCGCCGCCGCCGCCGCCGCTGTCTCGCGCGACGACGTCTCGCCGCCGTGGTCGCCCCATCGCCGCCGTGTTCGTCTCTGTCTCCGCCCCCCGCCGCCGTTGTCGTCATCGTCGGTGAGCACCGCCGCCGTCCCAAACCACCGCCGGCTAGCCGCCGCCATCGACCCCGCGCCACGCCCGCGACCGCAACGCGCCTCCTCGATCCCGCACCGCGTCGTCACGACGCCAGCGCCGCGCTGCCGCCGCCTTCCGTGCGCTGGTCCCGTCGTCGCCGAGCCGCTGACAAGCCGGGCCCACCGGTCAGCCGTACGAGCCGTGGACCCGTGCGCCATTAGCCACGTCAGCCGCCACGCAAGCCAGCCACGTCAGCCCTAGGGCCCGGCGCATGAATCGTCGGCAAGCCCGATTAGCCCGTCTTGTGCGTGCACCGAGTCCACCGTAGACTCGGCTCTCCATGTGCCCGGTCCACAGCACAGTGCGATTTTTCAATTTCCCGATTTTCTGTAGATTTAATCTTCCCAGAGTCTGTTCTCCCTCGTCCTAACTCCGATTGACCCGATTCTTTTTCCTAAATTCATCTAAAATTGAGCTCTTCCTTTTGGTCCAGGTTTGGAAGTTTTTAGAGTTCATTTAAATTTTATTTGATCTTGTTTTGTGTTTTCGTTCTGTTTTCTCTCTCGTTAGATCACGTTCTCGAAGGAGCCGAAGCTGGGTTTGAACATCAAGATCCGTCAACTGAGCAAGGCCAAGGCAAGTCGTGTCCTTTGATCATGTTGAACCCAGTTTTCAAATCTATTATGTAATACTTTGCTTTAAATTATCATGCATTGCTATTTTATTATAAAACCCTTGTATTGGTAGTTATCGTCCCAATTGGTTATTTCCCTCCTTGATATTTTGGAATACCTTGATGCCATTGTCACCTTAGGTTGGGAATTTAATTAGTGATGCTATGTTATTTGTCACATTGGGTTGGTACGATTAGAATGCTTAGCCTTGCTTATTTTGCGAAAGGGTTCATCATCACATGTGATTAATTAATTTGACTTAATGAGATATTGAATCGTGGTTGGTGCCACTGTTATAAAATTTGTGCCGTGACGTTGGTGCGTCATTGGGGTGGTTATACAAAATTGGTTTTCACTTGGGCGATTGATCGTGCAGTAAAGGGGGTGCGAGAGGCACATGGGATGTGGATGTTCCGCCTGAGTAAATTTAAGGACTTAACTTTGTGCGCCATTGATCTGAGCCTTACCGTACTACCACATGTCCAGTATGGGATGGACCTGGCTAATTAATTTGGGATATTTCAATTTCGGTTCCGTCATTGTGATGAGTGTGGTTTGGCATGGCCATGGACCCACATTGGCGCAAGAGGGGGTGAGAGGCGAAACCTTAGCGAGGTGGAACTGGGTTGAGATTGAACATTGTAAAGGCCTTGTCATGATCTCCTCGCCGCACACCTAAGGAAGTGTGTAACTCGCGTGGCAATCCGAGATGATCATGTCTTGTGGGTAAAGTTGTACAACCTCTGCAGAGTGTAAAACTATTCGAATAGCCGCGTCCTCGGTCATGGACAATGCTCGGTGATTTCACACGATGGGTAGAGTTTTCATAAAACCTGGTTGGGTTAAGTTGGGAAGTGAATGGTTAGTTCACGGGTGTTCATTTCATGGATCTTGGTTCATGGTGGATTCCTTGGGTGAATGGTCAGTTCACTTATGGTCGGTCTCAATTCCTTTGGTTACTTATTTATTATCATTTACAAAGCTTGCTTTTCAATCTACTTATTGTATTTACTTTAAATTGTTGCTTTCTGCAAAATTAACCTTTCAGCCATCCTTTGGTAAGCCTTGCATACTATATTGCATTCTTTGTTACAAACGACTTGCTGAGTACTCTATGTACTCACGGCTTTATGCCCCTGTTACTCAGTTGAGGAGGAGGAGTATCACCAGCAGGAGGTTCCAGAAGGAGAGTACTTCGACGTCTTCGCAGATTAGGCTTCGTTCTCCACTCGATAGCCTGTGGGTGTGTCGATTGGCTGCTGCGCTTTCTTTTGGTTTTTCGCTGCTAGTTTTTGTTAGGCCCTTTGGGCTAGTCTATTGTAAGCTTGGCCATAAGGTCGTACTCTGATAATTATCAATATAATTTGATTTTTCCTTAGAATATCGTGTTATGTTCGATATTTCATCTTTGTTTATACTGTGTGCACTAGCATGATCCTGAACTAGTGCAGAATACACAGGAGAGTCCGGATTTGCATATTTGGGTCTCTACACCCACTTATCTCTTTCTCTTCCACGCCGCAGCCCAAACGAGCTGGCCCACACACCCCTCTCCCTCGTTCTCGCTGCCATGTGGCCCCGGTCTCACCTCTTAGCTGGGCACTATGCTTCATCCTTCTCTCTTTCTCTCTCAAGCATGCCCGAGCTCTCTCTTCTCGCATGTGTTCATGTGCATTGGAGCATTGAAGGCATGTGCGCCTCAACCCTTGCGTGCCACGACCTTGTCTCATCCCCTATCACTAGCTTGTTTTCTTTCTCACCCTCATGCGCTCTCTTTCGTGGCGCCCGCGCCTTCTCGCCCCTATTTAAGCTAGCCCTTGTGCATCACAACATTCATGCTCACTCACTTGTTGCTTCCCTTGAGCTCCCATGCCCCCATCGCCCTCGAAAAGGAAGAATTTCTCTTATTTCCCAAGTTCGGCCGCAAGCTCCATCGCTCAATTCCTCACCGTCTGGTGAGTCTCCAATGATGCCATCATGCGCTTTGAGTTCGCCTCACACCCCTCTACCTCGTGCTAACGTCCCATTGCCTATTTTCCCCCCAGGAAGCCTAAAGTCGATGCCCTTGCAGTCATGTGTAGCGCTGCCGCCGACCTCGCCACCTGTTCCCTTTGCTCAAGTGAGTTGCGGCCATGGCCATCATGCCCTTTCTGTTCACCTTGACCTCCCCATTCTAATGCACCCTTTGAATTGCCTTGTTGTGCCTCAGAGCCACTGGGATACGCTCGTCTACTCCAATGTCGACTGAACCCATCTCCACCATTGATCTCCCTCTTTGCTTCATCTCCCAACAAGCCCTTTCATTCCTTTGCAATTCAATTTAAAGCTGAACTAGTTGGCTAGCTATTGGACCCTAGAACCGGCCCCAATGCTCTGGCCCCTTCCTCACCGTCACTGGCCACAATCACCACTAGGAGGCACAACCATGAATTCTTTGCATAATGCATCAAATCTGGAAGCCTCATCTTAATGTGAAGGAGGTGGCTCATGAGGCTACATTAGGACCTCAAGCATAGGAACTATAAACTGGCTTGGTGAAGGTAAGGTAAAGTGCAGGCAGGAGGTGTCGGATCCAATGCGAAGTTACTACTCATTCTCCTCTCAAAATCTCCTAACATCCTAGACATACTCTCCTCAAATCTAGTCATCTGATCGAGCTCAGGAGTCAGAGTCTGATGCTGAGGTACAGGATAGTGCTGGTGTGACCAATGAGAGTAATCTTGATCTCCATACCTAAAACCCCGCAATGATGTACTAGAAGAAAATGATGAGATATCAGGGTTGTTATTTCCATATGAAAAACTCGAATGCTCAGGCCATCCAGGGTTGTAAGTGTTAGGGGATGGCCCGCTCAGCTGAGCAAAGCTCATCCCGTAACACTCTGGTGTGGGAGAATAACCATGCTGGCACTCAGTGAGTGAATGGCCCTAAAAACCACAAGTCTGGCATATAGGAACAGCAGGAGAGTGGGCGCCTGATAAACAACTATACTGGTCATGTCCGCTCTCTAACACAATCCCTCGCTCTAAAGCATAGCGTTCGAACTAACAAGACATTACATTTACCTGTTCTTGAAGAGTATCATAAGTGATAGGGGTGCTGAAAAACCACGAGAATCATAATAGTAAGCCATAGCCTCAATAAGTACCTATATCCACCAACCTACGGGAAGGGACATGAAAATACACCAGAAAAAGAAATAACTTAGGAAAGTATTAAGGGTTAGCGATATTTCACAAATATGAATAATGATGATATAAAAAGAGAAGTTAACACAAACACAAAACAAGCAAAAGAAAATAAACAACAACCTAGTCTATAGCCTAACAATAAACAACAACCTAGTCTATAGCCTAACACTGTTGCTTTAATCTAATCCCTAGCAACGGTGCCAAAATACTTGATCGTGTAAAAATAGCACACCTGCAAGTGCACGGGTTGCCATTGAAAAAGCGGTGAATGTCGTGTTCTCCATAGGGACTATACTAATGCTACCAGTGCTCAGCTAAAGCTACGTTAATCAAAACAGGGGATAAAATAGAAAACTAAACCTAAAATGACTACCAAATCGACCAAATGAACGAACTATCAAAAACGATCAAATGAACCCCTAGATGCACGGACGAAACTATGAACAAACCGAACGAACGCACAAACAAAAACAACGGGATGAACAACTGTGTGAATTGACGTCGCACAACCAAACAAACAACATGATGAGAGACGAATGACAACAACGACTAACTACACAAATGAACATGCTAAACTAACGATCAACGACCTAACTGACTACCAACCGCAAGAAAGAAGAAGGGTGTCAAGAAGCACTGAGAAAGTCTAGAAGCATGGATGGATTCGAGAGAGAAAGAGGGAGAAAACGATCGATGGCTAACTAGACAACGATGGCACACAACAACACAAATAACTATGACAACAACTACACGACATAAGTATTGACCGACCATCGAGATAGAAGAAAAGAGGAAGTCGAGAAGAAAGGAGAGGGTCAAGACACCAAGAGGAAGGGAACGGTCACTGTTGTGGCTACGGGCCAAACCTGGAGAGAGAGAGTATGGTAGTGGAGAGTTAGGTGAGTAATGGCTTAGGGTTTTTTTCCCATGGCCTATGTTGTATATATATGTCCACATGAGTAGTACTTTTACCATTATACCCTTACATCTGAGTGTTCCCCTTAGGGGTACTTATGTCATTATACATGTCCCATTTTGGGCCTTACATTCCTCTAACAGGCCTGCTGGGCTTAGGTGGGGGCCACCCCTACAACAGGAGCCTCTCATGGTGAAGGGCTTCACGGGCTTCACCTGCATTGTGTGCTCGAATAGGTCCTGCTCCCCTAAAATGGGCCCCTTCAGTGCATCCACATTCTGTAGCAGCGTTACGCGGCTTGGGGGATGTTGATGTACTGATGGAGGCCTATTTTTCTTGGGAGCACGGTTAGCGTCTGTTACCGACAACTGTTCGCACTTGTTGCTTTCATGCTGCGTTTCTGCATATGGCGACAAGGTTTGCCCTTTTCTCATAGATAGGCCCACCTTCAGTCGGGTTTTCTGATTGGACCCCTCAACATTACTTTTCCAAGAATGTCGGTGCACCGAAGGTGGCCTGTTCATGAGAACAAGCCAAAACTTGACGTGATGTGGCCTCCGCATTTACCATACGCGGAGAATGCCGACGGGCAAGTCCTTACGCATGAGCCCGCTCCTTGAAGTCGAAGTCGAAGTGTCTCCTCTGGAGCGGAGATCTTGATGTCGTTGCCGCTGGAGTTGATCGACTCGTGGCTTTACATTGACGCACCCCGGCGCGGTCCTAGGGCCGGGCCGGAAGCGAGCTACCTCCGGGCGAAATCGGGTTAAGTGGCCGGAGTCTCCCCGCTAGAGCAGGGCCTGCCCATCCGAGTTGCACAGCCGAACAGCTGCTGTTGGTTGCCCGATAGGTCGAGGTGTAGGCCGGGTCTCTCAGATGGCGCTGTTGTCCTTATTCGCGAGCGATCATGTGGCGGGTGGCATGTCTTGCGATCCGAGCGGCTTCGGCGCGCCGCAACGGTGTCCTTCGCATAGGTGCGCCGCAGTCGGGTCGTGGTTCCGCCACGGGCGAAGACCCCGTTTGGACTGTTGCGGTTGGTGGGTCCAAAGAACCACGCCGACACGCGCTGGAAGCTGTGTCGGGTCGTGCAACCTGCATTTATTCCCTGCACTGACCAACACGCGGTGGGATGCTAGCAGTGCGTCGTGCGGTGACAGGACATTGTACGACCACGGTCATATGTAGCCTACGTGTGCCATCGCGACGCTTCGGCTTCAAACATGGGGAGGTGAACGGTTGTCATTAGCCGTCTGCGCTTACTGATGGTGGGAGGCGAGGGGTCTTTAAATACTCCCCGTGGTACTGTGCCTGCACCTCCTCCATACGCTTTCTGGTTGTTCACGCCGCCTCCTATATTTGCTCCTGCGCTCCTTTTCGCCATCGAGTACCCCGTGGACACCAATGGCGACTTGCGATGATCGTGCTCAGATGGGTGGCTACGCCATCCGCCGGCGGTCCTCGCGTGCTTGAGGTGAAATACGCACTCGAGGAACGCGATCCAGCGGCGGCAGACAAGTGGTGGGCGGCGTAGAAGGAGGGTCCGTACTCTGACGACTTAGGCCGCACGCTCGTGACGGAGGACACGATCCGGTCACTGTTGCGCAAGGGGAGGCTATCGGACCGCCAAGCGGTGCGACTGCCCGCTGATGAGGAGACGGAGCCGCGCCTTGAGAAGTCGGAGGTGATCGTCTTCGTCGCCTACTTCGAAGTCGGGCTTTGCATCCCGTCCGCGGCGATTGTTGGGGATGTGCTACGGACCTTCAAGCTGGAGTTGTCACAGTTGACTCCGAACGCGGTGGCTCGCGTTGCCATGTACAGCTGGGCCCTGCGCTCGGAAGTGTGTTGGCCTAGTGCTTCACTGTTCGCATATTTGCACGAAGCCCGGTGCCAACCGAAGGAGCGGAAGGGCAGGGCGTTGTCGAACTTCGGCAGTGTCAACTTCATCCTGCGGTCGTCATGCGGGAAGCTCTTCCCAGCGAACTCGACTCGAGGAAAATGGGAGTCCGGCTGGATGAGACGGTGGTTCTAGCACCGTGTAACGAGTGGTAGCGGCCTCGAGTGTACGGGCTGGCCGATTGCGTTCAAGACCTCGCCCGGTCTAACGCTCGACGCCGAAGATCGGCGGAGGGCGCAGAGGCTTGTGGGGATCATCGCCCGCTTCAACATGCGCGACCTCACCGAGGAGTACATAATGTACGGCATGGCGCCGCTCGTCCATGAGTGGCGCCTCGCCGCCAGGGAACCTCGGGACGACAAGTCCTCCCGTCCATTTGCTCACTGCCAGCGCCCTCCGGTCCTCGTAAGCCTCGACAATGCGCTTCCTTTTCTTCACGCGTACTGCGTTGCGTCTAATCGTGCCCCCCGACCTGCGCAGGAGTTCGCCTGGAGGACACGGAGCGAGCAGCGCGCGTGTTCCTTGGGCCATATACCACCAAAGAGCACAAGAAGCGCACGGCCGCGACTGCGGAGGCGGGGCTAGGGCGGGTAAACCGCGCATGCGAGGCTATGGGCCTTCGCGTGCCGGAACACGCCCCTCTGGCCCCACAACATCAAGGCGATGGTGCTGCAGGGACGAAAGCGCCGTCCCGCGGGAGGGCCCAAACCATCGCGATCGCGCCGGCGCGGCGGCCGCGCCACCTCCGGCAAATAACGCAGTAATCGATTCGCGGCACGCCGACTCGGATCTGCGAGGAGGCGCGCGCCGGGGCAAGAGTCCTTGGGCGGCGCCAGGGACGGAGAGCGCTGCATGGGCTATCGGGAGGGGGAAGTCCCGACGCCCACGATGGTCGCCGAGGCAGAACCGGTGTTGGCCAGCGGCACCGGGGCGGAGCCCTTGTCTGCGGCCACGACGATGCTGGGGTTGCCCACTGCGGGGGTAAGTGCGGCGGGGCCTCCGTCGACGGTAGCGGCCGAGACTGAGATGCCTTCCGCGGAGCTTATGAGGGTGGAGCCTCCGCCCGCAAGCGTTGCGGTCGCGGGGGCCCCGTCTGCGAGCGTTGCTGCTGTGGAGGCCCCTTCTACGGTGGTTACTGAGGCGGGACCCTCCCCTCCTCAAGCAAAGCGCCCACGCCTGCGATCCCCCCTTCACCAGACTTCGAGGGGGTTTGCCATAGCGACCGGCATTAGGAGCCTATGGGACCCCGACTTACACACCGAAGTCCATGTGCCTCGCGTTTCTCCAGCTCCTCAAGTCGTGGCGACCGTGGCGCGGGAACCGCCGGCTTCGGGTCCCCGTGCAAAGGCTCCACCAATCCAGGAGCCGACGTTGTCCACGGGGGTTGGTGCTGCTGCCAACCTGTCCGAGGCTGAGGAGGCGCTTGCGCGAAGCCCACCGTCCGCCACCGAGGGTAAGCTACCTTGGCCTACCTTGGCAGCGCTTCTTATGAGACTTAGACTGGTATCTTTTCTTACAGCGATACTTATCTCGGAGGACGGGCAGCCTTCGATATGTGGGGGCTTCGATGCTGGCGGCGCGGCCACCGCGTGCCCGAGCCCAGCAGACTTCGTTCCTCCATCGGAGGCGCTGAGGGCGTGGCGTGGGATTGCTGATGACGGGGCGCCCGGCATTGGCGAAGAGCGTTGTCGACCTACGGGGCGGGCATCTTGGGGACGACCGAGGTATCGAGTGAGGTAAGTACTTGACCTTAGGACCACTTATGGCCATATGAAAGCGTCGCGACCCCTTCGCCGCTGCACTGCTCGTGCTGGCCCAGCGTTACAAACAGCCGCGCGGGAAGAAAGGGCGCCACGGTAAGCCGCAGATCGCCGGCGCGCGCTGGGGCGCGGTCGCCAAGATGGCCGTGTTCGCCGCTTGGAAGCCGAGTGCGCACGTATGAAGTCGCACACCGAGGAATTCATCACCGCGGCCCAGGCTTCAGCCGCAGAGGCGATGCAGCAGGAAACTGCAGCGGAGCGAGACGGCTTACTGCAACAAGTCGCTGCGTTGGAGAGGGAGAACAGCGAGCTTGCCACCTCTCTAGTGGAGCGGGATCAAGCCTTGGGCGACGCTTCGGTAGCTGCTTGGGACGCTATGTTGGCCCTGGAAGACACTCTTAAGGGGCTCATCGTCGAAGTGCCGGCACGCTCCTTCGGGCCTGAGGACCTGTCGCGATCTCTTCGGTGGATCGGAGACGCGGCCGACATTGCACGTGGTGCCGCGACAACCTTTGGCAACCACTGCGCCTACGTGGCGTCGTGTCTGATATGCGCGCTCCTGCGCCTCTGCGGCTGTGAACATGTTGCCGGGCTAGCCGATCCTCGACTGGAGATGCCCGCCGGAGGCGGGGTAATGTCCGGTGCCATGCGCGCCGTTCACCGCGCTGTGAAGTTCTTCCATGAGCGGATATGGGAGTACTACGGGGAGGCCGCGACCATAGTCAAGCTGCGGAATAACCTACACGGCGAGGGAAGCCTTAGCCAGTTTCTGGACGAGGTCTCGCGGCGTGACGAGGATGGCGCTGCGGCCCCGGAGGACGCTGCGAACCCACAGGTGTGACGGCAGGTCTTCGCGTGTTGGCGTGCACTGTAACCGATGCAGTTTCTTTTTTGAATAAAGTACAAAGTTGCTTCATCGCTGTTCTGATCTTTGCCCCCTTGTTCCGAGCAGCTACACAGCCGGGGCCGGCTGCTAATTTTCGACTTTGCGACCCGACGGCGCCTTCGGCGCTGGCGAAGGGCCGAGGAAGCGCTGGATTTTTGGGAGGGTCAGGCGTCTTCGAGCGGAACCTCGGCACGGACGCGTGTTAAGGATGAGTCGCCGAGTAGCGGCCTCGTACGCTGGAGGTGCTTGCACGCCTTTGTAATTCGCCTTTGTAAGCATCCTTAACAAATGCAAAGAATAATCTCGGTTGGAACTTGCGAAGTGCGCCTCTGCCCCCTGGCTACGCTGTCCCATGGTTCGAGGTAGACGCGCGGGCGCTCCGTCCCTTACCCTTCGATGCATGGGCAGTGGAGCTGACGCCTTAGTTCGAGTAGACGCGCGAGCGCTCCGTCCCATACCCATCGAAGTGGGGGCAGCGGAGCTGGCGCCTTAGTCGAGGTAGACGCGCGAGCACTCCATCCCTTACCCTTCGAAGTGGGGGCAGCGAAGCTGGCGCCTTAGTCGAGGTAGACGCGCGAGCGCTTCGTCCCCTACCCTTCGAAGTGGGGGCAGCGGAGCTGGCACCCTAGTCGAGGTAGAAGCGCGGGCGCTCCATCCCCTACTCTTCGAAGTGGGGGCAGCGGAGCTCACGCCTTAGTTCAAGTAGACATGCGAGCGCTCCGTTCCCTACCCTTCGAAGTGGTCGCAGCGAGCCGCGCGCTTTGTCGGGCGAGGCGCAGTGCTCCGCCCCTACTCTTGGCGGGGCGCGGAGCCGCACCCTAGTCGAGGAAGACGCGCGGGCGCTCCGTCCCCTACTCTTTGAAGTGGGGGCAGCGGAGCTGGTGCCCTAGTTCAAGTAGACACGCGAGCACTCCGTCCCCTACCCTTCGAAGTGGTGGCAGTGGAGCTGGCGCCTTTGTCGAGGTAGACGCGCAAGCGCCCGCCCCTACCTTCGGCGTGGTGGCAGCGGACTGGGCGCTTTGTTGAGGTAGGCGCGAGCGCCCGTCCTTACCTTCGGCGGGGCAACAGAGCCGCGCCTTTGTCGGCAGACGCGCGAGCGCCCGCCCCTACCCTTCAAAGTGGTGGCAGCGAGCAGCGCTTTGTCGGCGAGAGGCGCGAGCGCCGCCCCTTACCTTCAAGTGGTGGCGCGAGCCGACGCTTGTTCGAGTAGACGCGCGAGCGCTCCGTCCCTTACCCTTCGAAGTGGGGGTAGCGGAGCTGGCGCCTTAGTTCGAAGTAGACGCGCAAGTGCTCCGTCCCTTAGGGTTGTGCAAGGACAGCCTCTGGTGCCTTTCGCTCACGCGGGAGCTAGCCTCTGGTGCGTCACCTTGGTACTTTGCGGTGTGCGCATAGGAGTGGGCCCCCGCGGTGCGCCGTGCTTATGTCCTGCAGGGTACGTGCGGAGGTGAACCTTGGCGCTACGCCGTACTGAGGTCCGCAGACTGCGTGTTATCAATACCCACGTCTCGTCTATACTCCGAAGAGTACGCCCAAGTACATCGTCCGTGCGCGTGCGGGGTTTGTATCTTGTTTATACTCCACAGAGTGCACAGGGATAGCCTCCGCGTCTTTTTCATACTCTGGAGAGTATGTGGGATCGACATCCATGTCTTATTTATACTCCGAAGAGTACGCACTGGAGCATTGCCTATGCGTGCGCGGGGTTCGCGTCTTGTTTACACTCCGCAAAGTGCGCAGGGATAGCCTCTGCGTCTTTTTTATACTCCGAGAGTGTGTGGGATCGACATCCACGTCTTATTTATACTCCGAAGAGTACGCACTGGAGCCATGCCCATGCGTGCGCGGGGTTCGCGTCTTGTTTATACTCCGCAGAGTGCGCAGGGATAGCATCCGCTTCTTTTTTATACTCCGTGGAGTGCGTGCGGAGGTAAGCCTCGACGCTACGTCTTATTTAGAGTCTGTGGACTGCGCGCGAAGGCAAGCCTCTGCGCGTTGCGGGAGGTAAAATTGCGTGCAGAGGCGGACCTCAACGCTACGTCTTATTTAGAGTCCGTGGACTGCGCGCGGAGGCAAGCCTCTACGCGTTGCGGGTGATGAAATTGCGTGCGGAGGTGGACCTCAACGCTACATCTTATTTAGAGTCCGTGGACTGCGCGCGGAGGCGAGCCTCCGCGCGTTGCGGGCGGTGAAATTGCGCGCGAAGGCGGACCTCGACGCTACGTCTTGTTTAGAGTCCGTGGACTGCGCGCGGAGGCGAGCCTCCGTGCGTTGCGGGCGGTGAAGTTGCATGTGGAGGCGGACCTCGACGCTACGTCTTATTTATACTCCGTGGAGTTCGCGCGGAGGCGTCCCCCCACGCGTCTTTGTTTATACTCATGCCCGTGTTTTTCACAGAGAGTGCGCGCTTGGACGCATGTCTTTGTTTATACTCAGGCCCGTGTTTTTCACAAAGAGTGCGCGCGCGGACGCGTGTCTTTGTTTATACTCATGCCCGTGTTTTTCACGGAGAGTGCGCGCACGAACGCGTGTCTTTATTTATACTCATGCCCGTGTTTCTCACAGAGAGTGCGTGCATGGACGCGTGTCTTTATTTATACTCATGCCTCATGAGAAGAAAAATTGTGCAAACGGTGAACTTTATTAAATTCTCGTTTGCGCGGGCAAGCAGTTACAAAAGGCGGGATATCGACCACTGACCGCTTAAGGACGGGAACCGTCGCCGCTACCGTCGCCTGGTGATGATGTGGGGCACGGCGTGGGCCTCTACTACTGGGACAACTTGTCGACGGGGAGCGCCGGACGCTCTTCGGTGGCCGCCCGAGGCCTCCGCATTCGCGCGCCCGACCTAAGTGTGTTGGCGATCCTTGCGGCACGGGCCCCTGGTGTCGAGCTCTATGCGCCGAGCCATATCCTAGTCACCGTGGACGGTGATGATGGCTCGCGGTCCAGGGAGCTTCATGCATAGGAAGCCGTGGTGCGGAACTGCCCCGAGAGAATTTAAGGTTGGCCGCCCCAATATAGCATTGTAAGGGTACGGAATGTCGATGACATCAAAGGTGGCGTCCTCGGTCCTCACGTTACCGTGTTGGCCGAAGGAGACTTGGAGGCATATCTGACCTAATGCCCGCAGAGGTTGCCCTCCGAAGCCTTGCAACGGGATGCCGGAAGGGCCCAGCCGACTTCGAGGTATCCCCGTCTGGTCGAAGGCCGCGACGAACAAGATATTCGCGGAGCTTCCTCCATTGATCAGGACGCGTCTGACCTCGCATCCTGCCACAAGGACCCGGACGACCAGGGGATTTTGGTGGGGGAACTCCACACCTTCCGCATCAGCGGGCGTGAACGTGATTTTGTGTTGTGCCCACTCCGGTGGCGCTTGCGCTGGGTATGCCGCGACGTGGTGCAGCCTTCTCGCATAGGCCTTCCGCTGCCGCGCCGAGGCGAACTCCAGCGAGGAGCCTCCGGAGATGACGTTTATGACCCTGCGCTGGGCTCCTTCCGGAGCTTGCAGCTGCAGGAGGTCCTCCCTAGGTTGCTGCACAAGGGCCTGAATCCGCAGGGGGCCTTCTTGGGGCTGCATTCCTTGGTCTTGGGGGTGTTGGACGTGGGCCACGACAGGCGCGCGTGCCTCCGGGTTTTTATCTCTGGCGACGCTTTGCCGGAGCGCTACGATGGTGACACAGGCCCGCGTGTTGTGGTTGCCTCGGCCGTGGACTTTGCACCACTGCCCGTGGTGCTGGTCGTTGTACTCTTCGCGGGCTCTGTCATCGTGACCTCGTCCATGCCCCCGGCCCAGGCCACGGCGCCCTCTGCTGCCCCGACCAGCGGAGGCGTTGTCTTCGGAGCCGCCCTCGATGTCGAAGACAGAGCGAGGTTTCCTAGACTTGCGCTGGTTACGCTTGGGCCTATCACCCGGCGAGTCTTTATGTTGGATATCCTTGCGCTCGGGGGCGTCCTTCGACTGCTCCTGCTTGCGTTTGCCTTTCGAGGAGCCCTGTTTCGGCGATCCCTCGTTCCTTGCCGAGCCTTCCGCCTGATTGGTGTCGGAGTCATCGCCGTGTCACCGCCGCGCGTCCTCTTCCGCTCTGGCATACTCTTCCATCTTGTCGAAGAGCTTCGCGACCGTCTTAATGGGCTTGCGCGCGTTGTACTCGGCCATCAGTCCCGGGCGGAGGCCTTGTATCGCTGCGTTGATGACAATTGTTTCGTTGACGTCCTTGACCTGGCAATGTACTTTCACGAAGCGTTTGAAGTAATCCCTAAGCCTCTCCTCAGGTTTTTGCTTGACTGCGAAGAGCTGGTCCGCATCGACGCGTTCGACGTAGTTTCCCTGGAAGTTGTTGTAGAGTCGATCGCGGATCTGCTCCCACGCGTGATGGACTGCGGCTCGATGGTGAAGAACCACGAGAGCGCCACCCCTTGTAATGCGAGGGGGAGTCCCTTGGCCTTCGTGGTGTCGTCTCCGCTGGCGGCTTCGATGGCGGTTTCGTACACACGTACGAATTCCCGCGGGTCTGTGTCACCTTTATACGCCTCGATGACACTCGGGAACTTGAAGTCTTCGGGCCATGCCGCCTGCTGCAGGCCTGTGGAGAGTGGGGACTCCGGGTCCACGCGTCGTAGTGGGACGCGACTGGACGTAAGAGCGTCGCGGCTATCCGCCCTCTTCGGAGTGGGCTCGGACGCAACCACCGGCGGGGCGTGTTGGCTCCGAGCCTCTTGTATGTCTCGTATGGCCCCGCGAAGGTCTTTCAGCTCCCACTGAAACACGTTGAGGGCCGCCAGCAAGGCGGTCTCCACCGTGGACGTGGTTGGGGCCATCGGTACGCTCGCGCGGCGCGACCGGGACGGTGGCGACCACGGCCTGCGCGCCCAGGCTGCCCGCAACGCTGTCGTGGAGGACCCTAGAGCTGGTGACAAAGCCCGCATCGTCGCTGGGACCGCTCACCGCTCCTGCGCTGGGTGAGAAAGTGGACGCGCCTGCGTTGCCACCGCCGGGGTTGGTCGTCAGGGCGGCGGGGTCTGGTGGCGCGGCGACGGTGACGGTGGCGGGGTCGAGCGTTGCGTCGCTGGTGGCGGGATTGTTCGTCGCGGCAGTGGCGGGGTTGGGCATCGCATCGCTGGTGGCAGGATTGTTCGTCGCGGCGGTGGTGGGGTTGGGCGTCGCGTCATGAACACCGGTGCTCACAGTCGTCACACCCACGCCACCACCCGTACCTGCAGTTGCTAAAGCCGAAGCCCTGGTATTGACGCGAGATTTCGCCGCTTCCGCCTTCTTCTTCTTCGCCGCCAATGGTGAAGCTTTCTTTGGTGCCATCCTCCTTCGAATCTGAAGGCTTGCTCTTGTCCTCCCCACGGACGGCGCCAACTGTTGTGGCTACGGACCAAACAGAGAGAGAGAGAGTATGGTAGTGGAGAGTTAGGTGAGTAATGGCTTAGGGTTTTTTCCCATGGCCTGTGTTGTATATATATGTCCACATGAGGAGTACTTTTACCATTATACCCTTACATCCGAGTCTTCCCCTTAGGGGTACTTATGTCGTTATACATGTCCCATTTTGGGCCTTACATTCCTCTAACAGGCCTACTGGGCTTAGGTGGGGGCCACCCCTACAACAGTCACCAACTAGCTAATTTGTACAACTCAAAGAAACACAGACATTAACACTGGTAACTGCACAAGCACAGGGAAAGCCTTCACAAGCATTGATCACATACACACACATAGACATTATCCTAACAGCACATTGATGCTAATCAATCTAACACATATAACCACTTAACAAAGCTAAACAAATATCACAAGTGACAAATTGACAACTACTACTAACACACAAATAAAAAAACTTTAACAGGAATAGAGCAAAAAATTGCTAACGGAATACTACAACTACATTACCAACATATCACAAAGGAACAAGGTTAACATACAGGACCAATTCCACTACTAATCACTATTACAAATATCATTCACATGACCAAACAAAATAATACCTAGCCAAGAGCACAATTACACAACCACTGATCACATTGCATACATCACAGTTCACATCTTACAAACACATTGATTAACAGCAATTAAGGTGGACATTAATTACAAAAGGTAGGAAGGTAGGAGGAATTGGGGATTGGAATGAACCAATGGGAGTAGAAGTAGCAGAGGAGTGGTGCCGGCGGTGGTGTGGTGGCGATGCAGAGATGGTGGCTGTTAGTGAGGTAGAAGATGAACAACGACAACAGTCAAGGTTGGAGGAGCGGTCAAAGTTGTCCCTTGTGGTGGCAGCTCAACTGGAGAAGGGCCGCAGTCATCGTCAGCCATGGCATGGTGGAAGAAACTGGGCGGCGGCTCTTGGCGATGGAGGAGATGGTGGCGCATGGGTGGTGGAGATGGAGAGGTGAAGGGGTGGTGCCTCGGAGAAAGAAGGGTGTGAGGGAGTTGGTGGTGGTGGCGCAAGGCAAAGGAAGAGCCAAGGCGGCCACACAAGGAAGAAGGCATAGTGGTGTGATGGTGAGGATTTGGTGTGGTGGCCGATGAAAGGAGGCAAGCAAAGAGGAGAGGGGCAGCCGTGGATTGAAGGCTCGACGCTCGGTGGGGAAGTAGAAGAAGGATGCAGATGGCGTGGCTGCCGCCGAGCTTGGGAGGACTTGGTGGTGGTAGTGGACTGCGGTTGAGGTGGTGCGGTGTGAGGAGAGGGAGGAGGCAATGCACGGTGGAGAATTGGGGGTGGCTCTCCAGCAAGATGGCCTGGCCTCACCTGCAATAAAAAAGTGTGGAAGGGGGAGGAGAGAAGAAGGCGGCAAAGGGAGAAGTGGAGATATGCAAGCTGGGCTCGGTTGCCATTGTGTTGACAATGATTTTCAACTAAACTTAAAACACAAATAAATATATCTAAAGTATATAAATATATATTCATCAAATTAACAAATTGTGCTGACGGATAAAATCCATTACAATATAAAATAACTAAAGTTTAAATTAAAATTGCCACGACATACATGGGCCAGGAAATTGGCTAATACTCCATCGACAATAAGTAACCACGTTGTGTTGACCATGTTGGTATATTTCGACCACATTGGTTCAACCACGATGGTTCAACCATGATGTTATAACTGTGTTGGTTTGACCATGTTGGTTCGACCACGATATGCCGACCACATTGTGTTGACCATATTGTTTCGACCATGTTGATTCAACCATGATATGTTGACCACATTGTATCGCCCATGTTGGGTTTTGATGTCTGTATGACTTCGGCTGAATTTATAGACACAACAACAACGGCTCTACAAATGGAAGATGGAAATCAATCTACCATTGATGAATTGGAAGAAATCAATATTTGAACGCCTGACAATCCTCGTCTAGTTTATATCAGTAAACATTTATCTAAGGAAAGTAAAGAAGAATATCATAAATTTCTTTTCATAAATAGGGATGTATTGGCTTGGACATATGAAGAAATGTTAGGGTTGGATCCAGCAGTGGCAGTACATTGACTCGCTGTACAAGAAGATGTTCCACCTATCAAGCAACCACAAAGGTGGTTTCAACTAGACATACTCCCACAAATACAAGCTGAAGTTGACAAACTCATAGCAGCCGGGTTTATTCGGGAAGTCAAATATCCTAAGTGGCTTTCCAACATTGTTCTTATCAAGAAGAAGAATAGGCAAACCCATGTATGTGTAGATTTTAGAGATTTGAATAAGGCATGTCCTAAAGATGATTTTTTTAATACCTATCTCTGAAATACTTATTGATGCTACTATGGGACATGAAATATTTTCATTTATGGATGGTTTTTTGGGTTTTTCGGGCAATTGTCATTCCGAATACCCAAAGGTATATTCTATTATAAGATTATGCCTTTTGGACTTAAAAATGCTAGTGCAATATATCAGCGAACCATGACAATTGCCCTTGATGGATGCACATCATCATTGAGTGCTACACAGATGACATTATTGTAAAGTCAAAACATGAAATAGATCACTTAAAACATCTCTCTATGGTTTTGAACACCTTAGACAACATAATTTGAAAATAAACCCAATGAAATGTGCCTTTGGGGTCTCTTTTGGGAAATTTCTTGGTTTTATAGTTATAAAGCATGGAATTGAGATTGATCCAACTAAAATAGAGGTGATTGTTAAAATGCTGCCGCCTAAAAACCTTCATGAATTGAAGAGCCTCCAAGGCCAGTTTGCATATATTAAGATATTTATCTTAAATTTATCTGGGAGATGCAATCCTTTTTCTTGGTTTATGAAAAAAAAGGTGTCCCTTTTCAATGGGATCAAGCATGCCAAAATATATTTTTTAGATATAAAGAAATACTTAATAAATCCCCTTGTCTTGAACTCACCAATTAAAGGATGACTGCTAATTCTTTATACGGCAGCCACTCCAACATCACTAGGTGCTCTTTTGGCACAAAATAGTGATGAAGGAAAAGAAATATCCTTATATTATCTCAGTCGCACCCTTGTGGGGGCAGAATGCAATTATCTAGACATAGAAAAAAATATGTCTAGCACTGGTATTTACAAAGACAAAATGCGCGCAGACGAGCGCGGCGCCGCTCAAGCTCCCTTCCCACGCGCGCGGGCTGAATCCTTTGCAGACGACTTAAATACGCGATGGGGCATTGTAAGCGGCAGAGTGGCCTTGCTGCCACGATCCGCAGAGATCCAACCCCACGTCGCACGGGTTCGTCCGCTAGAGCACATTGTGCACCTCATTTCGATAGCAGATCCACTTCGATACATTTTAAATAAAATGGTCCTTTCAGGGAGATTAGCTAAAAGGGCGATGTTCCTGTCACAATTTGATATTGTATTTGTGCCACAAAAGGCAATGAAAGGGTAAGCTTTGGTAGACTTTCTAGCTGCACATCCTATTCTGGATGATTTTCCTATCAATGATGATTTACTAGATGAAGAAGTATTTGTCACATCGATTGCCAATTCAACATGCAAATATATTTTGATGGTGCTTGTCGAAAATCGGGTGAAACTGCATGCATCATCTTTGTTATGCCTAGTGGAGGCATAATTCCATATTCATTCACTTTAACCACGGCAATTTTAAATAATTCTGCCGACTATGAAGCTTTAATTATTGGGCTAGAAATAGCCTTAAATATGTGATTGAACACACTGTCGGTGCGTGGTGATTCCCAGTTGGTTAGTCATTAACCAACTTTAAGGGACTTACATGGTAAAGAAAAAGGAATTAATGCCATATTTCATGAGAGCAAAAGAGCTTATGTCTATGTTCACTAACTTAAGTATGCAACATATTGTTAGAAGCCAAAATGAAAAGGCCGATGCACTAGCAAGTTTGGCAGTTAGCATATCATTAAATTCTTATGAAACAATGGACGTGTGCATAGAGGAGCGGAGAGTTCTGCTAGTATTCGCCGAGGAAGAGGAAACAACATCCTCTATAACATTGACAGTGGATGTTTGTGAAATTGAAATGGGAGATTGGCGGACTCCATTTCTTGATTATTTGCTCCACAGTTATCTACCTCTCAATTCTTGCGAAAGGACTAGAATCTGAAGAAGGTCAGTCCATTACACATATATAAATAATACACTTTATCGGCATTCGTATGATGGCATCCTGCTGTGTTGCCTTGCTGGAAATGATGTGATGGAAGCATTGAGGTAAGTGCATGCCGAAGTTTGCTATGCACACCAATCTGGTCTCAAACTGCATTATCAATTGAAACATTTAGGTTATTATTTACCTACAATGTTCGAAAATGCTGTGAAATTTGCAAAAAGGTATCATGAATGTCAAGTACATGCTGACTTCATCCATCAACCACATGAGCCACTGCATCCCACTAGCATGTTACATCGCCCTTTGAAATGTGGGGAATGGATATAGTCAGACTAATTCAACCGCCATCATCCAAATGGCATAAATTCATTCTCGCAGTGACCAACTATTTCTCTAAATGGTCAAAAGTCATACCATTAAGAGAAGGTAGAAAATGTAGAGCATTTTAGAAGAACTCATCTTATAAATCGCGTTGGTGTCCCTTGGAGAATTATATCCAATAATAGATCACCATTCAAAAATAGATAGATTGAAAAGTTGTGAGCAAAATTTAAAATAAAGCACCATTTTTATACAGCGTGCAATGCAGCAGCCAACGGACAAGCTAAGGCATTTAATAAAACCCTGTGCAAATTATTGAAGAAGGTGGTCTCAAAGAACAAGCGAGGTTGGAATGAAAAGCTGCTCGAAGCCTTGTGGGCATATAGGACCATGACACGCACACTAACTAGAATGACTCCTTACTCCATGGAGGAGAGGCAATCTTATCGTTGAAAGTACAAATTAATTCTTTAAGAGTCGCTATACATGATAAACTCTTAGAAGAGGAGGCCGCTAAATTATGATTAGAGGAATTAAAATATCTTGAAGGAAATAGACTTCAAGCATTACAAAATCTAGAAGCGTATCAGGCTAGAATGTCACGAGCTTTTGATAAGTGCCTCAAAGAAGGCCATTCAAAGAGGGAGATTTAGTTCTCGCTGTTATTCGCCCCATGAATATTATACATCAGATGTAAGGAAAATTTGAGCCTAAATGGGAAGGCCCTTACATCATAAAAGAAGTTTATTCTAGTGGCGTGTATAAAATTATTTCCTTGGATGGTGAATATTTTCCACCACCGATAAATGGAAAATTTCTAAAGTGTTATTACACCTGAAATAGAAAAAAGAGCTCCAAAACCTTACGAGTCTAAACTGTGGTGCAAAAAAATCGCTCCAAAACCTTACAATCCTAAACTATGGTACAAAAAATAGCTCTAAAGCCTTCGCCACTGGTGAATGCCAACTCCCTAGCTACCGCTGAACTCCAAAATGGAAACCCCCAGACACTAGAAACCCACTCATGGTTGTTGATTGATGTTTCGACCATAGATTCTCCGATCGTCCCATCACCTGAAATCTCCAATCGCTCCCCTACTTCAACTCTCCAACCGCTCCGCCGCTTGAAGTCTTTGACCACTTTGTAGTTGAGAGAAACTTCAACCGCGCCGCTTCAAGTCCTGAGCAGCACCACTCGGATGCCGTCCGATGCTTTTAAGCCACTCGTACACTATTCGATGCTCTTAAACTGCTCGAATACCGTCCGATCTCCTAAGTCACCCAAACACCACCCAAACCCAACAACTACTCGAACATCGTCCAATCTCCATAGCAACTCATACACCATCCGATCTTCATCGACTTCGCATTCGCTACTCGAACTACGCTGTGGTTTACGACCACACGGAATACTCAGTCACAGTAGTCACACTCGATTATGACCACGACTTCTAGCTCCACAAATACCTTTCTCGTGAGCAAGTCTTATGCCATCAGAGATCACCCGAGTACTCGTAGAGTTCTCCGAGTACGTAGCAACAACCCAATGAATAGTAAACCCGTGATGAATAGTACCTAGACCCGTTATAGTTCATGAAACACTAAAATACATATATACAGCTATTTTGATCATTTCGAACCTGCCTATCCATTCCTCAGCTCCGTTTTCCCATACCAAACTCCTAATCCCCAACCCTATTTTATTTGACTTTCTGGATTTTATTTCTTTAATTTATTTCTTTCTTCGTAGCTTAACCCTTCAAGCATGGAATTGATTTATTTTCTTTTGGTTTTCCATAGCACACGATGCTGAAGATCAGCTAGTCCAGGAAGGAGAAGCTTAAGTACAAGCATACGACTCGGAAGAATATGAAATCATATAATATATTGATCTGTAAGACAAGTCACATATCTTTGATTATGTTGAACCTACATTCCTTTAATTATTTATTTATCAATATTTTTATTATGTTATTTACGTACTGTTATTTCTTATAAAATAAATATTTAGAATGTCATGATATTAGTCATGTCCTACTAACTAGGAAAGCCCTATTTAATTTGATGGTTATATTCACCTTGACAAGACTTAGTATTATTATAAATACTATTTAAATAATCATGGTAGATCAAGAACTCAGCTGTTTTATACTACTAAGAGATTTTGCACTTGGCCGTTAGAATTTCAAAAGTTGTTTTAGGATAAGAAAATATCACGAAAAGTTACTGTTATTTTGTGTTTAAATATGTTTACAGATAAAATTACATCCACAAATATTTTAATAAAACCACTATATCCTCATCTATTGAAAATCCTTGGCAAGTAGTTATATAGCATTTCCCCATGTGACTTGTTAAGTACGGTTAGTTGTACTCAGTCTTACTTCATTTTCGACCAACACAGAGATTGGAAGAGGAAAGGATATTTTACGTTTTCGTGTTAGGGTTATGACCGCACTCAAGCGTTCCTGTGGAAATTTTCTTTGGATCTTCTGAGTGTAAGTAAATTTTGGGCTTGAACGCCCTTAAAGATGTTAAAATTGACCGTTAGGTCTTTATTTTAATCAAACTAACTTTTAAAATGTTCATAAGGAGGCGTGATACTTCTTCTATCCATAACTAAACTTCTAAACTGTTACGGAAGGTAATGACGTTTCTGTTTCTAGAAATAGAGGCATTACAGGTAAGTGCGTCGACGTCGCTAGTTCGTTCTACTCGAGCTATATCCCCTCCTTGGCCCCTGAAGATGGATACGCGTTCAACATAATTTTGTCCATTCGGGTTCCAGTTTCCTACTCATGAGGCTCACCAAAAGCACAGAAAACAAAACTTCGTAAGCTGAATTTGCTCTAAATTTTCGCTCCATCTACCTTGCACACCGTGCGTTTTTTTCCCTGTCGTGGGCTAATTCCTTTTCGTCCATTGTTGTCTTTCTTGTGGACTCATATGTTTGATGGGCTGCCTAAGTGGCTCTTTTACTGAACGTTCTTCTTCTTCCTCGACATGTAGCCTTGAGCCGTTAATGCCTTTAACGCTTTCATGATGGGCCAGGCCTGCTACGCAAATTTTGCCGACGTCAAGCCCACAGTTGTGCTTTTCCTTCCTTTTTTCCCCCTTCTTTTAGTTACTCACTAGTCCATCTCTCTAAAAAAAACCTCCTTCCATCCCTCAATATAAATCCCTCTTCTTAGGAAATATCATTCTACAATGTAAATCCATTACAGAGATTAAAGATATAGTTATTGCAATATTTCCATGATATACCTCCCTTTAATGCTAACAAAATGAATGATTAGATAGTATGTTATTTAATAGGGATATATACGGTCTAATAATATATTTTTATATTTAGCGTCTTCTTGGTTTATACGTGTAATGGTCTTTAGATTATATTGCGAGACAGGAGTACTCACTAGTCACTCCTAAATACTTTTCGGCCGCTCCTTTGTTGAGTAGTTTTTATTTTTACTCACGAGTTGATCTAGACCGTACAATATTGTCTAATTGTTGGATGACCACCTGTAAAAAAGTTGATAACACCAGTAGGTTCATACAGAAGAAGGAAACCAATTTTGCGTCTTTTGTCCCTTTCAGCTTGATTAAAATGAAACTGTTCATCTACTTAAGAAACGCCGGCAGGCAAAGTGCGTTATCTGAGCAATTTTGTTTACACTGTATGTCACATGATCCTTCAACAACCTTTGCGTTTTTTTTTCCTCTCTATCTTTTTTATTTCCCTTCTGGAAAGAAGTCTAGATTTTGGATTACCTAGCAACATAAAAAAAAATGCTTACACGATAATGTTCTGTGGAACAGTCATCGATCTGCAGCCTGTGTGGTCCAGTTTCCGAAACATCAGGAGCCACACTTTTTTTTCAGAGCACTCTGATCACACATTCCACGGCGTGCCGTCTAGGTCGTTTCTTTGGTTCACATGAAGCGACACCATCGAAAGTGAACGGCGGAGGATAAATGTCCAGCGCAACAACTGACAAAAAGCTTACTGGTGTAATGCACGTGCTTTACTATAGACTAAAAAAATTCATACTAAACCAATATATTAAGCTGTTGTCATCAGCCTCTGTCTACATCGCCCACCCGGTTGTGCCATGGTACTCGATCGAACTCCACCCTAGCACGTGTTCATGCCTTCGCTGTAGTATTCAATGCGTTCAGCTCCGCCCGCCGCGGCTCATGTAGACTAATCATAGACAACTTAAAAAATGTGAAATCAAGTATACCCAAAAAAACAAAGGTATCAATGTGAAACAAAAATTTTTTGGTCACTTCATAGCCACTCTAGTCATGGGAATAAATAGGGTTTTGAAAAATTGAGTCGTGGATTGAGTTGGCTTGACCAAGATCAAGGGATATATGTTGCATGAAACATGTTTTGGCTAACGTGGATCAAGTTGTGAAGAACTTTGTGCTTGAAAATGATTTCTTTGTCTTTAGATATGCAGGGTCGTTTGGAGTAACCGTGGTCAACAGTGAGAATCGGAGCTATGCTCATGGAGGAGCTGAGACCCAAAATGATCGAGGATGCTAGGTTAGATGGTGAGCTCAAGCATGTTACAAGAAAGATAGAAAATATTGAAGGTGAGTTCGAACGGCAGGATTCACCATGTGGCTTGAACGGTCCAAGTGAGCTGTGATTCATGGAACTAGGAGGGGAGAGACTTGGCGATGCGTGGTAAGCTAGTGGTGCACCTACATGTGGCAAGCATGGAAATTACTTACAATGGGAGATGAAAACTAGGTCAAGGAAAAATATTTTGGTAGTTTGACCAAAATATCGGGAACTACTTTGGATCGAAACCACGGCGTATGTGAGGTGCTCGAAAGAGTGGTTTAGGTCAAGGTGCAGCCACCATCAGTTACAGTGTAATTTCAGCCAGCTACAGTAAAAATTCAGCCATAAGCCACCAAAATTCAGCCCAACTGAGCACCACCAAAGGCTAACATTTTAATAAATTCAGGCTTATGCACTTTGAAAAACGTGCATAAGTGAATATGTGTGAATAAAACTCATGTGTGTGGGGTTATCATGTTTTTTTCATTGTGCTACGTGGATAGTATCCACTAAGAGTTAGAGGTGGTTGATTAGCCTACCTATAAAAGGGAGTTGAGATGGAGACATGTTGTGATCCATCCAACATATCTCTCTTGTGATTTCATGTCTAGGATTAGGGTTTAAGAGTTGAGTGCCTTGTGTGCTCTTTACCCTATAAGGTGGAGTGGCTATAAAACTTACCTTCTCAAATAAGTAATATATCAATCGTTGTACATATCCTTGAGTCTCTCGTGTTTTGATTGATATGATATTGTTTTGGTTGGTTTGATATCTCCTCTTCCTTTCTCTTGATCTTGTTGTGCCAAGGAATTGTAAGATATGAAGATTTTATCTAGGAATCTATCTCCACCCATCGAGGCACTTTGATAGTAAGTTCATGAGGAAATCCGTTTTTGCTTAACTTTGACCTCTTCAAGCGATTTTATGATCCGAGGGTTTTTGGCTTGATTTTTTCGGTGTTCTAACTTTCTGTGACATGTGGGAATACATCTAGACCTATCTTGATCATCACTCACCCACGAGCAAGTCGTATTTACGAATGTTGGTTTTTGATCAGTTTCGATACAACCTTCTTTCAAACTGAAAAGATCTCAACTTTAGTCATGATTTCCACGATTATTTGTTCGAATAGGTTCTTAATATCTTAGAGAAAATTCCTGTAAATTTTCATATTATTTGGATCTATAGATCAAAACTTCCATCAATTTTGGTTTTTAAAATAGTGCTAAAAATACTATTCACCCTGATTTTACTATAGCAGTGGTAGTACCACAATTACTGTAGCAGTAGCACCACAGTTACTGTAACAAGCGGTAGCTCCACAAGTTCAGTGGTTGTAGTTCCATTTTTGCTGATTTATCTTGCGTTTTTAGTGTCTTGAGTCGCTAATTTTTGTGGTGGCTTTACATCCTAATCTTTGTAGCTCTGTAACTATTGAAGTGAAGGATTGATGAATATTTGAAAAAAAATTGATGAATATTTGAAAAAAAATTGAGGCACCATTCACCCCTCTTTGGTCCTACACCACGGCTTAAGATTTTTGACTATGACTTATTAGTCTAAAGAATAGTGATTACTGATAGTCTAAGAGAAGGAAAATGCCACTTAAAATAAAAAAGAACAGGCTACTTGTCACTCATCAGATTTGTTCGTTTAGACAATGATTTTCATTTGCTCGTTAGTATTAGTAACGCAAGATTTCTGCATACTCAATTTCTCCAGCTATAATATAGGGATGTTGAACTCTTGGTTCAGGGTCTGTTCTTTTTTGCTGCGGTTTGTGATTTTTAGACTGTTTGTACGAGAGATTATAGAGTAACAAAAATTCACGTGCGGTTTTTACCGATATAAATGAAATTAGTAAAGTATGTACTACAATTAACTAGTAGATCCTATCTTGAAAAAAATACTCCATTTAAAAGCTAGTTACCGTAGAAAAGCCGAAAAACAACTTTTAGAAGCTGAAAAGAACAGGGCCTCAGGTTGACTTTAGATTGACTAAGATGGATTCTGCCTCCCAACCGTCAGAGGTTGAAGAACGTGCTGATGCAGGTGGTTTGACAAAAATTAGAAGTCGGGATACAAAACGGTCGAAAATTGATTCTAAAAAGTTGGTGTCAAAGTATACATACCTCCACCTAGTCTCGGTTTGTAATTTTTAGAATATATATATATATATATATATATATATATATATATATATATATATATATATATATATATATATATATATATATATATATATATATTCCATCGTCTTTGTTTATTGGATTTTTCACATTAAACTATGTCTCTTATTTTTTTTCAATTCTTTATATTTACGGTGTGTTTTACAACAAGTGGCATTAGAATTCCAATTTCAAAACTAAGCTGCTGCCGCAGGGAGAAGGTGACTCCCGGGGGCAGCACCCGCGCGGCATGATCAAGAGGACGTCCAAGAGAGGCACCAATGGTGACACCCGCTCAGCATCCGTACGACATACAAGGTGGCACCTGAACGCCCCCCAGGAGGCGTCTATCGTGCGCGCGACATCCAGGCAGTATCCAGAGCGTCCGGATTCGATCGGGCGTGAGGTCGTCCCTGTATCGACAAGAAATCGTCTTCTGCTGCTGCAAGGGACGAAAACAACTGCCGAAGCCGCCTCCCGTTGCCGACGGAAAGCGCTCCTGTTCACGTCGCGTGGAAGGAGGAATCCACGTCTGTGTGTGCCAAACCGAAAGCGAGACGAATATTCTTTCCTTCGTGGGCTTTTAGCCTGCAACCATCAGAGCGAAGTACGAAGTTGAGTCGAAGTAATTCGACGCAGCAGCTTTCGATGGAACTAAGATGCTTCTCGGTTAAACTAAAATAAGTTAGATTATAGCTAAAATTATATTATAGATAGTTAAAATTAAATTGTAATTGATAGTGCCTCATTTGATGTAACTAAATTTAAAAAATTTAAAAATAAAAAATAGATTAGCCTATTATAGACAATGCAAACAAATACGAGAAAAAAGAACCGATAAAAGGTTCAAAAAATCAGAAAAAACAAAATTTAAAAATAATAAATAAAAAACTAGAAACTTAAGTTAGAATAAACGAAGCCTAAATTGGAAGCTGCAGCATGCTGCATTCACGAAGAAGCGGCCAAGCATTAATTTCGTCTGCCAGCACACCTCCAAGGCAAGTTGCACGACTCGAAATAACAAAAGTCTATTCAGCGAATTTGGCTAAGTACGTATGGAAGCATACTAGGCAGGATATCTTGCGAGAATATTGTTTCGGGTACACGGTGGTGTACCAAGGATATTCCAATCTTATTTCACGTACACAACAATGTACCAAGCATCGACTCCGTTTCACGACTCAACTCCCTATTGAGCATCGACTCGCGCTCTACCTCGGTGACTATTCCAGCACCAGGTTTGCTAGCACCATTGCTCGTGCCCAACACTATGCCCTGGTATCGTACTACATCATTTCTATCGACGATCTTGTGCTTTAGTCGATCATTATCTTCCATCAAGAGGCTGTGTCATTAGCTCTACATATTTTTTATTGAAGGTGGAGTTCATTGCAATATAGGCTGTTGTGCGTATTACTGACAGCATCTATGTAGGATTAATCATTGATGATTTCTTCAATGATCCATTGTCTTCTATGAGTTATGCAGCAAGATCCACAAATATAGAGTGTAAGATGGAGCTCAAGTTTCCAACATAATTAGGGTTACATTTGATCAAAGAGACTTTGAAAAAAATTAATGTCAGTTGAGGGAACAATTGATTCACTGTTCGATGACACCCTAATGGCAACTACATAATATTCTCTGAAATTTCTTATTCATTAGTAAAGGTTATACTTCAAATATAAGCTCAAGATAATGGATTTAAAGTGCAAGAAGGATTTAATTATCTACACAGATGCTACAACGTTTGGTATTGCAGATGCAATACGTTCTAGTTGTCACAGCTCAATATTAGGGATCCATTACATAGATTGTTTTTATTTTTTTGATGGTACACGATTTGCTTTCATTTGGATGTTCTTCTACAGGAGCAATTTTCAACCACGTCATAAATTCAGTTACTTTATAGTCCGCAGGGTAATGTACGTGATGATCACACATGTAAGTTGATTTTCAATGGGTATTGTTTGCCGAGTTATGTGTTCCAGGTGAAACATGCAAAAAGTATATGAAATGAGTTCCTTACTATAATTATCCAGTACTACAGGAAAGCATATAGAGAAGATTGATCTGTTCTTACTCATTGATTAGTCTATCGACTTTCAATATATAAGAATCATTGATGGTGAATTATGATTTGAGGAGATTTGGTTGCGAATCCACTTCAAATTGAAGATTGTTGAGTGTGTGATCCAAATCCATCTCAAGATGGAGATTGTTAAAGTATGATATGAATTCATATATGTGCCAAGTAGACACTTATGTTAACTTCATCTTGGTTTTATAATCTTTTAGAACTCTTGTTTCCTAATCTATATATGTATTCCTGTAGTCACACAGTTGAGATACGTCGAAGTTCCTCGTACGTGTAATCTCTTCTCATATAGTGATTTTCATCTTTGTGCATCTGTTTTTTTTCAATGGTTTTCTACGTTAAATTCATGTCTCCCGTTCTTTGGATCCTCTATATTTGCCGTATATTTTATAACAGTTGGTAACCTCAATTTCTCACGTTTAATCTCAACCTTTAATGTTGCGATCGAACGAGATGCAAAAAATAAAGTTACTATTCAACAGCTACAGCAGAGGATCCCCTCCATCCATAATGCTGAAGCTATTCCTCTCCTTCTTCGGGTCATGCCTGAAACTTCTCCGGAAAATGTCCAACCAAAATACCGGACCTTCATTGCAACAAATAGTACGAAACATGAACACTTTTTTTATTCCCTAAAACCTGGCAAGACGTTCCAAGCCTTGGCACCTTCCCCCTTGCAAACCATGCATATATGCAGGTACCTGCTGCACCTTCTGTTCCAAATAAGAAAACCCCGTTCGGCTCCCATTTTCTATAGCTCATGACACACAGGCAGTGGAGCCCTAACATAAGCTTGGGACAACCTGAACAGCTGAACTGAGGTCATTCATGGGATGGGACCAGAGCAACACTGGGAAATGCATCAATGGCCATCCATCCATCCATCCATGCATGGCACAAAAAAGCACACTGACCCCTGACCTTTGCAACCAGCTTCTTCTTGCAACGCCGCACGCCATTGCCATTGCAACTTTCCCTGCAAAAAGGTTGATAGCCATCAAACAGAAGCAGGGGGCTAGAGCAGTTGAGGGGCACCACATCCTTGTCTCGCTTTTGTCCCGAAAGAGCCGAAAGAGGTGAAGCCCACCTGTCCCCCATTACAGGTGCTTGAGGAGGTGAAGAGCAAAACGTGGTGTCCTCTCAACTCTCGTGCGTCCAACTTGTCACTCGCGGCGCGTGCACTCGAAAAGATTGCATGGGAGGACGGCTAGCTGCTCGGTCTCATACATTTTGATGGCGCGTGGAGCCTTCTCCCCTGCGCTGTCTTGCCCCCACTACCCGCTATCATTTCATCCTCTTCAAACAGTGGCAGCCATTATTACTGATTACTGAAGGAAATGTTTGGGTGTGTTGTTCTGAAAGCTCAATTGGGATTTTTTTCGGAAGAGCCTTAATTTGGCATCAATTAGTGTTGTGTTGTTAGACTAGACGCAATCTTAATAACAATTCAGATATCAGATACAATACTTCTTCAAATCTACCATACGTTTCCCTCGTTGTAGACCGTTCTACAGTTATAATTCTGGACTCTTTGAGAAAGAAAACTAGAATTTCTGAAAGCCAACTTGAAAGGCAAAAGTACATTCATGCATATAAAATGGCATGAACTCTGACCTGGCTAACATGCCGTCCTGCGTCACGTTTGTCTGCTAGTGACTTGATCAATGATTGAAGGAAAACATTGTGGATTGGCGGCTTCAGTTTTAGCCCTAAAAATAAGCTGAATTTTGGATTCATCTCGGACAAAGCGTCCACATGTTTGAATTACATTAGAGCGTCCTCAAATCTGTGTTGTGTCGCCTCAGATTCGGATTAGTTTTCTTGTCATGTAACTGAGAAACTAACAAATCATCGACAAATGTGCTTCCAAGACTACATCGTACGCTGTGTAAATTATTTGGATTCTTTATTTGCATCAGCATCTGACGTGAATTGACCCGAGATTGTGCCATAAGAACCGAGCTAATCATGATTGTTCCAAATGGCCGCAACACTGACCATTTTGTGCGCGCTTATGATTAATCTCTATTGGGGAAATCTCTCGATAACCACACAGGATTCCCCACAATCTCTGTCACATAATCATGCCACATGTTTGCCTTGCTCTATCTGAATTCTGAGCCGCCAATTATCTTTTTGTGTTTGTTTCTCAAGACTTAATCCAGATATGCGGTATAATTTTCTTTTTTAGCGATCAATGCAGTATAATATTCTGATGGAAATATAAGTAATATTTTAATTTCAGATTTTATTAGGAAACAAATATTATAAATAACTAGTGATGCATAGCTTAATACTAACAGCAGCATACAAATCATTTTGTACTTCAAATATATGTCAAAACAAAATTATATCAGAATCGATCGGATACATGAATGACTTACAATAGGGTTTGATGAAGAATAGGAAACAACATATGCTCGATGCGATGCAGAACGTAGATGAAGCAGCGAAGCGAGCGGTCGCGCAAATGTGCACTACCCAGAAACCATATTGCCGCCCTGTCATGAGCCGGAGTAAACACCACCAAGAAGATGGCTGGATGTCGTCGGCGTAGAACAAGAGGGAGAGAGACTAGAGATTTAGACGAGGAAGACTTTGATATTACTCTGGTTCATTGCAATAGCATGCGGTAGCCCTCTTATATAGATGAGCTCCCCCTAACAAATAGAATCTAATCACAATCATATCTCTAACAGATATAGTAATGGATGGCGTCGGCGTAGAACAAGAGGGAGAGAGACTAGAGATTTAGACGAGGAAGACTTTGATATTACTCTGGTTCATTGCAATAGCATGCGGTAGCCCTCTTATATAGATGAGCTCCCCCTAACAAATAGAATCTAATCCCAATCATATCTCTAACAGATATAGTAACTAAAATCATATCTCTAACTCTATCTCTAACATAAGGAAACTAATCTCTAACTCAAATAGAAACCAATCTCTAATTCCTTATAATAAACCGGCTGGCCTAAGGCCCACGTCTATGACACGCCCTAGTGTAGTTCTTCACAGTAGCAACAGCTCAGAGATACCATTTTCCTTCTTCATGGTGCACGCCGGAAAGAAGAGTTGACAAAGTTTAGACGGTGTAACACAACAACATAGATTTGCAAAAGGAAAGAAAAGAAATAGAGGAGACAATGATTCAGGGCTCTCTGCTCTAGACGTCTCTAGTCATATATATAGATGTAGACTGTGAACTAGCATGATTAACAAGTCATTTACCTATTGGTAACTGACATATTTAACCTGTCATTTATCTATTAGTAAATGTTTGTCATCAACATCTAATAAAGCCTCAAATTTAAACATTTGAATCACATTCAAACAAAGAGAGATACACGGTTTAGCAAAAAAAAATAAGATAGACTTGGTCTGCCAAGTAGCGTGTCAAGTCATAAGTCACATGACTTTTTACGCAAAAATACTCAAATACGCGCCCGTATATATTTAACCAAAGTTCTCATATCATTCATATGCCATGTGTCACATGTATTAAGGAGTGACAAATACTTCACCTTATAAAATAACTTCTTTTCACTTAGCTAAATAATATGATATTGAACCATACATGTTTTGGGATTATAGGAAATGGCCTCACGCTTATGGGGACCTATTTCTAACATACTCTACTAATTAGTAATTTATATGATAAAGCACCTGACTTGTTCTGATGAATTACGTGCACGATTTACCAAACTCTTCTTCCTCTGAAAAATACAATCAAAGACAATATAGAAGTCAATAATCACATATTCTTGCCTTGTCCCCAAACAAATGCAATTCACCTGTTCAATCTTTCTAGAAAGTCCTCTCCACTGTATGGATATTGACATGTGGAGTAAATGGATTGAACATCAAATGCGGGCAAGATGCCATTTATGACAGAAGGGAACATTTCTTTCTTATTTTTCCTTGTCTGTGCGACATGGAAGTATCAAACAGTACTACTGTAATATGATGTGCCCATAAAAAAATAATTCGAGAAGAAGGTTTAGAGATATGTAAACAAAGAATCGGTCTCGTATTTTTGTTTTTAACACAGGAAAAAAAACTATAGATCAAATATTTCTTGGAATTACTTCAAGCACAAATTCATCTTTGCATAATTTGTTCAAGTTGTACTAAAGCAAAACTTTTGTAATAATGGCCTCATGTCGATGAGGTAGATGAAAAAAACAAGATGAGATCAATCCGTCTAAATTGAAAAAAAGTTTTGATAAAATCAGTCTAAAGCCATCTTTAATTTTAAGAAACAACTGAACCTGAGCATGTTTTTAAGGAAGTACAAATATTTGAATGTACAATAAGATAGTGTCTGTTTTGTTAGCAAATTGGATGTACATGTCAGTGCACCTCAACCTGTTTTTAGGGAAGTACAAATATTTTTGTTAGTTTCTACACAGGAACCAATTCCACAAATCAACAAATGAGAGGTTTCAAAAATACAATTCCAACTAGCATATTTCTTACTGAAAGCATTGGCTAACATATATTTTAGAAGAGCTTATTTCATAAGCATATCCAAACAAGCTGAGTTTTTTTTCAATGACAGATTTCAAAGAAATTCAGAAGGAATTTTGCAGGGAACAATTTAATTGCTGCATTCTAAAAAATTTCATGTTCCAAAGACTCCCTAAACTTACTGTAATATTTAATACTGTTTGTATAACCATATATTTGATTGGATTCTATACTTTGAACTTTCATATGTGTCATTAACTTTTCTTTTTTTTTTAAGAACATTTGTATCACCTTTCTCCTCTTTAGAGTAATATGTGTGCAATTTTGCTTACTAAACCAATAAGAAGTACTTGTCTAGTAAATAGTTTTGATCAAGAATATATTGCATACTCTCTTTGTTCTTTTTTACTTGACATTTTTTTTACTTTTCATAGTCTCCGTGACGTGACTTTGACTATTACTTTTTTATACCTTTATATTAAGATATACTAATAAAGTTATAATATTATAAAAAAATATTTTTAATGACAAATCCAATGATAAAATATTTATATAGCAACCTATTGATGGTCAAATTTTAGGCAT
Source organism: Dendrocalamus sinicus (assembly GCA_036346575.1). NCBI lineage: Eukaryota > Viridiplantae > Streptophyta > Magnoliopsida > Poales > Poaceae > Dendrocalamus > Dendrocalamus sinicus. The sequence goes on along the minus strand of CM070658.1, from coordinate 12,536,874 downwards.
AGATTCTAGAACGTCAAGTAAAAAAATGGAGGGAGTGCAAATCTAAAGCAAAATTAATCTTTAGCTTTTGCTACCTTTTTTACAAATATCTCCTAATAGTTATTTTGCATACTAGAAATCTCCCATCTACTCAAAATCAAACGGACAAGAACTGAACAATTGAACAGATCAGTTCATGGTTGTCTATCCTCGTACTCATATTTTTGATATATGCATTCTAGCTTGTAATATTTCTCTCTCATGTTGTCGTGCTTGTCTCCTTTTTCCTTCTCCTTTGTTTAATCTCTTGCCCAATAAAATGATCAACATACACGTATAAATAGACACAATGACACCACAGAATAGAGTTGAGCACAGCCCACATCTCTCTCTCTCTCCAAACCCAAGAAACCCAAATGCAAAAGCAAAACCTAGCCATGTCTCCCTCTCTTCCTCCTTCAAACAAAGAAAGCAAGAAACCATATACGGCAAGCCAAGAAACCGCGCCCCAATGCCGGCCGGGCGGTGGAGATGCCGTCGACAACTCCGACTCGGCGGCGCCCGAGGAATTCGAGTTCTGTATACTCTCGTCTGGCGGGCTCGCACCGGCCGGCGAGGAAGCGGCAGCTGGCATGTGCGCCGCCGACGAGGTCTTCTCCGACGGCAAGCTCCTCCCGCTGCGCCTCTCCTCGGCGGCCTCGGCCGACGCGTCCGCCCTCCTGCTGCTTCGTTCGGACTCGCTGGACGGCGCCACGACGGCGTCGTCCACCAGCGGCTTCAGCTCGCGCTCCGACAGCCGCAGCGCGAGCTCCAGCAGCAGCGTCAGCCGAAGCACCTCGTTGAAGAGCGCGTCCTCCGACTCCGTCGGCCGCAGCCACTCGTCCAAGCGAGCCTCCTCCGACGCCGTGGCGCCGCCGCGGAGGTCGCTGTCGAGCAGCCTGTTCTATGCTCACCCGAGCCCGTCACCGCGCCCTCCGCCGCGACGGAGCGGCGGCTCGGCTGCGTCGGCCGAGCGCCGCAGCACCGGGTCTGCTCCACCGGCCGCATGGAGCATCATACGCCTGGGCGTCGTCGGCGCCCCCGAGGTCTACCCGCCGCGCTTGGTCGAGTCCAGGAAGGCGGGCGCGGCGAGAGGCGGGAGCCGTAGCGCGAGGTTCGATCAGCCGAGCGCCGCCTCTAAGGAGGCGGTGGCCCTGGAGAAGAAGCTCACGTTGGGGTTGTTGGGATCTGGCCTGGTGTGCAATTGCTCGCCTGACGCCGTCGAGCCGGTGGGCTCGGCGGAGGCAGCTGCGGCGGCGGCGAGGCGGAGGAGGAAGAAAGCAGAAGAGAAGAAGAAAGTAGGGGTGAAGAGTGGACAGAGCACTGTGCGGAGGAGTAGGATTCTTGAGTGGCTGGAGCAGCTCTCCATTGCCAAGGACAAGAGCGTTGTGTAGAGATCATCTGTTTCTTTGATGGTTATCAGTATGACTCTGCAAATATTTGTGACCTTTGTTCCTTTTCACCATTCAATTGGTTGATTAATGATCTTTGAGCAAGGCTCTTCATTTGTGAAGATTACGACCCTAATTAATCTATTAGATTCCTTAATATCCACCTTAATTTTTGCCAATTACTACGGTTTGCATGTCTCATGCAGGACTTGAAAAGTTGGAATTTGCATGCTTGTGGTGGTAGCAGCCTAGCAGGAGGGCTATGGGAAAAAAAAAAGCATGTCATCAATTTAGCACAAAAGAACGGCTTGGAAAGAAAGACTTGAATCTTCTATCCCTTTTCTCGTGCACCGACTGAAACATGGAGCTTAATTACAAGCCTATTTTCATGTTGCAATACAGGACCGGTTCATTACATCAAATTGGAAAAATTACCCACTCTGGGGTTCAGAAAATTACTCACAAATTTACCCAAGGTTCAACCAATTAATTATGTGGAGCTATGTATTCTGATCTCTAGTCCTGGTCTGAGCCCGACTGATCCAAGATTTGAACTTCTGTTTAAGTAAGGGTGGACTTTTTTTTTTTTTGTATTGGGCACCTCTAGTGTGTCCTCATCATGATGAATGTAGTGTCGTAAGACGATTGCTAGCCTGTCCACACCTTATAACCGTATCATAATTTGTGAGTGCCATCGCACAGTTGAGGATACAATTCTTGTGAAGGTAAGAGCAGAGGAAATGTTGATTGAAGAGTAGAGTCGTGGAGATTTGTTTAGAATGATTCTAAATATTGTAGCCACCGAATTAAAAATTGCTTCCCAGAGGGACAAGGTCGCATGGTCCGGTCCGGGGGCCTCTGTTTTCATTATGAATGAAAATAAGTGGTCTATGACATTGTGTTATGTACTTGTGATTTCGTTTTTTCCGAGTAAAAGAGAGCTCTGTGTATTTCTGATTCCAATATTATATATATATATATATATATATATATATATATATATATATATATATATATATGTTTCCTCCATATATATATATATATATATATATATATATATATATATATATATATAGTTGGACATCCGTCGCCTACCCTGAGTCACCTTGAAATCGAGCTCCCCACCCTCGACGGCAAGACCCACAAAGTGGTTGAAGTCGAAGCCATGGCCGAAGGGGGCCGTGGTCGAAGGGGGAAGTAGTTGACGTTGAAGGGTCGTGGTCGGCAAGTCCCAAAGTGGTTGAAGTCGGCGTGGTCGGTTTGGAGCCGTGGTCAAAATCCGGGTGAGCCGGGTCAAAATCGCCGGCGGCAATCGAGCGACAGGCACAAGCGCACCGGAGGCCTACCAACGTACGACCACCGGCGATGGTCGACCGCTCCTGACCTACGATCACGTGCGATGGTTGATGGCTTCTAACTTACGACCACGAGGTGTGATCGACACTTTTAATATATGACCATGAGCACTGGTCGTTGTGTTTCGATTTACAACCACGAGGTGTGGTCGATGTCTTCCGACTTACAACTATGAGCGATAGTCGATGTGTTTCGACTTACGACCACGAGGTATCCTCAATGGCTTCTGACTTACGACATGAACGATGGTTGTCGGCTTCCGATGTACAACCATGAGCCATTATCGAAGGCTTCCGATTTAGGACCACGATTGATCGTCGATAACTACCAACTTACGACCACCAGCGATGGTCGATCGCTCCCGACCTACGATCACACGCGATGGTCGATGGCTTCCGACTTACGACGACGAGGTGTGCTCGAGGATTCCCGATCTACGACCACAAGGTGTGGTCGATATCTTCTGACTTATGACCATGAGGTGTGATCGACGGCTTTCGACTTACTTGACGGATTTAAAAACTTTTAGAATATGTTTGTATGCATATTTTAAAAATTTTTACCACCCATGAGTTGTAAAACATATAGTATGATAAATTTTAAAAATCCGTAGCAACACACGGGCATTCAGCTAGTATATATAAGACGCCGAAATCAGACACCATGGTGTCTGGGCACCAAGGCTCCCTGCCTTTGGATTGCTTTTAGATGCGTGCAAGTGTAATAATATATAATATATCAGGATAGAAAGTCTCAATCATAGATGAAAAGTCTTAATCATGGATGAAATGTCTCAATGGTGCCCCTGTTATTTATTTTACACACACACACACATACACACACACACATATATATATATATAGAGCTTTCGTCATTTTCTTATTTATTACCGGAAAATATACTCCACTTACGAATTGGCTGTTCTGTAAATATGTAGCTTGAGAACACACCAACACTCTAAGCGTACACAATCAAACAAGATTATGAGCCCAAAGTCAATGCATGTTTCATTCAAACAGTATTTGTCGTGATTTTTGAGAGCTAACGACGTTATCGCGCACGCTATTAATCTAGAAATGACAACTGCCTGCTGGTGTCCCTTGTTCCTAGCTAGTGACTTAGGGCTTGTTTGGTTAGTGCCTGAGCTTTGTTCCTGACAAAAAGTGATATCTGGACGTAGTCTAGAATATTGATGATTTTTGGCTGGCCAGGCATGAATGAAGATGTGTTTGTTTGGTTAGTGACCTCGGCCCGAACAAAGTGTAAAATTTAAAAAGAATCATGTTTTGAGAACGAGAAAGCGTAAACCACGAAATACGCTTCTCTAACACTATTTTAACAATCCCACCCACCCTTCCTTCCTCCTCATCCATCCCCAAGCGTGGCAGCGGGAGCTGGGCGAGCGACTATCACGGAGGCGTGAGAGGCGGCGACGGGAGTCGGGCGACCGACTGCAATGGTGGTAGCACGAGTTGGCATCGGCAAGGTAAAGCCAGGCGAGCAATCGCGAAAGTCGATCTTGGTGAGGCAGAGCCAAGCGAGGAGGTGGCGGAGGCGCACAAGGTGGCAACGGAGCCGTGGGGAGGAGGCGGCGGTGGCGCTCGACGGAGTGACAAGGAGGAAGAGGCACTCGCTGAGCGAGGTGGTGGTGGGAGCCGGGCTTAGCATCGGTGAGACAGAGCTCAGCGTCAGTGTGGAGCGACAGAGGAAGATGAGATTAGAGGAGGAAGATGATGAATAGTGGTGGATAGCTCGCCTGGCTCCCAGGCATTCACACTACTGTAGAAAAGGTCATTATAGACGGTTCAAAAATGTCATCACAAACGGTTTCGTGAGCCGTCTGAATTTATTGGTCAGTAATAATATATGGTCATCATAGATGGTTTTTTAAAATAATCATCTGTGATGTGTATTTATCACAGATGATTTTTAAAAATAATCATCTATAACATTTTACATATTATAGATGGGTTTTAAATATAACCGTCTGTGATATTTACATATCACAGGCAACTAATAGAAAAACCATTTGTAATAGTATTAATCATCATTTTTGGTTTTTCATATCTTCCCCATTTATTGAAAACAGTACATATATATTTCATGGTAACAATAACATATGTAGTTTTGCACACCCTACAATTTAAATAAGCTAGAGATAAATTCAGATCTCATATCACACTTAGGTTTCAAAGAGCATGAAGCAAATCACACACTTGAAGCCTAAGTGTGATATGAGATCTGATTTTGTCTCTAGCTCCCTATATCATCTTTGGGTTTCAAAGGGCATGATGCAAATCACACACTAGATCCAGCGTGTGATTTGTTTTATGTCATTTGAAGCACAAGTGTGATATAGAATTTGACTGTATCTCTACCTCATTTAAATTATGAGGTGTGAAAGACTTCATATGCCGGTGTTACCATGAAATATATATGTACTGCTTGCAGTGCATGGAGAATATATGAAAAACCAAGATGGTAATTAGTAATAGTAATAAGTGATTTCTTAGTGGAGGTTGGTGATATCTGAAGTAAAAAAATAATTTTACACAATACACACCAAGTATATCTTATAGAATAAGAAATAAATTAATATTCATTCCTTATTCTATAAGATATACTATTAATTCATTCTTTATTCTATAAGATATATTTGATGTGTGTTGTGTAAAAATATTTTTTCTACTTCAGATATCACTAATTTGCAAACTGTTGTCATACGAACCGGGAAGCTAAAGTGGTAGAAAGCATTAATAAGTGGTATTCTTATCTTGGTGATGAAGGCACTCTTGGAGGCGAGGAATATAGATAAACCAATTATCTCTCAATATAGATAAAGTATTCAGGTCATTTAAATATGATAATATGCTAAACTGTACAAGAAAGTGGACGATAATAATCTACATAATGCACGGAATTAATATTTTGTTTTGCTCTCAGCTAAGTAGTTGCTCAAGAGTTAAATCTTGGCCTTCTCTACTCTTGTCAATAGATCGGTAATCAGAGTGCCTATCCCTTCTAAATTCTGTTAGTTTATTAATCTAAATTACCTCAGTATAATGATAGAAATAATTGCAGTTCTAACCAGAAACAAGTAATTGAGAAATGCAACTGCAGTATCAATAGAATTTCAGCAATATTCAGAACAGGACAACAGTGAGCAACAATGAACAAATGTATATAACTAGCACAAAGCAATAAACTAGTAGAATACTTCTAGATAGTTACAATGATCTCAAGTTTGACAATTTTTCCTCATCGAGCAATCTCAATACCCACAATCTATCATGCAAAGTCCTCCTAGTGCTAGTATTATTCACAAATTTTAGAGATAATAAACTGATTTCAAACTAGCATGGAAAAGTTATGCACAATAGTAATACAAGAATGCAAAAGTAAAGCTCACTGGATGATGGTAATCCAAGCCATTGAGAAGGTAGTAGGGGAAAGGTTCGTGTGGTGAGCTCTTGAGTTCTGTTCGAATCCCCAGCTCTTCTATCTGGATTTAATAAAAGAGGTCGAGACTCACAGATGGGGAACAATGGCGCAAGGAACGGTCCCTCTGAGCCTTCCGCCTGAAGACCAGGAAGAAGAGGGGATGAGGAGCATGCCAGGGAGGAGGTGGCATGCGAGGAGAGAAGGCGGCCAACTCAGGGGAGGAGGTGCACCAGGGAGAAGGCGATGTGCGCAGGGAGGGAGGCGCTCCAAGGAGGAGGAGCCGTGCTCAGGGAGGAGGTGGCTGGCTCGGGGAGGCTGAGTGCTCGGGTAGGAGATGGTTGGCTCATGCTCAGGAGAGAGTTGAGATATATTAAGCCTTGAGTGGGGCATGCCAAACCCTAGAGTTTGAATATAAAATAGGTTGGACACATCACAGACGGTTCTTACTTAGAACCGTCTATGATAATTAACATCACAAATGGTTCTAAATTAGAACCGTCTGTGGTAATAAACATCACAAATGGTTATAAATTCATTCTTATGTACATAAATACAAATTCATCTATACATGACACATTCTTATATACATAAATGCAAATTCAGTAATGCCTCAGAAAATGCCGTCATTTTGTTCTACTGAGACCATTTACATATATAGAAGATAGTAAATACAAATTCAACTGCCCAGTCGCTTCTTACAAAAGGTTAAGAAAGTAGAAACCTAACTGCTTCGAAGGTTTTCTAGTGGCGAAGGTAGCATGTTATCTCCATCTTCAAAATTTCATAGGCGATGTGGTTGGCATCGGATGGTTCAGGATCATCACCGAACGAAGCCCGAAATATGTCTACCCACTGGCGCACTCGTTCGAGTGTCTCCCAAACACTCTCTGACTGAACAATCAAGTCAAATTGAGCCCATAGGATCCTTCCTTTCTTTGAAGGGTCTCGACAAGGTTGGCTCGGTTGCTTGCCGCCTCGAATAAGCACTCCAAGCGATAGTAAGCCTCTGCAACTTCATTGTGGAGGACCATGTCGATGGCGAGGTTAGCTCGTCGGAAGCGAGAGACTAACCGGAAGACGTGGCGGAGGAGAATGTCAAGACGGCGAAAGGTGGCCTTCAACTGCTTTGGTAAATCCTCGGACATACGAGTGAAGGCATTGTTGGCACAGTGTCCTTCCACAATATCTATCAGCGTACGACCAACGAGGTGCTTGTACAGGATGGCTAGGTTGGCCATCAATGTCGGCGACAAGGAAGAGGCCGCTGGAGCCATTTGTTTGTGATTGAGAGTAGATATGTGTATCAGCGATGTGGGGATTTATCTTCAGTACATGGTGGATAATCATTTTTATAAATTCGGCGCATGAGACGAAAAGACGTATTGAGGAGCCGAAACGATGAGAGACGCATCAGGGAGACGAAGCGTGCGTCATTCATGCATATGAGAGATACATCATAGACGGTTTGTATTAACAACCATCTATGGTAATATCACAGACGGTTTTAATTAAAAATCCTCTGTGACATATGCAATTATCATAGACGGTTATTGTTAATAATTGTTTGTGACTATTATAGTTGGTTATTAACAAGAACCGTCGATGATAATTCCGTATCACAGACGGTTCTAGCCATTGCTAGTAACACATATGCTCATGCTTGTAAAATCGTCTGTGTTAATTACAACACAAATGGTTCCCTATGAACTGTCTGTAATGAAGCGTCCTATATAGCCTATTTTATAGTAATGTCATTTTCAAGCACATGGGTCTAGCGTCCCAACCTGGACCAGGCAAGCTCCTAGGACGGCAACCAAACACACCCCAGACGCTCTCAATGGAAGCTCCCGACCAGGTAGGTAGGTTGACAGCCAAACACTCAATAAAAATAGATAATAAATGTAGTCCTAGCTTTCTCTCAACTTTATTGATCGTTAGGATGTAATGTACACTGACCTAATCTCTACCCTTTTTATACAGGGAGAGGCCTATGAAGATAAAATAAGCAATGTAAGACTAAACTATACTATGAATCTTTAGCACTAATGGGCTAGTTTAGAAAACAGTGTCCACATATGATATATATGTGTACAAACAATTGGTGATATTCACATTAACTCATTCTCTTTAGAGTTGTGTTTGGATGGGTCAGGAATTTGAATTAAAATCTCGGTCCTTAAATTAGAAAAGCAAATTTTTTAAAAAATATCTCATTAATCGAGAGAAAAAGAGAAGATCTACCCACTTATTTCAATGGGCTAGATATAACAGTGCAGATTGATCACTATTATGATTGTTACATTTGTATAACAAATATAACTATATTTTCAAAGGCATTAGAGTTACAAAACAAATATGATATGTTGCAAGGGATCCTATGTTGCAATATCTAGCCATATAATTATGGGAAAAATTCCTCTAGTTTATTATACAACAAACTCAACATAAATATATTTAAATTACACATAAAAAAGGCAAAAAAAGCATGCATATGTGAGTAGGAATTAATGGAGGCGGCTCAGGAAATACAAGTGTGGTATTTTTGGATCACCCAAGATGGCAAGAGGTTACGTGCTGACTGAAACCACCACCCTCACCTCACCTGACCTGATCCGACCTGACCTGAGAGGTCTCCTGTTTGCTAATCCGTCTCGATGGCGACGCCGATCCGCTTCGACTTGGGAGCATCATCAGCGAATCTGTGTAATATTGCCTCATAGTTGCTGAACGAGTCTGACGCTCGTCTCTGCTTGTCTGGAATAAACATTTTCGTCTCACTCACTTCGACTTGAGTTTTCGATTTTTAATTCATTTTTCACTATTCACAAATATCGTCTTTTGCTAAACTTTTGGTATTTTGAGCTTTTTTACCGGTTTTTTTTCCGTATTCGTTTGTATTGTCCGTGATGAGCTAACATATTTTTTTCTATTTTTAATTTTTTAAGATTTAATTACTCTAAATAAGCCACCTTCGGTTACAATGTAATTTCAGCCAGTTACAGTACAATTTCAGCCATAAATCACTATTTTTTAGCCCAACCGAGCGAGGCCGAATTTGTTCCATGTATGACATGTCTGACGATTCAAATTTCTTCTATCAGTTTATCATTAGTGATCTTGCTTTTAAATTCAGCAGCCGCACGAGATAATTCAGATGATGAGCAAGGATTAACCGTTGGTTGCCAAAAAAAATTCCTGATCAGGGACTGGACAAGGATTAAGGGCTTTTTGGTTTGCTATTAAAATTTGGTAATTTCAATAAAATCTAATGTCCCACATGGACAATCCAAGGGCAAGAAAATCACTCACTAAAATTTTGGTAATACCAAAATTTGGCTTGATCACTATGCAAATAACTTTTTTTTTGTCAATCTTTGGCTTTGCCTTTGTTTTGGCTATGCCAAAAAATTGGTTTGGCTCACATTGGCCATCAACCAAATATTTAATGACGTCTAGAATTGGTAAGAGTACTCACGTGTTTTGTGGGGTTGATAGTACCTGATTTTCCTGACCTTTGGATGTTCATCAAGATTTGTGCTCAAAATGGTTAAAAAAACACTTCTGATTCGGAAAACTTTCAACTAGTTCGAAAACTTTTAGTTCTAAAACTTTCAAATGATTTAAAAAAACTTTTGATTCAAAAGTTTCACTTGATATTCAAAACACTTACAGTTGATCAAAAAAGCTTTTCATTCGGAAAACTTTCAAACGATTCAAAATTTTTAACACAAAAATTTGTTATTTTCAATTAAACTATTTAAGAAATGAATGAATTTGGGGAGGGATTAGATCCCTTGGATGCTGATACCATGGTCTAAAATTTGAGTACTTTCTAACAAAAGAGTACTAAGTGCTCCTAAACACCTCTAATTTGAAACGCAAAATTTGATGCCCTGCTCATTTCGCCTTGAGTTTTTAGTTTCTGATTTATTTTTCACTATTCGTAAATTTCATCTTTTCTAGCTTTTTAGCTTTTATGAGCTTTTTTACCCATTTTTCCGTATTCGTTTGCGTTGTCCGTGATAGGTTAACCTGTTTTTTCTATTTTTATTTTTTTAAAATTTAGTTACGCCAAATAAGCCACCATCAAATACAGTATAATTTCAGTCAGTTACAGTACAGTTTCAGCTATAAATTAGTTTATTTCAGCCCAACCAAACGGCACCTAAGTTTGGTCGGTTTATGCTCAATTTGCACCATTGTAACACGTTTAAAATCCTGATTAGCGAGGACTATACGAGCTGTTGTAAGTACTGCTCTAGACGCACGCAGCTGCTTACTTAACCAGTGCAGCTGGCAGAAGCCTTCTACTGTTTCGATTAATTAGCTCATCTGCCTTGAGCTAGATGATCGCTTCCTCCAGTGGATAACGGACGACATGGACAACTACTGAATTTTGATCTGCGTGCGTCAATTTTTAGGTCGTATGTGCCATCACACCGCACTACACCCAGAACATCGAACAAGAAACATGGATCAAGGGTGCCACACACTCGTAGCTTTCGTCTTTAAAGGCACTGCCGCGACGAGGATGATGCGTACGTTTGAGCAGACTTACGGCTCGTTTGGCACGGCTCCATTTCACAAGTGAAGCTATTTTTTTACTTCACAAGTGGAGCCGGGAGAAACTACTTTTTTCAGCTCCTTGGGTGGAGCTACTTTTGTCTCAGCAGGTTTTAAGGAACTCCTTGGGTGGAGCTATTTTGCTTTACCCCGTTTGGCACAAAACAGCTCTAAGGAGCTGGTGGTAGAGCTGTGCCAAACGGGACCTTACACACTTGAGTTGCTTTGGTTTGCACAACAGTTGATTAGCATGTGTTGTACTCGTACCTGTCGATCTGTCATACTCAGAAACTCTAATGTTCTGCGATTTACTATTTCAAAGTGCCGTGACTTCTAACTAAAATTACATTATAATATTTTTTTAGTTATTTAATTAAAAATAAAAAAATAAAACATAGCGTTATATCTCTACAATTAATACAAAGGAAAAAGAAAAAACTGTATTAAAAAGCTAACATATTCTAAATGGATTTTGGCTTCTAGAAACCATCGCTATTTGGAATGAGGAGGTGGTTTCAGATTTGCACTGGTGTACTCGCACACACATATAACATTCGTGTGGTTGGCAATAACAATATCTCAGAAGAGAAGGGAGCAGCGTCACACTGCAAGTAACATCTGAGACATTATTATCTCAACCAGTTATTATTAGTCCAATCGGTAAACCAACTATTACATTACGCCCCATCCAAAAAAAATTGAGACTGTATCGGGATGATGATGATTCGTAGTGAGTTCTTTTAATTTAAGGTACGATTGTGAATAGGAATACGTGAATCTGCTGTACATGAAGAGAGCGACGTGTTCAAGCAGAGAGATGATAATATGATAGTAGTTGATGCATAGTAATTAATAGGCAGAATTGTTTGGTCATAGTGACGACAGTTCTGAGGCAACAAGCAAATATCTTTTGGCTCCACAAGGGAGGCAAGCAACGCAGTCGTGTGGCGGTTTAGAAGAATTAGTAATGCGTAATCGGATAACTAACTCGATCGATAAGCATGTCGCTCACTTAACTAGGAAAAGTGAGAGTAAGGAAACGTGCAGGAAATTGGTCACTCGTAGCAATCAACCAAAGCACCGAGAGTACTATATGTTTTTTTTCCTAGTCGTGGTTCATGAGTAGTTAGTTTTTGACTTTTTTTTGGATAGGAAGATGACGAGATTCGTTTTTGACATTCATCGCAAATACCAAACAATGTTTAGGACTGGTCAAGCATTATGTCAAATTTTCTTTTCCTTTGATTTATTTAAAACTAACATCGGTCAACACATTGTACTTTAAAATATAAGTAAGAACAAAGTTACAATAGGACGTCAATTGGTTACGTGAAAGACTTACAATGAGTTTGATGAAGAAAAACAGAAGCATTGCAACATTATGGAAGTAGTCAAAATTAAGGAAGAAGTGAGCGGTTGGACAGATAGCGCTGTCCAAAAACCTCCCTGTCGCCTCAGGAGGGATAAATCTCAACACTAGATGAGACATAGCCAGCTGTTCTTCTAATTATTCACAAAAAAAGGTAGGCCTATGTATTGCGAATAAATAGGAATGAAGATAGCAATGGTATTGTTCCAAGACACTGTTATTGAATATTTGGACGCCGTTCGAACAGCAATTTTTACTTTTGGTGCAAAGGCTGCTGCGCGCACCTCCCTCGCGTGCTCCATTTCGTCTTTTTGGTTGGGAGGAGCAGCATCCATGCAAACGAAAACGATGCTGTTCAAAGATACATGTCGCTCCGTTTGTCACCTCGCTCGTGCCTTTGCTAGCTTTCCGGAGTAAAAAAAAAAAAAAGAGAAGTTGCAGGCTAATCGAGTGAAAACGTACGCAGGAGGAAGCACGAGCTAGTGACTAGCGAGAGATCAAAAGGAGGCGCCGTAAAAAAGCTTAATAAAAAGTGATAGGGAAATAGGTGACAAAAAGTGGCACTGTACAAAAAGCTTCAGAAAGGAGCCCGCTTTGTTTTGTTCAGTACCTAGGCTGAAAAAAATTGAAATTAGTCCTTTTGCTTGTCAGAGAGTTTACAAGGGACCATCATGCTGATCTTTCCATAACTTATTCACGATCTCTTGCACAATATTGCACGTCAGATCAGCAACAATATGTACGAGCATTTACCAACGATATCTGACTTTACTCTTTTTTTAACGACAGGCATCTTGCAGGATTCCGATAGGCCGGAAATGAACTGATTGTAGTAAAAATTTTGCGAAATTCTTGTGTTCCAATTGGCCGTTACTACCAGCCTACATTGACCTGTGTTTTAATGGATTACTCTTGAGCATACGTCTGTTAAGTAAAAGTGTGACACATATTAGCACCATGTGACTACGTATACTAGCTACTAGTTAAACAAAATAATCTGGGCACACTTTATCTTGTAGCGTTGCAACTATGTATAGTCATTACGGTTTGCTTTTTGGCGGAGTAAAAAGGCTTTGGCATTTCCAACGCGGAACGCTCATCATGCACGCTCCTATGATCAGCTTCTAAAGTGCGCTGCTCCCTCGAGCATTAAACATAGAGCATCATCATTAGCACTCCCCTCCCGCATTCCCATATTGTTACGACATGAAAAGCTACCGCAGCTGCTTCCACCGTGTGGCTAAGGGTCCATTTGGTTGGGCTGTGAGCTATAAAAAAGTTGCTGTGGGCTGTGAGCTCTGAGAAAGCTGCTGTGAGCTGAGTGCTATGAGAAAAGCTGAAAGCCGTTTGGTTGAAACAGCTGTGACCCCGGGCGCTACAGGGACCCCGGGCGGCGGGCGCGGCGGGCGCGGAGCGGAGGGAGCGGAGCGCAGCGGCCGGAGAAGCGCCGCCGCCGGGAACCCTAGCCGAGACCGGAGAGGCTGGAGCGGAGGGAGCTGAGACTGGAGAGGCTGGAGTGGAGCGGAGCGGCCGGAGAAGCGCCGCCGCCGGGAACCCTAGCCGAGACCGGAGACCGGAGAGGCTGGAGCGGAGGGAGCCGAGACCGGAGAGGCTGGAGCGGAGCGCAGCGGCCGGAGCGGAGGGAGCGGAGCGGAGGGACCGGAGAAGCGCCGCCGCCGGGAACCCTAGCCGAGACCGGAGACCGGAGACCGGAGAGGCTGGAGCGGAGCGCAGCGGCCGGAGCGGAGTGAGCGGAGGGAGCGGAGCGGAGGAAGCAAAAGCCGGTGGAAGCACCTCTGTACCTGCTGTGAGAAATGAACTGTACCCAAAGTAGCTTTCTCCAAGAAGCAGCTTTTGCTTCCACCCCTTTGGTTAGCTTTTGGCTTTTTGGAAGCAAAAGCACCTCCAGGAAGCAGCTTTTGCTTCCACCCCTTTGGTTAGCTTTTGGCTTTTTGGAAGCAAAAGCACCTCCAGGAAGCCCAACCAAACGGACCCTAAAAGTGTAACCTCAACACAATAAGAGCGTCCCTATCGATCCTTAATAAGTAATATCTATAGTATTAATTAAAATGTCGACACAATTAAACAGAAGAGAGAAATTGTATTTATGCAAGATATTATTTGGGCACAAAATTTAATAGCAAAACATTGAATCTAGCGAGATGAGTAAGAGGGTGAGGGAGAGAGAGGGAGGAGAGTTAGGTGAATTGGAAGGGTTATATCTACAGCTATTTTCTAGTGATGTAGAGGGGCATGATGTTAGTGATATGCCCTAGAGCCAATCATGGAAATGATTGTATCACTTCTATGTTTATGATCTTTTAAATAATATATTATTTTGACCCTTGAATAAATGTCTTTCATATTCATCAACAAGTATGTGACTTATTCGTGGAACTCATTATTCATGTTATCATGTTATTCTAATATATTCCTGATCATATATCATTATATGTGACAATTATGATTTACAGATCAACACATGTATTGATTGATGATTATGTTTCACAGATAATGTATATGAGATATCAAATCAATAATGTGGACACATGTTAAAGAACATGATGTTGGATTGACTCGCTATGAGACATTGCGGGAATTGTTATACGGCGTGCTCTTTTTGGTTGAGGCTTATATGGCTTTTGGCTATAGCTTGTGGCTTTTAGGCTATTCGTGCAAAAGATTACAAAGTAATAGAATTCATGTGTGGTTTTTGTCGATATAAATGAAGTCGGTACAGTATGTACTACAATTAACTAGTAGACCCTATCTTGAAAAGACACTCCATTTAAAAACTAATTACTGTAGAAAAGTCAAAAGTAGAAACCAAAAGCTGAAAAAGAATAGTGCCATATTCTTAAGTGTCATCAGTTGGTCTCATACATAGTGTATGTAGGATCCTTACACCTGAGATTGTCATTGTTTCCTACATGTGTAATAGTTTAATTAGTGGTTGCCAAACACTACAACGTGGCTGGGTGGTCATAAAAATATATTTCAGGTTTACTATAAAACATGACGAGGAATATGAGCGATCAAGATAGAATTTGCCCCTTCTATATAATAGGAGAGATATCTCTGGACCCCTCAATGTGTTAGGATTAAGGAAGTGTATGGCCATACCTGAATGTGGTTGAGTAGTCAATCACAACTGAGTAATCCACTACATATTTGAGTGAAGGATCGAGCTATTATAGGATGGTACGCTTCTCACCTTGAGTTCGATCTAGTATCATGGGCAAAGAAATCGGTACATAAGCATTATATAGGTTTATCTGATATGATATTTATATATGTTTGAAAGTTGTTATGTCCTGCTAGGAACCACTACCGATTATGACCCGGAAAGGAGTTTTTGGCCCATGGTCAAATATACATGAACCTATAGGGTCACACATTTAATGGACTGGAACAATAAGGGTCTAGATGATAGTCTTCGAGTGGGATACGATCTCTACTCATATTGGATAAAGATTTAGCTTGAGGCTTTCTGAATTGGATATGATATCTGATCGTATCGGATAAGAATCTGATTGGAGACTATATAAAGATATGTGTGGGGTCAGAGGGAGGTATTCCGAAACATACCCATCGAAATCCTAGCCACAACCACTCATAACCCCTGCCGTGCGTGCTGGTGCTGGTATACTGACACACGATGTTCCATTCTTGGATGTGTGGACCTCGGTAGAGGTGTTACTACGACTGCGGTGCTGATCCAGACGATTGCGAGGAGGAGATGGTTGGCCATAAGACGATTGACTACTTCCACTACACCAACACGCACTTCGTTGAATCAGTTGCTTCAACTCTACTTCCGCTGCATTATGCATCTAGTGGTAATGACCTATGATCTCTTACTCGCATGGCTTCATGGTTTACACGGTAAAAATTTTTAATCTATGCTAGTGTAGCCTACCTATATCCTAACAGTGGTATCAGAGCCATCTTATGTAGTATTTGATCTGGACTGATCGCATATAGTTGATATGTTGTGGTAGTTGATTGGATCTATTACTGGTCTGATATGGCAGCTTAGATTAGTTCATGTTATTGGATTTGTTTAGGCACTAGTTGATAAGATCAATTGGTTTCGACGGTAGTAGATAGGTTCGGAGGAGGTATGAGTTGATAGCACCAAGTTGCTGTTCTTTCTGGAAACCTCCCGCATCGATCAATGTGATTGATCAATGAAAAATCAAGCTAATTAGATTGGCTCGGAATTGAGTTAATGTAATTAATCTGATGAAAATTTCAAAGGCGATTTCGTGAATATGATTTATGTCCTAAAAAAATTTCCAAGGGTGCTGCCCCTTTGATCCCAACTCACTAACCGGCTAGCGGGACCGCAATGCTAGGTAATCGTACCACGCATTATAGATGTTATATATTCATATCACACGATAGAATTGGATTCTGCACATAACTCATTTTTGTAGGGTTGTGTGAATAGTATGGCCCATTGTGTATATGATGCATGTATGAGTTTAAACATACTGTGTGTAGGATCCTCAGACCTGTGATTGTTATTGTTTCTTACATGTGTACTAGTTTACTTAGGGGATGTGAAACACTACTCTGTGACTAGATAGTCATAAAGATAGCTTTTGGGTTTACTATAAAAAATGCAGAACAATATGAGAGATCAAGATAAATTTTGCCCCTCCTATATAACAGGAGAGATATCTTTAGACTCCTCGATGTGGTTGGATTAAGGAAGTGCATGGCCATGCCTGAATCTAGTTGAGGAGTCAATCATAACTGAATAATCCACTACAGGTTCGAGTGAAGAATTGAGTTATCATAGGATGGCATGCTTCTCACTTTGATTCGATCTGGTATTATGAGGAAAAGGAATCGGTAAATAAGTACTATATAGGTTCGTCAGATATGATATTTATATATGTTTAGGAGTCGTTATGTCCTACTAAGGACCGCTACTGACTTATGGCCTGGAAAGGAGTTTTCGGCCCATGGCCAAATATACATGAACATATAAGGTCACACACTTAATGGGCTGGAACGATAATGGTATGGATGATAGTCTCCGAGTGGGATACGATCTCTACTCGTATTGGATAAAGATTTAGTCTGAGGCTTTCTAAGTTGGATACGATATTATTTCAGATAAGGATCCAATTGTCTATATAATGAGAGGTGCGAGGGCTGAGGGAGACATCCTGAAACACACCCATCGAAATCCTAGCCGCCACCTCTCATAACCCTACAATGCGTGCTGGTACTAGTACATGAACGCACGGTGTTCCATCCCCTGGACGTGTGGACCTCGGTAGAGACGTTGCTGCAACTGTGGCACTGATCAGGACGATCGTGAGGAGGAGACGATTGGCCAGAGGATGATCGATTACTTGCATTACACCGACGCGCTCTTCGTTGAATCAATTACTTCAACTCTACTTCTACTGCACTATGTGTGTAATGGTAACGATCTATGATCTCTTACTCATATGGCTTCTTAGTTTATGTGGTGAAAAATTTTAATCTGCGCCAGTGTAATCTACCAATAGCCCAACACATGGACATTGCTTTGCAATGTATTATTGGGAATACCCTAATAGTACTTCTTTGTTTCTTTTTATAAGGTGCATTTTGGCTAGGCATGAAGATTATGGAGGATATAAAACAACAAAAAGAGACTAAGGGAATGACCATGCTATCTATGCTATAAATATCTCGGAAATATGAGAGAATAGCTTATGAGAGATACCGCTTATAAATACAAGGGAGAAGATGTGATAAATAAGGGTAAAGAAGGGAAAACAACAGTAAATTCATGTACACGCTTTATATTTTAAAATAAAACTGTAAAAACTCTATGGCTTATATTTTAAAACTGAGGGAGTAATAGTAATCGCAACAATAACACCAAGCCGTCGACAACATAGCCCAGGTCTTGGCCCTGTTTGTTATCGGGAGTTTAACATTTTTCTGAACACCTGTGAATTAGAGAGTTTAATCCAGTCGAAGCAATTCAACTCTCCTAACCCAAAGTTTGGATATCACAATCAAAAGGTAAAATAAGCTAGCACTCTTAGGCCCAGTTTGTGGTGGTTGTATTCAGTGGCGGATCCAGGAAAATTTTTTTGGAGTTGTTGAAGTACCTTCAGCTCGATCTCAGCCCCTTCTACATTATACATCCATGGCTAAAAATTTAGGGGGGCTCCAAGGGTCCGGTAGCGGTAGGGGGGGCTCGAGCCCCCCCGCCCCACCGCTGGATCCGCCGCTGGTTGTATTGTGCTGTGATATGATGTGATGCAGAATATAGTTAGTTAGATGATTATTTACTAATTCTAGTAAGATTTTGCTTTTATGGATAAAAAATGTTTTCAACTAATTGTTAATATCCAAAATACAAATAAATAAGTGCTTTGAAAATTCACTGCAATACCGAACGGAGCCTCCATATACACTGACATCCTAGTATTTTCTATTATTTATGGCCCATTTGGAATTCAAAAATTGTGTCTATGTCATGCCCAATTGATTCCTACGGAACCGAAAATGTTGAAATTATTGAAAATATGTGTTTGGGATATGACTAAAGCAGAGATAGAGACGAGAGAGAAAGAGGCATGTTGCATTTGACAACTCGTAGGAATTTTCAACATGAAGTTTAACCCCATGTTTTTTTTTCTGCCAAAAAGTATAGGATAGAAAAGTTTCCTGCAAAATTCCTTTAAGTCAATCCTTCAAGCTAAACCATCATCATAGCACTTTTTCTTTGGATTACAATCTACAAAATTTCTTTATTTTTCCTACGTTCCAAAGGCCTAGGGATGAAAACAGATTGGATACAATCGAATAGTTTCAAATGCGCATTCATATTTTTAAAATGAATACGAATACAAATTTAAAATTCTCGAATACAAATACGAAACAAATATCATAACGGATACGAATTCGAATCGAATATGTACTTAATTCAGTCGAATACAAATATTCTTCTACAACTTCTTTAACAAATCTCGGTAGAACAAATTCCTAGAGGTTTTGCGGGTTTTCACTGGTTTTTTACTAGTTACCGATGATAGGCATAGGAAATTGATCGAATATGAATCGAATAGTCTTGAATATGAGTATGAATATTCTCGAATACAAATGTGAATATTTTGAAATACGGATACGAATATTCTCGAATATGAATACAAATATTTTCGAATATGTATTTTGACTACTATATTCCCATTTTCTCGGATACAAATATTAGATAAAATGGATTATCCATTATCGTTTCTCACCCCTACAAAGGCCCTTAACTCTGCTATAAACGAATATTGATTCTTAGAAGAAAAAAAGCAAGTTATCATATCTTTTTTAGTCAAATTTCTATATTTACAAATAAATTATTTCTGCCTGATTCACTGATGGCGTTGGAGATGGCCTAAGAAATCATATACATCCTCTGTTTCACAGTATTTGTCTAATTCCATTATGCAGCCAGCCAAAGGAACACTAAATAAAACGTTAATAAGAAATGGCCACATATGCCCCTATTAAATGATATAATACAACCACATAACTTTTTCAAAGCATTGAAGTAGGGGTAGAGTAAAGAAATATTACAATAACTATAATTTTAATTTCCTGAATGAATAAATATTTTGACCCTTTCAAAAAAATTGATAAATATTGCGAAATGGAGGGAATATATGATTTCACAAAATTTTGACACATGTTGCAATTGCATGGACGAAACAATCTAGATTGATGAAAAAGTATCAATTTATAGGGAGTGATTGGGAAGCCATAGAAGCAAGTTCCCAATGGTTTCGTCTTCTTTTGACAGGTAGGTATCAAATTTGTTGAAAAAGCCAGGCGATCTACTTTGAAAAGCCGGCACAAATGTGCCATGAATATTACTCGAAGTCAAATGGCAGCACACGTGCACCACCTTAACCTTCTGGGCCTATTGGACTACCGTTCATCGGCTCTTCGGCCCATAGCATCCCGGCTCTTCCCCCATCAGACCGGCCCAGATAAGACGTGAGTTTTCTCAAAACAAAACAAAAAGATAAGGCATGAGTAGAGGTCGCCAAATAGGTTATGACTACCAGACTAGTACACAGTCCGTTACTGTAAGCATGGCCCATGATGGAGTCATGCCAAGCTAGCCCGGCTCAGTGTGCCAGTATGGGCATGGTAGGGCACGACACAGGCCAATAGGCACGGTGGCCCGATAGACACGGTTGTCCCGGTCAGCACGAGTAGCCTGGTGGGCACGACCTGTTAGACACAAAAATTGGATCGTTAGGTACGCTTGGTCCGACACAGCACGGTGGGCAGGACCTATTTGGCATGAACGTGGCTCCTTTAGCATGATGAACGATTAGATTTTTAAATTTTCTAGCCGTTTGGAAGTTTAAAAATATATAAAAAATAAAAAAACTCAATTTTTTTATAAATAGGTAGCATAACCCCTTATTCAGTCACACTCAAATCTACAATCTCTTCTCGAATTCTCTTGTGAAATTTCGATATACTTTGTGATAATTTAGCAAAATTCAAAATAATTTTGCCAAAAACCCAAAATCCAGCTATAGTCAAGAAAAGAGATAACAATACTAATTTTCATATACTTATGATGTTCTTATTTTTCTTTGTTGTGATGTAAAATAGGCAATAGTGTAATTTTATATTTTCATTTTGCAGTTTTCCACATTCTTCATGGAAAAGTTTGACAATTTTCCTGTAAGTAAATACAGAATTAATTCGGAAGATTTTTCATCCTACGGGAATGAAACATCTCCATCTCCGCCTCAAATGACAGAGCAGACCCTAGTTGTACCATCGTCAAACTCTACAAGTGTCGTTGCATCAGCAAGCATTGGAGTAAAGAGGTCCAGACCCAGCACGTCGAAGCTATGGCAAGATTTCAACAAGATAATGAAGCGAGAGGAGGCTAGAGCTCGGTAAGATATGCTATTTGCATAATACGTCAAAGTAAATTGTCTGCAAAGTCTTCTGGTGGAACCAAACACTTGTACAGATATGCCCAAAGATGTAAATAAAAACAAGGTATACCAATGAGGCAGATGGAGTTGTAGTACAACCCTGATGGTATAATACGTAACTGGGATTATAATCCCGACTAGCTTGAGAATCTTTAGTCCATTTAATTGCTGCATAGGATCTTCTTTAAACTTTGCTTAGTCAGAAGCGTGTTCATAATCCTATATTTTCGCACATTTCTAGATAGACACCGACTAGAGATTTAGTTAAATACTAAAATAATGGTTGTTCTAAAATAAAAGAATTCTTTGAAACCTGTACATTTTCAGTGGCCTTGACCTCGTACATGTGGAGTGGTCTGTCTAGGGAGGATTATTTTAGTGTAGTTGCTCATTATGTGAATGATGACTAGGTATTGAAAAAGAGAATCATAGACTTTAAACTAATTGACATAGCACGCATGGATAAAAATATAGCAGAATGTATTATCAAAGTCATGAAAAATTTTGGTCTTACAAACAAAATTTTTACAATTATCCTGGACAATGTTACAGCAAACTCCATGGTAATAGATATTCTTACTCTGTTATTTAGTACATACGCCGAATCCTTCTTACTATATCAGTGATGCGCCTGCCATATTATTAATCTTATAATTAAATGTGGTTTAAAGATGTTGGATCCATATCTTCAAACTTTTTGTGATGCAATTTCTTTTGTAAATAATTCTAACTAATGAATTGTAGCATATAAGAACTACTACATTGCGATGGGTGTATATCCACAAAAGTACGGTGTGGACATGCTGGTAAGGTGGAACTCAACTTATCTCATGCTACAAAACATTTTACCCTATAAGCCCACATCTTCTGTTTTTATCCATACCCACTATCATAGCCATGTCGGCAACACACTATTGACTGAGTAGCACTGGTACGTTGATGAGAAGTTACTAGTATTTTTAGAATACTTTTATGAAACAACTATTATTTTATTCAGAGTGTGGCCCACACTGCACTGGTCTTCTTCTTCCTTGGTTCTTCAAGCACCGAAACAGAGGGGGCGGCAAGGTGAGACGCGCACTCCGATGAGGGCTTCGGTGGTGACAGGGCATAGGGATGGGCTTGGGAGAGCAAGGTGATTCCATTTTGGGGCTTTGCGATGGCTAGGGTTTACTGTGGACAACCGGCCGTGAGGTGAGCCTCATGGTGGTCGACCATAGCATAAGGGTGATTCAGAGACTAATTGGTGAGAGCAAGCTTAGATTAAGTATCTTCGCGGCAAGGGGATCGCTACGGTGAGGACGGCTCGAACTCTAAGGTTATGTGGAGGGTTGTCCACGACGACGGGCTCGGCCAGGCGAAGGGAATCATCGCTCATGAGCTAAGGGGTTAGAGAGGCTAAAGCAAGGCCTTGGCGATGTTCGTGGGGTCACAGTGGAGCTACAGACGGGGGTAATTGGAGAATGGTAGAGGGTTTAGTGAGATTTTATGGTGGCGACAGTAAAGAGGTCGCTAAGGTGGGAGAGAGATGGTTGGCTAGTGAGTTGGACGCCAATGCGAGGTATGGGAAGTGCTCGCAGGCTTTTATAGCCGCTATAAGGTGGTTTGAGTAGTGGGGAGGTCGACTTGGTAGTGGCTCATGGCTGATGGAAGAGGGTGCGAGAGATCTTGGCGGTGGTTGGCAGCCGCAGGGGTGAGGTTGACGAGTGGCTGGCACCTTGGTTTTGGAGTTTCCTCGAACGGTGGCTTGCAACAGTCAAATTTTGTAGGCGTGTGCATTGGGCCGGGAGAAGCGGTGTGGTGATGACAGCCAATTAGTGGTGTGGTTAGGCGCTAGCAGTGGCCGTACGAGGTTTGACGGAGTTGCAATGGCGTGCAGAGGCGAATTGCGATGGCGAACGGGATCATGCCCTGTGGAGTCGGTAACAGGGGTGAAGGCAGTGTTTCGGAGGGGCGCCAATAACTGAAGAAAGCATAAATTCGGAAGAGGAAAGTGCATTTTGGTTGGAGGCCTCCGAATTGGGAAAGTTTCAAATCCAAAGCAATTTTTTAAAAAAAGTTCAAAAACTTTTGAAATTCCGATGTGTTCCATATTTTGTTGCATTCTCATGCAAATCAAGTGTTCTCCTTTTTCCTATTTTAGAAATATTCCCTTCCTTTTTTTCAATTCTATAGATTAAAATTGTAAAGCAACATATAACTTGTTCCATGTTACCTTTTAATGATTCATTAAACATTTTTTTGTCTTTCAATTGACCGCCAATGTTCAACAAACATGTGCTGCAAATATTTGTTCAAGATGGGATAGTTTCGCAAGAACTTTCAGGTAATGATCTTATCTTGGTTCGCACATAATTTAGTGGTGTTTTTTTTTTGCACTTTGCACAACATGACTTCAGCTTTTTTGTGTTCTTTTTATTATTATTTCAGTGCAAAACCAACTAGAAATGAGGTTATCGGAATTGATTTGAGAACAATTACTTCCTGCATTTCTGTTATGGAGGGAAAGGTGAGAGACCTTGTAGATTCTTCATGTAATGCTTTCTTTTCAGCTTCTTTTTTAATTTGTTTAATTAAGCCAGTAAATGACTACAGAACCCAAAAGTGATAGAATTTAGAAGGCACGAGGACAACACCATCAGTTTGTCGCCTCTTATTAGAAGGGAGAGCAGCTTGTTGGAACTCCAGCCAAGCGTCATGCAGTGACCAACCCATAAAACACTTTCTTTGGTACAAAGCATCTGATATAGGGATGCAAACGGATCGAATATGGACAGATAATGTCTTTATTGTATTTGTTTTCATATTTTTTTCTCGGATGCGGATATGAATACAAATACGAATAATATCGAATACAGATACGGAGCGAATACGAATCGAAACGAATACGGTCACGAATATTTATTGGAACATGAAAAACCCTTTAAACTATACATCTAAAAACAATGAAAACACATAAATAATTTATTTTGTCAAAACATTAATGAAATCTAAACAAGCATAAGTATTTTTATCCACAATAGTCATACTATTGTACAGATTTTAAATCTTCAAGTGGCAGTTAATTTTTTCTAAAGTCCTAAATAATTCTTAATGGATTTCTACCATTTACATATGACTAATTAATTAATTAAGTATTTAAATTTGCATCAAAATGATTTAAACGGGAGTACATCAATTTAATCGGTACAAATTTTGATCTACCGACAATACTAAATTTATTTTTAATAAACATAAATATTTACTAGTGGTGTTTGTAATTTAATATGACTAGGGAACCTGATGCCTAATGGTAATGGAGGCTTACGGTTTGGTTGGGTTAGTGGGTTGGTGGCAGGGGAGATGAGAGAGGCTGGCTTGGGCTGGGCAATATTGGGCTGAAATCCCGGATATCTGTTTTCGTATTATCTGGATAATCCGTATTCGTATCCGTATTCGCCGGATATCAGACCTACTGTATTTGTATCCGTTTCTGACAAAAAAATCCTTATTTGTTTTCGATCCGAGAATTATCCGAAGAAAATCCGATCCGACACAATTCGTATTTATTTTTATCCAAATTGGTCAGAAACTATTCGATCTGTTTTCACCCCTAATCTGATAGGGCGGCGCTTTAACGACCCATAGACACGGGAAGAAATGAAAATGGTACCATATAAAAGTGTGAAGGCTCTAGATGGTGACACTTGGGTTGAAGCAATAGATGGCAAGCAGTACTCGCTGAGCCAGATCGGTGCATTTGTTTTGACCAAGATGAAGGAGACTGCTGAATCTTACCTTGGTAAATCTGTTTCCAAGGCTGTGATTGTACAGTTCCAGCTTATTTCAATGATGCACAATGTCAGGCAAGCAAGGAGTGGTTTTGGACGATGGCAAGCATAAATATTAGTGTGTGATACCGGAGAAGTGGTTTGGGAGTTGGGACTAATGAGCAGAACAGGTATGATATTTGCTATAAATTTTAGTTTTCGTTGCATCATATGGATACCTTACTAGTAGAGATAAATTGACAGTTGCGCTGCTAGGATTGAGCTGTATATTACACAATCAACAAGATCGTCTAAAAATTTTCATTCCGATAAGATACATTTGCTTAGCTTTTGCATATCAACGTGGCAAACTGCATATATCAGAATTAATATATATTAGTTATCAGTTCAGCAGGTCGTCCCACTTGCAGTACTGCCCGCCGGCGAGCGCCCGGTAGTAACGATCCCTGCAGTAGACCGGCCGTCCGTCGGCGGCCTCCGCCGCAGCCGCGGCGAGGTCGTCGTCTTGCATCACCTCCACGGGCAGCCGCAGCAGCTCCTCCTTCCTGCGCACGAAAACGCACAGTTCCATTTGCAAGAATGGCTTATTATTTTGTGACATGCATGTGGAAATGAAACGCGTGCAGCGAAGTTTACATTGTTCAGGTTTGGCAAGAACTGCATGCATGTAGCATCTATATACACTGTTACAAAATATGCCCCTAATATCTTTGCTTTATTACTTGCAAATAATGCAATGCATAAACTGATTACAAGCAAAGTAATTTATATGCCTAAGACTCCTAATAGCAAACGACTAGGACTTCGAATTGGACGCTACTTTAATTCGAATTACAGATGAAATCGAACTCCATTACGCTAGGACTCTTAAGTCAAGATTAAATCTAACAATCTCCCCCTTAATCTTGACTTTCTAACTTCTTTCCATCTTGTTTGAGTTTGGACGGCGACACGTCTCAAACGTCCCTGACTCAACTCATCTTCAGAGCACTTCATCTTCGCTGAGCTCTTCAGCAACGAACGCTTTCTTCGTCTTCGGCTTTGGGCACTCTGAAGCGAAGTGTCCATAATCATTGCAGTTATAACACCTCACTTTTGCCTTATCAAACCTCCGACCTTTACGGCCATTGCCATCACCCACAAGCGTTCTTGCCTTCACGCTTTGATTGAGCCTCCCACTCGGCGCGAGTCAACAAGAGTTGTCCTTCACCTTTGTTGCTAGTGTCATGGATGCGTTCCTCATACGCCTTAAGACGACCGATGACCTCCTCCATGGTCATTGTCTTTAGGTCTCCAAATTGCTCTATGACTGAAGCAATCGGGAGAAACTGTGAGGGAATAGCACGAAGGAATTTCTTTACCACATACAACTCTTCCACCTTCTCAAGGCCCGTATCTTGTTGACGATGACCGTCAACCGGACGGCGAAGTCATTGATCGACTCCGTTTCCTTCATACGCAGCACCTCGAACTCGGTCTTGAGAGTTTGTACCTTTGCTTCCTTCACGCGATCTGCGCCAAGATGCATCGCTTTCAACGCCTCCCACGCGGCTTTGGCCGTTTCCTTTTCGGCCAGTAGGAAGAGCGTCTCCTCTGGGATGCCCTGGTAGATGGCCGCCAATGCCATCTGATCTTTGCGCATATCGACGTTGCTGTTCTCGATCGCATCCCAGACACCTTGAGCCTTCATGTATACCTTCATCTTGATTGCCCATGCTGCATAATTGCTCTCCGTGAGCATCGGATAATGCAGCGAGATGGCGGAACTCCCCTTCGGCATCGTACCGGATGATGCCTCGTTGCCGTCGAGACCGCTTTCCGATTCACGCGACATGATCTTGGGCGCGGATCAAAAAACTCCGGCTACTTTGAAGACTCTTGGACGGAGAGAAACGGAAGGAAAAATTACTGTTTTCCTTTTTCTCTTTTTCGTGAATTTTGCTCTTGCTCTTGTTTGGATGTTGAGCTCTTGATCTGCTTGCTGATGCTTTTGTGCTCGCCTCACGCCATCTTTTATTTCGATGCACTGAGCCTTGGACTTCTCGGAGACGGCTTGCAACTGACACGGTTTCGACTCAGAATTGGCTGAAAAATCAGAAATACTTCTGACGTATTGCTTTGTCGTCTGACTCGGAGACGGAAAAAAATCGACTTTGGCTCGGCTCAAAGAAGGGCACTGCATCAACTCGAACGCGACATGTTGTGCTGTCCTCGTGTCACCCAGAGACGCCTCCCTCCCCTCTGTGGGACCCTCTTGGTCCTTGCTCACGGATGTGAAGATGACAGCAAACCGATCTCTGACGTGATGGGCAATGTAGAAAGCAACAGCACTTCCTCGTGCCTTTGATGTCTTGGCACAGAGAGAATGCTTTTCTCTTGGCTCAGGAGACAACTTAGAAGTGACTAGTTTTCACTTCTTTTTTCTATGCAAACCAAGAATGTTGTCTCTCTCTTCTATGCATGCAAAGCTTTTGACTTGGATTCACTTCTCGTATATGGATTCACTGATTGAGCTGAACCCATGCGGCGTCTTGCTTCCTTTTTGCGCGACTCCCCCGTCTCTTCTTCGTCTGCGCGACGGAGCCGGATTGGCTTCTCTCGCACGCGGGGCGCGCCTCTGCAGTCGTCTTGTGCCTCGGGACATGCACGCTGGCCTAGGGATGATGCGCCTTGGCAGCCCCTCGCGGACGGTGACGAGCGAGCTCGACTTCTTGGACTCGCCTGATGGCGAAGGCGTCTCCTCCTTTGCAGTGGCGGCGGCGCGCAATGGGTGGCCGCCCCCAGGGGTAA
Source organism: Dendrocalamus sinicus (assembly GCA_036346575.1). Taxonomy (NCBI): domain Eukaryota; kingdom Viridiplantae; phylum Streptophyta; class Magnoliopsida; order Poales; family Poaceae; genus Dendrocalamus; species Dendrocalamus sinicus. Next base: position 12,509,204 of record CM070658.1, on the reverse strand, counting down.
AGATCATCCCCGGGGGCAACAGCGGAAGAACTCACGGTTTTCTCTCAAACTCTAATCTCCTTGCTCTGATACCAATTGTTACAAAATATGCCCCTAATATCTTTGCTTTATTACTTGCAAATAATGCAATGCATAAACTGATTACAAGCAAAGTAATTTATATGCCTAAGACTCCTAATAGCAAACGACTAGGACTTCGAATTGGACGCTACTTTAATTCGAATTACAGATGAAATCGAACTCCATTACGCTAGGACTCTTAAGTCAAGATTAAATCTAACATACACGATAACAACTACCCACCTCAAGCTCGGCTTGGACGAGGCAGAAGAGGGGGGTTCGTTCAAGGAGTGGAGGAAATCCTCGACGGGGGCGGCGAACGCAAAGAGCGACACCGCGCCGACGAGCAGCGCGCCGGTGCCCACCAGCGTCTGCTTCAGCTGGTTGATCACCGGCTTTACCTGAAGAATCCGTCAGCAAGATAACGCAATGGGACTTTCGTTGTTAGTGAAACATCGAAGGTTATGCTATAGTGATGGGGGGGGGGGGGGGTGACTAGTATCCACTGGATACTATCTAGTGAGAGCTCATTCATTACCTTGTAAGATCCCAAGAGCCTGTCACGAGCCAGCACCTGCAACAGAAACGGAATTGCAGACATGATGCTAGCCTGAAGTGCGCTTTGCGTTCAAGGTGTACACTATGTGAAAATCGTAGACAGCTAGACTGGGTTTGTTCGACTACAAGGACATTTCGTGAATGATGAAATCTACTCTGTTGGAATCTGTGAACAAATTCATATTTGGAGTTTTGAATTTTTCTGATGACTGCATTTTTATGAAGGATCATGATATCTCTACCATCCAAACAATGTTGAGTTCGATTAGAATGATCTTTTCTTACATTACTTTCTTGGTTGACAAAGTTTGTCCAAGAAGCGGGCGTACCTCTGGTGGCTTTACCCACATTTGTCCGTCGTACCATCCGGTTTCTTCATACGGCACAACTGCCGACAACAGCCTATCTCCAACGTAACTCCATCCCTGCAGTACTAGCAGCTGCTATATTAGCACAGTTCAGAAACTGATCCGTTTGGATCGAAAGAGAATTAAATTTATTGATCATTTCCATTTTGTTTTTTTTCTTTCTTGGAAACTGATGCAAAATCGCCTGGGACATATATTCTTATCAATTGATCTATTACAGCGTTTGCCGACGTACCAGATAGATCCTGAGAACCACCAAGGACACCAGGAGCAGAGTTCCTATCCCAGCGGCTAGCACAAACTTGAGTGGATCCTGCATGTAGAAACACAGATGGACAAATGGCCAGGTTAATTTGAAGGGTGCATCGTTTGAATTTGTCAGGAACTTCGGCCGATCAACATACCTAAGCTCACACGCAAACAAACACGAAGTTAGGAGAACAGAGCAAGAACACAAGAGTTTTTGTGTTGCTAAAAATCTGATAGCGTTTTCTGTTATATTAGACTGCTGTTTAAAGTAAATCCTAATCTAACTCTGGTGGTTAAGTCACCCTTATTACGCGCCACTACCTGCACGATCCCAGAGACCCAGGCCATGATGCGCACGGCGCTAACAAAGCGGAGAACGTGCTCTTGTGGACTGAGCACGCGTCGAGCACTTTTGATTGTTACAACAGCTCTTCGACGATCGCCGCCACGACTACGACTACGGCCACTATGACTACGACTTATGAAGTTGCGGCACTTGTACTTCAAGAAGTTGCATCCGCCACCAGATCTTGGCCTTTCCCTACTTTCATCCGCGCCACTGCTATCAGCTCGTCGTCGCGGTGGCTTGCATCAGCGGTTGCCGGGCTTGGAGTCACTAGGGGATCCCTCCCCCTGTTGCCGCTTCCTCATCCACGCAGACCACTCCTCCTCCGTGAGGAGCAGCTTCCCGCTACCTCTGGCGACAGGCGCCGGGTCTAGACGATCTTCCGCTGCCTTCAATCTCCTGGTCACCTCCTCCACCGAGAGCGTCGAGATATCAAGTAGAGTTTCAATTGACAGAGCAATTTGGGAGAACCTGGGGGGACAACACGTAGGTATTTCTTGACGACCTTGTGCAGCGGCTCTGGGTCGTCGAGAGTGCTAAGCTGGTTTACTAGCCCGGTGAGCCGCAACATGAAGTCATTGACATACACCCCATCATGGAATGCAATGCTCTCGAACTCTTTGTGGAGATTCTAAGCATTGGACTTGCGCACACGATCAATACCGACGCTCATGGTCTTTAGGGTATTTCATGCTGCCTTAGCAGTTGCCTTGACGGTAAGCATGAAGATCATCTCCGGCGGTACGGTACGTAGGATGGCCTCCAGTCCATCCTTCCTCCTGGAATTCATTCCCACCGGTGTCGATGGCGTCCCAGAGGCCGCGCGCCTGGAGTATGACCTTCATCATCAAGGTCCAATCACCATAGTTCGTTTTCGTGAGTGTCAGATATGCCGCTGATCCCCCGGCCTCCTTCACCACCCTTTGTACCACCAGAGCACCACCACTGTTGTTGGCGCTGTCTATGGGACGTGGCGATGAAGACTGGGAGCGCCGGGTGACGTGGAATCACCTAGCTTCATCCTGGTTTAGCATTCCTTGGCTCTGATATCAAATGTCAGGAACTTCAGCTGATCAACACGCCTGAGCTCATACTCGAACATACACAAAGTTGGGAGAACAAAGCAAGAACACAAGAGTTTTGTGCTACTGAAAATCTGGCAGCGTTTTCTGTTGTATTAGACTGTTATCATTACTATTATAAGAGAATGAGTTGGTAGTTGTACATCCATTCTCCTCCAACCACTCTATTCTTTTAACTTCTTACCATTCTCTGCTTTCCAACCGATCAAAACAATTCTCTTCTATAGCTCGATTCTCTATACATTCAATGAGTTTCGTTGCAACGCACGGATATGTAACTAGTTTAAAGGGAATCCTAGTCTAAATCTGGTAGTTAAGCCACCTTTATTACATGCGCATTACCTGCATGATCCCACGGACCCAGACCATGACGCGCATGACGCTAACAAAGCGGAGAACGTGCTCTCGCGTGACTGAGCACGTGTCGAGCACTTTCGACTGTTACAACGCTTCGACCACAGCCGCTACGATTACGACCACGGCCACTACGACTACGAGTTACAACCAGTAGCTCTACGATTATACAGTAACTTCATGACTGCTACAGTACTCTACGAGCCTACAGTAAATTTACGACTGCAGCGGTACTCTACGACTTCGATCATGATGTATGACTTATGACTTTCGAGCATGGTGAATGTGTTGGATTATTCAACATAATTGGTTCCAAATTACTCTTCATTTGTTTTGTTTTGTGCATACACCGAAACACAAGTCTCGCATGTGAAATGAAACGTGAGACAAGATAGAAGAATACCTTTCCAGGATTGAAACTTGCGGCGGCTATTGGAGCCGCCAGTACTGTAAACGTCACCAGCCACAGGCCACCAAGCCGCAGAAAGAACGACCCCGGGCTCAGCTCTGCCCACGAGTACAGAGTGCTATCCTTGAGAGCGGAGTACTCATTAACCTGCAGCCATCATCAAATTAACCAGAAAATTCATCATTAATCCATTGGTAAGCATTCTTGAGGTATACATATATGTCTAACTGCCCAAGTCCAAGTGCCTAAGTCACTGCAAAATTTTGGTTAGTCGCTAAACCATATATACCGGTCTTTGCTCGAAGGGGACTTGTATCTCCAGCCCGGGGTCCCAGTTCGGGCCGCCGCCGGCGAAGCCGCTGCGGCTGCTCTCCGGCTCCTCTTTCAGCGCCATCGTCACCGTGACGCTCCTCGGCCTCCGCCTCGTCGATGCTCCGGCGAGCCGCCGTGGTGCTGCCGCGCCATGATCGTGCCCAAGGAGTGCCACTGGACGGACGGTGACAATCTTCAGCCGGAGCAGCATGGATAAGCACTCCTGGTACTATCTGTCGCGTATCTCTTCTTATCTACCGTTACGTTCTCGCTCTAGCTAGAGCTTACAAGGAAGGGAGGGCGCCATGTGAAAGCTTATAGCCGTGCATCTCTTACGTGGTGCAGGCTTCGGTGGCGGCTTGTGTGGCTGAGGCAGGGGGGCTGTCGCGGCTGGCCTCGTCTGGAGAGGCTGCCTACACGTGGCCGGTGGTCCGTGGCACATTGCCTGCTCGTTTGGGCTCGCGCCGGCGCATGGCGTGCGTATGGCAGGCGGTCTACTGTCCAAGGCCCGCTCTTTCTACTTATGATTTTTTGGTTTTATTGTGTTTTCCGTACCAATATAATATTATTTTATTTGTTATTTAATTACGTAGAATAAGACAATAACAGATATAATATAAAATCTCTACCCCTATAAACTACCAGTTAAAATTATCCTACATCCACCCAACAATTACCTGCTCCACAGTCATGACCTTAACTACGTTCACACCACAATTTGCACCCATAATTACACCATCCTAAAAACGTCCGCACCAGATTAACTCTCCTCCATTCTCTCTCCTTACTCAACCATATCCGACGGTCATCCTTCAATGGATCTGCAGTACCCCTTCCCGCGTCCACGAGGCTCGTGGCTTGCATGCATGCAGTCGATCGTCTTCGAAAGCCTCCCGCCTCTCCGGCGCCGCCTCCCCGCCTCCCGAAGCCGCCGCCCGCCGAATCGACTCCGCCGCCGCCTCCGGCCGCCGCCTCGCCACCTCCCGAAGGCCGCCGCCGCCGACCGACTCGACGCCGCCTCCCGAAGGCCGCCGCCTCGCCGCGACTCCGGCCGCCCTCCGGCGACTCCGGCCGCCGCCTCCCGAGGTTTGCGATTTTAAAATCCCCAAACCTCTTGGTTCACAAGAATTGGGTTGTGAAGGTAACACACAAGTTCCATTATAGCAATGACATTCGTGTATTGTTTTCATGGCAAGCTACATAATTCTTGCAATTAGGTTTGCGATTTTGGTTTATCAAGGATGAAGAACAATACCTTCCTGTCATCAAGATCAACAATGGAACGATGAGCTTGCGTGATTTCCACAATTTTAGCATAACTTTTATGTGAGCAAGGTTTCAGATCTTACGAAAAGAAAATTGCATAAATCCCAAAGCATTTGCAGTTCATACAAGGCGTAAGTTAATCTGCCAGCTGTAACCAAATGCGTTAAACTTGTTCAATTTTCTACCTGGGGAAGTATAGAAGCACTTCCTTCTGTATGATTAAATTTGTTTGTAGTGTACTTAGTTCTCCAGTTCTGTAAATTATCTTCTCCATTTGTTAAAAAAATGGTAAACTTTGTAGTTCTCATGTGTGTGCATCTATCTTTGTAAACCTCAAGCGGCAAGCGTCTGTGGTTTGTCTGTTGGCTCAGCTCTTATATATTTAGAGTTTACATACCAGTCAATACATTATTCTGCACTTTCTTGATCTATTTACCATTAAATACTGATGTCATCTATTATTTGTGTTACTAAATTTCAATCTGCTCTTGAAATAGTCTTGCAGATTCAAATAGAAGGAAATGTTCTGTTCTCCAATGGAATCCAGACATGTCCACCCAGCTAATTGTTGCATCAGATGATGATAACTCTCCTTCTTTGAGAGTAATGACCATTTTTTCTATTTCTTCATTACATTTTTCTCTATTTCTTCATTCTTTTCTTTTCTATTTTTTAGTTTACTTGCCTTCTCTATATGCAGCACATAGCTAGAATAGATGAAACAAATTTGTTTCTTCATTTTATTGACTCTCTTAACATGTCTGTTTTAATTCTAATTGTGCTCTCGCTTTTTAATAAAAGGGTAGCAGACAGCCACTCGTCCTTCATTTAATCTACATTGGGAATTTTTATGCCCCTATGATAGTTCATTCTTGCTTACTTGTTCTAATGGGAACTTTGACATTCACTGCACCAAAAATCCTGTGTCATAGCAAGATCCTCATTTGATGTGAAAATCGGCATATACAACTTGGAGGTAATATGCAACATGAGAGTTACTTGTACTCAGTTCACCATACGACTTATAAAATGCATTAGAGTGTGAAGGCTAATTTTCTTAATTGGCTTTATCTTAAAGAGTCATATAAACAATTATGTGTTACTCATCTCATTAATGTACTGCAAGAAAGGAAGCCTGTTATATAGCAACTTGAATTTTAGTTTAATTAAGCTGGACTAAACCAACTAACCAAGTGTGCTCTATTTGAAGGCAATTAAATATGATGGTCGTTCTGGATGAACGGTCCTCCTAGAACATCGGATTGTCATTGTTCATTTCCCTTCATGCTTATTATTAGTTCTCCACAAAATAAAAGTTAATGAATTCCTGCCTTTCATCCTATAAAAATCACTCAGAGGGTTATAGCTTCACAATATGTTGTTTAGAGATAGGTTGGTGGTAAAAAAGATTTTATATTGAATTGTTCATTGGATGCATCAGGTTTTATGCCCACTATATTGTTATCAGAATGAGTTGACTTCATGCTGTATCACTCATAACATGCGCAGCCGCGCAGGTCCCTGTGACCTGCCCAGTACTTTCATTTTTGGCACACAAAGCTAATTAGTTCTCTGAAATTCTTACTTATTTCTTTTACAGTTCTCTGGCCTGTATGCAGCTGGTGAAAGTGCTGTTGGTGCCCCAGGTATATTGAATACCGCCTCATCTTTAACTTTCTGAAATGATCAAATATTCAGTAAGTTTAGATTGCCTTTGATCTTTTATGTTATTAAATATTCAGTAAGTTGAGATTTATCTTGTATATTTACAGTCGTTACATCAGCTGAAAGAAATTTTCAACCATGTCGATGCTTATCCTTCATTTTACGACAAAACTGAATGCCATGTTTCTATATTAAGTTTAATGTCAAATGTCATGTATCTACATTCAGTCTTGTAAATTGTAATCTTTTAATTATCGGCGGATTTGTTTCCCCCACTATTTTGTGTTAACTGCTTAGAACTCCTATTGCTTATTTTGTCTCCGCTGAGAAACAAACTGTATGACTTGATTTGGCTGACCGAAACGCTTCGCAGTCTCGCAGATCAGGGGGGTTCATAGGGGGAAATGTTGCTCGGGCGACTTAAGACATGTATCTTTAAATCTATAAACAGTAAACGTGGAATGAAAAGTATCTGTCCAAACATAGATAGCTGTTTAGTACAGTGTAGTTTGCTGATGAGTTTAAGCTGGCAAACGGGCTTAAGTGTGTTAGAACTTTGTTGCTCTTGTATCAGGATAAACAGAAGTTTATGTTATGTATGGGTATCATTTATTTGTATCTAGCTGGTTCAAGTGCTACCATAGTTGCCACTGAACGTTTATGTTGATGTGCAGGCTGAGTGGATGGCACCTGAAATACTTCGTAATGAACCATCAGATGAGAAGTTATCTACTGGTTAAAAACTTAGTTTAGATGTATGCTTATCTCAAATAACTCTGTGCTTGCTGAAATGGTTGTGCATGTTGGCAGATGCGATGTTTTTAGTTATGGGGTCATACTATGGGAACTTCGTACATTACTACAGCCTTGGGAAGGATATCAAAGATGGTCATAGCCTCATAGAGTCGTTAGGGGCGTTCTAGATTGCTTGCAAAATTAGCATGTTTGATGCTGCTTTGGTGTAGAAAGAAAGAAAAAGAGAACTGTTATATTTAATAATTGTGTGTGAAGTTCTAAAAGTAAAATTCTCAACTTTGGATGTGTCTGTTTTCGCGGTCACCCTTTACCTTTTGTCTGAAAGGAATTGCATCATATGAAAGGCTTAAGATTGTATTTGAGAAGGAAACTGTTGCAATTTTAAACAACAGTGATTGCATCTTCCTCAGGTTGGTTTTGCATGTTGTTGGCTGGTTAAATAAAAAAAGGACATGTCAAACCAAAAAGCAGATCGCACTGCTTTAGGCGAGATAACAAACAACAACACAGGTATGAGCGCTTCCTCGTCTGTGACGGAATTGCTTTCGATATTTTTATAACCTTCTCAGTTTTAAAATCACTTGCAGCACCTGTGGATGAGGCCGAGCGAAAGAGGGAAGAGAGAAATAGAAAACAACGAGAATACCGAGCAAGGATAAAGGCTGAGGAATCCACCAAGCAAAGAGAAGAAAGGAATAAAAGGCACCAGGAACAACGATTATTGAAGAGGCAGAATCATCAACACATACTATAGGACCTGATCATGGTATTGCTTATTTATTATTTAATAATGGTTCCTTTGTTATTTGAAATGTTACTCTTTATTAAGCAATAATAATTATGTCCGGACAATGAAAAATTAATGTTTCATCCTGCTCCATGATAGGTCAACAAGCACCATATGGAGCGTGTTCAAGTATTCTCCCAGCATCAAACGATGAGGACAAGGAAAATGTCTGTCCGGATAACAACATGGATTGGCTACATAGAAATTATAATTATGTCCGGAGAAGACAACCGACCTATGATACTTCTTGTGTGCCCAACAACCTGTCAAGCCACACTCTGTTGAATGCAAGTGCGGCAACTCCAGGTGCCATCCTTGTATTTTTTTTAATTTGTGCAAGCAATAGTAGCATGTTGTACTATATGTATAATAGAATAGATCATCTGACCATGCCAATGTTTTCCACCCAATGGTGACCAGTTAGCAGCTCAAATAGGCAAAGGGCCCTTGCAGAAAGAGAGAGGTACAACAATATGGATGAGCACAGCAAGGAAAAAATGTTGCAGAGAAATAGGGACTACAAAAAAAAGATGAGAATACAGTCAGTCGGGGTCTTGGTGAAGGAAACATTGCATATAGGACAGAATGATATAGAATATGATAGTGCCTTGTTCGAACCTATAAACAATCAATCTGATGAAGGTGTGTTCTTTTTCTTTGTTTATTTTATTTTAATAACACAGTCAGTCGGTGTGTTCTATTCCTAATGTTCGAGCAAACATCATGCAGAGGAACATCTGGAGGCACCTCATGTCTTGGATATTGATGATCTTCTTGCTGACGATGAGACTAGGCAGTACGTTGGTGAAGGTAACTTTATTTTGTGTGTCATCACAGGTGTTTCGCTTATTAATGTTGTGTAATGACGGCCAGTGCTTGCTTTCATAACAGATGGTGCCTTCGAGTCCTATCGTGTCAGTGTCAATGGTGTTGATTTGAATACCAATGAAGATCCTTATGATTATGTCTACCAAAATGTGCCTGATAGGCACCATGTTTTGAGAAAGGTGCCTAACTGCTTGTACTGTGCAGCAATGAGATTTCAATATGAACCACCTGGATTCTGTTGCAGAAAAGGAAAGATAAAAGTACATGTTCCACAGGTGCCTACTGAATTAAAAAGGTTATTCACAAGTCAGGTAGATAATGATGCAAAATATTTCAGGCAAAATATTCGGTACTTCAACGCTCATTTCTCTTTCACGAGCCTTGGAGTAACCTTGGATCAACGAGTTGCCACCGCGGCGGGGCTGTATATATACATTTCGTGTGCATGGGGCTTTGTACCATCGCTGGACCAATTGGTTCCAGGTTCTAAAGGGCCTCGCCACTTGCAACTCTACTTTTATGATACGGAGGATGACGGTTTGGCGCATGAGTACGAGATCGCTGACCTAGATATCAATCTTATCGTAATCGTGCTGCGAATAATGGAAGGCAACCCATATGTACGCACCTTTAACAGAGTTGGAGCTATTCCAAATCTTGATGACTATGTAATTGAACTCAATACTAATGTCACGCTGCACCAACGAAGGTACACATGTTCAGGGATATGTTTATGTATTGCAAAATATTTTTATTCTACAAATAAATTTGATTTATTTTTACTAATAAATCAATGATTGATTTTATACATATATTTGTTTGCTGAAAACAAGGTACAATGCACCCACGGCGTCACAAGTGGCGGCTATCTGGTTAGATGGCAATGATCCCCAAAGATGTTTTGATAGGAGTGTGCTTGTGTATGCCAGAGGGGATCACCCGCGCTATATCAAAGCATATCATGGATGTTATGATCCATTGGCATATCCGATATTTTACCCTAAGGGAGAAACTAGCTGGAATAAATTTATGCCGTACAATGATATAGTGACTGATATGGAAGGACACACCTCTGTTGATCCAACAGATGCAACAGATCCAACAAAAATTTAACATGATTTAATTTCCAATGCCTTAATAAAACACATGGGTACATACTAATATATAATTTCCATTTGAGACAGAGCATGGTGAGGATGACGTGGACGTACAACAAGGTGAATACATGAGTACCATGGTGGAAGAAAGATGATCTGGAAGATTTGTGACAACAACAGAGTACTATTGTTTTTGATGCAAGTTAGAGAGGGCTTTTAACATATTGCTATTTGGGGACGACTTTTCCAACAATGGGCCGTTGACATGTACATAAAGATCGAGTCTATGAGGCTTGATTGGTATTCTAACCTCGATAACCAAAAACTCATACGCGGAACTATATCAGGTGAGTTATGCAATGTTTTATTATTGCAAAATATTATGTCACAACAATTCAAGCCTAATCAATATACACTAATTAATCATCCATGCTGTAAATTTTTATTTTTCACGTAGGGTTTGGTTGATGTAATTTCTGCTGGAGAGACAAGAGCTTCAGAGGTTGGCAAGAGAATAGTGCTATCTCGTAGTTTCCCTGGTGGCGATCGTGACATGATGCAGAGATTTCTTAATGCAATGACTTTAGTCCAGCGTTTTGGAAAACCAGATTACTTCATCACCATGACTTGCAATCCGTACTGGGAGGAGATTACTCAAAATCTTGAGCCTGGACCAAAACCACAAGATAGGCCAGACCTTGTTTCAAGAGTATACAGGGCCAAGCTGCAGTCCATAAAAGATTTATTGATCAAGAAAAGGTATTTTGGAGAGGTGGCAGCATATGTCCATGTCACTGAATTCCAGAAGAGGGGACTTCCACATGAACACATCCTATTGATTATGAAGAAAGGCAGTAAGTTAACAACCCCAGATGCTTATGACAAAGTCATTTCTGCAGAGCTACCAGACAAGGATAAATACCCTGTGTTGCATAGCCTGGTCATCACGCATATGCTGCATGGCCCGTGTGGCGTCTTGAATAGAAAGTGTGCTTGTATGGTTAATGGAGAATGTCGCTTTCGCTATCCTAGACAGTTTTGTGCAACAACACAGCAAGGCAAAGATTCATATCCTTTGTATAGGAGGAGGGATGATGGACGGCGTGTGAAAGTAAGAGGTGCCGAGTTGGACAATAGGTGGGTGGTTCCATACAATCCTGAGCTGCTCATGACATATAACTGCCACATAAATGTTGAAGCTTGCTCAAGCATCAAAGCTTGTAAGTACTTGTTTAAATATGTACACAAAGGCCACGACCGTGCATCATTCTCTGTTGATTCTGCTGGAGTAATCAATGAGATCCGTCAGTACAGGGATGCTAGATACATATCACCTCCGGAAGCTGTACATAGGATTTTCGGCTTCCACCTTTTTGGAGTCTCTCCATCTGTTTTGCAGCTCTAGTGTCATCTACCTAATATGCAGTCTATTACTATGCAAGAAACTGCAAATCTCAAAGATGTTGTCGATCAGCCATCTGCAACTATGACGACACTCACAGAATACTTCACGTTGAACCGTGTTGATAGTTATGCAAGGAAATTTTTGTATAGAGAGATTCCAGAACACTACCGGTGGATTAGTGGTAAGAAGGCGTGGCATACAAGAAAGCAAAGGGGACAGGTGGGGCGTATTGTGTATGCACACCCGGCTGAAGGGGAAAGGTATTTCTTGAGAGTACTTCTAAATCATGTACGAGGTGCAACATCATATGAGAATTTAAGGACAGTGGCTGGAATCACGTACCCTACTTTCAGAGAAACATGCGAGAAGAGAGGGCTCATAGAAAGGGATCAAACGATTGATGACTGCTTGAGTGAGGCAACAACTTTTCAGATGCCTGCCGCTCTGCGAAGGTTATTTGCGACTATTCTTGTATTTTGTGAGGCCACCAACATCCGTGGATTGTGAGACAAGCACAAGGAATCTTTGTTTGAAGATTACAGCCGAGACAATCCTAACACAGCAGCAGTAGAACAAATGGTTCTTAGAGACATTCGGGATTTAGTTCAATCAATGGGGAAGGATATCAGGAATTATGATCTACCTGAGCTGAATGATACAGGTAATATTTTCAGTAGTAATGATCATTGAAAATAATTCTAATAAATATTTTATTTACTTATTTCATGTTCCTTTTCTTGTGTCAAGCAGATGAATTTAACAATGACATGATGAGAGAGGTTAGGGATGAACTTGCTGTGCCGGTCCACCAAGAACATTTAGATATATATACATCTCTTAACAAGGAACAACGTGAAGGATTTGATGAAATATTAAATTGTGTAATGAATAAGAAGAGCCAAGTGATTTTCGTGGATGGTCCTGGAGGAACAGGAAAGACATTCCTATATAAGGCACTTCTTGGTACAGTGCGTTCAGAGGGATTAATAGCCATTGCAATCGCAACCACGGTATTGCGTCGTCCATATTGCTCGGAGGACGACAAGACACTCAAGGTTCAAAATCCCAATTAAGCTTGTCGACAATAGCACATGCAGCTTCACAAAGCAAAGTGGCACTGCAGAGTTATCACAGCGTCTGATCCTTGATTATCCGGGATGAAGTAGCAATGACAAGGCAACAAGCGGTTGAGTGTCTTGATAGGTCCCTGCAGGATATTATGAATTCTTGTTTGCCATTTGGGGGAAAGGTTATGGTATTTGGTGGAGATTTTAGACAGGTGCTACTGTGGTAACACGTGGGACAAGAGCACAGGTAACAGATGCTACATTACAGAGATCTTATTTGTGGGAGGGTATAAGGAAGATACGGTTGTCACGTAACATGAGGGCTCAATCCACCCATGGTTTGCAGATTACCTCCTTAGAATTGGGAATGGAATCAAGAGACGATTGGAGATGATTATGTACGCCTTCCAGATGATATTTTGATTGGTTATACAGACAACGCAGATTCAATAAACAAACTCATTCAAGAAGTCTTCCCATCACTTGAGAAAAATGTAAGATCATCAGCTTATATGAGCACACGCGCCATCCTTTCTACCAAAAATGAACATGTAGATCAGCTAAATGCAAGTATGATTGACAAGTTTCCAGGTGAGGAAAAGGTTTATCATAGCTTCGACTCTGCCGATGACGATACAAGAAATAACTACCCTATTGACTTCCTGAACTCCATCACTCCAAATGGTCTCCCCCCACATGAGCTCAAAGTAAAAACCAACTGCCCTGTAATCCTTCTCCGCAATCTTGATCCTAACAATGGTTTGTGCAATGGAACAAGACTAATGGTTAGAGCATTCCAAGACAATGCAATTGATGCAGAAATAGTTGGTGGCCATCATGCAGGCAAAAGGGTGTTCATACCTAGGATCCCTATGTCTCCATCAGATGATATTTCACTTCCTTTCAAGTTCAAGAGGAAACAATTCCCAATTCGCCTAAGTTTTGCAATGACCATAAATAAAGCGCAGGGGCAAACCATCCCAAATGTTGGGATCTATCTTCCAGAGCCAGTGTTCTCACATGGGCAGCTCTATGTTGCGTTGTCGAGGGGTGTGTCCAGGCAAACAACAAGAATTTTGGCAAAACCAAAGAAGGAATTAGATCCAACAGGGAAGAGCACCAAAAATATTGTGTATAAAGACGTCCTCGACTGGTGAAAAGGTGGTAATAATGTCCTAAATGACTATTTCTTTTTTTCTTAATAAATCTGCAGCTAAATTTAAATCGAATCAAGTAGCGACTACACAGCCTTTAAGTTATAATGTGCTTCGCTATTCTTATAAATTTGGAATCTCATATCTCATAAATTTGGAAAGCAATTAAGTAAAATTTTAGGATGCATTTTCTTTTGCAATGGTGGTTTCAACGTTCTAATAACTTCATCCATTCGGTTGCGTGATTAGGTCCCCATCCTGATTTGGAGCATTGGAGTGGATGAAGTCTTTTGTATCAAACCATCTTCCTTCTACTAATATGCTTCTAGTTGCAAGGTTAGACTGCTTGCGAATGGATGCTGCCCCGAGTTGCATGTATTATGTGGAAGCACCATATCATACACATGTGGTCATCTATATTTCATCGTTCATTGACTTGTAACTGAACTTTTGCCATTTGGATGTCTTCAATTATTTGTAGTGACTGACCAAAATAATCGATGTATATGTCGCTTTCATTCATGGATGGACTTTGTTGCCAAGAAGAACCCAATTATCCAAACAAAACATGTATGGCCATTCAAAAATTGGCTTTGACAGCAGGGAACAAAACATGTATGGCCATTCAAAAATTCGTTTGGTTGATTTCGTGTGCATCCCTAAAATACCGCCGTGGCGTTAGCACGAGCACTATACTAGTAAACCATAAGTTCTGACTTATAAGCTACTTAGAGCAAGTCATTAATAGGTACACCGTACACGCACCGGCTTTCTAATGTTCACTTTGAAAGTTTTGGCGCAATGGCAAATGTAGGATTTCAGCAATATTTTGTGCACGGCGCAACAGGATATATCGGCGATAGACATGATAAATCGCAAAAGTCGGCAATTACCATATTTGTGTGTCAATTACGATATTTGTCTGTCGTTCTAGCGCGGCCGCGCGGGCCATATATATTTACACGACATAACGCCTGGTCGCTGTTTTCAGCCTTGTTGGAATATGGTAAATCTGGGTTGCTAAAGTTTGAAAGGTTTTGGATTCAATAACAGTTCGAAATGTTGCATCTTGGTTTTATGAGTAAAGAGTAATGTTGGCTGAATGGATTTTTACGAGATTACTTTTAAAAAATATGAATTAAGTAGCTAAAAGGGCGTATAGCATGGCAGTCTTTTTAAGGGGAGTTGAGTTTCTTAAAACCAGAAATACAATCTTTCAGTCGAGATGAGGCCCGAAAGTGAGGGCGTATAGCATGCCAGTCATCCCGATTCTCCCCTGTGCAACTGAGATTTTCACAATAATGGGCGGCATTGTTTGCATCTTTGCTGCACAAATTGAAACAAAACTCCCTCAAACAAAAAACCAAAGTCCCGGGCTTCGGCTAGATACTTGTTACTCTTAATCAATTCACCACCAATTCATCGATCGTCTTCACTACAACTTGGCAATCATATTCAACAATAATCATGGAGAGTCCCCCACACGTAGCCAAAAATAGGCCATCTTGCAAAAACTTTCACAACTTCTAGTTCAGCAATATCCCCGTACCTATCATTACCTTGCTAGATGATCCCGGAAATGCAAGAGCTCCAGTGCCCGCTCTCCCACTTATATTGTAGAGCACCAACAGTATTAATATTTACCCATTGTTTTGGTGTTATTGTTCAGCGTGAGAAAAAAGATCAAAATTTGGGAATTATAGGAGAACCCTAAGAGGGCTATTAGTAGATTTCTGTAAGACCGGTATGGCAACAGACGGGGTAAATAGTGCCCTCAAAATTTTCTCAAGTATTCGTCGATCGTTCACTTCAGTAACTACAAAACTATGAAAATCAGAATTAAAAGCTAAAATCAAAGCAATCAACTCAATAAACCAAGAGCCAAAGAACCAAAGCACTGGTGGTCAGACCGGCTACCAGGTGGCAGTCTAACTGGCGATTGGTGGCTCCGCCGCTACAAGCTGGTTTGATCGGCCTCCTAGCGATCTGATCGATGAGGTGGCAGTTTGACTGCTCCCCTGATCCATAACAGAGAAAACAACTTGAGTTGATACAACTTTTCAAGCAACTCCAAAAATTTAAGTCCAAATGAAATAAAATTTTGCACACACATTACTTGAAGTCTTAGCAACTTATTTCAACCAAGAATTGTATAAATCCATATCAAAATTCAGACCTTTCTGAAAACAAGCAAGCTTACACCAAAACGGGTAAAAATTAAAAACTCATAATATGATTTGCTCATAGATGAATAATGGCAAAGATGACTCTAGATGTATTTCCACTAGTGGACATGTAACACTTAACCCCCTTATTATTAATAATTGCGGCCACCTTAGGTTTTGTATTGTATTTTATCGTTTCTCTTATTTGATTGGTTATTTTGTTATACTTTTAGAGGGTTAGTGAACCCTCATATATCCTTTAGTTCTAAACTAGATTGTATTCTTAGATGCCCCCTAAAAGAGCCGTTGCTTGAGGACAAGGTGTCACCACCCGCCAAGCTGCAAGTGCCGCAGGCTGAGGAAGAGGCCATGGCTGTGGACCAAATCTCCCTCCCCCTCCCCCTCCCCCTCCGCCAGTTCACCAAACCATGACTCAAGTTATGGCTTAGTAGACATGGATTCTTCAAGCTATGCTCACACATAAGCAGACAGGGGCAACTAATCACAAATTCAAGCTAGCAGATTTCCTGAGAACTCAACCTTTGACCTTCTATCTGGCAATGAACTCTTAGAGGCAGAAGACTGGCTGCGTGACATACAGAAGAAACTCTGACTTGCACGCGATGTGTAGAAGAGGACAAAGTAGACTTTGCACTCATTAACTTAAAGGATCCGTAGCTGTATAGTGGGAAAACTACCTAGGCACTCGCGGAGAAGGCTCAGGAATTTGACTAAGCTGGTATTTGCATGCATCAATATTATCCAATATCGGTCACACATATTCTACTACAGTCGCTTACCTGTGGTGAGATGTGTCGTTCCCTTTTGCTTTCGTTTCTACTTCAGCATATTTAAATACTTTGTTGCTTATTAAAAAGTTTGATGCTCTCTATATTTGTCGATGCTCAACATTAAAATCTAAAGTAATCTACAACCATTCAGCAGAGCACTTGCAAATTCGGGGAAGAAGAACTGGATCGCAATCTGACCTTCATTGGACACATCGGCGGCGGAGGCGGCCGCCCACCAGACCGATACCACCGAAGACCTGCGCGGCATCAGGCTACCCTGGCTGCGAGCTCCACTCAATAGACCCACTGCTCTGCCCATCGATGCAGATCTGGACTGAAGTATTAGGTGTAGAGACATTGAAGTACTAGGTGGAAGAGAGAAATAGCAATGAGCTACCAAGAACATAAAACTGGATATAAGGTTATAAGCACCTCAAAGCGTATTGGCCATTACGTTTCCAATAGAACAAAAGCCTGCATGCGATGCAATTTATAGTCAAAACTCACACTTAAATCATGGCTTCCTCTAGGAAATATATAAAAGAAAAATCTAACACATAATTTAAAACAAAAAACGTGTAATCCAAAATAAAATAAGATACTAATATCTCAAGTTTGTATGGGCATCTTCTTTTTGGTTCCTAAAAGGTGCCTTTTGACTTTTCTATAGTAATTAGCTTTCAAACGGAGTATCTTTTTAAGACGGAGTCTACAAGTTAATTGTAATATATATTATAGTAATTTCATTTATATCAGTCAAAATCATATGTGAGTTTCTCTTATTTCGTACTCTCTCATAAACAGTCTAAAAAACATAAGTCACAGTAAAAAAGAATAGACCCTACATATATTTAATTATGCGCATCTATTGATCATCTTGCTTACAAAGAATTAACCTTTGATTATACGAGCCAGCAGCGTAATTGCGTGGGCTACCACGCTAGTTTCATTAGGAAATGAGAATAATTCCTGGGTTCTAAATGGAGCCTTGTCTTCTCAGTCTTATGTAAAATTGCACATAAATTAGTTCAATCTCTATAGAAATAAGGGAAAAATAAATCTTGTGTTACAAGCTACCCGAATCTCTCTCTCCCAAGAACCAAAAAAACCCCAGTTCCTTACGGCGGCAACTATTTCCTTTTGATCGGTGGAGATGGACGGCCGAGATCTGCTCGAGAGACCCTTTTCCGGCACCAACCCCGAAAACAAGGCACCCCTTTGGTGCACGCCTTGGCTTATCCCGCGTCCCCCACAGATCCATCGGTAGAGAGAGATCTTCCATCCCCACCCAACCGAGAACCACAAACCAAGAGCAGAGCGGCGCGGGGGCGGCCGCCGGACGCAGCAAAGCAGGGGGCACGCGGTGCGGCCGTCGTCGTCGGCCAATCCATCCATCCACGATGGGCGGCGGCAACGGGCAGAAGTCCAAGACGGCCCGCGAGCGCAACATGGAGAAGAACAAGGCTGCCAAGGGTCCGCCCTCTCTCTCTCTCTCTCTCTCTCTCTCTCTCTCTCTCTCTCTCTCTCTTGCTACTCGCACTTCCAGATCTTGGATTGGAGGGATTTGTCGTCTGATTGTTCTGTCTGGGTTGTGGTTTCATGGATCTGTACTTTTCATGTGCAGGGAGTCAGCTTGACACCAACAAGAAGGCCATGAACATCCAGGTACGCGCTCTAGATCTGTGCTTCTTGCTCTATGGTTCGAGGTTTTAGCGTGAAATTTCTTGACTGATTCGTGGGTTGGGTCATGCGACTAGTGTTGGATTGATAGATGCACCTGCAGTTTAGGTTGGTTTATTTCCCGGTTACCACGATTAGGATTTAACTTTTTAGTGGGGTAGTATAACTGGTAAAGATTATTCTTTTGTCACAAGAAAGGATACTTAACTTTGTTGGGCCTACATTCTGTGGTATTTGGGTTCTAGCTTTGAATTTGCGACTGAAAGTATGCTGATTTGTAATGTTTATGCCCAAGAACTCTATTCTATCGATAAGTCTTCATCTATGAAATTTGTTTTGCCCAAGAAATTTGGCAAGGGTGACACTCACTGCCACTCCACAAGAGCAGCAATGCTCTGCTGATGCTTGTGGTGGGATGACATATCACCCTTGCAACTGAATTGGCCAATGGGGCTCCTTTGATGAAATAGGCCGGCCCATACCCTTCTTGTGAATTGGACAAGTATAATTCTATGGTGCAGCAAGCAATATGCTGAAGGGGTAGTTGATTTGTATGCCACTTTAGTCAATTTCCTTGTAGGAAGCTACGTGTTGGAGTTCATAAAGGAGATGTGAAACATTCTAGCTGTACACAAACTGTATTAATCAGAAAATTTGTGTTTAACATCAATTGCATGCTTTGACTTTTGACAAGATGGTTCTCCAAATTAGTTTTCTGATGTTGTTTTGATCAACACAATGCAGTGCAAAGTGTGCATGCAAACCTTCATGTGTACCACATCTGAAGTGAAGTGCCGGGAGCATGCAGAAGCTAAGCATCCGAAGTCAGATGTGTACCAGTGCTTCCCCCATCTGAAGAAGTGACAGCCTGTACCAGCAACAAGTGTCATGGTCATGGAATCCAGAAAATGTGTCCGTTGTTGTCTGGTTTGATCACCATCAGTATAGAGGCTCCTCTTTACTGAGGGAGCTCATTCTATGTTGTTTGCCACCGTTTATCATGCGTCCTGTCCTATGTTACTTTACATAAGAAAGTGATGTGGTGTCCAATGAAACTGTTGTCTGCTGTTAAACAAGATTGATTGTCAGAATAAAGAAGTTTCTTATGCAAACACGAGTATGAGACCAAGAGATCCTGTGGCAATATATGTGTGATATTGTATCTGCCTTGTGCTTTACTCTGAAATTTCTTTTGCAGGATTCAGCATAATTTTACTCTCAAAAGATATTCTCTTACCTAAATTAACAATTGCGTACTGTTCGCCATATATTTTTCTATTCAAGTTTTTGCTGTTACCTGAATAAGCTTATGCATTCTGTTTTACTATGCTTGTCTAGCATATGTTCTGAAATGCCGAATTTTTTCTATTTTAACCCTTTTTTTTTTGAAAAATATTCACATTTAGATCCCTGGTAGTTTTAATTTCGTTTTTGGACCCAGGGGGTCGGAACCGTGACCCACGGCGCCGAGGTAACACATCTCGGCGCCGTGTCCCACGGCGCCGAGGTGCCAGGCCCGCACCAGCGTGGCGGCCTGCGTTGCGCCGACGTGGCAGGCACCTCGGCGCCGTGGTCAGTGGCACCGACCTCGGCGCCGTGACTGGTGGCTCCGAGCTCGGAGCCGTGGATCTTGGTGCCGAGCACTGGCTCCCCACGAGGCCTTCTCCTTCTCCCTCTGTCTCTTTCATTCTACCCGTTGGAACAAACGTTCTTTTGCTTCCTCTCTCTGGCCGACTCCGCCGCGCCGCCGCCACCCTCCCGCCCGCCTCGCCCCATGGCCGCCGCCTCCTCTCGGCCGCGCGTGTCCCGTGGCCGCCGCGCGCCCTCGCCGCCTCTATCCACGCCGCGCCGCCCCACCGCGCCCGTGGTGCCGCCGCCTCCTCGCCCCGCCGCCCGCGCGCACTCCCCCCCGCACGTGCATCCTCCCGCCGCGCCGCCTCGCCTCCTCTCGACCGCCTAGGCCGCCCGTCCGACGCCCTCCCACCCACGCGTCCTCCCGCGCGCCGCCGCGCTCTCCCGCCGCGCCGCCCGCCTCCTCTCGACCGCCTCGGCCCGTCCGACGCCCTCCTTGCCCACGCGTCCTCCCGCCGCTGCTGACGAAGAAGATAGTGAAGAAGCGGGTCAAGCAGTTCAAGAGGCCCCAGAGCGACCGCTACAAGTGCCTCAAGGTGACGACTTCTCCAAAATATTCGTTCTTGGCGCTCGATGTTTGTGTAGTGAAGGTCGTAGGGTGCCCGCTGTCGGTGTCCAGTGGTTTTGGTCTGGGTCTAGATCGTGATTGTTAAGCGTCGTTGTAGTTTTTGAGGATGTGATGTCGAGTGGGCTGATGTGTGGTGCTATGAATGTCTCATGCTTAGGTTGTTTATCCCTTATTTATCACTGTCGCTTGGGCAATGATGCTGTAGAATGGAAGGATTGTGTGGAGTATTGGAGTCGGCGATATGGCTCGCTATAAGTCAAGTTGATTCTTTTGCGACAAGAGGACTAGTGCTATAGAAATGTGTTGTGTTGCTGTGATGTTCTAGGCTCTGATAGGTTTTATCATTCTTGAACTTTGGGGTTGCAATAGATAATGAACGTAGTACTACCTTGTTCCTAGTGTTGGATTTGGATGGGATTGTAGTATTACCTTGTTACAGCGTGCCTCGATTCTGTCACAGATTTGGATTGGAACGTTACATTAGCCACCTAGTGTATTAATAATTTGGCAGTAAAACTTATTGCCAGGAGGCGTATGAAGTAGAACTGACTATTGAGAACCGAACCATAGATCAGGAGCTTTACAAGTTACTTTCATTTGATGAAAGTTCTATGTAGTAGAGTGGAGTAGAGCTTAGTTTAGTTTAGTTTGCACCTGAAATCGAAATGTTTGCCACAACACCAAGCAAATCACGAACAAAAGGGTGTTTATCTTTGGGTATGCAATTGACTATGCAATTTAGTTAGGTAATTAGCATCAATTTCAATAAAGGTAGCATTTAGTTAGTGACTAGGGACTTATTAGTTACTATCTAGTATCCAATTTCGATTGAAGGTATTAAGTTTGGTTTCAGATGAACTAGATGGACAACCTAGTCACCCTATACCATGGAGGCAGTGACAAGTGATGATTATGGAAATGTTCGATTTGTTGAAATGCAAAGGGTGCCTCGATATTCAAAGTGATCGCCGTCGCTTAGTGAGTTGGTTGCTAGGCCCGAGGAGCTACATTGTCATGCAAACGAGGAGAGCATCACGCTTGAGGGGTTACTTCACTTCGGTTCGAAAGACACAATTCTAAGGCGGTTGATCTTAATTGGTTGTGAGGATCAGTGGGACAAATATGTCAAATTGGTTATGAAGAATGAGTTCCAATGTTTGGACCTTGTTGTGCGGAAGGTGTCCATTGATCCCACCCCTCATGGTTATTCACCAGAACTAGGTGATCAGGCACCCTTTGACCCTCCGTTACCGGACCTTGCGGTGGGTGTGGAAGAAGTGCTTGAGGTGCCCGATGCTCTATCTGCCCCGAACGAGGTTCAGATTTCTCAACCAGTTCGAGTCGAATGTCGGACTGATGATGTCGTGGCGGCCCCTCAGGAGATCCCTTCGAACCAGAATCATCCCGGTAAGAGTCGAGCAACACTTTAGCCTTTTCCCGTCATTCCATTCTTTTGTCTCAATCCCATCGTTTTCGTGCTTATGATGCATGAGACATTCCTGATAATGTGGGTGTTCCTCCCGTTGCTCCATCCGGCAACGTTGAAGAAGTCTACAGGGACTCCAACAGTGTGGATGTTCAAATTGTGGATGATCTGGAGCCTTACGAGATCGCAAGGGCCGTTGATTCTGATGATGACCGCCCTTTTGGAGAGCTGACCGAAAGTGATATTGAGCTGATCAGGCGTTATTGCCCTAGCCGGGATCCATCAGTTTATGAATTCAACGATCTTAGGCATTCCCATGAGGCTTATGCAGAAGGAAGGGATGACGAGTGCTAGATGCTCCCGAGGCCGGTCAAGCATGACAATTGAGAAGGGCATGGTGTTTGAGGACTTGTCGGCATTGAAAAGGTGGCTGCAGGAGTATTCGGTGATTCGTAAAAGGCCATTCAAGGTGAGACATTCTTATGTAGAGCGGAGGTACACATTGTGTGTAGAAGGAAACATGTGAATGGAGGGTTTGTGCTAGGAAATGAAGGACACGGAAAGTTCAAGATCACAAGAATCGTTGGCCCACACACTTGTGCCAAAGCAGAGCTCAAACAGAAGCATCG
Organism: Dendrocalamus sinicus; assembly: GCA_036346575.1. Taxonomy (NCBI): domain Eukaryota; kingdom Viridiplantae; phylum Streptophyta; class Magnoliopsida; order Poales; family Poaceae; genus Dendrocalamus; species Dendrocalamus sinicus. The sequence goes on along the minus strand of CM070658.1, from coordinate 12,486,550 downwards.
GCAGTTGACCTCTACCATTATTGCCAAGTCACTGTGTCACATAGTAAGGGGAGAACCCAATATGAAGGTGAAGACACTTGCCGGGATTGTTAAGGAGAAATTTGGATACGAGATAAGGTATGGAAAAGCATGGAGGGCAAAGCAACGATCCGGAAGATGATATATGGGGACTGGAAGATGGGTACTTGCGCTGCCAAGACTCTTCAATGCAATCAAAGCGGTTAATCCAGGCATGCATTACGAGTACGTCCCGAAACCAAACGAATGGACTCAAGATGGGATGCAGATATTCTTCCGTGCTTTCTGGTGCTTTGCTCAGTCCATCGAGGCCTTTCGGCATTGTCGTCCCGACTTCTCCATTGACGGTACGTTTCTTCTTGGCAAGTACCAGGGCACACTTCTAATAGCCATTTTCTGTGCCGCAGACAACGCGTTGGTTCCTTTGGCGTTTGCTTTGGTTGAGAGGGAGAACAAAGACAGCTGGGGATGGTTCTTGCAGCTCGCTCGAGGCACGTGGTCGGCCCCGGTAGGGAGGTTGGTGTCATATCCGATAGACACCGTGGCATACTTGCTGCGTCAGACAGAGCAGATATCGGGTATCCAGCTTTGCACTACCGTTGGTGCACTCGGCATCTTGCCGAGAATCTACTCCGTAAGGATGGTACGAAGGATAACTTTCATCTGTTCGAGGAGGTCGCTCGAATGCTTGAGGTCAAGTTCTTCCAGGAGAAGTTGGAGCAGCTTAGAACTGCAACAAACGCAGAAGGTAGACAGTGGTTGACGGGATTGATGAGAGATGTCACAAATGGACAAGGGCTCATGACGATGGTGGCTGGAGGTACGAGTTTCAGACAAGCAACATGGCCTAATCCTTCAATAATTTGCTTAGGGGTATACGTGGTATGCCCGTCAATGTTATCGTATCCTTCACCTTTTACAAGCTTGTTGCTTGGTTCAACGAAAGACATGCACATGCAATGGCGCTACAGAGTAAACAAGTGAGATGGGCGCCAAAACCGAAGCGCCACCTTGAAAAGGCAAAGGCGAGGGCTGAGGCACATGAGGTACATTGTTTTGACAATGCCACGGGCACTTACGAGGTTGTAGAAAGGGGTGGTACAACGACCGATGGAGAGCTCCGTGACGAGGAGGCATAAGGTTGTCCTTATTGATTTCTCATGCACATGTGGTAAACCGAGGCGCACCACTTTCCTTGTTCTCATTATGTGGCAGCAGAAGGCATCGCAACTTTGACTACGAGAGCAAGATACCTCGGAGTTCAGTGTTGACAACCTTGTGCTTACGTGGTCTCCCCGCTTCGAGCCTTACCGGGATGAGGAGAGTGGCCACCATACACCGGGCCCAAATACATTGCGGATCCGGTAGCCGTTGGAACAAACGTGGAACCGTGAAGATGTCGGGACCTCGGATTTCGAACCCGACCCTCTGTATTATCGCACTAGTCCCGCATCAAAGCTAGTGCACACGCTAAATGAAATGAATACATCACCAAAGAACGCTTTATTATAATAATTGAGAGTATTGACCGAAAGGTCTCATTATTACAAATGAGGTTTCAAGACCTCACACACACAAAACACAATGGAAGCAAAAGATAAATCCGGCGAAGACCCATCAATACGCCACAGGCAATTGACTGGGGAAGCGCGACCTAGTACTCCGGAAATCCTTCGTCGAATCCACAAACGAAGTAGTCGTAGTCTCCCTCTTGAGCTTCGTGTTCCTCTGGGTATTATTTTTGAGTGCAGCATGTGAGTACATAAAGTACTCCGCAAGTCTTGGGAAAAATGCAATAGATGCAAGGCTTGACAAAGGAAGGCCATATGGTTCTTTTGCACAAAGCAATATTTTAAATTCAATTACCAATAACTATTTTCAAAGGCATCCATTTATTAAAATAATGGTTTTAATAGAACTAACATTAACTCATCGTGAAGGTTCCATCTACCAACACTAGCTTCAACAACTTGAACAAGTTTAATATGCGGGTTACATCCACCCTCTCTGCTCCAACCGCCAGATACCCTTCCGAGAGTTCCTCCACTCTCGAATACAAAACTTTGATTTTTAAAACCAAAACCAGAAATCTACCATGTGAATGCATTCCTTGCCCGCCCTTGACCGTGGGCACGGCTATTCGAATAGTTTTACACTCTGCAGAGGTTGTACAACTTTACCCACAAGAGATAAATTATCCTAAAAGTCAACACGCTTCCTTTGGCATGAGACCCGGATAAAATACCACAAAGCCTTTACCTTACTCTAATCTAGCTAGATACCACCCACGAGGTTTCACCGCAGTAGGCTAACCGCCCAACCGGCCCTCTTGCGCCATATGAGTACAAAGAAATCTCGCCCTCACCGTGAATAACCACCCATCCTCGGCACCCACTTTCCATCGGTGGCACCTAAACTAGACTATCATAAGTTAGTCACCTAGGTCGCACTCCATATAGACTTGTGGTTGTACGGTTAATGCTCACCGACAAACACAAGCGCCGGTCCTTAATTGACTAGGTGGAACATACACTTAACAAGATCTCGTGCTAATCGCACCAAACCAAACCAACCATCCACCCTAATCTAAACCAACTTTCACATTTTATTTTATTTTAAAATCACAGTGACAACTCCAATTGCCACCTCATTTACAAACACAAGGGCTCAATAATAAACCATAATTTCCCATTTTCAAGATTCTCCAAAGATATTAGATAGCATGACTAAGCATTAAACTACCCATCTACTATTCACAAGTCATAATAATAATCTCATTATTGAGACAAAGGAAGTTCTAGGGTGACAAAGGTACATTGCATTCAACTCCAATTGAGGGCATAACAAAATTGGATTAGCTACTACCTTAATATTTGAACTAAGGTTTTTTGTAAATAGCAATGCACATAATTTAAAATAATTAAAATATTTCAAAATCATAGGTTCAAGATGATCAAAGGAGACTTGCCTTCTTGCGCACTGGTTGGTCCCTCTTGCTGTGGTTCGACAAACTCTTCGGCAACTTCGGGTTCTACGCGCGAAACGACAAAACAAACAAAACAATTTCAAATAAAATTCAAATGAACTCCAAAAACTGTAAAACCAGAACCAAAAGATAGAGCTCAATTTTATATGAATTTAGGAAGAAGAATCGGGTCGATCGGAGTTCGGACGAAGGAGAACGAGCGATCTAAAGTTTGCCGGGCGAAAATGCTGAAATTACAGATGCTACTGTTCATCCGAGAACAGTACTTTTGGCGAGAAGGCTAGCGCTGGCGAGAGGAGGCATGAGAGGTGAATCTAACTAGCAAAATGGGTTGCTAGGGACCCAAGGCACCCATAGGAATTGACGGCACGCCAAACGGAGACCGTTGACGGCACGGGCGGCTACAACGACATGGGTAGGAGAGAAGAATAAAATCCGGGCATGGAACATGGAGAAGTAGGGTGAGCACGGGCTAGAACGTGGCTTGGCGAAGTTAGGAAAATTATCGGCTCGGCCAGAAACCCACCGGAGACGGCGCAATCGACGTTTGAACGACGTCGGGAAGGAAAAAGGAAAAACTTAATATCTTTATGCTCGGAGAACGAAATCTAAAACTATTCGGAGGGTAGCTACCTAGGATGGTTTGGCACAAAGTGACGCGAACGGATTGGTGAAAACATCACCGGGTAGATGGGGGACACGAGATGTCATTGACGGCCATGGCGAGGTTCGGAGGCGAAAATTTGTGGAGGCTTTCTGGGGAAAAGGGAGTGAGCACGGCGTAGAACGCGACGAGGCAAGTCTAAGAAAAATTACGACAAGGGCTAAAGCTTACCGGAGATGACGAATCGACGCCGGGAAGCGCTCTTGACCTAGATTGGGGAAAACTCGATTCCGGGAGATTGGCTGCACCAAAACCAAATTAACTTGGCAAGAAGGTAGATGGCACATGATGGCACAATGTGACGCGAAAGGATCACGGAAAAACTCACCGAATAGCTTGAGACGTGACGAGCAAATTCGAGACCGAAGGGCCTCGATGCCGACGGCGTCCTGACCTTTGATGGGACTTGCCACGGCTTGGGATGGGTTTAGGGAAGCCAAGGAGTCCTATTTATAGGCTTGGAAGGGGTAGAAACCGACTCCAATACGCGGATTTTGGTTTAGAGTCCGTTTCAGAAAATTGGAGATAAAAGGCAAACGAATGAACGAAACGGAAGGAGACCAGTTGGGATGGATTCCTTGCGTAATTTGGCACAACTTTCCTTTTGGGAAGACATTCAAATAATGTCCGGATTGGAAGTTATGAAGAGAGAGAAAAACGGAAGGAAATATGTACAGAGAGATCGATCGAGGCTGCTGGAGGTTGATGATGAACAGTACCGCACGGGTACTGCGCGGGTACTGTTCATTCTCTCTCCTCTATCTTTTTTTTTGAAATTTCAAATTGAGCTCAAACAAACTCTGAAAAATTCCAGAAAATACAGGAAAATTCCTTGTGACACAAGGAACACAAATAAAATATTTTTGACAAATATTAATATTTAATTTAATCATATTAAATATTTTTAATTAATAAAAATTCCAATTAAGCTTTAATTAATTCCAGAAAAATCCAAATGGTGAATTTTATTTTAAAAGCTTAAAAAAGCTCTGAAAATCAGGATGTTATAAATCTACCCCCCTTAGAAAGAATCTCGTCCTCGAGATTCGGACGGGCTAGGAAAAAGGTAGGAGAGGAAAACGCAGCTCTTGGTTCCTTGCTGTGTTCTCAAGCCGCTTCTTGCTTTGAACCAAATTGAAACTTACTAAGCATGATTGCTGCCCTGGGCACCTTTTGCGTGATGTGGTTAACTTGTCCTCTTTCTTGTGATTGCGGAGTTCTTGGAGCTTTTCCTCAGCTGGAGATACTCCCGCCCTTGTCCTACAACCGAGTTCGCGCGTGTATTTCCCAAGTTGAAAGGAATTGGAGTGGTGACCGAGGCTTCGTGGGCAATTGCTTGCATAATGCCCCATCTCGTGACATCGAAAACATTGCACTCCTGCGGCGAGGTGTTACATTTCGAGGTCGGACTCGGTGAAGATGCGGGTTCTTGCATCTCTCAACGAGGCGCAGATCCTCAAGTTCCCGGTGCATCTGTTGCTGGAGCTTTGTTGAACTGGGTGATTTACTCGAGGCCTTGAACCGCTTGCATTACCCTCGTGTCTCAAAAGCCATCTTTCTCTTACGAGAGTCCTGCAATTGATATTGAGCATCTTCTGGACAAGGGCCTTATTTATCATGTGCTGAAATGTCGGAAAATCTTTGGACACCAATTGCACCTTGAGGTTGGGATCAAGTCCTCGCATGAACCGCCAATCTTTGTTGCCCCCGATGTGATCTCTTCGGATACATACCAGTGCATCGGGTGAACTTGTTCGTATTCAAAACGCCGAGGTTTCCTTGCCGCAGCTTGGTAGAATTCTCTTTCTTCATGTCCATTATTCCCGTAGGAATATGCGCAGACGGAATGCCTCCACAAATTCATCCCATGTGATAGCTTGTGCATTTTGATGAGTGGCGCGTAATTTTCCCACTAGTTAGCAAAGTGATCCCTTTGAGTTGGTGAGCCGCATACAACACCTTTTCATTGTCATTGCACCGGGCTAGGACCAACTTCCTCTCCACATCCTTAATCCAATCATCGCCTCCATGGGATCTACGGATCCAAAGAAAAGTAGGAGGCCTTGTCCTCATAAATTCTCCCATCTTAGACCGAGGTGCTTGGTTGGGTACCATGAGCTTGTCGCACTGGTTTTGAGCTAGGGCCTGAGAAGCCGCAGCTTGCATGGCCATCATTTGCTCCAAGTCGGGGATTGAGGAGGGGGTGGCGGAATGTTGTTCTCTGGTTGAGGATTGGCATCACGGCCATTGTCGTGGTTGCTCCTTGTGTTCACCATCCAAGCGGTTTTAGGTTAGCATAAGGTAAGAGGGAATTAGCAAAGGTAAGAGATTGAGGGAGACTAAGTCACATCCCAAGCCAACACACAAGGAAGAAGCAAGCAAATTAACTTTTAGCAAAAGAACTTTTATGGAAATCAACCTAGTTTTAAGAATGGTCAGTACTACGTTGCACTTAGGCATGTACACCATCTAGCACACAAATAAGTAATATATAAGCGTTCTAAAATCGTAAGACTTTACTTGGGTACTACAACTAAAGAACTAGTCCTCGCTTCTTCATGATTCTAACTTGTTCTTTGGTACTCTGAAGTATTCCTTTAACTGAGAAATACAGAAGACAACAACAAATCAGAGTGGTACATCTTTAGTCGCCTGCAAGCTTTGGATTAACTTCATTTGCCCTCATCATAACGATTAATTCAGAATTCCACCAAATAGGGCTTAACTTCCGCAAGTGTTCATCCGAGAAAGACATAATTATTTCAACTCTTCAAAAATTCTTGATTCCAAAATCATATACCACAAATGCACCTTATTGATTTCAGCAAATAATCTCTTGAACTTTTATTCTCTGATCTAATTTGGATCGACGACCAACCATAGAAATTTTTCTAACAAGAATCCAATAATCCAATAACATTGTAATTCATGATTTCCACCAATTGTTTTATGATCATGATCTAATCCAATGATCCATAACTCTGATCAAATAATATTAATTCAACCTTCAATAAGTTTTAAGATCATCTAAGCAATAATTTAATATCCATTAGTCCACCCCAATCTCTTGATAATCATCATTTTGGTTCCACCAAATTTGAATGAGTTCAAATACCACAATTAATTCTTATCGGACAATCTCTCAACTAATTCTTATTGAACAATCTATCTCCCACAATTAATTTAAATCCTCCAGGTTGAACATCCTTAAATGACCTAGTTAATCCCATTAGTTAAAATCCAATTATCTAACATTGATCTATTAAATCCACCAATTCAAATGGATATATCAAAGTCCACTTGCAATGATAAAATTAATCCACCAAGATATCCAAGTGTATTATCTTATAGGAATTCCACTAGCATCCACTCATCATCAATAGGTCCACCAAACTCTGATAATCAATTAACTCCACAACATTCATCTACTCTTCATGATTCGACCAAATCACCCAAAATTGCTATCATGAATTGTTTATGATAATTCAACATCTTAATCTTTTAATCTCTCACTTTACTGGGTCAATCTCTTAATACTAATTCTCTCACAATCACAAATAATCCGTTCAACAAAATCTTGTTTTACATCCAACCACTCCTTTCAATCCTAGATAATAAATCCAAGGCAAAGTTTAGACTCTTCCCATGATCTAATTAGCTGCCCTAAGTTCAACTTTGTATATTCTCTAGTCAATCCACAAAGATGACACTTTTTATATTTATTTATAATCAATTGATATCCACAAGTATACCTTTTATCCCAATCCTCTCGAACATTATTCAATCTTGTCAATTATAAATCCAAAATATACCACTCTAGCAACAATTCTCCAAATTACCTAACTTGATATGCACTGATTATGACGGCTTTCCCGACAAGAGTACTTTCCATAAATTTGTTGTCTTTCAGATACTCTAGGTCTCCAAGGATTCTCCAAGTGCTTTTAGACGTAACCTCATCGATTCATCTATAGAAATTACAGAGGGAAGGGGATATAATTACCATTCCAAAAGGAAATAAGCAGATAGATAAGGAGAATGCCATGACGAAGGTAAGGATAGAAAGACAAGAAAAGACAAGGATAGCACATTATTAACTTTTATTTTAAAAATAAATTTTGAAGTTCTTCTTTAACGACCATTTTAACTAGGTCACGCCTCATACCAAATTGGCTCGATACCATCTCTGTCGGACCCGGATTTCGAACCCGACCCTCCGTGTATTATCGCACTAGTCCCGCATCAAAGCTAGTGCACACAGCTAAACAGTAAATGAATACATCACCAGCAACGCTTTATTATAATAATTGAGAGTATTGACCGAAAGGTCTCATTATTACAAATGAGGTTTCAAGACCTCACACACACAAACACAATGGAAGCAAAAGATAACCGGCGAAGACCCATCAATACGCCACAGGCAATTGACTGGGGAAGCGCGACCTAGTACTCCGGAAATCCTTCGTCGAATCCACAAACGAAGTAGTCGTAGTCTCCCTCTTGAGCTTCGTGTTCCTCTGGGTATTATTTTTGAGTGCAGCATGTGAGTACATAAAGTACTCCGCAAGTCTTGGGAAAAATGCAATAGATGCAAGGCTTGACAAAGGAAGGCCATATGGTTCTTTTGCACAAAGCAATATTTTAAATTCAATTACCAATAACTATTTTCAAAGGCATCCATTTATTAAAATAATGGTTTTAACAGAACTAACATTAACTCACTGGTGAAGGTTCCATCTACCAACACTAGCTTCAACAACTTGAACAAGTTTAATATCGCGGGTTACATCCACCCTCTCTGCTCCAACCGCCAGATACCCTTCCGAGAGTTCCTCCACTCGGAATACAAAACTTTGATTTTTAAAACCAAAACCAGAAATCTACCATGTGAATGCATTCCTTGCCCGCCCTTGACCGTGGGCACGGCTATTCGAATAGTTTTACACTCTACAGAGGTTGTACAACTTTACCCACAAGAGATAAATTATCCTAAAAGTCAACACGCTTCCTTTGGCATGAGACCCAGATAAAATACCACAAAGCCTTTACCTTACTCTAATCTAGCTAGATACCACCCACGAGGTTTCACCGCAGTAGGCTAACCGCCCAACCAAGCCCTCTTGCGCCATATGAGTACAAGAAATCCTGCCCTCACTTGTGAATAACCACCCATCCTCGGCACCCACTTTCCACTCGGTGGCACCTAAACTAGACTATCATAAGTTAGTCACTAGGTCGCACTCCATATAGACTTGTGGTTGTACTTAATGCTCACCGACAAACACAAGCGCCGGTCCTTAATTGACTAGGTGGAACATACACTTAACAAGATCTCGTGCTAACTGCACCAAACCAAACCAACCATCCACCCTAATCTAAACCAACTTTCACATTTTATTTTATTTTAAAATCACAGTGACAACTCCAATTGCCACCTCATTTACAAACACAAGGGCTCAATAATAAATCATAATTTCCCATTTTCAAGATTCTCCAAAGATATTAGATAGCATGACTAAGCATTAAACTACCCATCTACTATTCACAAGTCATAATAATAATCTCATTATTGAGACAAAGGAAGTTCTAGGGTGACAAAGGTACATGGCATTCAACTCCAATTGAGGGCATAACAAAATTGGATTAGCTACTACCTTAATATTTGAACTAAGGTTTTATGTAAATAGCAATGCACATAATTTAAAATAATTAAAACATTTCAAAATCATAGGTTCAAGATGATCAAAGGAGACTTGCCTTCTTGCGCACTGGTTGGTCCCTCTTGCTGTGGTTCGACAAACTCTTCGGCAACTTCGGGTTCTACGCGCGAAACGACAAAACAAACAAAATAATTTCAAATAAAATTCAAATGAACTCCAAAAACTGCAAAATCAGAACCAAAAGATAGAGCTCAATTTTATATGAATTGAGGAAGAAGAATCGGGTTGATCGGAGTTCGGACGAAGGAGAACGAGCGATCTAAAGTTTGCTGGGGCGAGAAAATGCTGGAAATTCACAGATACTACTGTTCATCCGAGAACAGTACTTTTGGCGAGAAGGCTAGCGCTGGCGAGAGGAGGCATGGGAGGTGAATCTAACTAGCAAAATGGGTTGCTAGGGACCCAAGGCACCCATAGGAATTGACGGCACGCCAAACGGAGACCGTTGACGGCAAGGCGCTACAACGACATGGGTAGGAGAGAAGAATAAAATCCGGCATGGAACATGGAGAAGTAGGGTGAGCACGGGCTAGAACGTGGCTTGGCGGCTAGGAAAATTATCGGCTCGCCAGAAACCCACCGAGACGGCGCAATCGACGCTTGAACGACGCCGGAAGGAAAAAGGAAAACTTAATATCTTTATGCTCGGAGAACGAAATCTAAAACTATTTGGAGGGTAGCTACCTGGGATGGTTTGGCACAAAGTGACGCGAACGGATTGGTGAAAACATCACCGGTAGATGGGGACACGAGATGTCATTGACGGCCATGGCGAGGTTCGAGGCGAAAATTTGTGGAGGCTTTCTGGGAAAAGGGAGGAGCACGGCGAGAACGCGACGAGGTAAGTCTAAAAATTACGACAAGGGCTAAAGCTACCGGAGATGACGAATCGACGCTGGAAGCGCTCTTGACCTAGATTGGGGAAAACTCGATTCGGAGATTGGCTGCACCAAACCAAATTAACTTGGCAAGAAGGTATATGGCACATGATGGCACAATGTGACGCGAAAGGATCACGGAAAAACTCACAGAATAGCTCGAGACGTGACGAGCAAATTCGAGACCGAAGGGCCTCGATGCCGACGGCGTCCTGACCTTTGATGGAACTTGCCACGGCTTGGGATGGGTTTAGGGAAGCCAAGGGGTCCTATTTATAGGCTTGGAAGGGGTAGAAACCGACTCCAATACGCGGATTTCGGTTTAGAGTCCGTTTCAGAAAATTGGAGATAAAAGGCAAACGAATGAACGAAACGGAAGGAGATCAGTTGGGATGGATTCCTTGCGTAATTTGGCACAACTTTCCTTTTGGGAAGACATTCAAATAATGTCCGGATTGGAAGTTATGAAGAGAGAGAAAAACGGAAGGAAATATGTACAGAGAGATCGATCGAGGTTGTCGGAGGTTGACGATGAACAGCATGCATGCAATCGCTCATTCTCTCTCCACTATCTTTTTTTTTTTGAAATTTGAAATTGAGTTCAAACAAACTCTGGAAAATTCCTTGTGACACAAGGAACACAAATAAAATATTTTTGACAAATATTAATATTTAATTTAATCATTAAATCTTTTTAATTAATAAAAATTCCAATTAAGCTTTAATTAATTCCAGAAAAATCCAAATGGTGAATTTTATTTTAAAAGCTTCAAAAAGGCTCTGAAAATCAGGATGTTACAGAAGAGGACGAGACACAAGATGGTTATGGATCAGCTTCCAGGAAGAACGAGGCGAGGGAGAGCAACCTCTTTCATCGACTTTTGAGCGTAACCAATGTAGCAGATATGGTAGACTTGGCCACAATTCACGCACATGCCATTGGCCACTTAGTCAGGTGCGAGTGCTTGTTGTTCGTTATGTTTCATAGTTCGTCTAGTTGTTTTCCCATATGCAATTTGTTATGTTTCTTGTTTAATTTCTTATTATTTCCATATTTTATGCATGTTCAAATTTTTGTTTACTTCTATGTTGGACTGACAAATTCAATTTTTTTGTAGGATGGCGCAATTGCACCTGCTAGACCCGTACTACGAGAAGAACCACCGAGGACGGCTCACCGCGGAGGGGAGGGTACTTCCTTCATCACTACTTGTACAATTAATTATTTATGTTGATGCATTAACTAAAAAAATTGGTGTATTCTATACAGGAGCTGCCCATCCTTCGTCCTCGAACCCATGACGGGTTCCTGGACATGCGGTACGACGAGAGGTACACTCCCTTCCTGGAGAGGGCTGGCCTAGACGCCATCTCTTACCAGGTTCGCCGTGGGTTGCCCACCTTCAACCCCCCGGCCATCACTGCACTGGTTGACAGGTATTCTCCTAAACCATTGCTCCACTTGCATGTTCATTGTTTATCGGCTATGTGCGCCTCAAATTCTCTGACATGTAGTCCTCTTTTTTGTATCATGTAGGTGGAGGCCGGAGACTCACAGCTTCCACCTCCCTTTTGGGGAGATGACTATTACGCTCGAGGACACTCAGAAGATACTTGGTGTCGCCATTCACGGCCGTCCAGTGATCGGACCGTGTGTGCCTGCTGGTTGGAGAGCCCGAGTAGAGGCCTTCCTCGGGAGAGAGCTTCCTCCTGAGGCAGGCCATCGCACTTCTGGAGTTCCAATCACCTAGCTCCGGCAGACTTTCGCAGTGTGTCCTGCAGGTGCGGACGAGCAGACAGTTGCCTACTACTGCAGGTAGGGGTGGATATCGAGCTAACTCGTCGTCTAATCGAGCTTTTTTCTAAAATTGACATAGTTTGATTTAATATCATTTTACATATAATTGCAGAGCATGGATCCTGCACTTGTTTGGCTGCGTTCTCTTCCCCGACGGAACGGGGGACAGGGCGTCGTGGATGTACATCCACTGCCTCACTGACTGGGACACGGTGGAGCAGTACAGCTGGGCTTCTGGGGTGTTGGCGTTCCTTTACCGCCACCTCTGCAAGGCGTGTCGTCGGAGTTCGGCGAACTCGACAGTAGGTGGTTGCCTCTACCTCCTCCAGCTGTGGATGTGGTGTCGTCTACCAGTTGGTCGTCCCACGGTTTCGCCTCCTCGTCCGTGGTTCGCAGAGGTTCCTCTTCGTCGACGTCCGACACTTGCATATCTTTGGGACCAGGTCTCAGTTCCCTACACCAGGATGAAGAGGGCCTACCTAGAGTACACGAACGAGCTAGATGCGCTCACGGCCTCCAATGTAAGTTAATTCCATTTGGTATCGTGATTTTCATTTGTTAGTATATGACCTTTAACGTTAAATTGTTGCTATGCAGGTTAAGTGGGAGCCGTACGCCGAGCAAGAGGTGGAGGCCATTCAGTTCAGCGCACTGTGCAGCATAGACGAGGCCCTCTACAGGATGAGGTGCCCCTAACTGCTTTCTATGTCGTTGAGTATCACCGCCACATAGAGTTGCACGCCAGTTTGGTATGAGGCAGCTGTGGCCAGTAGCGCCGTTCTCCACGTCTGTGGCCTTGCACAAGTAAGTGCCATGCAATTTCAATTCTAACCTTGGATTCCAATTGCACAGAGTTTCTACTAATTTTAACTATTGGTTTACGTGACATGCGATTTGATCGTCGGCGGCGTAAGAAGGTCACAGACTTCGAGCAGCACCACCATCATGACGCTGAGGAGTGGGGACACTTTCGTGACCACGTGGACGACAACGACGAGCCGCACAGCAACGAGCACTTTCGGCGGTACCAAGTTTGGTACCAGCGTGCGACGCGGTCCAAGCTTAAGGGACAATGGACGGCAGATGACTATGCCGACATTGAGTCCTCCGACGACGAAGACATGCCCTACGACCAGTCTACTCGACTTGGGACGCAGGTGGAGATAGCACCAGTCCTGGACCGTGTGGTAATGTTCAATCTCATTGCTTATTTTCCAATAGACATAAATACCACTACATATAGCAAATTATCCATTCTTTTGCTTGTTTGCAGGGCAACACCCTGAAGCAGTCCGTACAGGACATAGAGCGTTTCTCCAGGACAGTCGGTGACGTCAGGACGCGTAGCTTCCTAGAGGTAAGCTTTGACAAAGCCACTCACAAAATTAGTACCTAATATCTTCGTATCTTGTTGGTTAACAAAATTTTGGATGACAGAGGCTAGCAGGTCGGCTACGTCGTGCGGCTGGTCATTGTGGTTGCAGCACAGACGCGGCGAGGGACGTAGACGTGCCTTCGTCACGACTTGCAGACCCGACGCGGCGAGGGTCGTACACGGGTCAGAGCTCGTCCCCCACGAGGAGCGACACTTTCCCGGCCCAGGGCGGTGAGGACGAGGACGAGGTGGAGCAGTAGACTTACGATGAGATAGGCCCGTCTCAGCTCGTAGATGCTCCTTCGACTCAGCCTTCACAGCCTCTACCACGCAGACGCCGCCGCGAGCCTAGCCGTTACACTCCATGCACCGACGCCCTTGGTAAGGGTAAGGGTAAGGCTAGGAGGCAGTGATACTTATGTGTAGGCTTGTGGTTGGGCTTAAAAGTCATTGTATATATGTTGTAATGAGCTAGGACGCACTTGGTAAGTGGTTGGACTGAGATGTGTTTGTAATGAGCTATTTGTTGTATATATGTGTATATGTTATATTCATGTGATATTTGTATTCGAATCCGTAGTACCGTAGCTTGTTGTTTCAGAAATTATGATTACTGGCCTCTGAGAAGGCAATGTTGTAGCACTTATTTCGTGGAACGTACTGTTTCCTGCACACGATTGAAAAGGCTACGAACTATGAATTTATTACGAGACTACAGGCTCTGAAAAGCCTATATAGGAACATTTATTGCTACACTGGAATCCTGAAAAAGCGAAAAGATTCGTATGTCCTCCTCTCCATGGACTATGCCCACTGCACCAGATAATCAGCCTACATAAAGGCCTCCTATGTCTTCCATACCATATCTCCGTTACCAGCCATCACAATACTACTACACAATAATGTCTTCTTGGAGGTCCGACCCATTTGGAGTGCCGGAGTGGCATGAGCGCCCGAAGTGCCGTTGCGGCTTTAGGACGATGTTGTGCGTCTGGACGGATCCAGTACAACGAGCCAACTATGGCCGTAGGTTCTTCAAGTGTCCAGACCTGGATGACGACTTCATGGTAACGATGACAACTAAATTCTTTGTTTCTCGTTATCGTTTTTCAACTTTATCCGTGACATCTACCACGCCACACATAGCCTTGCGAGTTCATTGAATGGGTGGATCGGGTGCCGCCGGCATGGCCACGGAACCGACCAATGGAGGTGGAGAACAAAGGACAATACTTTGTCAAGATGACTCAGGCTCGCGAGGTGGAACGACATATGCGGCTTGAGCAAGAGCGCCGCGTGAGGGTGGACCAAATCCGTCTGAAGGGCAAGGAGGATGAGCTGCAAAGGAGGCGGGAGCAGTTAAGTCTGCGTGAAGCAGCCATCAAGCGTCAGGAGGAAGAGCTTCAAGCTCGTGAGGCAGCTCTCAAGACCAAGAGTGACAGGAAGAATGATGCAGCGGAGCCATCTTCAGGGCCCAATAAAAAGGGGAAACAACCACGCTACACCCAGTAGACAAAATGTGCTCAGAACGTTCTACTGAATTAGGGAGAAGCCATGGTAGTCGAGAATTAGACACCCACGTTGCATTTCTTTATGTTATCTACGGTCTATGTAATCCTATTATTATGCACTCTATTGTGTTTGCCTAGCTGTATCGACTACACTTGAGACTACCGGTATGATGGTATTGCGTATCAGTGCTTCACAAAACTACAATTTAATAGAGTGCATAATGTTGCCCACCCATGCTTGCTCCAAAGAATGTCTCAAACAGGTCGAATGGATTAGTCTCAAACAGGGAAATCATGACTACTCAGTTCAAAATTGTAAATTATTACATGGAAAATTCACATTTTCAAGCACATAAATGTCTGCAAAAGAACAACAAGACATTGAACTATATCCTCAACTTCACACATAGATTCTTACCTTGTCTCATTTTAGCTCTTTTGAATTCCATGAATAAGCAACACCATTATCCTAACAATTAGTGTTTGACCATCGGACCCGAAATTATTACCAACATTATTACCATACATTATTACCATACTAGCACTCGAAATTTTCAGATTGAATACGACAACATCAAAAAATTACTAGAAAATTGTGTTTCACACAGTTGATCAATTTTCTGAATGTTTCCAAAAGTTAGGGATTATTTTGAAGGCGCCGAGCTGGAGCGCCACCAGTCACGGCGCTTTTGCTGAATGCTGCATACCTCGGCGCCACCAGTCACGGCGCCGAGCTCGGCGCCGTGTATCGTGGCTCCGAGCTCGGCGCCGTGTATCGTGGCTCCGAGCTCGGCGCCACGACCCACGGCTCCGAGCTCGGCGCTACGATCCACGGCGCTGAGGTGCTTGCCACGTCGGTGCCACGCTGGTTCGGCCCTGGGATCTCGACGCCGTGGACCACGGCACCGAGACGTATTACCTCGACACCGTGGGTCACGGCGCCGACCCCCTGGGTCCAAAAACGGAATTAAAACTACCAGGGGTCTAAATGTGAATATTTTTCAAAAAAGGGTTAAAATAGAAAAAGTTCGGTCTGAAATGTTGGAGTTAACGGTGTCAGATTACAGTGCTAAGGGGCACATTTTGTTTATATACTAATTTTCTGTTGTGATCTGTAAATTTTCAAATTTCTGCAAGCCTTGGAAAAGCATACGAGATATGTCTTGAGCCTTTGGAACCTATGCATTTACGTTGGAAAATCAATCATTGGTGTGGACGAACAAGCTCATTATGTATCGCTTATTATTATGCTGATGGAATATCTGCTCTAAGAGCAAGTATTATAAGAAGCTGTAAGCTGGCTGTATGCTGAGGTGGAGGAGGGAGAGGAGGAGAGAGAAGAGAGGTGGGCTATAAACTTACAGCCAGCTGAAGCACAAGAACCAAGAAACTTTATGAGAGGAAGGGGTAGATCATACAGCCTTCAGCTGGCTGTAACTACTATATGAGTAGGCTGATAAGTGGGCTGTAAGTATCTATACAGCCAGCTGAAGGCTGTATTATAAGATTTGCTCAAGTGAATGCTCTTTCAGTGTAACTTTGCAGTAGCTTCTCGAGGTTTTTTAAGAGGCTATGCGATCGGAATTTAAGGGCTTAGTTCTGTTTAACCAAATACTCGTTCACATCTCTTGAGTCATAGAGCACAAAGGAATTTGATGCGGGCGTGCTTAGAATTGCTCATACATCCTCCAGATTTTGCAAGAGAGTATAAAATCTCAGCATTATCTAAGAGCACTTGGTAGAAACATGCTCTTTTTTCTTCTTTTACATCAGTGGTTGGCTTGAACATTGCCTCCTCAGAAGGAGAAAATCTTCAAGCTATATAAAGATCATTCCACTACCACGGAAATAATAATGTATGCCTAATCATGTCTAAATGCTGTTGTTAGTTCTTTAGTTAGCTTTTTCATGTTTGTTTTTAGTATAATCATACTGTACATTTTAAGAAACAGATTAATTCTTAATTTATAGATGTACTACAAGGCTAATTTAAGGTTCCATTTGAACTACAACAATTTATAGATGTAGTACAATTCAATTCTTGTAGGAATGGGAAAAATCCCTGTGTTCCATGGTATAAAGAAAATCCCAGATCAATTTGTGCCTGCTCAATTGATTTGTTCCAAACATATTCATTTTTACAGTGGGTGCTTCACTAATTCAGGAAACTAGAATTGCACACTGGCAGCTATCATGCATTGTCACTTTTAAAGCTTAGATAGTTGACTCAACACGATGTTCTTATTCCTCCACACTGCTCTTATTCCAAGTTGCAAATAGTGATCGACGCGACAACGATGTTCCCGTTCGAGTACGATGTTTTAAGTGTTATCTCCTGGGAAATATTCATGTTCAAACTTCATATCCACGCCATTGAATTTTCTTTGGACATGAATAGAGATGAACTTCTTGCAAGCGATAATAATCAATCGGTAGATTTAGGGCCCGTTTGAAATTAAGGGAAAACAAGGAATTTAGGAGGATTCGTAACCTCTAGGGTAATTTCCTATGATGTTGTTTGTAATAAAGGAATAGCTCATATGAGTTTAAAATTCTTGTGGAATGGGGCTATTTCACAGCATTTTTCGTGGAAAACAAACATGAGGTGGCTACCAGTGAGAAATCCCCTGATTTTCCAGGTGTCCTATATTCCTATAACTATCTAGGGTGGAATGGGGCTATTTCACAGCTCCATTCCTATAACCCCTGATTTTCCAGGTGTCCTATATATGAGTTTAAAATTCTTGTGGAATGGGGCTATTTCACAGCATT
The DNA here is from genome assembly GCA_036346575.1 of Dendrocalamus sinicus. Lineage (NCBI taxonomy): Eukaryota > Viridiplantae > Streptophyta > Magnoliopsida > Poales > Poaceae > Dendrocalamus > Dendrocalamus sinicus. The sequence continues at coordinate 12,468,828 of CM070658.1, read as the reverse complement.
TTTGGTGGAAAACAAACATGAGGTGGCTACCAGTGAGCAAACCCCTGATTTTCCAGGTGTCCTATATTCGTATAACTGTCTAGGGTTTCAGTTGCGAAACAAACCCCTGATTTTCCAGGTGTCCTATATTCCTATAACTGTCTAGGGTTTCAGTTGCGAATAGAATGATACATTGCAAAAGCTTCATTAATAAAAATATTTTATATAGCAGTTGAAATATGGCACGTTGGCTAGTTTTACATAAGAGCTGCCAATACTTACATTACAGAAGAACCAATGAAAACTCTACATTTAAGCCTGAGCGTAGACGCGACCGTAACTTGTATAGCCTCCTCAATAAGGCATGTCCTCCTTGATCATCACGTTCACTGAATAATTAAGCAAGAGTGAGTACTTTCATACTTAGCAAGCCACACTATTGCATAGCGGTATGCTTATAGATACCACTAGTGATACAAATCAAATCTCAAGTTGAGATTTTAATCTGTAGACGACCTGATCTTCCACTATGGAACAACAAGAACACGCCAAGATAACTAGCAAGGTCTATGATATGATGAACAGATGTGCCCCGTACCAAGATAAATGCCCCAAATCGTACGCACCACAACGCACAACCTGGGACAAGTGGATCTCACAATCCAGCAAGTAATTTCCCACATGTGACGAGAATCCCCACGCTAAGTGCAATTCCCAATTGGAATTCAAAAACTGGTGGATTTTCACACGATCTCACCAAACTCGATAACAGGGATGAACCCTAGTGGCACACAGCCAGAAACACTCACAGTGTATTCAATTCATTATCAAAACTCTGAGTGTTACAATAGTCGCACCTGCCTTTCTATAGGATGACATAATTCGGCCTAAGGCCATGCACGCACAAGCCGATCCTAATTTATTTGGACTACACCATGATGACTTGACCTAGTAACTAGAAAGACTCATGTAGGATCAAGGATAACTGACTAGAGAGGGGAAAATAGGAGGTTTTTAAATTCTTTTGGCTAAATCGTAATTTTAAATCAAGTAAGAACAATTAAAATTGTTTTGCACCGTTCAAAACCTAAAATCTCTACATCTTGCTATGGGACCACAAACCTAAGTCTAGGAAAGATATACTTTTAACTAAGTAAGTCAAGCAATTAATTACTAGAAATATAAATGTGGAAAGTAAAGAGCAAGAAAGATAAACCACACGAATGACACAAGAATTTTTCTCGTGGTCTCGAAGGCTTACTGATCTTCCCTAATCCACATTGAGAGAACTTAAATGAATCAAACCAGATCCTTACACAACTTGAGCATTTCCTCAATCACTAGGACAACTCTTTCCCGCTTAGAGAGGTGAGCTCCAACCTTCATAACCGCACTGGGTCTCTTCACAATCTTCTTAAAGAGATCACTGCGTTAACTCCTCCAAGCCATCTAGGTATCGGTAACCACCAAGAGTAATAAGCCAATGACACTTTCTTGAATGTCTTCAAGTGCCACAAATATCAACTAGATGATGCTATGCACTTGAATGCCCTCAATAACCTAAAAAGGTGAATTGAAAGCTCTAGAGTTGAAGAAAAGTATGTAAGGGCTTAAGAGTAATAAGCCAATGACACTTGCTTGAATGTCTTCAAGTGCCACAAATATCAACTAGATGATGCTATGCACTTGAATGCCCTCAATAACCTAAAAAAGTGAATTGAAAGCTCTAGAGTTGAAGAAAAGTATGTAAGGGCTTAAGAGTAATAAGCCAATGACACTTGCTTGAATGTCTTAAGTGCCACAAATATCAACTAGATGATGCTATGCAATTGAATGCTCTTAATAACCTCAAGAAGTGAATTGAAATCTCTAGAGTGAAGAAAAGTATATAAGGGCTCAAGAGTATTCAATGCCGGTCCAAGAGTGCTTGCATGCTGCTGATGGAGAGGTATTTATAGCCTCCACATGCCAGGATGACCATTGGGGACGAAATCTTCAAAAATTGGGTGGAGCTATACTACCACCATGTATCGCCCGTTACTACCACACCCATTGTTCAACGACTACTTAGGGGTCATTAAATGCATAGAAACTAACTGTTAAACCAAAATTGGTAGTACCATATTCACAGGGTCCGGTCATACCAACACTGCGGTAGTACCACAATTTAGCTTCGGTAGTACCAATTTTTATAGGAGAAAATCTGCCAAAAAATATACCTCTTTGGAAATTAGCTACCACCAACTAAAATGCCATCATACCACGATATCAGACCCGGGGATTAATCCCAGATCTTATGTGTTTGCTGCACTAGTCCCATGATCAGTGGTTAGCACACACATATAGCAACATTGTATCACATCCATACTCGCATGAATAATCCAAGTAGTGTATAATTCCAGACATGCGAACATAACCTTATACAGCTAAACTTTTAACAAAAGGGTTGACTGACCAAATAATTTGCATAACAAGTAAATAGCAGTGGAAGTAACAATAAATAGAACAAAAATTCCAGCAAACATGCCATGGTCCACCACTGGCAACTGACTAGAGTTAAACCATAGCAAATGGTGTCGTCTTCATCGATACCTACGGTGTGGAAGTAACTGATCTGGAGATCCTTTTCTTGCTATGAGTAATGTTCAACAAGCAATGGTTAGTACAAAAATCAATCTCTGCAGGACTTTATAGCAAAACCCTGCTTTTATTTGAGATAACAATAGTAGATTGTAAGCAGAAGTTGTAAATGCAATTGACATTTATATAAACTAACAAGTATCATAAGCATAATTCACAACTAGCTCTTCCATAGCCATAAGCAATGACTTTTACATAATGTTAACCAAGTTTAAAAAGGGATTCCTCCCATTCCTAGCCAAGTTTGAAAACATAAGTCTAGCCATCACTAAGCTTTGCCCATGATCGGGGGCACGGCTATTTAAATAGATTTTACACTCAGCACATGTTGTACACTTTACACACAAGATACGAATAGTATGGTCAGTACTAGATCATAACAAGACCTTTACATTGCTCGATTCCAACCTTAACCCGCTTGATGAATTTTAGCCCTCGAGTCCATTCATGTTGAACCTCAAGGATTTCACGTTGTGTTGATGGTTAGCCCCATACACTTACTGTGATGGGAACCGTCTCGAGCCTATTATTGGTGCTCGCACTGCTTTGATCTACAATAGGTACAAGATTAGACCCAAATAACTTATGACACCAAGGTCTTCCCATACAGACACTTGTGGTTATACAAAAGGCTTAGTTTAGCAACACATAAGTTCACGGTCCTTAATCAACTTGAGCGAGAGTCTCTAACCACCAATCATCACTTGCAATTTTTCTTTGTCACCACAAGTCACATCCATGCAAATTTTCACTATCCAACCAACACGTGCGATTTCCTCTCGCGCCACAAGTTATACATATATCTCACCCAAGTCAAAACCATAGTTTTTCGGTTTTGTTTTCTAGATAAAATATCAAGGGTGACCACTCTGATGCAGCAACATAACCATCCTATGTTTTAAAAGTATACCATCCGATCGTTGAATATACAAACATCTATGCGGGGCTAAGAAACTCTATCTTATACCCATTCTAAAATTGCACAATTAATCATACAAACTATAGATATCATTATTAGGGCAATAATAGTGAGTATGGAAATTTTTCGAGGAAGGCCCAATGTAACAATTTGGCATAACTATTTACCTTACCAACATAGCGATTTTACCAAAAATATAGGCATGCATAACAGTTTGAGCAAACAAAGTACATAACATTGAAAAATAGAATCAACATGGTTAAAGGGGGTGTTTGTCTTGCTTGTTGAACACTTGCATCTTTCTCTGGATTGATTTCTAAAGCTTCGTCAGTACATCGACATCTAGCGAATAAAGCCAAATAATACAAATAAACAACAAATAAATTCAAATAGTGGCAAACTGAAACATTTTTACATATTTAGAAAGGTCATAATTTTATAAAAATATAGAGACTAAAATTACTAAATTTAAAGTTAGTATGTATAAGTTATAAGTGGTTGAATTTGGCTTGGTTTGAAAAATCCTGAAAAAATAAAATGGCTTTTACTATTTGGCCGTGGGCCCCATTTATCAGATCTCTTATCCATTTTTGAATTTCCAGAAAAACTTGCTTCCAGGTGTGTCCTTCCCGTCATATACACACATTGCAATGGGTCTTCACTTAAGTGTCACAAGTGGGGCCCATGTGTCATACTAGTGCTCATCTTCTTCAACCTTATGTTATGGAAGAGAAACAATGCTGTTGCCGTTAACGTTTCTCTATGAAGCTTGGCCAATGGCAAGAAAAGGCTAGGGAGGTAGCAGGAACTAGAAAATGGGTTGCTTGGGAGACTACTGTTCCAATGCTGGTGACGACATGCTCGGCGGCGGCTTGTGACGAGCTCACAGCAGTGGAGGACCGAGGTCGAATGGGGTAAATATGGCATGGCTTGCCAGAGAGGAAAGTGATGTGACCACGCCACAAATGTATACGACCATAGTTCCCAAGACTGAATAAAAGGTGAAGTCATTTCTTCAGCTTCAATTTATTTTAATTGAGAATATGATGCTACCTAATGATAAAAGTGTATATTTCTGCAGACATACAAGGAGGATTGCATCAACACTATGCACTCATGGTTGGAGCCTACCTAAAGGGAAGCTGGCCAGCACATCAAGCCCAAGTCGACACCTTCTCCAACTCTTTCTCAAGGTTTCCACATCATTTTGGTTACAAGTCAAGCAAGAGTTCAAGTTAGACACATTCTGGAATCCAATTTGGCCTCCGGAGATAGCACTGACTTCAAACATCCATAGAATTCTCATACGGACTCTGTTTGAGGTGTATAAGTACAGCATGGAAAGCTTATCTTATCCTCTTTCCAACGGATCTAGCCCTACCTCCAAGTTCCTTCTAAGCACATTGCTATCACCAAAATAATTTGAGTCTGATTCTGAATCTGTGTTAAAAGGTGTTGCGCCACCTCCACTTGGGCCCATGAGCCTTTTACCTCCTAGGTTGCATGCTTACCTCCCTGGGCGCCACCCCATGACCCTCTCTCTCTCTCATAAATACCCATGTGTGTGCCACTTTTAGGGTTAGGTTTTATTTAGATCAGTTTAGCTCCTTGTGTGCAAACTCCACATTGTGTCTTATGTCGATTAGACCAAAAGATTTATGTTAAAGAACATCAACTAACCTTGTGCATCTTATATATGTAGTAATTTTTAAATTACTCTTTACTTGAATTCTTACTTGTTCTTCAATTGCTTGCAGGAATTGATCTTCATGATCAGATCAACTATTGTTCTTGATGAGGTTAATAACAACAAGAGCTTGATATAGCGAACATTGGATAGCTTGATCGTGTTTCGGTCAAGTAGTCTCGTCATCAACGTTATTCTCTACCATTTAAATTATCATCCACCGGAAGATAAGGACCAATCCTACATCAAGTGGTATTACAGCATAGATCGCTAAGTGAGATTTTAGTTTAGATTTGTTTTTCACACCTATAACTAGAAAATTTTCCTACAAAAAGAGTTAATTTTCACTGTTCAAACCCCGTTTGTGCCTTTCAATCTGTTAGTTTTGGTTTGCTAAATTTAATTTGCATCCACCTTAGCATCGTCTCTTGGCTTGTCATATCTTTGCTCCTAGAAAATCCAAACAAAAAATCCTCATGTCAAAATCTATCTAGAACACCCAAACCCTAATTTCCAATTTTCGGCCAGAACACTCCCTTTCTGCCGCTGCCACAAAAAATGCCATAACTTCTGATTTTGTAATCCTTTTTGGGTGAAACAACTACCATTAGATTCATAACTTAATTATCTATATATCTATAAAAGTTCACGCCAATCTACTAAGGTAGTTAAGAGATATCAGTGGTGAAAGTTGACCCAAATTTCTGGTTTGAATCTATAATAGTCAGCAGTTATGATTTTTCTGTGAATTTTTTGGTCGGTACTCAGAATGTGGCCCATAAAGAAAAATTGTATAAAAAGTTGTCAGGAAACAGAGAAAAAAGTAATAATTTAAAGATAGGCATCTGACTAAAAGTTATGGCCAAAATACCATGTACTGTCTAGTGGACAGAAATCTTCAGTTTTCAGATTTGGGTCAATCCTTTTGCTTTTCAATTTCATATTGCATTTTATTGAATTATGTTTTGTCTACCACTCCTATACATTGTTATACACTTGTTTTAGCCTTCTTCCATCCTTGGTTGATAGACAATATAAGCGAAGTGCTAGATACGAATTATAATTCAATTCTATACAATTTCTGAAATTAACTAATTATTCTCCTTTACTATATATCGAAATCTTTCCAAGCTATACCTACTACTAACCATTATAGGTCTCGATATACCGAAAATTGCTATACTCATCATGCAAGTCTAGTTTATCATGAACTAGTCACTGGTTGCACCCCCTGTTTGCTTTGGTAAGAATTTGGTAAGAGCTTTAGAATGTGTGACTTTTGTAAACCTCTAGCATCTAGTAGTGCTAAGGAACTAACATCTTTTGTGTGAGTTTCTTGTTTCCTACTAACAATGGTAGGATCATACACATCTAGCCATGGTAGCAACGATGAAGAGCAATCTTCAAAGTTGAGGGTGCAGAACCCCTCACTCCTCATACAAAAATGTTGTGCAACACTTTGATTGTGCGGTCAGAAAAAAAACCAAGGACACCAACAATCTGTTGGATCAGATCAACAACACCCTTGCCATGATCAACACCTGTGTTGAGCACCTCGAGCAACGACCACCTCCACCGGTAGCTGCTGTGGCTGCTAGTCAGCCAAGGGCAAGGGACTCTCCTCTTCGCTGTGCTCCAACCCCCGCTCGCTCTTGGGCAGATGAGGTAGATGAAGAAGAAAGAGATAGCTATGGCCCTAATACGGAACTTTAGGGTTTCAATAATCATGATCGCCATTGACTATGCCACAATTGATGAGGTATAGGTAGAGTTCAGTGAGAGGTACGTGATGATGCATTAACAAATATTAATTTTATAATACCTCCATTTGCTAGTAAATATGATCTTGATGCATATCTTGATTGGGAACTAGTAGTCGATTAGACATTTGTATGCTATGATTTTCCTAGAAATAAAAGAATTAGGGCTATTACTAGTGAATTTACTGATTTTGCATCAATATAGTGGAGGGAATATTGTAGACAACACCATGTACCTCGAACTTGGGATGTCATGAAATGAGTCATGAGATTTAGATTTGTTCCTTTATATTATTCATGTGACTTGTTAAATAGATTGTAACATTTAAAATAAGGTAGTAGAACTGTAAGGCAATACTATCACAAATTAAAAACTTGTTTATTGCGTTGTGACTTAGAGGAACATGCTGAAGCTACAGAGAATAGATTCTTAAGTGGGCTTCATTAAGAAATTTAGGACCTTCTTATTCATAAATAATATAATTCTCTTTCTCATTTATTTATACTTGCTTGTAAGGTTGAAAATCAAATTGAGGAGAAATTGAGAATGCTTATGATAGAAAACATTAGAACAAACATATGTTTGTGCCTTTTTTGTAACTAACAATTTGCAGGAAGTTAAAAACCATGTTGAAGAGGAGAATGATCTAATTGAGTCACCGACTCCATTGCTTGAGAAGGAAGATGAGGAGATAGATGCACCTACATCATTTGAGGAGGGCAAAAAAGGTAAAGATAATAGTTCTATCATCACTCAAGGTGAGTATGCTCGTGAAGAACTATAACTGCCCACTATTCATGCTACTTTAGCGCAAAAACTAGAGGAAAACAATTCTGCTATGCACATGTTTCAAGTAGAGAATTCAGACTACATTTATTTGAGTGTTGAGAATGAGTTATGTGCTAATTCCTTGCATAAATCTTTGACACAACTAGAAATTAAATTTGATTCTCCTGTTTTAATTCTAAATCCATGTGCTAAAGTTAATGTTTTTGATTATATCAATGTGCAATTGATCTATTGGATCGAAATAGCGACAAAGGGGGGGAGGTGAATGGCGCTCTCAAAAATTAAATTCGCCCCTCAAGAATCCACACTTATGCTTCTTCTCCAATAGCTATGGAAGCTATGAAGAAAGAAGATAGGCACTACTGGAAGTCACAGCAACAAGGCTAAACCAGATCCAGAAAGAAACAGTCAAGAAAAAATAATTTCAGAGCAGGTCTGACTACAAGCGGTAGTACCGCTGAGACGAGCGGTAGTACCTCTGAGCGGTAGTACCGCTAAGCCGAGCGGTAGTACCTCTGAGCGGTAGTACCTTTCGAGGAGCGGTAGTACCGCACGAGGAAATCAGTAAACAGGATTTTCAGACAGCAAAGACAGAACTTTGAAAAACAAGGAAAATGATGGAATTCTTCCATTTTTTTTGGCCCAAAACATCACCAATACATACTCAATAGCAAGGAGGCTCTAGAGAACAAAGAAATCAACCTTAGAAACAAGAATTTCAGATTATAGCAAAAATCTGAAAACTTGCAAGAGCTGAGCCAAAAACCAAATTACTCCTCAACCTTTGATCCTTTGGCTATGAAACTTTGAGGATAGCTACTCAATAACCTTTGGACTCTCCATGCCAAATTTCAAGCCATCTCGCGAGGGGAATTAAGATTTGCATTAAACCCTAGAAGGAGGAAATGAAGAACAGAGAGGGCTCAAGAACTAAATCTGGAATCAAACTCGGTTTGCTCTTGGGATTAAATAGCCAAATGACTTTTGAGCATCCCCCATGTCATAGCAACCCATTATGGCACTCCCCAACAACAAACAACAAGAAATCACGAAACTCAAAATCAAGCCAAAAAGGAGAACGAAGGAAGAACAGAGAGCACGGGAGAAAACTTCAGATTTCCATTCATTGAAGCAAAAGGATTACAGAGGAGTCCCGATACGCATGGACATTAGAACAAGAGGAATGATTACAAGACTCTCAATCCATCTCCTCACTCTCTCTCTCCATCCTCAAGATCACCAAGAGCTTCACATGCTTCTTGGGAGGAACACACAGAGAAGCTACGAAGGGGACAAGCTCTCAACAGAACCCTGCCTCGTGCACCTTCCGGGAAGCTTCCACGCTCCTTGTCGTCCACGACTCGCAACCACATCGAATCTCCACCGTGTTCGACACATCCAACTGTTCTGACCTTGACACCTCCCTGTGTCTAGTCCGGTCACCTCGTGTCTCACCACGACTCCGCCTCGATGTCCTGCAGTCACACAGACAAGAAACACGTCACATAGCACCGCTCGATACATGAAAGCGTAAATAGCATAAGCACATCATACTTATTCATGACGAAGTCCAAACCTGTCGAATCAATGAATATGAATCCTAATCCCATACGACCAAGTTTGACCAAGTCTGGCCGAGCCGATTGCACCGCGCAACGACTCGACTCCGAACCACTCAAACCAAACTCGACTCCGAAAGGGCAGTCAACTGGTCAGACTGACTCTTATCTACCCCATATGACTCCAGGACTATCAACTGGTCATCTAACAGATTAAGGAGCAAACACATACCCTGTCTACCCAAGGGTGGCCCAACCCTCGCTAGAACCTATAAGCAGTGAGTAAGCTCAACCTAGTAAGAAGGGAACCAGCTAATAAACAGCATCCTAGAATCACAAGATAAGAGAGAGAAGTCTAAGCAACTCGGCAAGAGAACCACTCTAACCTATGCCAAAAGGACTAAACCCAATACACTCCGAATGCAATGCAACAGAAAGGAGTAAGAGCATAATCAATATAGTAAAGAAGTAAAGCACAAAGCTCCCCCTCACAACAGTCCATATGGACAAACCACCCCAAGCTCTCCCCGCAGAGCTGAAAACCTCGAGCTATCCAAAGGTTTGGTGAAGATATCAGCCAACTGGTGGTCACGCTCCACAAACTGGAGCACTATGTCACCCTTCTCTACATGGTCTCTAAGGAAGTGATAGCGAATATCAATATGCTTGGTCCGAGAGTGCTGCACTGGGTTCTTAGCAATGTTAATCGCAGAAGTGTTATCACAAAAGAGTGGAACACTATCTATGACTAACCCAAAGCCCGTAGGGTCGAGGCCATCCAAAGCACCTGGCTACAGCAACTGGCTGCAGCAATGTACTCGGCCTCTGCGGTGGATGCAGCGCGCTGCATCGCTTCTCGAAGACCAAGAAACGAGAGAAGTGCCAATGAATTGGCAAGTGCCAGAAGTGCTCTTCCTATCTATCCTATAGCCAGCAAAGTCTGCATCCGAGAAGGCTCTCAAGGAAAGACAGGAAGAGGAAGAGTACCAGATACCATAGTCAATGGTAGCTCGGAGGTACCGAAGAATGCGCTTCACCGCCTAGCGGTGAGATACACGAGGAGAAGCCTGAAACCGAGTAGAAAGACACACAGCGAAGTGTATGTCCGGTCTTGAGGCAGTGAGGTACAAGAGGGAGCCGATCATACTCCTATACTCCTTCTGATCAACTGGCTCGCCATCCTCATCTGGGTCGAGTGAAGCTGATGTAGTCATCGGAGTGGACACTGGCTTACCATCACTCATATCGAAGCGCTTCAGGAGGTCTCGAGTGTACTTGCCCTGATGCAAGAAGGTACCCTCCCGAGTCTGGTTAATTTGGAAGCCAAGGAAGAAGCTTAACTCGCCCATCATGCTCATCTCAAACTCCGAGCTCATGACATCGGAAAACTGGGAAACGAGAGCATGTGAGGAGCCACCAAAGATGATGTCATCCACATAAATCTGGACGAGCAGAAGATCAGTGCCATGCCGGCGAATAAACAAGGTCTTGTCTACTTTACCCATCTCAAAACCATGACTCAACAGGTAGGACTTAAGCCTCTCATACCAAACTCTAAGGGCCTGCTTAAGTCCATACAAAGCTTTGGAAAGCTTGAAGACATGGTTTGGGTATTTGGGGTTCTCGAAACCTGGAGGCTGTCGGACATAGACTTCTTCCTCAATAAAGCCATTGAGGAAGGCACTCTTGACATCCATCTGGTAAAGCTTGAAACCCTTAGAAGCTGCAAAGGCCAGCAGGATTCTAATAGCTTCAAGTCTAGCTATAGGGGCGAAGGTCTCCTCGAAATCTAGACCCTCAACCTGGGAGAACCCCTAAGCTACTAGTCTAGCCTTGTTTCGAACAACCACCCCATCCTCACTCTGCTTGTTCTTGAACACCCACTTGGTCCCAATGATATTGTGACTACGCGGGGGCTCAACAAGCGACCAGACCTTGTTCCTCTTGAAATTTTCTAGCTCCTCATGCATGGCATTGACCCAAGACTTGTCAGACAGAGCATGACAAACGTCCTTGGGCTCAAAAGAGGCAACAAAGGCAGAATGGAGACAGAAGAGTGACGTGGCAGACTTTGAGCGTGTGACATGCTCAAAGAGGTCTCCAATAATCTGCTCGGAAGGATGGGCTTTCTGGATATGTCTAGGAGGTCCAGGATGAGATGAAGAAGTGGCCTCTACCTCGTGAGCTGACGAGGTAAGAACAGAGCCATTAGCTCCAGAAGAAGCAGAAGGCATGGGCTGATCGCCTCGAGGTGCGGTGGAAGAGGGCACCTCAAGGGGTGGATGAGGGACTGGATCGGGTAGACAACCCTCATCTCCGTCGCCCTCATCATCCACAAAGATGGGCTCGGACTGCTCTAAGGAACCTGAGATATCAGGCCTAGTCCCCGGACTGACCTCGTCGAAAGTCACTTCACAGGTCTCTACCATTTTGCTAGACTCGCAGTTCCAAACCCGATAAGCCCGCGAAGAAGTCGAGTAACCTAGAAAGATGCCATCACAAGAACGTGACTCGAACTTGTCTAGGTTCCCGGACTTCAAAATAAAGCACTTGCAACCAAATACACGAAAATGAGATACACTGGGCTTTCGCCCATATCTCAACTCATAAGAAGTGCGGTGCAAGTGTGCCCGAAGAAAAACTCGATTAGAAACATGGCACGCGGTGGCTATAGCCTCAGCCCAAAACTTCCGCGGTGTAAAGTACTCATCGAGCATCGTCCTGGTCATCTCGACCAAGGTACGGTTCTTCTTCTCCACGATGCCATTTTGCTGTGGGATGTGCGGAGAAGAGAACTGGTGCTCTACACCTGTCTCATCGCAAAACCTCTTGAAATAGGAATTCTTGAACTCCGTGCCATTGTCACTGCGAATCGCTCGTAAGGCACCCGGAAGCTCAACAGAAAGCCTACTGAAAAGATCTCAGAAATGTGTAAACGTCTCATCCTTCGAGGCTAAGAAAAACACCCTAGAGAACCTCGAATAGTCATCGACCACGACAAGAACATACCACTTCCCTCCTACTGACTGCACTCGAGTTGGTCCAACAGTGTCCATGTGGAGCAGCTGTCCCGGTGCATCGGTAATAGTAACTGTGACCGGAGGGTGAGAAGCGGTAACCATCTTGCCGTGCCAGCAAGGAGCACAAACTAGATCTTTGACTATTTTGAGTTTCGGCAGACCACGAATGAGGTCGTGGCCGCTAACTCGGGTCAAATGGTCAAATCCAATATGACCAAGTCTCCTATGCCAGAAAGAAAGATCGCGGGACTCAGAAGCAACTAAACACCTGAGAGGATCGCCAGAAGACTCAGAAAAATTAGCACAAAAGATCCTCCCAAAATGAGAAATCCTGCAAACCAGACTACCCGAAGAATCAAGAATTTTGCAAGCGTTTTTCTTAAAGCTCACCTCGAAACCGTCATCGGTAAGCTGAGAGACTGAAAGCAAATTATACTGCAGCTTACTAACCAAGGTAACATCTTTTAAAATAAAAGACTCATTAACGTGCACTGTACCTTTGGCGATGACGCGCCCGATGAAGCATCTCTGAAGGTGATCGTCTCATCACCTAGAGCACGGGCAAGGGAAGAAATCCAACGGGAATCTCCGGTCATGTGTCATGAACACCCGGAGTCTACTAGCCAAACCTTTCCCTTCCCTGCCCGGCAAACCTGGGTCAACAAGAGAGTAAAGTCTCAGTACTGGGGTAAATCAAGAGTGATTTTGGCACCCAATACTGAGTAATATGTCGAGCAGATGAAGTAGTCAAGCACGACTGACCTCTATCTACTCTACGCTCTTTGTCACTCAACAAGCCAGAAGGTCTGTGTGCAGACCCGAAGCTGTTGTTGGGCTTGACTGCTATAGAGGAGCGAGTCAAGACACCAGCAACATGCTGATCACGCCGCGGGTAGCTATCTCGACGGGGGAAACGAGATCTACCCTCAGGACGGCGGTAGTCACAACCAAAGGGAGCATGAGGACGAAAACCAGAAAACTCAGAAAAACCAAATCCTCGATGCTGCCCAAAACCATCAGAAGCATCTGAAGCAAACCTAGACCTCGTGTTGGTCTTAGGTGCACTCAAGGTCTTGGGCTGACCCTGAATACGTCTAAGAGCTGCAACACGGTCTCTCTGCACGATCCTGACACGCCTGAAGCATCGATCGATCAAGTGTCCATCCTTCTGACAGAAGGTGCAATGATACTTCGCCTTCTGAGAGGCAGAAGTAGCATGAGATGGCTTTGCCTTCTAAGAGGCCGAAGCTGCAGGTGGACTCACCGTGTTGTCAGAAATCCCTTGGATAAAACCCGCAGACTTAAATTGGACTTTCTCAGTCCTGGGCTTAGTCGCAATCCACCTAGTGCTATGGGTTTGAGCACGGCAGGTGGATGCTTCCTCATGTCCTCATAGAAATCATATCCTAGACCCTGATTAAATCTGCAAATCTTAGATTGGTCTAGAATAAGATTGAGCTTTTCTTGCCTCCTACAAATCTCTCGAGAGTGTTCATAAGATACTGACACTCCCGAAAGAGAGAGGTGCAAGAAGAGCAGGGAGAAGAAGAGACAGCAGAAGGTAAGGGAGCAGAAGAAGAACCAACAGTAGAGGAAAGAATGGCGTGTGCACGCACAGCCGAACCTGAGGGGACAGTCCTACTACTAGTCATTTGGTTCACGTTGCTAGGCGTCTCCATCTTACCCTGGGGCTTCTCTCCCACCTCAGCAATCACATCACAATGAGTTGATGGCTTCTCTAGTAAATCCTTAGTTAGCTTTACACATTGTTCATTCAAAGCAACGAGTTCAAGTTTTAGTTTATCACAACTAATGCATGGTGAGCTAACAGGATCCTTAGTTGCAAATTGAGCCATTTTCTTGTTATGGTCAATCAATTCTTGAAACTGTTTTGAGACAGATTCAAGTTCAGCAGTTAATTTAGGACAGTTCAAGCATGAAGCAGCTGGCTCAAGCAACCAAGCATACAACTCAGAAATTTTATGATCTGCCCGTTTTAGGTTCATCTTCAAATTATTACAACTTTCACAAGTCTCGGGCAGATCAAGGAGCATGGTATAAAGACCTCTAAAAGCGTTGTCCTTATCCTCATATGAGGTGCAATCAATAGTCTCAACAGAAGTAGATGAAATAGGGATTACCCTACTCATCTCAAGCTCAGCCAAGAGACTAATATTGTCCACCTTAACAAGATCAAGTTCAGAGGACAGACTATCATGCGAGGTCCTTAGTTTCTCCATGTCACCCAATAGAGCACAGCAAGTATCACAATCATCACTAGAGGGAGCAGATGTAAGAGCAATAATCTCTAGTGACAATCTATCTACTTCCTTCTCTAACTCAGTACACCTAGCCCTAGCTCTAGCATGAAATCCACCTAGCTTAAGAAAAGCATGATTGAGCTGGTCGTAGGTGGGACATACCTTATCCAAGTCGGAGTACAGCTCGCTGTCGCTCAGTTCGCCCTCAAGGGCCATGAAGCACATGCCGGAGAAGTCGTCGCCGCCCTTGGGGTTTTGGTCACCCGTCCCGTCGTCGTCGCTCCATCCCTCCACCTCGCTGAGGTCGAGGTCGTCGAAGGCGGTGAGGACGTGATGGAACAGCTTCTTGGCTTCGCCAAGGTTGCGGAACTTCTTCTTGCCTTGTGTAGGAGCTGGAGGCTTCTTGTTGCGGTTCTTGTCGGTGTAGTCGATCTTGCCTGAACCGCTGTAGTTGTTCTTGCCCTTCTCTAGCTTGGGGCAGTTTGCACGAATGTGGTTGGGGCCACCACACTCGAAGCAAATCACGGGTCCTCCTCTCTTTCTGTCCCTCCTCTCCTTGTAAGCATGGGAGAATCTTCGAGCAAGGAGGGCCAGTTGCTCATCCGTGAGCTGCTCTAACTGATCATCAGTTATGTCATAGAGAGCAGCAAGGGAGAAACCGCAAGAAACGGGATCGGTGACCAAAGTCATCGACTGTGACTTCGACCTACGAGAGACAACGTCAATCTCGTGAGTCTTGAGGCGCGAGTACAGCGCGTCAAGAGTCAAGGTCGAGAGGTCTGTCGTGTCTTTGATGGTGGTCACTTTCATCTCCTAAACACGCAGATCAAGTGCTGCGAGCATCTGACGAGCGTTGTCCGAGTCAGGGTATGTGAGACCGACCGCTCGGAGGTTGCTCAAGATCTTGTGGAAACGCGCAAAGCACTCATCGAGGGACTCACCAGCAAGCATCTCGAATTTGTTGTATTCTCGCTTGAACTGGTCCTGTCAAACCGTCTTGATCTGGGTGGTGCCCTCATGGTATGCGTCGAGGGTCACCCAGATATCGTAAGCGGACGACAGGTGAGAGATGCGATCGAATTCGCTTCTGCTCAAGCCCTGGATAATGATGTTCCTTGCCTTCACATTTGTCTCAACATCAGCCATGTTCCCGGCATTGATGTTCTCATCGGCAGGAACAACAAATCGCACCTTCACCTTCCGCCAGATGGCATACCCCTGAGCTTGAATGTATGTCTCCATTCGGCTCTTCCAGAAATGGTAATCGATGCCATCGAAAATGGGCGGCTTGGTGGAGTACTTGTCCGTCGCCATGGCTCTAGAGACCGGTTAAGATCTATGAATTAGAGCTAACCAGCTCTGATACCAATTATTGGACCGAAATGGCGACAGAGGGGGATTAAGATTTGCATTAAACCCTAGAAGGAGGAAATGAAGAACAGAGAGGGCTCAAGAACTAAATCTAGAATCAAACTCGGTTTGCTCTTGGGATTAAATAGCCAAATGACTTTTGAGCATCCCCCATGTCATAGCAACCCATTTTGGCACTCCCCAACAACAAACAACAAGAAATCACGAAACTCAAAATCAAGCCAAAAAGGAGAACGAAGGAAGAACAGAGAGCACGGGAGAAAACTTCAGATTTCCATTCATTGAAGCAAAAGGATTACAGAGGAGTCCCGATACGCATGGACATTAGAACAAGAGGAATGATTACAAGACTCTCAATCCATCTCCTCACTCTCCCTCTCCATCCTCAAGATCACCAAGAGCTTCACATGCTTCTTGGGAGGAACACACAGAGAAGCTACGAAGGGGACAAGCTCTCAACAGAACCCTGCCTCTTCTAACACTTTAGATTATATTGAGATTGATCATCCTTGTAAACTGAGTTGTTTAGAGAAGAAGTTATTTCATATTCCCAATTCAGTTTCATTGTTTCATTACAAATTTTACCTAACAGGCGAGTATGATGAAAAGGGAATTATATGGTTAACATAATTTGCATAACTTCATAACTGGAAGGTTCAATTGTGGAGAAAGAACACTATCATGTAGAGAAAACTCATTGTGAGACCATGTGGCGGCCACCCCATGGATGTGATGAGTAATTGACACTTAATCTAGAGAGATTGAGTTTGGTTTTTGAGGTTTGAGCAGCTGCTAGCTCTCTGTCTGGTGGTCTTCGAGTTACTGCTGTAAGTGATCGGCTTTGACTTACTGTTGTGAGTGATCGGAAGGCAGTCTTACGACCATGTGGTTGGAAGGAGCTGGTACAACTTTGGTGGTCGTAGCCTGCGGTCGGTAGCTCCGACCATTGTGATAGGTGGTCGGTAGCTTCGACCGATTGAGCGATCGGGTGCAGAGGACGAAGTCTGTGCAGTCGGACGCGGTTGGACGAGGTCGGACATGGTCAAACGAAGTCAATATGCGGTCGGTGGTCGTATCGACTTGTAGAGCGGTCGGAGACCTTGTGCTTTTGATGTGTTGTGCATTCGATTGATCGTAGGGGGTTTTCGACCAGGTGTTGTGCTGTGATACTTGTTGGTTGTACCGATTGATGGTATGAATGTCTTGTGCGGTGCTATGTGACAGTTTGCTTGTCTGTGTGGTTGCAGGACTTCGGAGCTATTTCATGGTGAGGCGTGGGAGGACCGGGACTAGGCACAGAAGGTGTTGAGGTCCAGACGGTCGGAGACGCTGAAGATGATCGAGGCTGACTAGGTGGTTGCAAGCCGAGGAGACAAGGAACCGGAACCGGAGCTGCCGGAGGTGGACACGACGGTCAACGGCGAGGAGGACCGGGACTAGGCTCAGGGAGGAGTTGAGGTCCAGACGGTCAGGATGCCGGGTACGGTCGTGTGCAGCGGAGCGGACCAGGACAAGACTCAGGGAGGAGTTGAGCTCCAGTCGGTCGGAGGCAAGGCGCGATCGTGCGGAGGACAGGAAGCTTCTAGGAAGGTGCAGGGATGGTATTTTGGAGAAATGCGCAAAGCCTGCAAGGTGGAAGTGGATTCTGTTGAAAAGCTCGGGTGCGGTGTGTGCTATCGGGTAAAGCGAGGAGTCTGTTAGAGTTAACAGGCAAAGCACTAAGTTTGTTGGTGTTACTGGGTAAAGTGAGAGGTAAAACCTGGTGTTAGTTGGGGTTAACAGGTGATCCCCAGTGCGGACTAATGGGTGGATCTATTAGGTCTAGGTTCGCATGTGAGCCTATAGAAGGGAGAGGGGAGGCAAGAGTTAGGATTGAGATGGTTGGCCAAGCCCTGGCGGCTGGCGCCTCTCCCTCCCATGGGAGTTTATCTGTGTGAGTGTAGCTCTAGGGTAGAGTGTGTCCTCCCGAGGGGAGTGGATGTTGAAACTTTCATGTATGCAATCATTCATCTCTCTGCCTCTATATGAGTTGTGTTCTTTGTTTATTGCTTGGATGTCTTGATTGCGGTTTCTCTATTCGCTCTCTTTTCTATGTTTTTGGCTATCTCCTGTTATTGGCCTATTCTTGTTGATTGCTCTGAATTGCAGTGACATGTGGGATTGTGCCCCAAGCTAACTTGGCTAGCTCTGACCCACGAGCGGTTCTAATCAACAACTTTGGTTCTTGAACTTGGTTTTGTGCGCTTTTGATCAAATCGTGAAAAGGTCTCAATCTGATTGATAAGATTTCAATTCAAGATTGGAATAGCTTCTTGAGACCTTAAGCATTGTGCGCACAAAGTTTCTTGGCCAGACGAACTCTTAATTGAAAGATATATGAAGTCTGGCTTTTCAGTTTTGCGCCTTCCATTTTCCTCTGTTTCTTCTTCGACTAAGTCGTTCTCATCGACCACGGCAAAGAAGCTTTGATAGCCTTGTTATTTCTTAGCCAGAGGATGTTATCTTGCACTGTTTGAAGATATTCGAAAAATCGAATCTTGCAGTCGAGCATTTCACTGGCCTCCTCTGTTTTATTTGTGATCATGTTCTGTTCGGCCGCCTCTCTTTTTGACCGGTGAAGACTTAGATAGCTTGCCTTCTTTTGTGCTGGTTTCCGAGTGCTTGATGGTCGTAGATCTCGTGGTTGTGTGCCCCCACGGTCTCATGAGGTGTCTGCGACCGCAGTCGGCTTCTAGTTCTACTCGGTCTTCGACCACGTTGATCGTACGACCATGCCATTGGCTTACGACCACGTTGGTTCTGACCACACTCATTTTTCGATCTCGTCGGTCTTGATTTGGTGGTTATCGACTACAATGAATTCTGTTTGATAGTCGATTTCCTACCAAGTTGCTTTTCGGTTGAGTGGTCGATGTTACGACCACTATGCAAGCTATCGACCACGTTGTCAGACTTACGACCATGGTGTAAGCTTCGATCATGTTGTCGGGTTTTCAGTTCTGGTAGTGGTGCGTCTTCTCTGGTATCTCTAGCCATTTACGACCAAACTTGCTTTCTATCAATTTGTGATCTTAAGTTGTGTGGTCGCTCGACTTCTATGCAATCTCTTGTCGCTCGCAATTGCACGGACATTTTCTATAGTGGTATCAACCAGACAATGGTCTTTGACCATGTAGTCTGAGAGCAAGTCGAACGCTTTGATTAGCCATGGTCGGAAGTCGGCAGTCGGGTCTTCGACCACGTCTGGAAGTCGGCAGCATTCGACCACGTTATCGCAAGATGCAATCGAAGTCGAAAGTGGGTTATCGACCACGTTGGTTACGACCACGTCGGTTTCAACCACGTAGTCCGTTTTTGACCACGTTGTCGGTTTCGACCACGTAGTCGGTTTTCGACCACGTAGTCAGTTTCGGCCACGTTGTCGGTTTCTGAGAGACCATGTGGTTATGACCCCATGTTTGTGATGAGTAATTGACGAGTATTCTGAAAAGATTGAGTTTGGTTTATGCGTTTCATGCCATGATGGCATTTGGCTCAGTCGGGTTTGGTTAGTCGGACTTAAGGCGTATTCTTCTTCCCGTTTGAGCTTTTGGGCCATTTTATGCTTAAGTATGATTAATTGATGCTAATTGTGATTATTTGTGTCAAGGGTGCTATGTGATGTGTTTCTTGTCTGTGATGGCTGCAGGACGTCGAGGCGGAGTCGTGGCGAGGCACAGAGGACCGGACTAGGCGCAGGTGGTGCCGATGTCAGAACGGTCGAGGTGTGCTGAAGACGGCGAGTGCTTGAGGTAGTTGCGAGGCTTGGAAGGCAAGGAATGAGGAAGCTTCCCGGAAGGTGCACGAGGGGCGTTTTGGTGAATACGCAAAGCTGCACTAAAGGAAGTGGATTATGGACAAAGCACCAGAGTTAGTGGGTAAAGCTAAAAAGCTTAATGGGCAAAGCATGTGGTGAACCCATTAAGAGAGGGTATAAAAGGGGAGTGTTTCCTGCATGAGTGTGTGGCTTGGGAGAGTAGTTAGGGCTTTGCTTTGTGTCTCCTTCTTTGTGCTTTAGTTGTTGAGACGTTGGGGAGAGCAGGAGTACATTGTTTTCTCCCTGTGTATGTGTTTGAGAGATGTGAGGAGTTTTTAAGTTCTTGTTGGGAGGAGGTGGTTGTAATCCCTGCATAATCATTCATCTCTCTTCCTCAATGTCAATGAGAAGGATTGTGATGGATTGTCTTCATTTTCTAGCTCATTTGTGATAATTTCAATTTCTGCAATTTTCAGTTCTTTCTCTGTTTTCTTGCTTTCTTGAGTTGATTTCTTGATTTAGGAGCTGGTTCTTGGTAGCTCTGAGATGGGAAGAGACTCAAGACATCTTAGGCAATCCATTTTCAAGATAAACTGAAAGATTCATTGGTTTCCTCTTTCTCCATGAGCTTCGTCAAAATTGCTCTGTATGTGCAAGAATTAGGGTTTTCATGCAGGGGCAAATAGAATCTTTTGATTCCCTTTGGGAGATGGCCTGAGATTTTTGCTTATGAGTCCTGAGTTCATTGCTAATCTATTTGCAAGAAATCTTGAGCAAAGGATGGATAAATCATGAGCAATCTGGATTTTCCTCTCTCACCATCCTATTTTCAGATTTTAGGGAAATTCCTTAAATCTTGGTTTTGAGATGGATTATTTTGCTTCCCTAGGCTCCTCTGGTTATTTAGAAAGTTATCTTGCAATTCTGGACTGAGAGATCAGGAAGCAAGTCTCAAATTTCTAGCTGTGTAAAATCTTCAGTTTGCAATCTAAAAAATTCAGTCTGCTGACTGCTCTGATTGTCGAGGGGCGGTCTGACCGGTTGCCCATTGGCGGTCTGACCGGCCGGCTAACTGCGGTCAGACCGGCCTATGGGCGGTCAGACCGGGGGAGACTTGGCGGTCTTACCGGTGCACTAAGTGCGGTCAGACCGGCCAGATGCACTTGGTGCTGGTCTCCATCCTCAGCTGAGTTTTTGATTCTTCTATGGTGTCTGTGGTTTCACTTTTCTTCTCTGGTTGGTTCTAGTTTCTAGTAAGCACATGAACTACTTCTCTTCTTAGTTTCTCATAACTTTTGGAGAGGATAGTTTTTGATACTTTTGGGGGCAATCTTTTAAAGCAACATTCACCCCTCCTCTGTCGCCGATTTCGATCCAACAATTTCGACCATGTAATCGGTTTTCGACCACGAGGTCTGTTTTGACCACGGTGTCTGCTTCGACCTCAGTGCAGTTTCGACCAGGTAGTCGGCTTCGACCACATTGTCTGTCTCGACTACGCTATCTGTAACAACCACGGTGTATCTCTGCTGAGTGGTCGTATAGGACCACGTTGTGCATCCACTGAGTGGTCGTAATTCGACCACATAGTACTCTGAACCAGTCGTACGTGATCTGTATTCCTCTGTTTTCTAGTAGACCTTATGTCCTAATCTTCATAGCTTTGTAGCTATTGGAGAAAAGAATTATGTGAATATTTGGAGGAAAAAAATCTTTAGGCACCATTCCCCCCCCTCTGTTGCCTTATCCGGTCCTACACTAATGGCACTAATCTTAATATTTCTAGTTCTTATATTGTTATTTGTGAGCTACAACAAAGCTTTCAAGAAGAGGAGTGTTGTGGGCTACTTCCATGCACCATAACCATTGCTCTATTTGTGTCAGAAAAGAAATTACCTCTCATTGAGATAATCAATATCAGGGAAGACTTCTCTGAAATTTCTTTTAATTCAGTTATATACTTAAATAGATTTGCTACACCTGTAAATTTATCTATTGTCCAGCAAAGCATTATCGTTGAAGATCATTTCAAATTGTTGTTTAAAAGAAAGCATGATAAATACAAAGTCAATTTGCTAGGACAATATGGTAAGAATGAATTTTATGTGTCTCATGATTGCATTGAAAATTCTATAGTGTTGCCCTATGCTTATTTTCATGTGAAGATGGGGACACACACACACACACACACACACACACACACACACACACACACACATATATATATATATATATATATATATATATATATATATATATATATATATATATATATATATATATATATATATATATATATATATATATATATATATATATATATATATATATATATATATATAGTTCCAACACCATCTAGTAAGAATATTTCTAATCAGTGCATTCGTTTCAAAGAGTTTTTGATTTGTTTGATAAAGAATTTATGATATGACATAAGGAGAGTTCGTTGTATGCTTTGTCATGTACTGAGATTTATGATCAAGCACATACAATACATAAGGCTACGCGTCTATTAAAACCGAGGACGGTTTTTGGTCAAGAAGGGGATGATGATGTGACCATGCCACAAACGTATACGACCATAGCTCCCAATATTGAAGAAAAGGTCAATTCATTTCTTTAGCTTCAATTTGTTTTAAATGAGAATATGATGCTACCTAATGATGAAAATATATATTATGCAGATATACGAGGAGGATTGCATCAATAATATGTGCTCGTGGTTGAGGTTCACTTAAAGGGAAGCTGACCAGCACATCAAGACTAAGTCGAACCTTCCCCCAACTCTTTCTCAAGGTTTCCACATCACTTTGGTTATAAGTCAAGCAAGTGTTCAAGTTGGACACATTCTAGAATCCAATTCGGCCTTCGAAGATAGCACCGACTTGAACGTACATAAAATTTGCATATAGACTCCATTTGAGGTGTATGAGTTTAGCATGAAAAACTTATCTCATCCTCTTTCGAACAGATCCAGCCCCACCTCCAATTCCTTTCGAGTGTGCCACAATCGCCAAAATAAGATGGGGCTGATTTTGAATCTATGTCAAAGGTGTTGTGCCACCTCTACTTGGGCCCATGGGTCTTGTACCTCCTAGGGTTGCATGCCCACCTCCCTGGCCGCCACCCCATGCCCCTATCTCTGTCATAAGTGCCCCATGTGTGTGCCAATTTAAGGGTTAGGTTTTGTTTAGATTAGTTTAGCCCCTTGTGTGCAACTCCACATTATCTCTTGTGTCGATTAGGTCAACAGATTCATGTTAGAGAATCTCAACTATCCTTATGTGACTTATTTTCTAGCAAATTTTATATTGCTCTTTACTTAAATTCTTTTTTGTTCTGCGATTGCTTGCAGGAATTGATCTTCGTGATCAGGTCAAACATCATTCTTGGCGAGGTTGATAATAATAAGAGCGTGGTGTAATGCTTGTTGGACAACTTAATCATGTTTCAATCAAGTAGCCTCGTCTTCAACGTCATTCTCTATCAGCCAAATTATCATCTACCGGAAGATTGGGACCAGTCCTACATTAGAAAGGAAGGAAAGGGAGGGGTATGTGAGCATACATGGGCCAAGGGAAACTCATCAGACTAGTCAACGGAGGCAGAGGATGGTCAGGGTGTAACATCCTCAAAATCAGGGCACCTAAAAATGTGTAAAATTTTAAACTTTTTTGGCTTGCATCTTATTGGCATTTGATTTTCCTAGCTTTTGATTGAAGTTCTTGGGAAATAAAATTCATGAACATAAAAAGTTAGAAGGAAAAGGTCAATTTTAAAAACTAAACTAAATTAAAACTTACATATGAAAAGATGATCCAGAAAATAAATCATTAGTTTAATCTAAAATAAACTAATGGGAAAGAGAGGGGGAGTTATAGTTAAAATTTTAAATTCTAAATTGAGAGCCATTTTCAAATCTAAGTCTAACCAAAATTCAAATAAGGGTTCAATTTAAAAATTGTGAATTCATAATTCAATTGCCATCCAAAGGCTTTAAATGGTATTTTTGAGAATCTAAATATTAATATGAATAGGCGTCCCACTGAGCCCAGTAGGTGAGCTATAGGGTACATGTCCCGTACCTTTTTTGTTTATATAATTCTATGAAAGACCATAGCCCCACGTGGCAAATGCTATAATAAAGAGGCAGTTTCTACATTATTATTTTACTGCGCGACTCTGGTAACGGCTTATTATTTATTAGAGCAGTGTTCTATTGGGCAAATGAATAATAATCCATTACTTAAGTGTGATTATCCTCAGGGTAATGACACATGGTGTCGCAGTGTCTTGGTGAAGATATCTGTTAATTGGTTATTGGTCCTTATGTGGCTAATAACAAATGTCACCCTTGCTCACATGATCTCTTAGGAATGGTGATGAATATTGTTGGCTATCTTCACGGTACTATCATTGTCACACAAAAGAGGAATGATTTTGAATTCAATTCTATAGTCCATCAATGTCCGTCTCATCCAAAACAATTGAGCACAATAACCAAGGTTGTCAGAATCATGATCCTGAATCAGATCGGCGACACTCCGGTAAGATCACATTCTAGGATCATATCACGCATATCGCCCAATTCTACCAAAAAAACTTTTTTCAATTTACCATGTATTCCAAGAGTGATATGAGTATTTATTTGGTCATTTAACATCTAATTTGACTAATAAATGTCTATCTTATTCATGACTAGAATCACGGTTGATACGGACCAACTAAGGATTAGTTGATGCATAGGGATGGCCCGATCTTTCCCGGTATGTCCAGCGAGGTTCCTCCCCCCTTTGGTTTTTTGTGGATAGAGTCTTCTCCTTGTTTTGACGTAGCCAACAATCTTGATAATGGCAATTTGCACTAGTATGCAAGGCGCACACTAGAAGCAATCCACCGAACTCTCCAAACCGTGAATTCAGCAAGAAGACACGAATTAGAATAGATGAACCTTGTAGATTCGATAGGCAATCTCAAGAATCTCCTATTCTTGCCTTGCACCAACTCAGCAAACTCCAAACAAGAAAACCTTGCAATCATGCAATCTAGCCGCCAACAACCATCATGGTGATTTTTTCCTTTATTTCACAAGTATAAAAACTTATCATATCATAGCCTAAGTTACAATGGGGATAAGGCCCTGGCCTTATATTGGTGCACAATGCACGGCCTTGACTAAAACTCACGCACAACCTGGCATAAGGCCGAAACAAACTCCAATACGAACTAAAAAGGAAATACCTAAACTTCTACCACTGGATTCTCTCTCAATATACGATGTGACCATGATAGTTCCATATCTGGCACCTTATTCATTGTATGGGTCTTCGAATTATCTTTCCAACGAGTCCAAGAACGCCCAAATCGGACTCCGTTTGTGAAAGTTATGGGCGTTTTAGTGTTGGACTTCCTGTCTGATCCGAACCGAATCCGAACTGAATTCAAATCCTTATATGTTTTCTTTTCTTATTCAAGGGGCTTCTAAATCCATTTGGAACTTGAAAATGAATTCTTCTCAATCTTTGGAAAGCTATAGTGTGGTCGGATTTTACCTTTACTTGCATTGCAAGACTCGGACTCTTTATGTTTGGCAAGTCTCGCGCGTCTCTTCGGACAGCTCGTGCAACATCCAATAAAGTTGCCATAACTTTATGTAGGAAACTCCAAATCAAGTGCTGTTTGATTCGTTGAAAAGTAGACTTCATTAGCTTTCCAAATATGTATTTTGTGTGCATTAGAAATCTCAGAATTGGTGTTGAAAACTTCATGAATGTTATGGACAGAACTGCAATCACGAGAACTTGATTGATCTTGTGTCTTCCTCTTTAACCAAACTAGCTTTCTTTCTTCTTCATCCATACTAATTCTATGCATTGTTGTCTTATTTGCATTGTGCAAAGGAGGAATCACATAAGTACCCGCACGAACTAGGATATTCTTCTCTCTTCCATAACCGATTGCTTCATTCTCCTTGTGCAATTCAGCACTATTAAGCCTTGTAACTTCAGATTGCATGGATGAAGCACAAATCAATGTAGCATTCACACTCTTGGCCACATCAATGGTTTTAATTCTATATTGATATCTATGACTAGAAGAGTGATGTTATCAATATAGCCATTATCTGACCATTTTACATAAAAAAGTAAAATAAATAAATAATCAAATTAATTTTTATTATTTCAAACTTTTGAATCTTAAGGTCTAAACTATTAACTACTTAGTACTTAACATACAACTTCAATTAAGGGATAGGACACAACCAAAAACCTAAGTCTTTCATAATCTAGGAAGATGTGCGATTCTATACAATAATACAATTCTACAATAATTCTACCATGATTCTATTGTGACTCTACATGATTCTATGACTAGGATCATGATTCTACGACGATTCTACCATGTATGACTAAAGATGCGATTTGAGTTGGATTAATTTCATGGGATCATAGAATTGTACGATTCTATGACTAGGATCATGATTTAAACAACCTTAACAATAACTGCCCGCAGAGATGTACTCTGCTTCGGTGATGGATAGAGCAATGGAATTTGTTTCTTGGATGACCAAAAACTATTGATCCACCTAGTAGTTGTCAACTACCAGATGTTCTCTTTCTATCCACCTTTTAACCCACATAATCGGAATTCAAATATCCAATTAAATTAAACTTTGTACCTTTAGGATACCATAAGCCAATACTAGACGAAAGTCTTAAATATATAAGAATTCTCTTAATAGCCACTAAATGGCACTCTTTAGGAGAATCATGAAAATGTGCACACATGCAAACACCAAATATGATATCGAGTCTAGATGTGATAGGATAAAGTAAACTACCTTTCATGAATCTATAAAGTTTTAAATCAATTGATTTACCTCCTTCATTAAGGTCAAGGTGACCATTGGTAGGCATGGAGTTTTGATGAGCTTTGTGCCTACATGCCAAATCTTTTCAGTAGATCCTACACATACTTGGTTTGACTCACAAATGTCCCACCTTTGAGTCATTTGAATTGAAGTCCAAGGAAATAGCTAAGTTCTTCAATCATGGACACCTTAAATTTCCTAGACATCATCTCACCAAATTTTTTTTTGCAAAAATCTTGGTTAGTAGACCCAAAAATGATATCATCAACATAAATTTGACATACAAAGAAATCATCATCAACAATTTTAGTGAATAAGATAATGTCAATGTTTTCAATTTTGAATCTTTTTGAGAGTAGAAAATCTCTAAGATGCTCATACCATGCTTTAGGAACATGTTTCAGACTATATATCGCCTTGGAGAGTTTATACACATGATTTGTGTTCTTAGGATCCTCAAACCTAGCCGGTTGCTCAACAAATACAAGTACAACAATTTTACCATTTAGAAATATGCTTCTAACATCTATTTGAAATAATTTAATATTAAAGCATGATTCAAATGCAAAAAATATGTGAATAGATTCTAGTCTAGCTACGGGAGTGAAAGTTTCACTAAAATCTAAACCTTCGACTTGCGTATAGCCTTGAGCGACCAATCTCACCTTGTTTCTTACAATGATACCACTCTCATCTTGCTTGTTCCTAAAGACCCATTTTGTGCCAATCATATTGTATTCCTTAGGTCTTTTGACTAGTTTCCAAGTGTCATTCTAGGCAAAATTATTCAATTCTTCATGTATGACATTCACCCAATCTCGATCGGCAAGGGCTTTATCTACATATTTAGGCTCTAAAGAGAAAACAAAGGAGTAATGTTCACAATATGAAGCAACACGATATCGAGTTTGGACACCCTTACTAATATCATCCGAAATTTGGCCAATTGGATGGTCCTTACAATTGCATTGTGAATCATTGGGGGTATATTTGAGAGCTGATCATCTTTCTTTTCATCTACTTTGTCAATTTGAATTTGGTTTGTTGTAGTGGAAGTAGATGGTTCAACTTGAATAGATGAAGATGGACCATTTGTGTCTTTTTTTGGTCTGATGTCTCCAATTTGTATATTCTTCATTACTTGTCTCAAGCCTTCATCACTTACATCATTCAAATTTTCTTGCTCTTTTTAAGAGCCATTAGTTTCATCAAATTAGCCATTAGTTTTGTTAAAGACATAGTAAGCCTTGCTATTAGAGGAATACCCAAGTAGGAAGCCCACATTACACTGGCTTTGGAATTCTGTAAGATGAACACCCTTTCTCAAAATATGGCACATAGAACCAAAAACTCAGAAATATGAGTTGTTCAATTTTCTTTCAATGATACACTCATAAGAAGTCTTTTTCAAAAGATGATCAAATAAAGCCGATTCGTGGCATGACAAGTGGTATCGATTGCTTCCACCCAACAATTATCGAAATTGTTATACTCGTCAAGCATTATCCTTGCCATTTTGATTAATGTTCGATTTTTCTCTCCACAAATACATTTTGCTTCGGAATGTAGGTTGTGAAAAGGTTATGCTTTATTCCAAGCACATCACAAAAATCTTTAATTTTAGTATTCTCGAACTCATAACCATTATCACCACGGGTTTTCTTTATTTTAAAATCAAATTCATTTTAGGCCATTTTAGCAAAAATTTTGAAAATACTGGAGGCTTCAGTTTTGTCAGGTAGAAAGAAAACCCAAGTGTATCTCGAGTAGTCATTCACAATTACTAAACAATAACTATTGTCACCAATGTTCTTATAAGTTGTTGGCTCAAACAAATATATATGTAAGAGCTCCAATAGGCTAGAGGTGGCATGATATTTTCGGATGCATGAGAATTTGCTACTTGTTTCCTAGCTTGGCAAGCACTGCATAGCTTGTTCTTCTCAAACTTCACATCCTTCAAGCCTACAACCAAGTCATATTTGAAAAAGCTTTTTAAGTTGTATCATCCCCCCACATAAGCTAGATGTCTATGCCTAAGTCAATCGAAAGAGGTTTCACAATTAAACAAGTTTTTAAACAACATTCATTTGAAGCGAAATACACCAAACAAAGATTTCCAAAAAACTTTCAAAATGAACTCTTTTTCTTTTTCTTTTGAAATCACAACACCATCTCTAGAAAATGTGTAAGTAAGACCAAGATAACATAATTAGGCAACCAATAGTAAGTTGAAATTTAATGTGTCGACAAGAGATACATTTGAAATACAAAGATCATTTGATATAGCAATTTTACCTAATCCAATTATATTTTCTTTGCTATTGTCACCAAATATGATATTGTCATGCTCTCCACTCCCAACCTCAAATGTAGTGAACATTTTTTGGTCCCTAGTCATGTATTGAGTGCATCCACTATCGAAGCACCTAATACCTTTTGTAGTTCATCTACAAAAGAAGATCAAGTTCTTTCAGGTATCTAAATTTGTTTGGGTCCTTGTAGGTTAGTAACCAAGGCTTTGGGCACCCAAATGACATTCTTTTTAGCACCTAGTATAGAAGTAATATCTAAACTAGGGCATGGCATCAATGATATTGCAAGTGATGCCAACATCCATATGTGACTTACTGAGATTCTTGAGAATGAGTGAATCATGAACTTCCTTTAGCTCCTCATTAGAGTCTTTCATAGAAAGAAATTCTCTATTCAAGACTTTGAATTTTGATTTCTCCTTTCCAAGATACTTATTTAAGTATTCAAGCATATCCATTAGCTCATTATAAGAGGGCTCATCATCATCATTTTTTTACCTCATCCCCCTTTTGCCATTAAGCTAGTGGGTGTGGAGAAGAATGATGGAGCCTCCTTGATGGGAATTCCAATAAGTTCCCTCTTCTTGAAGGACCCATTATCATCGGACCTAGAGTTGGAATACTCCTCGTTGGAGTTCTACTCCTCGATATGAGCTTCACCATTGCCATCCTTGTGAAGCTTCTTAAAAAGCTTCTTCTTGTCGTTGCACTCTTTTTTCTTGAATGACTTAGCATTATCATGCTTCTTGGTGGGGTAATGAGAGGCAATGTGGCCCTTCTCGTCACACTCATAGCAACAAATGTTGTTATAGCATCTGTTCTTTAAGGAATGCCCCTTTTGCCCTTGTAATATCTAACACTTTGGTTTGAGCACCTCTTTATAAACCACTTCATTCTCCTTACAAGGAGAGCCATTTCCTCTTCAGAGTTATCTTCATCATCTTCCACTTTATCACTTGATTCTGTTTTCATGTTGAAAGCGGTAATCTTCTTCTCAAAGGAATATTGCTCCAAGAGTTCCTCATTGTCCTTCTTGTACAACTCATTAGTGATGAGATTGTCCAAGAGGCCGATTGACGTTATCCTTGGCAACTCGGTTGAGTTGAGAAATAGTGTCACCAACATCTCATATTTCTCCGACAAGGCCCTAAGTATTTTCCTGATAACATCAATATTGGTTACTACGTTGCCTAGGCCCTTGAGTTCATTCACAATATTGTTTAGTCTTGAATACATCTCGTTGATGTTTTCATATGACAACATTACGAATGTCTCATATTTAATCTGTAATCTATGTAGTTTGGCCTCTTTGACCTTGGATGTGCCCTCATGAATTTTAGAGAGCGTAGTACAAAACTCATGAGTTGTTTCCAAATTGCTCACTCGATTAAACTCATCCACATTCAAAGCTCCAAAGAGAGCATTCAGAAGCAACAGGATCTAATTTGTGAAGCAACAGCCCCATGCACATAGAGAAAGTATAGGATTCGTTGGCCCTAGCTATTCCTTCGAAGCAACATGATCTGGTGGTTGGGACTCCATCGTGGTGCATATACAGAACAGAAACACCAAATCCTTCTAGATTTTGGTGTTGTAGTTGCATCTAGC
Organism: Dendrocalamus sinicus; assembly: GCA_036346575.1. Classification (NCBI taxonomy): domain Eukaryota; kingdom Viridiplantae; phylum Streptophyta; class Magnoliopsida; order Poales; family Poaceae; genus Dendrocalamus; species Dendrocalamus sinicus. The sequence continues at coordinate 12,438,252 of CM070658.1, read as the reverse complement.
TTGGAGATAAGATAGAAATTGACTTCTATAGAACCGACTAGATCTCAACAAAAAATTTCCCTTCTCTGAATTGGAATTTCATTTGTATGGCAGCTTTCTTTTCTACTTCAGATTCCTTGTATGTATACAAGATTCCTAGTATGATGTCATCTTTGCATGCCTTTCCATGATGTCATCAAAATCTACGGCTAAACCTTTCAATCATCTTAACAACAAGTTAGTCTCTTAAGCATTGTCATCATTAATTTTCAAAATTATTTTTAGGGGCTTATATGCTTCAACTCAACACTTAATACTAAGATATGGAGGGACCCACAGTTCAGAAGCAATAGGCTAATCCGTAAAGCGATAGCCCCACGAAAATCCAGGACTAAACCTTCCAATCATCTTTAAAAACATATTTGTCTCTTAAGCATTATCATCATTAATTACCAAAATTATTTTTAGGGGCCTAGATGTTTCAACTCAACACTTAATACTAAGCTGAGGGACCCATGGTTCAGAAGCAACAGGGTCTAATTTGTGAAGCGACGGCCCCATGCACATAGAGAAAGAATAGCATGTGTTAGCCCTAACTGTTCCTTCGAAGCAACATGATCTGGTGGCTTGGGACTCCATCGTGGTGCATATACAGAATAGAAACACCAAATCCTTCCAGATTTTGGTGTTGTAGTTGTAGCTAGCTTGGAGATAAGATAGAAATTGACCTCTATAGAACCGACTAGATCTCAACAAAAAATTTCCCTTCTCTGAATTGGAATTCCATTAGCATGGCAGCTTTCTTTTCTACTTCAGATTCCTTGTATGTATACAATTCCTAGTATGAATAGAACTCTTGGCTCCCATGCAAACGCATGCATGCCGAACCAACCATAATCTGAACAAACATCCTAAAATACTTGGTCTCCTTGCTGCTCATGTCATTGAATTCATAGCTCATGTGATCCTGATTTCTTCCATCCCAGCTCTATGTGCATAGCACATGCATGCACATGATTAGTCTCCTCTCGTGCCACACAAGAACTTGATAAAGCACAAAAAGAATTAGCAGATGACATATCGACCACATCATCCTATCCTCCTTCAAGCAAGAATTGTCCTTGGTTTCGTTTGGTGTTCGCTCATCACCTAACATGTTCATTTCTTATGCTCAGCCACATCTTCAAAATAGAACCAATATGGCTGGTAGATATCTCATATGCGAAGTTATGGCTTGGTTTGCACAACATGCAGCTCATCGCTTGAGGCGGTTGTAGCTATATGATCCACAAGATACTCCCCTGCATCATGTTTCTGATTTTGAAGTAAAGAGAAAATTTTGCTCTTGAGTTTCTCTTGATGCTTCTCTCATTCCTCCAATTTCAATAGTCACTTCTTCAGTTCTTCCATCTTCAGTAGCATGTTGAACCCCGAGGTGGGGCTCTCCTCCATAGGTGCCATAGTAGCACAACAAGTCCACTATGAGCAACGAAAGCTCTGATACCAACTTATGCAGATCAAACATCAAGGTGAGATTTTAATCTACAAATAGCCTGATCTTTTGTGGTGGAACAATAAGAATACACCAAGATAACTAGCAAGGTTTACGATCTAGTGAATAGATGCAACCTGTAGCAGGATAAATGCCCCCAATCGTGTGCACCACAATGCATAACCTGGGACAAGTGGATCTCATGATCCATCAAGTAAATTCCCATATGCAACAAGAATCCCCATGCCAAGTGCAATTCCCAATCTGAATTCGCAAACTGGTGGATTTTCACAAGACCTCACCAAACTTGATAACAGTGATGAACCCTAACGGCACACAGCCCGAACCACTCATGGTGTATTCAATTCATTATCAAAACTTTGAGTATTACAATAAACACACCTACCTTTTATATAGGCATGACATAATTCGGCCTAAGGCCATGCACGCACAAACCGATCCTAATTTATTTACACTCCACCATGATGACTTGACCTAGTAACCAACAATGACTTAATACTAAGCTATAGAGGGACCCATGGTTCAGAAGCAACTGGGTCTAATCCATGAAGTGCATGTTAATATGTTGGACCTCACCCCCATGCACAAAGAGAAAGAGTAGGATATGCTGGCCCTAGCTATTCCTTGCAAGCGATGTGATTTAGTGACCTGGGACTCCATCATGGTGCATATATAGAATAAAAACACCAAATCCTTCCTTATTTTGCCGTTGTAGTTGTAGCTAGCTTGGAGATAAGATAGAAATTGACCTCAATATAGAACAAACTAGATCTCAACAAATATTTCCCTTCTCTAAATTGAAATTCCATTTGCATGGTAGATTTCTTTTCTACTTTAGATTTCTTGTACGTATACATGATTCCTTCTAGTATGAATAGAAATTTTGGCTCCCATGCAAACGCGTGCATGCTGAACCAACCAAAATCTGAACAAATATCATGAAATACTTGGTCTCCTTGCTACACATGTCTTTGAATTCGTAGCTCATGTGATCTTGATTTCTTTCATTCCAGCTCCGTGCGCATAGCACATGCATGCACATGATTAGCCTCCTCTCACGCCGCACAAGAACTTAACAAAGCACAAAAAGAATTAGTAGGCGACATATGGGCTGCATCAACTATCATGTGGAGAATTCAAATGGACCAAGGCTCTAGGTTGAGTTGCTAATATATTAGTTTTTGATGGAGCAATAAAAGTAAGTTTTGTAGTTGTAAAATAGTTTTAAAAAGTTGGAATTAACTCGATGTTGACATTAGAGATTACCAATCACCACGGGTACCAGATTATCATACTAGAAAAGACTACTTACGCTTCAAAGTTGGAATCATCTAGAAACATAGCCCCATCAACTGGAAGCATGACATATTTGAATACTTTATTGACTTTGTAGAGTTTTCCTAGTTTTACCCATGAGATATCTACAACTTGGCCAAGATGGGATAACAAGTCTGCAATACTGATCATATAATTTGACTTTTGCCCAATAAGTTAATGGTTAGTAACCAAAAGCAGTGTTAGAACTAATCTTGTTGTTGATAGTGGTCGGTGTCAAGTACTATGTAGTCGTGTGTCAAATATTGTGTAATCATGTGTCGAGTACTCGCGTGTTCAAGTACGTGTAGAAGTCGAAGCAGTGAGTCGAATAAGAAGTTAGAGTACTGTAGCAGTCTTAAAGTACTATAGCAGTCTTAAAGTCACTGTAGTAGTCTTAAGGTAGAGTACTGCAGTAGTCTTGAAGTTACTGTAGCAGTTTGAAGTTATTATAGCAATCTTAAAGTTACTGTAGCAGTCTTAAAAGAGTGTACTATAGTAGATGTACTCGTAAGTCGAGTAGTAGTTGTGGTCGTAAGTTGTGCCTAGACGTCCAAGTAACAATCATAACTTGAGTCAATGAGTTGGCCAAGTCGTACGGATTGTGGAGGAAATCCTAGACAGTGGCATGAGAATAGGTCCTAGTTGTTAGCTAGTGGACTTATTGGGTGTGTGGAGATAGGTTATGTGACCACGTGAGGCTTATTTAAGCCATGTAATCTATTGAGTGTATTAACAAAACTGAGTGAATATAAGAGGAAGAAGCAAAATCCATGTGTTATCAAAAGAAGTCTTTCATATGTTTACTCGTTCTCCTCTTGTGCGCGTTTCTTCCCTGGGCTGGGCCAACAATTGGTATCAGAGCTTTGGTGATTTCCCTGTGTCGAAGAAGATGCCGAGGGCAGGGAGGAGTGTGTCTCTATCCACAGTGCAAGTCCTGCTGCGAGGCGATTCGTCTGCCTCGCAGTCACAGGTGATGAAGAGGGAGAGCGTGGTGACATTGTTGTACCTGCACGAACTACACAATTTGGGCAATGAAGATGTGTGTCGCTCTTTAGGCTCAGAATGTGTGGGAAGCAGTTGAACCTGGTGCCGTTGAGTACCAGAAGGATCGGTTGGCATTGTACGCCATCTACCAGTCTGTGCCGGAGGACGTCATGTCTCCCCTCGCTGGGAAAGACATGGCAAAATCAGAATGGGAGGCAATCCAGAAGATGCACATGGGGCACAAGCGCATACGCGAAGCCGAGCTGCAGACCCTCAAAAGCGACCTCAAGGAGTTGAAGACGGAAGTAGGGGAGACCGTTTAAGACTTCGCCGGTCAGGTGACGTCTGTTGTCACCAGCATCCATGCGTTGGGCGACACCACGGTGGATGAAATTGCCATTGTTCATAGGTTTTTTCGTGCTGCCCCGGCACGTTGCATGCAGCTCATCACCTCCATCGAGCAGTGCGTGGACATGAAAACTCTCACTGTCGAAGATCTCGTCAGGCAGTACAAAGCCTATGATGAATGCATTCGAATCAGTTTCAACAATTCAAAGCAGAGTGAGCATTTGTTGATCATGTGCACGCAATGGGAGACCCTCAACAATGAGAAGAAGAAGCACCGTGACTGTGACAACGGTCAGGTCAAAGCAGGTGGTCGTCGTAGTGACAGCCATGACAATGACAACGAGGATGACAACAACTCCAACACCAGTGAGCACAAGTTCAACAGGAAGAAGGTGAAATGCTTCAACTATGGCATACGAGGGTATTTGGCTAGTGAGTGCCATAAGCCAAGGAAACAAGAGGCGCATCTTGCTACAGCGGACGAAGAACCGATGCTACTTTGAAGTTTAGCGAGCAGGTACGTAGAATAATAACAACAAGATTGGGGGTTGATTGTTAGAACTAATCTTGTTGTTGATAGTGGTCAGAGTTGAGTACTCATGTGTTCAAGTATATGTAGAAGTCGAATAAGAAGTTAGAGTATTGTAGTAGCCTAAAGTAGTGTAGTCTTAAAGTCACTATAGCAGTCTTAAGTCATAGCAGTTCGAAGTATTGTAGCAGTCTTAGCATTACTGTAACAATCTTAGAGTTACTGTAGCAGTCTAAAAAGAGAGTGTACTGTAGCAAACGTACTCGTAAGTTGAATAGTAGTCATGGTCGTAAGTCGTGTCTGGGCGTCCAAGTAACGATCATAACTTAAGTCAATAAGTTGGCTGAGTCGTGCGGATCATGGAGGAAATCTTGGGCAGTAGAATGAGAATAAGTCCTAGTTGTTAGCTAGTGGATTTAGTGGGTGCGTGGAGTACAGGTCATATGACCGTGTGAGGCTTATTTAAGCCGTGTAATCTATTGAGTAAGTTGATAAAACCGAGTTAATATAAGAGAAAGAAGAAAAGGCATGTGTTATAAAAAAGAAGTCTCTTTAGTATTTGCTCGTTCTCCAGTTGTATGTTTCTTCCGTGGATTGGGTCAACAATCAGCACCTGACAGATCTGTGTAGATGGGCACCCTGCTTGCCCTTGCCCTTACCATTAGACCGGACCTACATACATAGATGCCCGTCTCACGTCATAACTCACGCAGCTAGCTACTAGGGACTCTGAGCACAGTGATCCACTCATGGGATTCAACAATGTGGTGACTTAGCCCTCTCCTGCGTAAGGTTGACTTATTTGAGCAGTGTGCTAATCAAGTTCGACAAGTGATCCCACAGTTAAGCGATAACTATATTTTTTATTTGGTATAAAGTTTTAGTTCTTACATACTTTAGGTGAGGCCACCAATCACAATCCGACGTGTGCACCATCATGAGCATAACATGGCCTTACGCTAGAACATAATATGGCCTTATGCCAAAATAGATGTGCACACAATCACCTTCCACAAACCAAGTCCTTGCTCTTAATTAGCTTAATCTTTTTCAAAAACATATGTTTTACCACCGATAGGCCAATTATATTTTATAGGTGATAGGTCCTACTGCTACGGTGTGAACAACCTATGTTGAGGTGGAATTGGCATAACAATCAAGGAGGGTTTTTACCAATAGTATTATATGGGTCATAACTATCATCTAATTTATTGTAAAATATTTTGTATTAAATTATCCATGAATTCCTATTAACTACAAAAATAGCTTACATATATTTAAATGGGTTCTCAATATAATTAAAGGAATGTGACTTGTAGTCGATCTATCTACTCGATTTTTATCCTAATAGCTTTCATCTTGTACGACGTTGTCGTCGAGCTTAAGGTTGCCGGAGCAATCTTCGAGCTGTCTTGAAAACCTTCGTCCCGGTCATCTCGATTTTTACCCTAATAGCCTTCGTCTTGTACGACATCGTCGGGTTCAAGGTCGCTGGACCAATCTTCAAGCTGTGTCCTGAAAACCTCTGTCCCAGTCGTCTTCTAGAGCGGAGCCAATCGAGTTCTAGCGTAAAGGCAGTAAAACCCAAATAAAAACTCAAAAGATCTCCGCTGAGGAAGAAGCGAGTTGACAACAATCAGAAAATAAAACTCCTTGGAGATTTAGAAGAAAGGAAAGGACGCAAAATGTCGGGAGCAGAAATAGGGTTCTTGAGCTTTGTGTGGAATAGACATAAGACGGCTAGGCTGGGGTATCTGATATTTGTCTGGAACAGAAATGGTAAAGGTATTTGATTTGAGGTAGTGATAGGATGTCGTGTGCGATGATTGTGTCAGAAAACTTGCTAGGATAGGGTTTTAGTGATTTGTGACTAACGAACTTAAATTCATCCAAGAATTTGGCGATGTGTTCAAAAATGAGATCGGTCAAGAGTTTTTAGAGGTTCGTTCTTAATGAACCTGAAGTGGAGGGTTTGGGATGGACAACTAGGAACGAGGTTGGCCTAGGTTTCGCAGAACAAATTCTTATTCATTTGGGGTTTAGGTCGGACGTACTTTGGTTCGCGCTGTGAACCGTCTGCACGAAATTAGGTTCGCACGATTGATCGAACCAGATGAATTTAGGATGGAACCGAACAAATTCAAGATGACACCAAACGATATTATGTTCGTTTGATCTTATTCGGATGACTATGGACCTAATCGATGAACAAATTCAAGATGGGCCGCATAGCATAGAGCTTCTGCTCAATGTGATCGAGGACAAACAACCTGGTAAGAGGTTCTTACATAATCCTGAACCTCAAATACTTCAGTCTTCTTTGCCCTAAAAAAAAGTCAGTCTCGGTTGACTGTTGACCACACCACAAGTGAAAATGAGTCAACTGGATTCCCAGTATAAGAAATGTTAAGCAAGCCATAGATGAGATTTATCCCAACAATTAAGGTCTAAACATTGTTTGATGATCTTTCCATCTCGAGAGACAAGTACCTCAGTTTCATAACACTTCAGCAACTATCCTATGCATAGACAGTGTGGCACAAAATCTACGTATTAATGGAATACTAACCCTTATTAAATAACGTATTTGAATTACCCTACATCTTTCACCTCACTAATAGCAGGATAGAGGATATAAAATCTAAAACAAATATACTCTTTATTCTCTCAACGCATAAGTATCGTGAATGACGATTCCCAATAGAATGTACAGGCATTGTAGATTGGAGGAAGTACTCTCTCTTCTTTTTTACTTAACGATTTTTATTTTTTTAGGTCTTTCATATACAATTTTGACTGCTTTTTTTATAACTTTGCACTAAGATATACTAATAAAATTATAATATTATAAAAGTATTTTTAACGATAAATATAATGATATATTTTTGTATAGCAAATTTAGATAGTTTTAAATTTATTGGTGAAAGTTTGATGGCATGAATTCTAGAAAGTTAAGAAAAAAATTAATGGAGTAGTAAGGAAAGTTTGTTATGATTAGATCTACAGGATCTCCTAGGTTAGATCTAGCGGGGTTTCTTTACGGGTTCAGGTTCTTGAGGTAATACCGAGAGGGAGAGAGGGGACTAACCGTCCGATGTAGAGGAGGGGTTGGCCATCGCGGGTATGCTCGGTGAAGTCTGCGCACGGGCAGCGACGGTCGGGAAGAAGTGCGGGCTCCTTGGCGGCGTGTCCCGGCGGCGCGATCTCCTCGGCGGCGATCGGCGGTGGTGCTTCCGTCGCCGAGCGCCTCTTAGATCGGATCTAGGGTTTTGTCGGTGGGGAAGGTGGCGGCACGGTGAACCTCGTCATGCGTGCCGCCCCGGCCCCCACCTCTATTTATGTGGCGCTGGCGACAGGGGCCCACCAGCCAATTGGGCTGGGCGCCCCCGATCAGGGCACGGTCAAGGGGTTGGCATTTGGCCGTTGGGCCAAATGCCTGAGATCACCCTAACATTCTCCCCCCTTGATCTCAATCTATGCTTTAACTTTAATTACTTTTGACTTTACTCATTCCATCGCAGATTAGTGCATAGAACATGTCTCATCGTCACAGTCAATCGCCGATAGATTTAACAGCTACAATACACCTCTCTGTTCTGAAATAGTTACTTTAATCTTTTTGGGCCATCTTTTAGTCCAGGAATTATAGGCTTTCCATTAAACCCATGCCGGCTATATGTTCTCTGAACACGTTGGGTGGTAAGCCTTTAGTAAGCGGATCCGCTAACATCTTTGCGGTACTTATATGCTCAAAACTTATAATTTGATCCTGAACTTTATCTTTCACAACATAGTACTTTATGTCAATGTGTTTGGCAGCACCACTTGACTTATTGTTGTGGGCATACGTTACTGCGGGTTCATTATCGCAGTACAACTTAAGTGGTCTATTGATGTCGTCAACCACTTTTAAACCGGTATGAACTTCTTTAGCCGCTTCACCGCCCCGTAGCCTCATAACATGCTACAAACTCGGCATACATTGTGGACGATGTAGTGACGGTTTGCTTTGAGCTTTTCCACGATATAGCTCCTCCAGCGAGAGTGAATACATATCCGGATGTAGACTTTCTATCATCTCCCGCAAAATCGAATCAGATACCCCACTATATGGAGTGAATCTGATTTTCTATGTCATCATGAGGCCTTTTGTTCCTTGCAAATAACGCAAGACTTTCTTTATCAATTTCAATGTTCTATTCCGGATTGCTCGAATCGCCAAGTAACCCGGTAACAAATGCTAAGTCGTATGCAGCATACTTGAGCATACCGTAAGCTTCCGACAATGAAGCATATGGAACCGCTTTCATTTGATCGATCTCATACTGGTTCCCGGGCATTGAAAATCTCCATATCTGCGCCCTTGACTATAGGTGCAGGTGAAGGACTACATTTATGCATACCAAATTTCTTTAATACTTTCTCTATGTATGCCTTTTGTGACAGTCCCAATGTCCCCTTGTTTCTATCCCTGAATTTCGATCCCTAGAACGAACGAAGCTTCACCAAGATCTTTCATATCAAAGTTTGAGGACAAAACTTCTTTGTCTCCAAGAGCGCACTAACATCACTACTAGCTAGCAGGATATCATCCACATACGTGATTAGGAAGATAAACTTCCCATCTTTAAACTTTGCATAAACACAGCTTGTCCTCTACATTCTCTTTAAACCCAAATTTTCTTATTATCTTGTCAAACTTCAAGTACCACTGTCTTGAAGCTTGTTTTAACCCATAAATCGATTTCTTTAGGCGGCATCCCATTCTTTCATTTCCTTCCACGACAAAACCTTTCGGTTGTGCCATGTAAATATTTTCCTCCAAATCCCCATTAAGAAATGTCGTCTTTACATCCATCTGATGTAACTCTAAATCATAATGTGCTACTAATGCCATTATGATTCTGAAGGAATCTTTACATGAGACTGGAGAAAAGGTCTCATTGTAGTCAATCCCTTCTCTTTGCGTAAAGCCTTTCGCCACAAGTCGCGCTTTGTATCTTTCTACATTCCTTGGGAGTCAAGATTTGTCTTGTAGACCCATTTACACCTCACTGCTTTGGCTCCTTTAGGAATAATTTCCAAGTCCTGCACTTTATTAGCCTTCATGGACCTCATTTCCTCTTCCATGGCCTCAAGCCATTTTGAAGAATTTTCGCTTCTCATGGCTTCTTCAAATGAGGTGGGATCATCCTCCATTTGAAATTCCTCTGTATGATAAATCTAATAATCATCGAAATAGCTGATCTTCTTACTCTTTGAGACCTCCTGGCCTCCTCATTTGGTACATCTTCTGCTTGAGGTCATTGTTGCTCCCTCATCTGTGGCAATAGGTTCTATAGGATCCTGAAAAACAGTTCCTCATTATCATTCATTGTTGCCACAGAGGAACAATAACAGTCTTGGCACCACAGTTGTCTTGCACCGTTGGTGCAGCGACAACAGTAGTGTGAAGAATGGCTCTTGAATCATCTGAGTGGGCGCATACACCGCTTCTCTTCAAGATCAATCTCACGAGCTACCATACTTCCTCTCATCATTTCATCCTCTAAGAAGACAGCGTGTCTCGCTTCTACAAATTTTGTATATCTGTCGAGAGCAGAGAAACGAAAACCTTTTGACTTTTCAGGTAGCCAATGAAATGGCAACTTATGCTTTGGGATCAAGCTTCCCAAGGTTTGGGTTAAATACTTTAGCCTCAGCAGACTCCCACACACGTAAGTGGTTTAGTGAGGAACTCTTTCTCGCCCACAACTCGCATTTGTTTTGGGCACCGACTTACTAGGCACTCTGTTGAGAATATGAATGGCGCTTTTCAACGCTCCATCCATAAACTCAATGGTAGTGTGGAATAGCTCATCATGCTTCGCACCATATCCATCGAGTGCAGTTGCGTCTTTCACTACTCCATTTTGCCGAGGTTCGCCGGTGTAGAATATTGGGCCACTATGCCATTTTCTGTAAAAACCTTGCAAAAGGTCCAGAACTTGTCCATATGGGGTATGTCGACCGTAGTACTCCCCACGATCGATCGGACTATCTTAATCTTTAAATCGTGTTGGTTTTCAACTTCACCTTAAATATCTTGAATTTATCCAAGGCTTCATTTCTTTCTTTGATTGGATAAATATATCCATAACGGAGTAATCATCCGTGAATGTTATGAACGAGTCATATCCATCCACACTTTTCACAGAAAAGGACCACAAATATCTGTGTGAATAATTTGTAGAACTCTGTGCTTCTTTTAGCGTCTTTTTAATTTTCTTTACATATTTTCCTTTAATGCATTCTCTGCATTGTTCTAAGTCCGAGAACTCTAATGGAGGAAGAATATCATTCTTAACTAGTCTTTCTATTCTCCCCTCGAAATATGGTCTAAACGACGATGCCATAATTTCGACGACTCATCTAGAGTTCTCTTTCGTTTTCTGCTTACATTCGTAGACGAGGATTCAATCACTTTCTCGCACGCGACGTTCCCATTATCGCATACAACATTCACATCATCACATAATGATAGCAAATAAAGCTCATTCTGTAAGATGGCAAGACCAACACATTCTTTATTAAACATTATTTCACACTTGCCATTTCCAAAATTACAATCATAACCATCTTTGTCCAAATTTGAAACACTAATCAAATTACTCAGAAAGAGGAACAAAAGGACATCTCTAAGTAAAAGATTGGAGCCATTGGCTAACTCTAATGAAAGATCGCCAATGGCTTCAACTTCAGCTTGGACTCCATTTGCAACTTTAATGCATCTTTCGTTTCTTTACATAGTCCTCGTCGAACGGAATCCCTGTAAGGAATTAGCAACATGAACAGTTGCTCCTGAGTCAATCCACCAAGTGGATTTCGAATATTGCACATACAGGCATTCATTTATAAAGGTAATAATGTTCTCACCTTTCTTTGCCATTATCATCTTTAAGTAATCGTGATGCTTCTTCTTGTAGTGTCCCGTCTTCTTGCAGATGAAGACACCGATCTTTGTCTACAACAAATTTATTCTGTTGAGGTGATGGACGAGGCTTTTCCCTTGTTCTTTGAGAAGGAGGCATCGTTGAAGTTCTTTTCTTGTTATCCTTCACATAGTTGATGGATCCACCATGTGAGGATTTAATTCTTTCCTCCTCTTGCACACACATAGCTATGCACTTTTCCAAGTCCCATTTCTGGGCTGCATATTGTAGTTGACAACAAATGTGTCAAACTCTTTGGGCAAGGAAGCAAAACCAAATGAATAAGGAACTCATCCTTGAGAGCCAAATCCATTGGTTTAAGCTTAGATGCCAAGTTGCTCATCCTTAGTATGTGCTCTCTTATGCCACCGCCAACGCTAGAGTACTTTTCTCACAAGTCGCTTAATCACCGTAGCATAAGTCTTTGAAGAGCCAATGAACCGACTCTTTATCTTATCAAGGTACTCGTGATGTTGTCACACTCGCACTGAGCCCACAATTGCAGGCTCAATTGTGTTCTTTATCACAGCCATACATTTCTTGTTGGCTGTGGTCCATTTCTTATGATCAAGATCATAAGACATCTGTAAGGGAGCATGATCCCTCTGTCTTTTCTGCCAAGCAGTATCATCCTCATTTTGATCCCTCACTGGTGCCATAGGCTCAATGGGATGTGCTGTAGTGACGACCCAGTCCACCTTAGCCAAGATAAACGCTAAGTCTATCTTTTTTTCCACTCTCTATAGTTATCTCCTTTGAGAGTGGGGATCTCTTTGATACAACTCATCAAGTTGTATCTGCCTGAAAAATAGTTCAAATAATGTGAGAACATAACAGCAAAATTATATGCCTTATTTCCAACGTTGGTCACAAATATGACATACAATTAAATCAATTTTATCTATACATTAAATCTACATCACCGTTGGGCAGAAATAGAAATAATGCATAAAATCATCAATTAAAAATTATAATACTGTTATTATCAACGTTGGTCAGAAAATAACAATATCATAAATCTCTGAAAATTATATATATATTTCCAAAATTAAATTCTCCCGTTGGTTCGAATTTAATAATGAAAATTAATCAACATTAACTTTTGCAGCGGAAACTGTAATTATTCTAAACATAATTCATTGTACAGAAGCATTATACTGTACACATTTAATCTCTGAAAAAATTAACACGTTGGTGCAAAAATTTACAGAGATTTGAATCAAATTTCATTGAAATTCATCAAAAAAATACTTCTGAAAATCATTAAATCCATTTTCGGATTTATCGCTCATACGCCAATTCGCTCGCTCACCGCCCACGCCCACGGCGCCGCCGCGCCTCGGCGCGCTGTTCACGCGCGGCGGGCGCGCGGCCTCACTCGCCACGCGCGCCCAAGGCGGCCTCATCCAGTAGCAGCTGCCGCGCTGCTGCGCTGCGCGCCGCGCACCCACCGCAACCTGGGCTCGGGCGGGAATTCTCTCCGCGCCTAGGTCAAAGAAGCTCGCGCGCTTGGCGCTATCTCGCCGTCCGTCGCCATCCGACGGCTGAGCGGCGTTGCGCCGATCAAAACCAGCGCGCCGGGCGCCGTAACCTAGTTCATTCCTCCTCTCCCTCTCTCCGCGCTCGAAGCGGTCTCAAGCGGCCGCGGCGACTACGCCCACGCCGCGGAGAAGGGAAGAAGATCGGCGCCGCCGCGCCTCCTTCGCCGGCGTGCGCGCTCCTCGAGGAGCGCGCGCGCAGCCGAAGCGGCTCGTGTCGGCGCCCCTTCGAGCGCGCCCGCTCGGATCTGTCCCGCGCGTCGACGGCGGCCCGTACGTGGAGCGCCGGCGAGCCCACGGCCCGATCGGTCTCCCGCACGCCAGCGACGACGACGGCTAGGTAAGTCCCGGTCTTTTCTTTTCTAGGGTTAGGGTTCGGGTTAGGGTTAGATCGAGTCTTTCCCCTCTTTTCTTTCTTTTTCCTTTCCCCATCTAAGATCTATGCCTAGGGTGCTCTGATACCATTGTTATGATTAGATCTATAGAATCTCCTAGGTTAGATCTAGCGGGGTTTTTTTACGGGTTCAGGTTCTTGAGGTAATACCGAGAGGGAGAGAGGGGACTAACCGTCCGATGTGGAGGAGGAGGGGTTGGTCATCGCGGGTACACTCGGTGAAGTCTGCGCACGGGCAGCGACGGTCGGGGAAGAAGTGCGGGGCTCCTTGGCGGCGGCGTGTCCCGGGCGGCGGCGATCTGGCGGTGGTGCTTCCCGTCGCTGGAGCACCCCCTCTTAGATCGGATCTGGGGTTTTGTCGGTGGGGAAGGTGGCGGCACGGTGAACCTCGTCATGCGTGCCGCCCCGGCCCCCACCTCTATTTATGTGGCGCTGGCGACAGGCCCACCACCAATTAATGGCGCCCGATCGTATGCGCTGTCAGGGGTTGGCATTTGGCCGTTGGGCCAAATACCTGAGATCACCCTAACAAAGTTGGCTAGATTGTACGAGAAAAAACATAAGTCAAATTTAGCAAGGTCATTAGGATTCGGATAACAAGCAGAATATCTTTTTGGATTGGTAACGAGAAACACAAATACAGCTTGCACTACCAATTTTCTTCTTTAGAGGACATACTTTATTTTTTTTGTAAAAGTATAGCAATATATTCTGTCCTTTCAAGTCATACTTTCGTACTTTAGTTTGGCAGTTGCCCAGAACTTTCGTTTTGTGCCCTCTTTCCTTCGCAGGCTCGCAGCACGTTGCCCACATCATACGTAGTACACGATACCCACTGAGAGGAAAAGGAGTGGCTACAGAAATGATTCGTTTATGGGGATCAAATATTAAACAAAATCTGATGACTTCGAATTTTTCTCGGTGGCCCATGAGACACGCAGAAGAAAAGAACGCCAATCGCACCGAAGGACCCAAGTGACCCCTCGCACCCACTCTAGAAATTGTTTTGTCCACTAAGCCGATTGATCTGTTCTTTTATATTTTAGCTGATAGTTTTTAATTAAGATGGATAGTTTTTTTGTTGTGTCTTTGATATGATAGTGGACAGTGAAGACACTTATATAGACAGTACATACGATTTTAAACTCAGGAAATCATTTGGAGAAACAGTTTCGAGAAACCACCTAGAGAAACACTCATTTATTTTGGCTTTCGAAGTGACCGAAGCCAAAATCTATAAAAAAGGCAAAAAAGAATAGGGTCAATAAACTCATCCTTTTAATTTTGACAGAAGTAACTATAAGACACTCATATTTTATGCCACTTACTTTAGGACACTATGTTTACATGCCTCGCCAGAACACACTACAAAGATGCATGTATAATAATTTATCTCTTAAGATTGTTTTTAAGGCTTCCACCTCACCTGAAAATAGCACTAGAGATAGCCTCTCCAGCAGTAAATCATTTCTTTAACTATTTTATACTGTTTGTACCATAACTTCTTGCCTCACACTCTCTCACTATTTGCGTTAGTTTGCGGACTCAAGCCATCTATTATATAAGAGACAACACATTATCTCTCCTCACCTCCTCTCTCCTCCACATAGGATTTTACTCATTTAATATAGCTAAGATGCACTATTGGAGATGCCCTAAGACAACTAGGCTATTATAATATCATTTTCGGCTAAATTTGAGAGAGATTTTTGGAAATGACAGTGCCCTAAGCCTTACAAACTGGGCCCGCATGTTGGTGATTAAAGCATCATCTTCTCCCTCACCTCTTCCCATTCCTTCATCAGAGCTCACCGGGAACTCGTCCGAACAGCGTTGGACCTCCTTGTAGCCTCATCAGAGCTCCATGGACCCCATCGTCGTCTCATTGGAGCTCAGAGAGAGGAGAGATTATTTTTAGCACATTTGGGATAGGTTATTTTTAGCGCATTTGAGATTATTACGTTGGGGCATAACCCTCTTAGCTCGCCATATCGGAACTTGGTTGTGGTGATAAATGAGCAAGGGCTGGGACATCACTACCTTAGTGATGTGCTACGTCGGTGCCTGAATGTAGTAAAAAATGTGCAAGGGTCTTCGCACTTTACTCGATGAGTGTGAGGAGCAAGGAAGCTAGATGAAGAGAGTAGGACTCGTATGGGTAGTTGGAATGTAAGGTCCTTAACAGGTAAGTTAAGAGAGGTAGTTGATATGGTGATTAGAAGATGTATAAATATCTTGTGCATTTAAGAGACTAAACGGGTGGGTCAAAGGCAAAGGAGGTAAAGCATATTGGATTCAAGTTGTGGTATACTGGAACAGAACGAAACAAGAATGGAGTGAGCATCTTAATCGATAAGCATCTCAAGAGCAGAGTTGTTGATGTGAGGAGGTAGGGGATAGGATTATCCTAGTCAAGCTAATATTTGGTGACTTAGTTTGAATGTTATTAGTGCATATACTTTACAAGTAGGTCCAGATGAGACCACTAAGAGGTAATTTTGGAAAGACCTAGGTGACATGGTTAGAAGTGTGCCTAGCAGTGAGAAGATTTTCTTAGAGGCGATTTCAATGGTCATGTCAGTACAACTAGTGGGGGATTCAAAGGGTGCATGGGGGTTTTGGTTATGGTGATAGGAATCAAGAGAGAGAAGATATCTTAAACTTTGTTGTAGCCTATGACTTTCGTTTTAGGTTACGGGAAGTCGCCAGAGACACAAGGAGAAGTGGTGGAAACTCAAAGAGGACACCTCACAGGCATTTAAGGAGAGGATGGTCACGGAAAGGATATGGCACGTGGGAGAAGTGAATAGCGAAGCGGATAGTATGTAGACAGAGATGGCAACTTGTATTATGAAGGTGGCTACAAAGTTGTTTAGAGTGACTCGAGGGATAAGAGGCGAACCTAAAGACACGTGATGGTGGAACGAGGAAGTGCAAAAGGCTATCGAGGAGAAGAAAATATGTTACAAGCACATGCATCATGATAAGAGCGATGACAACGTACAGAAATACAAACAGTAAAAAAGAATGTGAAGAAAGTGGTGAGTGAGACATGAGGCAAGGCATATGAGGAAATTTACCATAAGTTAAGTACAAAGGAGGGAGAGAAGAATGTCTACAAGATGGCTAAACTTTGAGAAGAAAGACAAGAGATTTCAACCAAGTTGAATAAATCAAAGATGACACTAATAGACTTTTCGTGAAAGATGACAAGATCAAGGATAGTTGGAGAGATTACTTCAATATGCTATTCAATCATGACAATGACGATAGTATGATTGAATTGAATGATGATTTTGACAACACAAATAGACGGTTTGTTCAAAGAATTCAGGAGTTGAAAGTAAGAGAGGCCTTAAAAGGGATGAAAGTGGGTAAGGTATTGGGGCTTGATAACATCCCAATCGAGGTGTGGCAATGCCTAGGAGAAGTGGTGATTGTTTGGCTAACTAATTTGTTTAATATCATTTTTAAGTTGAACAAGATGCCAAACGAGTGGCGGAGGAGCACATTAGTACCAATTTTCAAAAATAAAGAAGACATTGAAAATTGTACTAATTATAGAGAAATTAAGCTCATGAGCCACACAATGAAGCTTGGGAATGAGTGATTAAGCACCGTTTAAGAAAAGTGACTAGCATAACGACAGATCAATTTGGTTTTATGCCTAGAAAGTCGACCACAGAGGCAATTTTCTTGCTACAACAGTTGATGGAAAGGTATAAGGAGCAAAAAAAAAAGGATCTTCACATGGTGTTTGTTGACTTAAAAAAAGCCTATGACAAAGTGCCAAGGAAGGTCATGTGGTGGGCGCTCCAAAGAAAAAAAGTCTCAATAAAATATATTACCCTAATTAAGGACATGTACAAAGATATTGTGACTAATGTCAGAACATATGGTAGTGTTACTAATGAAGTTTCTATTAAGATAGGACTACACCAAGGATTAGCGTTGAGCCTATACATTTTTACGCTAGTGATGGACAAGGTTATGTGGGACATACAAGGAGATATCCCTTGTTGTATGTCTTTCGCTGATGATATGGTACTAGTTGATAAGAGTAGGATATATGTTGATAGGACTCTAGAGTTGTGGAGGAAAACCTTAGAATTGAAGGGTTTTAGATTTAGTAGAACTAAAATTGAGTATATGAGGTGTGATTTCAGCGATGCCAAGGTAGATTATAGAGATGTTAGACAAGACGAACAAGTAGTGCCTAGGAAGGACACGTTTCGTTATTTGGTATCGATGCTACAGTGGGACAGTGGGATTGATGAAAATATGAGCCACAAGATAAGAGCAAGATGGATAAAATGATGCCAAGCATCTAGTGTCATGTGTGACAAAAACGTTCCTCAAAAGTTAAAGGGTAAGTTCTATATGATAGCGATCAAACCCACGATGTTATATGGAGCAGAATGTTAGGTGACTAAAAGACAATATATACAGAAGATGAGTGTAGCGGAGATGAGGGTACTATGGTGGATCTGTGGCCACATAAGGCGGGATCGCATCCGCAATGATGATATACATGATAGGATGGGGGTAGCACCAATTGAAGAGAAGTTTGTCCAACATTGCTAGAGATGGTTTGGACATCTCCAACAGAGGCCTCCTGAGGCACTGGTCTGTAGTAGAATTTTAAGATGTATTGAAAACGTAAGAATAGACAGACGTAGGAGTAAGCAGTTAAAAGAAACTTGAAGGATTATAATGTTTCTAAAGAATTAGCTTTAGATAGTAGTGTACTAAGATTAGCGATCCACATATCGAAACCATAAGAAAGTTTAGAGGCAGTGTTTTAGGCTCTCCGCTCAAATGGCAGGATGTACGGATTTGGGTTTTTGCATTGTAGGTTAATCAGATATTATCCACATCACTTATGCCTGTAAGCCTATGTTATAGTGGTATAAATTAATCAGATACAAGGTAGAAGTAGGTACACAACCCTAATTTAGATATAAAGATCAAGTGCAATATATACGCACAACCGCGCAGGATTTATTTTGTATATAAAGATCAAGTGTAGTATATACACACAGCTGCACAGGATTCACCGATAGCTAACTATAACGATACACGCTATACACACTACGAAAGAAATACATGTATAGACTGGTTTGGCTCTTGCCCCACTTGTTTGGCTCACAAGAACCGGACTGCTACAGATCTTGACAAGCCAAGTCCTTAGGTATGTGTTTGGTTCATGGGATCATGGGGATGGGATGGGGGGAGTGTGACTGCGTGTCAGATGCTGCGTTGAGTCGGTCGGATGGGGGATATCCTCTGCTCCGAATATTCACCATATGCTCAAATTGGGTGATGATCCTATCCCCAAAAATGAGAGGTGGTGAGGATGAAGTGGGCACGAGTGGGTGGCGTGTAGGCCCTGCGCCCCTAAAAATGGGCGGATCCATCCCGTCCCACCATGACTCAACCAAACATTTTCGGAATTTCGCCCCGTCCAGCTCCAAAAAAATAGGTTGGATCACAAGAACCGGACTGCTACAGATCTTGACAAGCCAAGTCCTTAGGAGACGCAATGCTTCCTACTTTTCAACCTTCTCCCTCTTTTCGTCTGGTTGCAGAGTTTAGGAGCCTCATTCTTGGTGAGCCTTGCAATTTGCTCCCTCTTTGTGCCTGGTCCATGTTGAAGTTGGACTCGCACTGTCCTCGCTGTATTGACCGACGGCAACACCCTCCTCTGCCTTTCCAATTCCCACCACCGCCGCCGGCACCACTACAAACCAGCTCCCCCTCTTCCTCCCTCCTCTCCTCCCGTCCTGTGCCTCCTTTCCTTTCACACCAGAGCTGAGCAGAAGAGCCCAGCGCGGTCAGCCTACCCTATCGATCCTCCCTACTGTCTAGCTAGCCTCTAATGGCGCCCCGCGTGGCCTCCCTCGTCGCCGCCGCCCTCCTCCTCCTGGCCGGCGCGGCGTGGGCGTCGAACGTGGAGGGGGACGCGCTGTACGCGTTGCGGATGCGGCTGTCGGACCCCAACGGCGTGCTGCAGAGCTGGGACCCAACCCTCGTCAACCCCTGCACCTGGTTCCACGTCACCTGCGACCACGCCAGCCGCGTCGTCCGACTGTGAGTTCTGTTCCTCCCTTACACGCCGCCGCCTCCGCCGTCTCACATTCCTCCCTCCGTTCAAGATTTTCATCTGCTCCCTCCCTGCTTGAATTTTTGGTTATCTTCAACTCTGTTTGGTTTCTAGTTCTTGGTCGGCTCGAGGGTTTCCCTGTGCTTGCTCGGATTACTCCAAAAATCAAGCTCGCTTTTTCGAGTGTTACGAAAATTGCTTCTTGAATATTGAAGCTGTTAGCTGTGCTTGCTATGATTAATGATTTCATGCTACCCTATGGTTTTATTGCGTCCGTAAACTTGTGTTTCTGTAAATTGCCCTGGTTCACAGATCATGTAGGCAACCATCTAGCGCTAGCTATCGACAATTCGTTAATTTCTTTGTTCATGGAATCGTCTGACATCGAGGAACGCGTCAAAAAAAATCAAATCTTGGTTCCAAGATGTGAGGCTCGAACTGTTCAACGACAGTATGGTTGTTATGTCAAATTACTTGCGTACTGGTAAAGAAATGGATGGTCTTCAGTCTTCCACTCGTTTCTTGTCCAAGAATTTGTTGGTTTGTTACCGCAGTAAGCAACAATTGAATCATCATACTGTCCAAAGAGGGGGATTTTTCTGGGACAATCTCCAAGAGTATATCAAGAACTCGACGCTTTTTATAATTCAAGAATTGCATCCTTTTCGATGGTTGTGTTGTGTGACTCTTCCTTCGTGAAAAAAAAATGTTTCAGGGATTTAGGCAACTCCAACATCTCCGGCTCCATTGGCCCTGAGCTCGGCCATCTTGTGAACCTCCAGTACCTGTATGTGGCAATATGATGAATTCTAGTTTTTCTATTATTCGAACAGAAAATAAAAAGGCATTTGATCTTGATTTGCTAAATAGAAATTGAAATTTGATTCGCAGGGAGTTGTATAGGAACAATCTTGGTGGCGAGATCCCAAACGAATTGGGCAATCTGAAGAATTTGATCAGCTTGGATTTGTATGCCAACAAGCTCACTGGAGGAATCCCCAAGTCACTTTCCAAGCTCAACTCACTGAGGTTCATGTATGTATCAGCGTCTAATTACAGATTGCTGACCACAAAGTCATGGCATCTTTAGTTTTAGTCCAAATGAGGAATCCAAATGGTTTGGGCAGTTGTGGCCGTAATTCTGAATCAACTGAAATGGAATTTCAAATATATGTTTCTCACTTCATTTGTTCTCGACATGGTTAAGTGGTAATTTTATGAAAAGGAAGGAGGCTTGGATCTTATAATTTTTGCTAAGCTGCTACTAAAGCTCAATTTCTTATAAATAGGCGCTTGAACAACAATAAACTTGCTGGATCAATTCCAAGGGAGCTGGCCAAACTCTCCAATCTGAAAGTCATGTGTGTGTAAAACTATACCAAATTTAGTAGTTCCCTTGATTCTCTATGGTTGCTGATTGCTTTAAGTTCTTGTGACATGCAGCGACTTGTCCAACAATGCCCTCTGTGGAACGATCCCTGTTGATGGTCCTTTCTCAACCTTCCCTCTTCGAAGGTATACCTTAAAAGTTAACTAGCATATTCTGCAAAACTAATGTTTACGATGTATGTTTTGTAAAATGCACCAGAAGTTCTAAACAATTATGAATATTGCTGCATTTGTACTGTGATCCCCTAAAAATGCAGTGGTACTATGTTGCATAAGATTTGAGTTAGATGCTCAACTAAGACAAGTATGCTTTTAAATTCTAATATTGCCCACTGAGATGATATTTGTGTCTGACTAGTTCGTTAGAATGACACACTTTCTGCTAAAAAAAAGGATATGATTGTTAAGTGGGACACTATATCATTGTTTTGGGAGTTCCTGTCTTCCAGTACCCACTAGAACTTGGGAAAACTTTCACATAAACTGATGCGATGGCATCTCTCTTTTTTCAGCTTTGAGAACAATAGCAGGCTCAATGGCCCAGAGCTTAAAGGATTGGTTCCTTATGACTTCGGATGTTAGGACCCCTTCATGCTGGTGCACAATAATGCATGCCGTCCCTAGTTGAAAGGAATTCAAAATAGTAGTACAAATAGGAAAGCTAGCATGGAGAATATCATGAGTTATGATGTATGCAATAGCAGAACTGAAGAGGGTATGTGAGAGTAGGTCCTGAGATGATGTACTCACTACTCAGACAGCATAAAGAAAGAATGTATTCGGAAAAGTTTTACTTCGTTAATACATTGTAAGCTGCTTTACAGCAGGCGTGTTATCCTCCAGTGCACCCTTTAAATCCATTTAGTCGCCTTGCTACTCTTTGGAGTAGGGGATACAAACAACGCCTGTTTATGCCTAAATCCATGCTGACAAAAATGCACACATTTTATGTTTTCTCTACAATGGTTGGCATTCCTGATTAATTTCACAGAAGACGGTTGAAATACCAGCATTTCAAGGCAACACACACACACACACACACACACACACACACACACACACACACACACACACACACACACGAACGAGAAGACATATAAACATCTCAAATAAAAAAAACTACTCTCTCTCCTCTCATGTCATGCTAACTCAAAAGTTATCTGACATAGGAAAGACGCCAAGATTGTCGAGAGAATTAAAGAAACACATCTGCACACTGATCCCGTGGAAAAAATGTTGGTTCACTAGTGATCTCTAAATGCCTGCAAAATTGATTCAACCAATCAAACCCATCGCTTGGTAAATGATCCATCTCATATCAACCATTCTACTCCCAAAAAATGCCTCTAGTTGGCTAGGGAACCATGAATGGACGACGTAACAAAGGTGAACATTGCAACACGGACCGCAATAATTTTACTGCAACTATTTCGCAGCTGATTCTGTCGGTGATCTCCCATATAGCCTGAACAGCAAAGAGGATTTCGACATCTGAGGCTCTCTCTCGAGTGCTGCAATCACATCCTTCACCGTAATGCTCCGTGCCACTTCTCTGTGTGGTGACCTTCTAACACCACCTAATGAAAAAGCACAAAACATTCGAAGTTAAACACCAAGTGTAGGCATGGCAGATACTTTTCAGTTAGGTCTAATCCCAGATTTGTCCAGTATTTAACATGCATTTATTTCCTAATTTAACTCCCATATTTTGCATTTTTTTTATCTACATTTGTTGTTGGTGGTTGGCTGAACAATAACTGAATTAAAATATTATCCCTTACTGTTGCCTAAAACTAAAATATTATAGTACAGGTTTAACCAAACATAACACTCCCTCCGATCTGACTTTAACTTTTCGTTTTAACTTGATGCACATAGAACAAGGAATTAATACTTTGGTTTTCGCATAGTTTGATTGTAAGGTCATCTCTCTAACACTACTACTAACACGGAATTAATAGGGACATGTGGTGTAAAATGTTGCCTTGAGAACCCAAAATATCTATTTGCAAATCAAAATCAACTTCCTAAAACATCATATATTTTGGACTGGAGAGTATAATTTTGACACCAATGTCATCATAGGGTCTATGAA
Organism: Dendrocalamus sinicus; assembly: GCA_036346575.1. Lineage (NCBI taxonomy): Eukaryota > Viridiplantae > Streptophyta > Magnoliopsida > Poales > Poaceae > Dendrocalamus > Dendrocalamus sinicus. The sequence goes on along the minus strand of CM070658.1, from coordinate 12,415,092 downwards.
TCTGAAATAAATTATCGTAGCAATGAGGACATGACCTTAGAAATTGGAGTGCCACAATGGTTTGAATAATATGCTTATTTTAAACTAATTTCCTTTTTTATTCTCCCAGCTACAGGTCTATTTTCCTTATTCTCCATTCAATTTAATCCCAACTGACAAGCAATAATGCACCAACAAATATTTTACTACGCATACTGATTGGAAACAGGAATCAGGATATCCATATGTAGATAGTAGGAAGTACATGTTTTTGACAAAAAAAACATTTCTACATAAAGTGACATGAAAACAAGTTTTTCTTTTTGCATAAAACATTTGGAAATCACTGAGGTTGATAAGAACTTACTTACATGTCGGAAATGCTAATTTAAGGAAGGCATTTGTTGTCAGGTCCAACAAACATGTCATTAATTATCTTCCTAAATATAGAGTGATTTCTCATCTCTCTTCCAAATTTCATGATCATACAAAAAGTTCGTTTAGGTGGGATGCCTAGAGGTACTACTAGAGTAGATTTGCTTAATTTATGAGCATGGTTGTCACGGCGAAGTCGGCGACCACGGCGAGTGAGAGCCGTCTGGACGCCTAGGCGACGTCCAGGCGACGCCGCGGTGAGCGCCCAGTTACATGCATCGGTACGTATATGAAGCCAACAGCAACGAGTCAGCCGATAAATATACTCATACGGTCATACCCCCTCGGCCCCTCATTCTTCTCTCGCTATCTCCGCCTCTCTCTCCCGACCTCTCCGCCTCCTCTCCCCGCCGCCGCTTCCCCCGTCCGCCACATCCTCTCCCCACCACCGCCTTCCCCGTCCGCCGCATCCTCTCCCCGGCACCTTCTCCCCTCGCCTGCCCCCCCCCCCCCGGCCTCCCCGCGCCCGATCTCCTAATCCTAACCGTCGTCGCCTCCCGCTCTCTCCCCGACGCCTCCCCCCTGCCGCCGCCTCCCCCCGTCGCCTCCCCTCCCCTCGGCGGCGGGAGCAAGCTGGAGAGGGAAGCCGGCGGCGGGAGGAGGCGCGGGCGAGAGGAAGGCGCGCGCGGCGGAGGGAGGGAGGCGGCACGCGCGAGAGGAGGGAGGCGGCACGTCGAGGCGCGGCCGAGAGAGGCGGACGGCGCACTGGTGGCGGTGAAGCTAGGTTCGGCCAAGCGGGCGATCCTCCCGCGTAAGCCGGAGAGGAAGCCGGCGGGGGGGAGGCGGCGCGGCGGGAGGAAGGCGGCGCGGCGGGAGGGAGGGAGGCGGCACGGTCGGAGCGTGGCCGGAGAGGAGGGGCGGACGGCGTACCTGGGCTGGCGGTGAAGCTAGGGTTCGGGCCAAGGCGAGGCGATCCTCCCCGGCGTCTCCTCCCCGGCGCCAGGACGACTTGGCGTCGCCTAGGCGACGCCGTGACAACCATGTTTATGAGCATGAGTTACATGCTTCAAAATCCTAATTGGGGATCTTAAAAACAGCATGATGGTAAAAAAATACTGAAAGGTGCCACATGCAGGAATTACTGCGTGAACAGTAACCACAGCGCTGTAGCAGTAGATTAGGTGCATTAGATTTAAGTTGTTATCTTATCTCTTAGTTGCATATCTTAGAGATAGGATCTTATCGAGTTTGGAAGGTTATGTCTAGTACCTGAAAGGTTCATATTGATTTGTTTGGGCTAACTCTATATAAGCACAGCATTGTCAACCTTTCTCAGTAAGCAAGAACAATGAAATAAGTCTTTTCTCATCCAAGTCTTCACCCTTATCTATAGTCTGCCTCTCATCTCATCCCAAACAAGTTGAAGTCACCCAACTATCTTCCCGACGGTGTTTACCCTGTAATGGTCTAAGGATTATAACAAAAGGTGGGAACATTGTCATCATGCAAATTGAGCCACATAATGTCATCACCTTCTAATAGACCAATTTTCTCAAGCACATTAAAATATTTGCAGCCTACATTGAAAAGAAACTGCTAGTTTTGCTATTAAGTCATGTTGTTTTAGCAACATTTCGTTGCCTTTGGATATTGCATTGATTAGTGTTCCAAAAGTCGGCGCCTAGAACCGATTAATCAGCCTCGTGGCAGTAGTCAGCGGCCCTCCATCGCGATTTCCACCAAATCGGAGCTCTAGGCGCCGCCGCCGCCTAGCCGGTCAACGTCAAGCCTAGGTGGAGGAAATCGCAGCAGCATTATGCGACGCGGAGGCGATTATGTTGTGGCTAGTCGGGTTGGGCGATTATTGAATTCTCATCAGTTCGAAACTCAGATAATTGGACCCTCGTTAATGTATACGGGCCATGTGAGGGGCAAAGAAGAGAAGAGTTCGTTCACTGTCTTCTAAACCTCAATATTCCTACTCACCAGAATTGGATCCTCATGGGAGATTTCAATTTTATCAGGTCTGTTCAGAACAGAAATAAGTCGGGAGAAAACCTGAATGACATTTTAACCTTTAACAGTATTATTAGCAACCTTGGGCTCACTGAACTACCCTTCAAAGGCAGGGTACTAGTGGGAAATGTCTCACATACTAAAACCTTTGTACTAACTGAATACAAAGGGAGACCTCAGCCTTCAATAACTCCCCATACACAATCTCACTAACGATCAGTCCTTGATCAACAACATCCAACTAAACTTAGTATGCGATTAGTACATAAAATTTTAGTATGTAGATCTTATTACAGATGTCTACCAAATTTTACGTGTATACATTATTAAATGTTGATAATTTAAAACTATCGCACCCCACCATTCAAGTGGTCATGTGCAATGCGCTGTGATTTTGACTGCAAGTGCATTTTGGTTAATATAAATGAAATGATACAAGAGCAAAATGCTAATGAGCTTACCAGGTCCAAGCATTGAGAAATAGCCTCTCTTTTCAATTTCCTGCTGCTCTCTTGAGCCTTTTCCAGATTTTGGTGAAGGTTTGTGAGGTGACATGTTACCCGGCAAGGAGCCAGAAGAACCATCACCTCCTTCACTTCTCTGCCTATTTCGTTCAGCTAGCAGTTGCCACTTTGAAAGCATGTCATCCCCCCCTGCTGCAACTCGCACAGCAGCATTTGCAGCTGTTGTTCTCATTTTATCATCTTCCTCCTTGTAAGTCTACAACGTGTATAAAACCATCAACACCTCGAGTATGTAGTATCTATGTACAACTGCACAAGTATCACCTGATTCCTTAAAGGAGACTAACCTTAGCATGCTTTGATGTGCCACGGCCCTCATTCTTATCCTTCTCTGAATCAACAACTGCATTGTCATCTCCCTGCAATTACAAGTATGATCAGTCAAACTGCAGTCCAGAAAGGTACGTCACCAGCAGAAAGCTACATCACAAGCCATGCTTATTAAGTCGTTGACAAGTCGGTGGCGAAGAAACAAATGGAGCTGGTGACTCAACTTGCGCCGGCAAGTTGGGCAACTGGTCGACTAGTTGTCGACTTTCCCGTGGACTAGTTGACCAGGCGGTGCCAAGTCGGGCGACTTGGGAGGAGGGACGCTGTACTTTTGGCCTTTTGCTATTTCAGACTTGGGAACTTGTTTTCGTGTTACTCAACTATCATGTAGAATGCTATTGTCATTGAGAACTTGATGTTTTAGATGCTTTAAAGACAGATTAAGCAAGTCAAATGAAGAGAGTTTGGACTCAAAACATCTAAGTCATCGATCCTCTCTTTAATTCAAGTTATATATGTACTTTCCAATCACTGCAATACAGGGTATATAATATATACATGTGTACATACATATCACTGTCATATGAACAGTACCTGTCGACAAGTCGGTCACTAGGAGGGTAGTGTCGACTTGCTGACTTAATAACCTTGTCACAAGCACTAAATGTCAGAAACCTACGCCCAATTACACCAATAAACATATCTTAAATCTCTATTAAAGCTGAGTGCAAAACAAGTCACAAGGGAGGGCCCATCATCACATTCTCTCGTCGCCATCGGATTCCAATATAATGAGCAAAAATACACCCAAAAAAAAGATAATTAATAGACCATACAATATAGAATCTACAACATATTTATAAAGAACAACAAAACTAAAGGGCTGAGGGTGCTGATTGCAAGGATTACCCTGCCCAACTAAAGATTGCATCCACCGTTGCGAGCATGCAGATACTAGTTAATATTTGTATACTAAAATGCCAGAAGATGATGTGCGGTAGAAGTATATGAAGAATCTTTGTTTAAGAAAATAGTAGGTAAGGAGTCCCATTTAACAAAGAGGTCAAATTTCTTTTTTTAGGCAAGAAGATGGCCAGATTGAAACCTACTCTCAGTCTCTCATCATGCATTGATGCACATATAGTTATTACTTATTGGCTCATATAATTTGGACTGAGACTCGAAAAGAACAAATGGATGTGACTTAAAACTTATTGTCTCATGTAATTTGGACTGAGTCTCAGACTCAGACTCGAAAGAACAAATGGATGTGACTTAAAACCAGGTAGTCCAGATGTCAGTTAGATCATTTGCTATCAAGATTATTGGACATTCAACATTAGCATTTTTACTTAAGTGTTCTGCTACGCATACCACTACTTATTGTCTCATGTAATTTGGACTGAGACTTGAAAAGTATGATGCAACAAATGGACGTGACTTAAAACCAGGTAGTCCAGATATCAGTTAGATCATTTGCTATCGAGGTTATTGAGCATTCAACATTAGCACTTAAGTGTTCTACTACGCATAACACTACTTATTGTCTCATGTAATTTGGACCGAGACTCAAAAAAGTATGATGCAACAAATGGATGACTTAAAACCAGGTAGTCCAGATATCAGTTAGATCATTTGCTATCATGGTTATTGAACATTCAACATTAGCACTTGTTCTGCAACACATAACACACTTGATATTGGCACTTACTATTCATAAGCGTGAAAACAATCGTTAAAGATCTAAAACATATTCTTACATCACAAAGATGTCATATGAATCATACTGATATGAGCTGGAATTACTGTTCACACGTTAGTTTGATTAGGAAGTTATCCTTAATAGTTAGATTAGATTGGATTCTTAGAGATAAACTTTAAGTCTTAGTGGCCAAGTCAAGTCTTCCCTATAAAAGCAGATAGGATGTATCCATTATCAAGCAAGAAATAAGATGAATTAATCTAGTGTCTCCTCAAGTTTCTATCATCCCAGTCTATGTCTATCCCTCTCCTCTAGAAATCCTAACCCCCTAAGGGGTTGTGCCATCCTGGCCCTCCTTCGTATGGTAGTTACCCCGATGAACTTAGTTCATCACAAATACTTTATGTGAATAAATATTTTAAAATTCAAAACAAATATCATGCAGAACTAACATCATTTTGTTTCCTGATCCTTTCAGCATCTTCAGACAACTTTTTGTCCCACTGTTCTCTAGCTTCTCGGTTCACCCTCAATATATGACTACGAACATCTGAAGATAAAGGATAAAAATGATGTCTTGATTTTTCAACATCGACCCTCTACAAGAAAAGAATTAGAGAGGGTATAATGAATTAGTATCTCAAATAGATTAAGTTTTACGTGGTAACGATAAATGAAATTAAGATATCATACCTGTTTTGAAAGCCTTATTATATTGCTTATGAATCCTCGTAACCGCTCCTCAACGCACTGGAGAAAGCTTAAGTTAGATTAGGCATAAGCCAAATCTTGAAAGGACCTTGCTAGATAATCTCTCACCATCGATATACAACGCTCCACATCACTGCCTATGTTCTTCAAATTACATTTCCTCACTGCCAAAATACCAGCATCAGAGAATAAAAGCAAGTTTACCTATCAAGTTAACTAAAACTTGAATGATGAAGGTACTAACTGATCTCTGCTAATTTCTTTGTCAGAGGTCCCTTCTGTAGAATGAGCTTTTCTTCTTCCAGCTGTACAACTTTCCGAGCAGCTTCTGAAACTCGACTCTCAACCTTTGGAGCAGAAAAAAGTTGATCTTCTTCTTCCTGGCAACAAGGCACAAGTTACAGCAACAAAGCTCATTGACTAATGGGTACTACAAGGTATGCACAAAGCAAACCAACAGAAAGAAAAAGCACATTAAGGAATATATACCCTCAGATTAACACCGCTAACTGCAGTAACATCATTCAGCTGGTCAATGCTTTGATCATGGAAACCTCCAGACACCTTCTGCTTTTTGCTGGCACGATATAAAAGGAATCAGGAACCACAGAGCAATTACGTTTAAATTGAGATTATTAACTCAAAGTCAGAATGGGCATTGGAAACTGGAATTACCTAGACGGTGGGGGGGACAAGTCTATTGCTTCCAAAGGTTTCTTCTGTCCAGCAGATGGCTTCTTTTGAGGTGTTTTGGAAGCCGCTACAGGAGTTGCTTGTGTAGCAGGTTGGATCTAATGATGCAGCAATATTCGTTAGAGCACAAAAAAAATCCTCCATGATACTGAACCATTTCTTGGCTAGACTGCAAGAATTAGTAAAACCTAACAAGAAATAAACAGAACACAGGCAAGCATGCATGCACGTGTGAGTGCCCGCAATTGAAAGGAATATTTCACTTTCCCCATAGAATATAACAAGGTGTTATCAACCATTGATGCCTACATCAAATTACTAAACTTGCAATGATAGATCCACCCAGGGTTCCAAATACCGGCGGTAACCGGCCGGTTACCGCCGGTAACCGGTTTTACCGGTTCCGACCGGGAGGAAAAAAAACCGCCGGTTTTTTATTTAATTCAAATTTAAACTTTTGAATGTAAAAATTAGTTTCTCTAATGATATTTACATTGTTTAACACTAATATAATGTATTAGGAAGATGCATAGTATAGCGGAATGATTCAATGGAGAGTTTGGTTACATATATATAGCATACGCAAAGTATGAACGCACTCAGGTTGGAGATCCTAGGCGGCACGCCGTGCATGCCTTCATGCATGCATAGGGAGATGAAACGTGAGGAAGCCGAAGTGATATCCATGTGAAACGGTCAATGCATTTATCTCTAACAGGCATATGTGTGAACACACTCAGGTTGGAGATCCTAGGTGGCACGCCGTGCATGCCTTCATGCATGCATAAGGAGATGAAACGTGAGGAAGCCGAAGTGATATCCATGTGAAAGGGTCAATGCATTTATCTCCAATAGGCATATGTGTGAACGCACTCAGGTTGGAGATCCTAGGCAGCACGTTGTGCATGCCTTCATGCATGCATAGGGAGATGAAACGTGAGGAAGCCGAAGTGATATCCATGTGAAAGGGTCAATGCATTTATCTCTAACAGATTGCAACATAACTATTAACTCACTACAAGATGCATTGTCCCAGGCTAGAACGAATCTTTCTATTCTTGTCTTCTTGATGCTGAAAAGAATGAAGTTCAAGTGAAACATGAAATGGAAATTAATGGTCTTAATGCTAAGCTAGCCAAATGTTTGTTCCACCGGTTTTTCCGGTTTCCGACCGGTTACCGGTCCCCTCCCGCTCCCCCCAAAATTTTCATTTGCCAAAATTTAACCGGTTTTTAACCGGGTTTTCCGGTAACCGGCCGGTTACCGGTACCGCCCAACGGCCGAGATTTGGCCCGGTTCCGGTTTTTCGATCCTTCATCCACCACTACTCTTTCCTTGTAAAACATTTACTACTTTGTCAATTTGTCAGTGATGTGTATTCTCATTCTGAAAGATCTGAGATGAATTATATCCATTTAATAAAATGGAATGATGTACAATTATGTGGCTTTATGTTTAAACAATTAGCTATGGCCATTAGCTTATCATGCCCAGGAATTTGGTTGCCTATAGCCTGATCTAAGAATCTGAGGTTATTGACTGAACATCATACAGCTACCTAGGCAAGAGAATAGTGAGGAGTGAGGACAAATTTCCTAGACAGACACAGAGACCGAGAAAAACCTAGGTCCAATAGCTTCCACCATAAAAACAATGCTAGCTGCAGTTGACTATGGCCATCCATTACAACAGCTCCTTTTTCCTCAAAATATCAACTGATTTTCATGCTTCAAGTGCAAAGATCAGTACTTGATGAGCACTAGACTCAAGCAATAATTCAAGTAGGTCAGAACTCAAACCAATTCTACTGTTCACGCTACTGTTGCTCTAATTTAAGCTTGCTCAGCTATTCCTAGCTAGAGTGAGTAATTAGCAGATTTTAAGCAACATAATACACTAGATGGACATGACATAAGCAAATATAACCAGCATATCTAGTGAATCTCAAATAACCAAATATAAACATATCAGCAATGACGTAAATACATGTAAATTTATAACGGTTACAAGAACATTCACATGGAAGTTTGGCATTAGTAAGATCAGCCAACAACATTTGAGGATTTCATGTAAAACATACAAAGAAATATAATGCAATTTTTTCAACAGAGTCCTATCTTCCATTGGTATTGTTTTACAAATGAGCTTTAAAGTGCAACGAGAAGTACACAAAAACATACATCAACAACATAGCATATCAATGCATACCTGCATGTTAGGTTCTGCTTGAGTGCCATGAGATCGATGAGGCTGGCTTGAGCTTATTGTAGTCAAAGTCTTAGAAGTGCTCAATGTAGATGACTGATTTTCCAAAACACCACCACCCTTCGAAGATAAAAGGGCTGGGTTGCCTTGTTTAGCATGCAAGGCAGCAAAAGAACTCTGTGTAGATTCAGAGCGTTGGTTAACAGTTTCCTTATTCATATGTCCGGTTGGAGTGAAAGAATTGGTTTGCAACGTTGGTCGTGCTGCCACACTCCCAGTCACTGTGGTAACAACTCCCTGGATTAATTGTCCTCTTTGACTGGAATCTGCCACTTGTGGTCTAAGTTGCACAATTGGACCTCCAACTGGCTGTGCTAATGGACGGGCATGAATATTATTTGTCCCAAACACTGGCAAAGATGTTTGTGGACGCTGCACATGATGTTGCGTTGCTTGCACTGAGACTGAGTGCATATTGGGCGGACGGCTTTGTAGCATATTCACTCCTTTCCCGTCTGATATGTTACCAGTTTCGTTAGGCTTTTGCAAATTGCTTTCTGAAGCTGGATAACCCATATTACTCTGCATTTGGCCTGATGAGGAAGGCCGAAACTGAGGTGGTCTTGGGTTGTCAATAGTTTGTTTTATAGGCATGGAACCACTGGGAACATTATGCTGACCGGAAACTTGACTTAACAAAGGATAGTTGCTTGGATTTGTCTGGGGATTCCGTTGTGCCTGAGCGACCTGCTGCCAAACAAGACCAAAGTAACTCCCAAAAGAAAAACAGAATATGCTGATAAGAGTAACAATAACAGTATAGGCAGTGCTGATAGATAGATTAACCTAACATAAGCATTAACTGCACAGATGTTAAGCAGCATTTACAGATGAAGGGGAGCCAGGTTATTTACATGGACCACAATAAAGTGGAAAACTTTGTTACCTGCATTTGATACTGTGAAGCAGCTTGCTTGAGCAACTTATCACCAACAATAGTCCTTACAACTTTTAAAAAGTGTTCCTTGGTGACTTCATTTTTCTATTGAAAATAAAAGATATTTTATATGTAATAAGAATAATTAAGTAATCTTTTATTGAATAACAATAATATTTGGTCCTGTTGCTTTTAATCAACATAATTAAGGGACAAATACCAACCCGCAACTTTGTAAAAATGGACTGAATTTGCATATCCCTGTCTTTGTCAAGGTGGCGTCTCAGAATCGGGATTAGCATATGAAATGTAACAACAGGAATTTTTCCCACCGTAGTAGCACTGTTGGTTTGGTTTGTGCCTGGTGTTTGTTGACTCTTCATTTGCTGCATAGGCTGCTGCTGACCAACAACACTTTGTTGAGAATTGTTTCCTGGCTCTTGAGAATTGTTTCCTGGCTCTTGCTTAACCTTTAGCTGATCGCATTCTTTCTGGGTAATAGAGTGAAGGTGTTTGTTATCAGCACCTTCGGAAACCCCTTCAGGTCTAGATGACTGCTCATTTCTACATTGTAAATGTTTCTGTTCTTGTTGTTGGCTTTCCTGGTTTCCAGTTTCATTCTTTACTGAACCTTGCCACTGTCCATGACTGTGGTTTAATATTGAGTTGCTTTCCAGAGGTAATATACCTGAAATTTGAGGTCAAATTAGCATGCAGTTCACTTCTGGAAGAAAATAATAAATTGTAAACTGAGTACTTGCTAAAAACATTATGCTGAGAGATTTGAGGACACAAAATTGTGATAAACTAGGCTTTCTGTTACAGTTCACTTCACATCGTGCCATAGACTTTTATAACACTATGGTTACACATTGCTGCAGTTGAGCTTTTTTTTTTACATAGGAGGTGTATCCGGTGCATCTTCCCCATCAGTGCATCCCACCTCCAACACCATGCAATGGTCATTAAAAAATAAAAAATCAACAAAAGTAATATAAAATAAATCTACCATGTCAAAAAATTCAATACACACAGGGAGAAACAAAAAAAAAATATGCTGAAGAGGATATCTGAAAATAAAAGGGATAAGGCAAAAAAAAAGTAACTATTAACTGAAATGTATCTTTTTTGGGTTAATATAAATAGAGTCATGGGCCAAAATTTTGCAGGATGCTTGATCATTTCATGACCCATCTGACCAAATGTATGGTGTTTTGAGGGTAGGATGAACCAAATATTTTCCATTGTAACATCTAAAACCATAATTTGACCAAGTTGCACGTTTAAACTGCAAGTTTTATAGACTTCAAAATACTCTTCCACTGACAAAGTACCAAGTTCACAATCTTTGAGCAAACTCCATTGCTAATTTATGTCTGAGCTTAAGCAGGCTATGTGTATGGGCCCGTACGGATGGCCGGCCCCAGACACTGTGTCAGCAAATAAGCACCCAAGATACTTTCTTTATGTGGCAAGTTTTTCTAGCTTTAACTTCTAGAAATGTATATATTTCTTTTAGTTGTCAAAGGACATGTTACATAGATGCAACATTATTGCTTTCTAAACAGCGGTGATTCAAGATGCAAAATCATTTGCAAATTGCAATGAAATAAAAAAAATTAGAAGATTCCAAGTTAAATTTTGGGCGCTTCCCTCTAAATAAACTAAGCTTTTGTTTCACCTAACATCTACATGCAACTGCTAACTTGATTTCTGCTTCTCTTCCCTAGAATTCTTTCCTAATCTAAAAAAAAGGAAAAAGACCATATTTCAACCTTCAACTATGGCCAGTCAGTACTTCAACCTGCAACCGAAATCGTCGAAAATACAACCCTTAACTATCAAACCCATCTAAAACACAATCCTCAACCCATTCCAAGACGGTTTTGCCCGACATAGCGTCCACATAGACCCGGTTTTGTTGACGTGGTGTCCACGTGGACCCAATTTTTTTTATTATTAGCTAACTAGGACGCCACGTCAACAAAAACTGGGTCCACGTGGTCGCCACGTCGTGGCACAACCATGGTTCAAAATCCCGGCGGTTACCGGCCGGTAACCGCCGGTTACCGGTTTTACCGGTGGAGACCGGTAACCGAAAAACCGGCCGGTATGAATTTTTTGATTTTTCGAATTTTGGCGGTTTTTCCGGTTTTCGGGCCGTTTTTCCGGTTACGGTTTCAAAATATCTCAAAATTCAAATTTTGATTTTTAAATTGTGACCGGTTTTTTACCGGTTTTTCCGGTAACCGGCCGGTTACCGTTACCGGCCTCCGACCGGGATTTTTTCCGGTTCCGGTTTTTGGAACCTTGGGCACAACCACCCTAGAATGGGTCTGGGTTGTTTTTTTAGACAGTTTTGATAGTTAAGGGTTGTTTTAGATAGTTTTGGTGCTGCGGGTTGAAAAGTGGACTTTATCCAAATAAAAAAATTAACAAGAAAGCGATGTTGAGCTCATAAACATTTGGGGATCATGAGAGGCCAACCATATATATGCTCCCTCTGGTCACAATTTTTTGTCACCGTGAGGCGTGTGTGAGGTCGCACTTTTGTATCGTTGACCCATAATATCTTTTTAAATAGATTAAATTGCATGTTACCACAAGTATTTTGCCCAAGTTTCAAAAAAAAACCCAGGTTTTGCAAATATTCTCAGTTAACCCTAGGTTTAAGAAAATATTGGTAAAAAATTACATCTTTTTATTCCCTGTTACTTCTAAGGGGAAGCTGCCAGTGGGTCCTGCTTGTCATTGAGTTGGAAAATTTTATGCCTACTGGCTCCCACAAGTCAGTGAAATCTTTGCTCTTTCTCCTCTCTTCGGACAGCACTGGCAGTATGTCATTGAGTTTAAGTAACAAGAAGTAATGGAACCTAGCGTTTTTGTTGCAATGCTTTCTTAAACCTGGGGTTAAGTGACTCTATTTGGGAAACCTAGGGTTTTCTAAAACACAGGTACAAATACATGTGGTAAGATACAATTTACTCATTTAAATAATCATATTGCTCAGGCAAAAATTATATGAGTAGATTCGTCATAAAAATACTTTCTTAAATATTAATCTTACCATTTTATAACTTCTACAAATATATTGCAATAAAAAATTTCAAACTAGGTCAAGGCTATATTTCGGTAACAATGAAAAGTCAAAAACATCAAGAATTTTTTTACTGGACATAGTAGTTATTATATTTGCAGGAAACTTTACCAACAATAGACTGGAAGTCACCAAGAGAGCTAACTCTGTCACAAACAACTAAGCAAGAGCTTACCAACGTCCCCTAAAACAGAAAGATTTGTAAAATAGAAGCTGCAAGTACACAACCATTGAAACCAAATCTAAGTGCTACCCTCATAAAATAGTTATGCTTTCTCATGAAGTTATGTTTCTTAGGTGTGTAGAATAGAAAATTAAAGGGTAGTGGTAATCACCACAGAAGAAAACATAGGATGAAAATCAATGCATTTGGCATTCCATGCTACTATGGGCATACATACTTCTGCTTACATGCTGTATATGTTTCTAATTGAGTTGTTTTTTGCAAACTCATTGCTTCCATAACACCAGTGCAAACTTCATTGCTTCCATAACAGCAGTGCAAACTTCATTCACTCTAGTTCAAATACTCCACAGCAAAAGGGCAATGTAAATACTCCTGAAAAACACCATATAATAATTCCTGAATTAAGTTGGAACTTATTTTCAAGTTTAAGAACTATTTGTTTGAAAACTTCATTGCTTCTAGAACACCAGTGTAAACATCATACACTCTTGTTCAAATTCTCCACAGCAAAAGGACAACACAAATACATCTGAAAAGACCGCCATATAATAATACCTGAATCAAGTCAGAACATATTTTCATGTGTAAGAAATATTTGTTTCAAAACTTCATTGCTTCTAGAACACCAGTCTAAATGTCATCCATTCTTGTTCAAATTCTCCATGGCAAAAGGACAAAACAAATACCTTTTTAAAAAAAGACCACCATATAATAATTCCTGAATTAAGTTGGAACTTATGTTCAAATTCAGGAAACGCATTTAACTGAGCTAAATTCTTGGCCTACATATTCCTATCTACAGTGTTTGAATTATTGCTGGCAAAAATTAAATGGTATATTGGTATCCTAATGCTCCTTGAATAAAGTTCTCTCAATCCAGGCCTACTTTATGGGTCTACAAAAGAGAAATTCCAATTGAACAACACAATCGTTACGCTGCACAATGCTTGATTCTTCTCATGCGCTGAGAGCCATTTCTGTAAGAAAAACTCACTGCATGCCAAATGGTTACGGATTATGGGCTCATGCTCCATTTCTGATAAATCCAGAGCCAATTTCAAGAACATACATAATTTCACATATTCAATAACCACACTCTTTAAGCCAAACATCTTGCTTCTATGTTATTTTCATGCAGTCAAGGAGCACTAAGCACAATAGCTTTATTTTTCTAACAGACTGTCCATACCTTCAGCATTTCAACATTTAGTTCCTATATTTTGTTTCCCTTGAATGAAGGCATAAGATTCAAACCCTAATCTCAATCTCAACAAAATTCGTTTCCTCTTGAGTCCTACCATACCCTCAGAGAGGAGTCAGCAGAATCGGCACATTGTAGTAAAAAATTCATAGATAGGTTCATTTTGTTTTGAATTCGCCATGTTGCACACACTCCAAACCTAGAAGTGCAAACCGGTCATTGCAACTTAGGAGCTGCATTCTGTTATCATGTACAGAATTTTTACTTGATTTCATTGTTCGCCCAAACCCAAGAACCGCATTCTCTAACCCCTGCAGTACCGTTTCTTGATTCCAATAACAACCTGTTCTTGCGAAAAATACGGAGCACCACGAATTCGACCCCAGAATAAGAAATCATCTACAAGGATTAATTGGACTGGGGGACTCACCGGCGCAGTGATCCAGCGGCTGGGAGGAGGAGGCGGGGGCGCTGCCGCTGCCCTCCACCTCGCGGTTCAGCGCCGCCGTGAAGGCCTCGACGTCGGCGCCCGAGTGCATGCTCTCGTCCTGCGCAATCCCAACAACAAGAAACCGCCCATTAATTCCTACCCTTTCCCCAATAACTCGACGAAAATGGCAAGAAAGGCGGGGGGAGGTTCGGGTCGGGCCAGGCACCTCGTCGTCCTCGAGGAGCTTCATGATGGGATCCATGGCGAGGGGCTCGGATTGGTGAAGCGAGGGCGCCTCTCTTGTCGCCTCGCCTCGCCTCGCCTCTCGGCCGTCCCTTGTCGGCTCAACAAAGGAAGGGAAATAATAATAATAAATTCCCTTGTGCGGGCAAGGAAGGAACAGGGCCGGCTTGGTTTGCTACTTTTTCCAAAGGCTCCTCGTGAGTTGGATGAGGTCCGCGCTTTCTGGGCCTTCCTGGATCTGCCCAAATATCTCAAATGGTTTGCAGGCCTTTTTATTTTTATTTTTTTTAATTTGGAATAGAAACTATTTTCCTCTTTAAAAAAAAATATGTGACAAGCTCCACCTCAAGAATAACACATTAACGGACACTACGCGCATGTTCATGTTAGCTTCTGCTTAGAGAAGCTAAAAGTCAATATAGAAATATTTGATTTCTCGAAACGGCTTACTTATTCCTCACGCTCTAGTGTTGCTATAGGATAAGGTGAGGGGTCACATGCGCATCATGCACCCCACTCCTCTCGCTCCCGTCTCGTATACGCATCTCTCCCTCACTTCCTCACCACTTGCCCACTCATTCTAAAAGCCACGTCTTTTAATTACTGCTATTTATTTTCAGCTAAAATCCATCAACTGCAACCAAATACCATCAGTCATAGCTAATATGAACATGCCCTAAATAACCTATCGATGAAAAAAGAGGGTATTTGTTTCCATCCACCTGAATTTGATCCAACCGGTGAAGCAGGAGAAAGATCCACTAAGCACGATTGCAGTAATGCTCTATATTGGCAAAGTTTCTGATTAACCACCTTAGTTAGCGTAAAGGAGATCGAGTAGAAGCAAGGTTATCAGAATCATGATCCTGAATTGGATCGGAGACACTCTGGTAGGATGCATTCTAGGATTGAATCGTAGAATCAAAGATTCTACCCGATTCTACCAAAAATATATTTATTCCAATTTATCGTGTGTTCCAAGAGTGATATGAGTGTTTATTTGGTCATTTGATATCTAATTTGATTGATAAATATATCTTGTTCATGACTAGAATTATGGTTTAAATTCTATGTCACTGAAAGCTATGACTAAAAGTGTGATGTTATCAATATTGCCATATTATGATTATTTTACATAAAAAGTAAAATAAATAGATAATCAAATTAATTTTTATTATTCAAAACCTCCGAATCTTAATGTCTAAACTATTAACTACTCAGTATTTAACATACAACATGAATTGAGAGATAGGACACAAGCAAACACTTAAGTCTTTTGTAATCTTGGATAACACGTGATTCTATATAATTTTACTATGATTCTACCACGATTTTATTGTGATTCTACATGATTCTATGACTAGGATCGTGATTCTAACACGATTCTACCAGGTATGACTCAGGATGCAATTTGAGTCAGATTGGTTTCTTGGAATCATAGAATCATACGCTTTTATAACTAGAATCGCGATTTTAACAACCTTGGGTAGAAGCACACATATTCTAGCTCTGATGAACCTCCAGCAATAAGTATGCATCAGATCTAGTGAAGGTGGTGCATGTTAGTGATATGCCCTAGATTGTATTACTTCTATGTTTATGATCTTTTGAATAATATGTTATTTTGTCTCTTGAATAAATATTTTTCGTATTGATCAACAAGTATGTAATTTGTTCGTGGAACTCATTATTTATGTTTTGATGTTATTCTAAATTATCCCTAATCTTATATTATTATATAGGACAATTATGATTTATAGATTAGCATATGTATTGATTGATGATCATGCTTCACGAATCATGGATATGGGGATATCAAATCAATAATGTGGATATATGTTATAGAATATGGTGTTGTATTGAGCTACTATGAGACACTGTGGGAATTATTATATTCTTAAGTATTATCAGTTGGTCCCATACATGTGTATGTAGGATCCTTAGACTTGAGATCGTCATAGTTTTCTACATGTGTAATAGTTTACTTAGGGGTTACCAAACACTACTCTATAATTGAGTGGTTATAAAGGTAGCTTTAAGATTTACTACAAACATGTAGAGGAATGTGAGCAATCAAGATGAAATTTGCCCCTCCTATATAACAAAAGAGATATCTCCAGGGCCCTCAATATGGTTGGATTAAGAAAGTACATGGCCATGCTGAATGTGGTTGAGAAATCAATCACAAACCGAGTAATCCACTACAGGGTCGAGTGAAGGATCGAGCTATCATAGGATGACACACTTCTCGCCTTGACTTCAATCTGGTATTGTGAGGCAAAGGGATCAGTATGTAAATACTATATAGGTTCGTTCGATATGATCTTTATATATATTTGGGAGTTGTTATGTCCTACTAGGGACCACTACTGACTTACAGATTGGAAAGAAGTTTTGGCCTATGGCCAAATATATATATGAACCTATAGGGTCACATGCTTAACGGGTTAGAACGATAAGAGTCCGAATGATAAACTCTAAGTTGGATACGATCTCTACTCTTATTAGATAAAAATCTAGTCAAAGGCTTTTCGAGTTTGATGTGATATCTAATCGTATCGGATAATGATCCAATGGAGGCTATATATAGATAGGCATGGGGCTGCGGGAGAGATCATTAGACACACCCATTGGAACCATAGCGCCACCTCTCAAAACCCCTGCCGTACGCTTTGTGCTAGCACACTGATGCATAGCGTTCCATCCCTAAACTTGTGGACTTCAGTAGAGGTGTGCTACGATTGTGGCACTGATCGGAACAATCAAGATGAGGAGATGATTGGCCAAAGGACGATTGATTACTTCCACTACACCGATGTGCGCTACGTTGAACTGGCTGCTTCAACTCTACTTCTGCTACATTGCGCGTCTAGTGGTAAAGATCTATGATCTCTTATTCACATGGCTTCCTGGTTTACATGGTAAAAATTTTTAATATGCGCTAGTGTAGCCTACTCGTATCCCAATAGTGCATATAACAAAACTGAATTAGATAAGTATATTGGTGGAAGATACATAATAATGTATTAAAAATATTGACACTCTTCGTGGAAATGCAACTTACATGTATGGCTCATAATGTATTAGCAATGTCATATCAATGGTTACTTCTTAATCAACTTTTAGCACTAGTGGATGTGTTCTTGATGATTCTTGAATCTTGTTGACTCTATTTTATGACACAATGTGTGGTATGTGCACAAGATTAGATACATCATTCTAACCATATGAATTTTGAAAAGTATACAATGTAATTAACTCTCCTTTTTCTGAAAAAAAAGAGGAGACACATCTCAATGCAGTAATGTGTCAGCCTAAGTCACAAGCTTATCGCATATGCTCATATGGCCCCTCTAGCTTTCATATTTAAATGTGCATAATCGTAGGAGCAAGCATGATATGTGAGATTTAAGTTCAATTTGTTGGGCTTAATTCCCTCCACACGAATAAACTAGTGAGTCCAAGAGCCCTAGAATGGTCTAGAACATGTGAACCCTTGAGATAAATAGTAGTGATTCCTTCTTGCAAGAGGAGGTGGTATAAGAGCTAGCATTGCCCTAATACTATTTGGGCAAAGATTTTGTCCTAAATTTGGTGGATAGAGCAAAAGGAAGAGACCAGGAGGAGTTGAGGCAATAAGGGGAAGCTTAGCATAAAAACAAAGAAGAGACAAGAGAAGAGAGGAGACAGTGGAGCACTACTTCTTTCTCAGGTGCTTGAAGCAACCCTCAACAAGAAGCATATCGGAGAGGCTATTGTGGTCAAATCATCTCCATGTTCTTATTAGTTGTACTTGACTTATAGCTCTTTGATTTGTATAGTTGGTTTCAGGATTGGTTTGATGAAGCATCAGATTGAGGGGGAGTTTTTGATGGCTTCTGTAGCATCATATTCAAACTGTAATTTTGGTAGAAGACTAGCTTGGGTAGTGAAATAATGTCTGATTTGGTTGAAATTTTGTTAGATTGTGGGTTACTCATGGATCTACATATTTGCCATGTTTTATGTCATTGGATCTGTGGTTTGCTCGGTATGAACTAAAATCTGGGATGGGAGAGAAGTGTTGCGACTCTGTTTTAGCTTAAGGCCGCCTCTTGTTAGATTTTGCTTTAGCATTGTTGCTAGTGTTGTTGTATCAAGGTTGTGTTATCTTGTGTTGTTACTACTGTTGTGGGTTCTCTAGATGTTCTAGAGAAGACTCCTTATACCCATTATCATTCATACTAGAAGATCTGGTCTGCGTTGTTTGCCCCATGGTTTTTACTTCTCTTAGCTAAAGGAGGTTTTTCACGTAAATCCCTATGTTGTCATGTGGCCAAATTGGCCCTTGATGCACAGATTTGCACTTTTGGTCCCTTTGTTGACCACAGCAGAAGCAAAAATCTCTATGTGTCTCTTGTTGTGGTGTAGTACTGCAGTAGGTTGGTGGCACCGTGGTAGCAAGCATCAGTGTGATAGCACAACTTTTTGTGACTGGGTCGCGTGGTAGAAAGACCTATTGCGGTCAGGTAGCACGGTAGGTGACATGCCACTGTCGGGTAGCATAGTTGGAGGTCCTATTTCAGTCGAGTAGCATGATAGGTACTTGCTATGGTGGACCTACTGAGCTACTATGCTACCACTCGTTGTTGTGTTGCTATTCCTCCCACGGCACCAAAACGCAGCAGGTGAAAGATGTTGCTTGCCACTACTACCACGGTCAGTTAGGGACGGGACCAAATCCATAAAAACGGCTGGAGGGAGCCAAATCCACAAAAAAAACAACAGTGAGGGGGCCAAATAGGCTAAGGCCTCCTCTGTATCAACTTTCGTATTGTATTGTTTGACCCCAAAAGTGATTCAATTGCCAAATCATTGGAGGTGGAGCATACCAATTATACATTAATAAATGAGCAAACGAGTAAGTTTTGTTGTCGACTTATCTCAGTGTGCTGGTGGTTGTGTTTGATTATGGGCACTGCTGTAGACGTAGCACTCATGTGTGCCGCGAGGTGAGAAGGCCCGAGACCACCGATGTGCCAATTTTGTGATGATTGTGACATGCCACCAAGTAGGCCACGATATGGGAGAGTTGATGGTAGGATGAGTTGAGTAGTTAGCACTCAACATGGAGGACTTAGGTGTAAAGCGAAAGAGCATTAGATTAGATCTCGTTCTTGTTGCCTTTTTCTCTTCAAATGCATGTGGTCAGTAATGATATTTGGATTTGTTATTTCTCAAATTCTTTAGTAAAATGGATTCATAACAATTATAATTGAAATGTGTAATATTGTGAAGTGGAGTAGGTGGATTATCAAGGTCAAGTGATTCAGGTTCAAATTAGTATTTGAAATTCTACAAGGAAGAGAACGACAAGCATTGAGCAATCAAGAACACGCATTTCAAGCATTGTCAATGTTTGATGTGCCGTGAGCTTTTCTATTTCTTTGTAGTATTGCCATGATTTCATCTCTAATTGAAGCAGTGTTTTCATCTCTAATTGAAGCAGTGTTTTCTTGCTTGATACAAATTGTTTATGCTAATATGCCACCTCTGACCCCTTTGGCTTCCTTTCAATACATGAGACATACCATCGCATCTAGCCTAGCGAAGCAACAACTCCTATATGCCACGCACCGCTCACCAGCGCCCGACGGCCCATTTATGCCTCAAAGACAATCAAATGATGCCATCGCCTCTAAAAAGTGGTTTCGAATTTTCAAAATGCTATAACTTTTAAACCAAATATCCAATCTATTTGAACCATCACATTTCTTATTACAATATATTTAAAATAAGACCCCACTTACATATATTTCATGTTGTTTTGTTGGAGATTATTGGGCCACACCCATGGGCAAAGATGGCCTATCTCTAGGCGTCCCCTAGCGAAACTGGGGTGAGAACATGAGAAACACATTTGTGCTTGGGGGCATCTCCAATGCAAGAAGCTCTTAGGTGGATGCTTCAATAAAGAGAAAAGTAGCACACCATTAAGCATCTCTATAAGAGCTCTTTCTTCCGATACATGTATGTTCACGCTAGCTAGAACTTTCCTTCTATTCGTAGGCAGTTAAGCACAGCTCTCTCGGAGCGCCGACCTCTTAACCAAACAGTGATGCTATAGTGCTGGCTTCTTTGTTATCCCACATAGTTGTCGGATCCCGGAGTAACAACTCCGAAACCCTCTGTGTTAATCACATTAGTCCAGGATCAGCTAGTGCACACAGTGATAACATGGATACATATCAAGCACAATGACAAACTTTATTTAACTGAATATAGGCCTGATGGCCAAAGTTTACATCAATGGTCCATAAACCAAAATTTAATATAAGTAGCGGAAGATAAAACCAAAGCGGAAGAAGCCCACTGAGTTTGCCCACAGGCAAACGACAGTAAGACGCGGCTTATACGTTCTGATCCTCATCGAAGTCGAAGTCGTCCTCTGAAAAATGATGAATTGAGCAACATGAGCACATAAAGTACTCCACAAGTTACACCAGGAGGTTTAACAGAGTTAATGTATGCATAAGGATTAACAAAGGAAGGCATAATAAGGTTAATTGAGCAAAAAGCAGAATTGAAGTAAATATTGTAAGTAGATTCAAAAGCTGAATTGGATACAATAAATAGAAACAAAATTTTAAGAAAATAATATTGTTAGTGCATGCTCTAACCAAACACTAACCTATCCACAAGTATCCCACCTAGATCATTTTTCCTCAAAAAGACCTCATATGGATTCCATCTATCCACAGGGTTTTCATAAACCATTTTGAAAAACAAACTCTAATCCATGAAAAACTTTACTCAGCTTGCCCATGACCATAAGCACGGCTATCCAGGATAAATTATACACTCTGCAGAGGTTGTACAACTTTACCTACAATGCATGATCATCTTATATTGCCACCGGATAAACACACTTCCTTAGGTGTGTGGCGAGGAGATCATGACAAGGTCTTTACAATGCTAAGTCTTCAACTTGGCTAAGCCAACACTGAGGTTTCACCACAACTTGAATCCACAAGTTGGAGCTGATGAGGCTATGGGGTCCCGATCTTCCGATAGGATGATAACTTCGATTTGGAGGAGAATGTCTTTGACGAAGCAAGCTTCTAACCGGCCATGACCAGAATACTAAGCGATCACTAAACCACACTCCAAGTTGTTATCAACCGTGCCAAGAACGCTGTTGACCTGACCACGAAGGTCTATTCCTGCATGCAACCGAAGAACATGCAAGAACAAGATAACAAACAATCTGAAATTACAAATATTTATATTGAATTCAAAAGGTGGGATTCCATAAAGGTTCTTACGATTGGTCTAGTCAACACAAGAGAAGAACAAGAGTTTTCACAATGGAAAAACTAAGCAAACGAAATACAAGGAAACTAGAAAGGTGTGGCCTCCTTAAATAGGCGAGGGAAAGCCACACAAAACTAAGAAATAAGGGATGGTACTATTCACATGAACAGTAGATCTGTGAACAGTATGGGCCTGGCGAGGGGGCACCTCCCCCTTGGGCCCAAGCATTACAAGGCCCAATTTGGCCCAAACAGGTGACGCAACATCTTGTATTAATGATTATGGTTCACATAGAAGGAATTTGAAGTTGAAACTAGATCCATTGGAAAGAGGAGGAGAAAAGCTTTCCAACAAGTACTCGTGGAGCTCAAACGGACTCCGTATGTGAAAGTTATGCACATTTGAAGTTGGGCCTATCAGGTTGAATCTGAATTGATCTGGAGGCTGAATTGGATTCCAAAACCTGTCCAGCTTAACTCTTTCTTCAATTGGTCCATAAGTGATGTGGTACTATAAAAATATATATTTTCATTATTAGGTAGCATCATATTCTCATTTAAAGTATGTTGAAGCTGAAGGAACGAATTCACCTTTAGTTCAATCTTGATATTAGGCGCTATGGTCGTATGTGTTTGTGGTGTGGTCACATCAGGAGCCCCCTCTTAAGCCTAGTTAGACTTCACATGGCCTACGCCACACTCACTTTCAACCTACAACGAGACTCAGGTTGGGACATGCAAATTAATCAGTCAGGACTGTCCCATACCAGCCTTGTGGTAGCACGAAAGGGCTTTGCAATAGTAGCTCATAGACCGGTCCTTAATTGAATTAGGCACCAACCACATACCTCTTGTGCCTAGCAATCAACATTGTGTCACCAAACAATAATGCATGCCAGCAAGCATCCACCACCTAACCATTTGCCTAAGTCTAAATCAAGTTTATATTTTGTTTAAAAATATTTTACAATTATTCTTGACTCACCAAAGTCAAGAATACATTTCAAAAACTTATCATTTTATGTAAAACAAATCTTCCCACCTAAATATTCTAAGCACGGCTAAACAATTCTATAAAATTCCCAATTAATACTAATATACTAATTAGGTTTACATCTAGGGTGACAAGGCATGATTGTTTAGAGTTAAATTTGGCTATACACAAAGGAATTGTGCATAACTAGAATTTAAATTTTATTTAAACTAGGTTTGAATAAAAGTACACATGCATAATAATTTAAAAACAATATAAATAATTTGAATTACTGGGAGCAACATGATCAAAGATGTAACTTGCATTGCTCGAAGTCCTGGTGCTATGAATCATCGAAATCAATCTCTCTGGAATCGTCGTAGTCTACACACGAAGAACCAAAGAAGATAGATTCAAATAAAATACAAATAAAATCCAAAAATTATAAAATATATATTGAAGGATAGATTATGATTTTAGTAGAAAGAATCAACGGATTCAAAGCTTGTATGAGGGAGAACGAATATCTGGAAGTTTTGGATATCACATGAAATGATAACAAAATCCGAGAATTACTTTTTGATTAGTACAGTGTCGGTTGGATTTGAGGTGGCCAGCGAATGGGAAAAATAGAACCCTGGTGATGAGGCGAAGGTGGTGACGCTGGTATAGTGGCGAGGAATGGCAGCAATCACCGGCAGTGAGAGAAAAACTTCAGTGACGGCGTGGTAGCGACAACGACAGGTTGGAGAGAGATAGCACCCAGGTATGGAACGTGGAGATGTAAGGAGAGCAAGGAAAATTATCGGTTAAGCCAGAAATCCACTAGAGACGGCACCATCGACGACGGAAGTCAAAAATGGCCATTTATGCAGAAAGCTCAATTTCTGATGATTGGCTCCACAAACAATTAAATAAAAATGGTAGATAAATTGCTTGGAGGCTAGGACACGATATGACATGAACAAAAATCAAATAACTCACCGACAAAGCAGTGTACGCGAAGAAGCGATTTTAGTGTCGTGGGTCAACAAGGTCGATGGGGACTCGGGAATCTTCATGTGATGGTGATGGAAGCACGACGTAGAACGTGTCGAGGCGAACTCATGGTATAGACAGCTCTGCCAAAGGACATCGGATGATGGTGGAACACGGTGGAGAAGACATTCGGCGACTGGCGGGTTGACATCAGCATTCTGGGCAAACGGAAAGGAGATAGTGGGTGGGGTTTGTGGCAAAATGAATAGGGGAACACAGGAAACTCGATGCTCACCTCAGTTGTGGTGGAATATGCACGGTCGGCCAACGGCAAAGAAAGAAGCGGCGGCATGATTTGGCCCACGGTGGCGTTGATGCTCCGGCGAAACTCTGGTGAAGGCGAGGGAAGCACCGTGTAGAATACATGAAGGCGAAACCGGTGGTATGGTCAATGGTGGCAGGAATCCACTATAGGCGGCACAAACGGCCAAGGAGCACCATTCGGTTGGTGAGAGAAAAATGTCGATTACGGCGAGGAGGAAGGGATAGGGGACATGAAATTTTTGGGGATGGATGAGGATGAGAAGGGGCTCATGGGGCTCTCTTTTATAGGGGCTGAGGATGAAGGGAGAGGGAGATCAAATGATGACGTCAATTCGGGGCAATGGTTCATTTTCGCGTAAATGCGCTTAAAGGAGGGGAGAACGGCTGGGAATAGAAGAGTCTTGAAGAGAGGGATTAAATGCAATTGATTGCACAAAGAATCGTGGAAAAATTCATAGGATTGAAACGCTTCGATATGGCTCTAATGGCGGCGCTGGTTTGGACAAAGGAGGCGACGCACTGGAGAAGAAAGAGAGGAGAGAGAAAAATTAAGGAGGGAAAAATCTAGAAAAATTCTAAAAAAAAATAAAATCAATTAAAAAATTCAAGAAAATTACAAAAAAAACACTTGGAAACGAAAAATATCAAATAAAATAATTTTGGATTTAAATGAAGTTTATTTTAACCATTTAAAATATTTTTATTTGCTAAACTTTAATTTAATCCAAATAAATTAAAACATGCTCCAAAAATTTGAAAAGAGGATAGCAATGGATAGATTAAATTTTTTGATGAATTTAGAAATTTGAATGGGTCCAATCAGAATTAGGACGAATAAAAACGGGCTTCTGGAATTTTGAAAAGAGAGAAAAAGAATAAATTGATTTTCTGGAATTATTTTTGTATTGAAAAATCGATTTATGATGTCAGCAGAGGAAATGATTTTTGGTGGAATTATTTTCCTGTGGAAAAAGGAATTTATGATGTCAGGGTGACGTAAGCAAGGATTTTGATTTTCTGGCAAAATTATTTTTCACTAGAAAAAGGGTTTTATTCACTAACAGGTGGTACCAAGTTTATGGTGGACTGGGTTCATGGATCGGGGAGAAAGTTGAGGTGGCACAAGGCTGGCGTGGCACTTGCGAGGCTCAGGGCCGCTGAGGTGGCGCACGGGTGGCTGCCAGATCACCTGCCACGTCAGCTCGGCCGCTAACGTGGCATGGTTGGCACACGAGGACCGAGGGCACTAGCGGACGGCGGCGCTGCCGGGGTCGGGAGGGGTGCACGAGAGAGAGGAATACACGGGGAGTTTGACGGTACCTTCGGCGGTGCTCGGCGATGAGCGGAGCTGGAGATGAGGATGAAGAGGCGGCAGATTGAGGGCGTCAGTGGTGAGGGGGTTTCGGCGGTGGCTTGGCTTGGTGGAGGGGCAAAGGACATGCGCACGGCGACGAGAAAGGTGCAGACGGCATTGGCAAGGCACGAGACGGACCGGGGTGGCAGGGATTGCTCACCGGAGGACCCTCGGTGCTCGGCGAAGAGGAGAGATGGCACTAGGGGCGGGAAGGAGGAATTGGAGGAGGAGGAAGGGGCGGCGTGGCTCAGGGATGCTCGGGGAGGGGTTTATATAGGGCGGAGGCGACGAACGGTCGTAGGTTACTTGCCAGAGTTAAGGTCGGCACAAAGGTGAGTAAAGAGAGAGGTAAGTGGGGTTTAAAGAGGGGAAATGGCAAAGGTTGAATGCGGGAGTGAAGGGGGACATTAATGGCAGTAAACGCCCAAGAAGGAAGAGGGGTAACGGGTGACATTGAAGAGCTTGGGCGGCGGCGCGAGGAGGATGAAGGGGAAGGAAGAAGACCTAACAAGTGGGGTCGGGCTGTCGCCGAGAGAAAAGAGAGAGAGGATAGAGTGGGCAGCTAGATGAGCAACACGTGGCAAGAAAAGATCAGGGCCGTCGGCTAAAGATCGAAGAGGTAAGTGGCAATGGACGGATGGGATCAGATCAGGCGGCGCGACTGAATCCAGGCCGTCGGATGGAGAGGGAAGGAGTTAAGTGGCAACGGACAGATGAGATTACATCGAGCGATGGTGGATTGAATCTGAGAGCGACACGCGTCGGCCTGAGATAGAGTGAGATTTAAAATTTGATTTTGAATTTTCAAGAAAACTAGGAGGCTTTCAAAATACTTAGAAAATAACAAATAAAGTCTAAAAAATTTCAAAAAAATTCACATAAATTCTTGGAGTTAATTTAGACTTAGGAAAATATTTCCAACTTAAAGTTGGTCTTTTAATTTTTACAAAAATACCTTTTAGCTTTAAAATTGAGTTTTAAAATCTAGAAAAACCATAGAAAATCCAGAAAAACACAGAAAATCTAGATATCCGCTGTTCAATACAAAAAGGTTTAAATATTTCTATGTTGGCTTGTTTAAGAGATTGCAGAAATACAAGATTTAAGGACTGTTTGGTAAGAATGGTTGAAGCTAGTCACAGTAATGGTCCGGTGTTCTTCAACACTTTCCTAGATTTTTCTGTATCTCTTTCAGGCTTAAATCTCCATAAGATTCTGACCTTGAACTTACAAATCTGGCTTTGATATTGAACCTGGAAGTGAAAACATTTCAGTGACATATAGAATCTATTACAAAGTCTAAGGGACTTTTGGAGAAAGGTTTAATAAGGAAAAGTTTCTCACCATGGAGTTGTGCGGCCTTCTATGTTGAAAACGCTGCAGAAAAAGAAAGAGGAGTTCCTAGGCTAGTTATAAATTATAAACCCCTTAATAAGGTCCTACAATGGATAAGTTACCCTATCCCTTATAAACATGATCTAATTCGGAGAATCCAGGGGTCTAAGATATATTCTAAGTTCGATATGGAATCCGGATTTTGGCATATTCAAATAAAAGAAGACAGGTACAAAACTACTTTTACTACTCCTTTTGGACATTATGAATGGAATGTAATGCCATTTGGTTTTTTAAAAAATGCACCTTCAGAATTTCAAAAAAATCATGAATGCGATTTTCTTGCCACATACTTCATTCATCATTGTTTATATAGATGATGTACTGATATTCTCACAAGATATTGATTAGCACTAGAAACATCTAAACATATTTTACAAAACTATTGTTCAGAATGGTCTAGTTATTTCTTCAAGAAAAATGAAGCTTTTCCAGACAAACATGCAATTTTTGGGATACAAGATTCAATATAATCAGATTTTACCCATTGCTAGGGTCATAGAATTTGCTGATAAATTCCCAGATGAAATCAAAGAAAAGGCACAATTACAAAGATTTTTGGGTTGCCTAAATTATGTCTCTGATTTTTATAGAGCACTTGCAAATGATAGAAAGATTTTAATTGAAAGATTAAAGAAAAATCCTCCTGTCTGGACAAATAAACATACTCTGGCCATAAGACAGATCAAAGACAAGGTCAAGAAATTGCCTTGCCTATATATATATATATATATATATATATATATATATATATATATATATATATATATATATATATATATATATATATATGATCAAGATGCATACAAAATTATTGAAATAGATGCATCAGATTATGGGTATGGAGGAATCCTCAAACAAAAAAAGGATTCAAAAGAGCAACTTGTCAGGTTCACTTCTGGAACCTGGAATGATGCTCGAAAAAATTATTCCACTATAAAAAAGGAGATATTGGCCATAGTAAAGGTCATTTCAAAATTCCAAGGAGAATTATTGAATAAAAAATTCTTGCTACGAATGGGTTGTAAAGCAGCAAAAGATATTCTTCAAAGAGATGTGGAGAACTTAGTCTCCAAACAAATATTTGCCAGATGGCAAGCAATATTATCATGTTTTGACTTTGAAATAGAACATATTAAGGGAGAAAAGAATTCACTCCCTAATTTCTTGGCTCGTGAATTTTTACAGGGATATGGCACCTAAAAGAGATTTATCAGCCAAGGGGAGAGCTAATGAAAGCTCCCCAAATAAACAATTGTATAGAGATCAGGGGAATATCACACCAAAAACCCCTTCGACGTATGAAAACTATCAAAATACATTGACATATATATGTAATAAAGAGGAAATGATATTTCCTCTAAAATTTAATGATTTGGACCTCAATATTAACAAAATTATGGGAAAGTATTTCCCACCACAAGCATATTTTGTTCTTGAATATCCAGGAAAAGATCAAAAATATCATTAGACCATATTGTGTGAGATGCATAGTGCACAAATATTGCATACAAAAAATGGAGAAGACTTGGGCTTCACAAAGTTATTAATCCAAAAGATTATGTCTTTGGAAGAATGGGATAGTTCATCCAATCCTTATGTGGCGAGGATAATATATTTGGCCCTTTGTCCCAACAAAAAAAAATAATTATTGGGATTATCAAAAAAACCTAGGAAAAGGTGCTTCTAGTACAAAATTATCAAATGAAGCATTCATGGTTGATTCGCTTCAAAGAAAAAAGTGGTGAGATACCCTTATGGTCCTTCAATAATTGGTGGCTAAAGGCAGGAGCTATTCCTGAAATATTACCTGACGAAATTATCAAAATTATCAGTCAGGAATCCAACAAGGATATAAAGGAATACGCCTTCATCCTTATGCAATTCTGTGCGAAAACAGGAATGCCATGTATCCTAAAATGGGATTTTAATATGAACAAATCTTAGTTCCCTACAGCCTTAAAAAGAGTTTATTATGCAAGATGGTGGGACAAATTCACAATAAGACCCATCATTGAAGGCAAAAAATTAAGAACCAAAAACAAAGAAGTCTAGCATGGCCCAGTTAAAAGAAGATATTACCAAAGAACTGCTAGCACAAAAGCCAGACCTATCTCAAGGAGATTTGCAGCTACAAGTATATGAGGCAATGTTCAAAAAGATTGAAGATAGTCCCCAAAGTCTTCAAAAGGCATCACCCTATTAAAGTCTTAGTGTTGATACCGTGCAATGCAGCCAAGCAGGACCATCATCATCAATATACAATTATTATTCCATAAAGCAGGAAGAATCGCAAGAGGGAATATCTGATATTGTCCCAATAAAATATTAGTATGGAAGGCAAGAAGGACAATTATATGATGTACTATCTACTATTGAAGATAGAATCTGAACTATTGCAGATGGAATAAAGTTTGGTCAAAAGTGTCATTTTGGCGAATATTCTTCACGGAGGTCTAAATCTTCATCATGACTCTCTGAAGTCTAAAGTGTCATCATGAAGAATAATATTGGTGGTCAAAAGGCGTCATCATGGGGAATCTCTACCCATGCTTATTCCAGGGGTGGCGACCCCTATATAAAGGGCACGAAGCCAAGCTTGAAGAGGCATCGGCGAAGTAGCCACAACACACAAGACACTTCGCCTCCACTACCACTCCACGACTTTGTGTAAATAAGTAGTATCTATCCTAAATAAAGACTCGATCCTTGAGTCGGAGTTTGTAAGAGTGTAAAATATATGTGTGGTTTATATAATTAAGAACTTGTATCTAGTTTCTAGTGTAATATACAGAAAGATTCACCTTCTGTCTATCAAGGTATATGAATGAACACCAGAACGATTTCTCTCTAAAAGTCCTTCTGTTTTAAGTTTGTTCTGTTTATGTTCTTTGTATTACTTATGTTGTTTCTATTCTGTTCTTTATTTATGTTCTAAAGTTCTTTATGTTTTATATGTTCTTATATATCATCTATGTTTATTATATCATTTTGTTCTAAGTTTACGGTCTTACATATATTTTATTTGTCTTAGTCATTCTATTCTCTATCTTTTGTACTATATGTGTTCTTTTATTTTTCTAGTTCTTTGTGTGTTGCATATGTTTTTAATTATTGTTTACTTTCTTCTTTAGTGTTTATGTTCTTATTTACTATTTATGTTTTTGTTCTTATTTATTGTTTGTTATTTTTATTCATGTTTTAATATTAATTAAAAAAAATAAAAATATATCATCCTTCCAACCTGCATCGTTCACTCTGTCCCCTATCCATTCACCCGAAGCCATTCTTTATATATATATGTGTGTGTGTGTGTGTGTGTGTGTGTGTAGATTTACTAATCAGTGGCTACGCGTAGAATAAATGCGTGCCCCTAACTGACCCAACCAACCAATCGCTCTAGCGTTTGTTAATTATGGTAAAGTTACCATGGTATATACATCAAGTTATCATCTGTAATATATGAAGTTACTTATAGTTATCATCTGTAATTCATGAAGTTACTGCCGTGTGTGAGTGAAGTTATTGTCAACATGCATGCATTGAGAGGAGAGAGAACCATGCATGTCAATAGAAAATAACCCGTATAGGAAAGTTGCTGCCATGTGTAAGTGAAGTTACTGCCAAACACATATAGAGTTATAGTATATTTGTAACACTATAAAACTGGCAGTAACTCTATATGTATTTAACAATAACTTCACTCATACACGATAGTAACTTTATATGACATGATTTTTGTAGCATCAAAACATATTACAACAACAACAAAGCCTTTTGTCCGAAACAAGTTGGGGTAGGCTAGGAATGAAACCTTCTCAAGAAAACATATTACACATCGATCTTATTTTATTAAGCTCGTAATTTCGAACACAATAGTGAAAATGGATCGCACATTAGACTTTTGGTGAGAGAGTTATTGTATTTTTTAGTTTTTAAACAAGATAAAAAAATCATAAGTCAAGTGCATTTATTCTCTTCTCTCTCCTGCTGCATACATACATGCAAGTCACGTTACTATCTCCTGAATAAAAAATTATCATTGATAATTCATGAAGTTACTTACAGTTCTCACATGATAACTTTCACATTGCAATGCTATGGAAAATTACTATCTCCTTAACATAAAGTTATCATCGGTAATTAATCAAGTTACTTACATTTGCAAAGTTATTATCTCATGCATCAACCAAGTTATGAACAAACACACCAGAATCTAGCCAGTGACCCGTGCATATCGTGTGCGCACGCGCTCGTTAGCGCAGCTATAAATATGTATATACGTATGTATGTATGTATCTATATGTATATACGTATGTATGTATCTATATGTATATATACGTATGTATCAATATGTATATATATAGACACACACACACACACTAACCAGCGCGTAGGTGTAGAATACATGGACAAGTTACTAACATTTCTAAATAAAGTTATTGCTAAACCTTCATAGTGCTGAAAAGTTATCATTGATTCTGCATGAAGTTACCATCGGTAGCAAGTGAAGTTACTGACAATACTCACAGCATGTAACCGGTGATAACTTTCTTCACAGCCGATGATAACTTTTTGAACAATCGGTGATAACTTGTTGGAGCGCAAAACTGCGCACAACATAGCGCTACCGTACGTACGTACGTACGTACGTACATACATACATACATACATACATACATACATACATACATACATACATACATACATACATAGACATATACATATATACATCAAATTGAGTTCCATGATAAATGTCATCAAATTTAAATTTTTATAGTATAATTTATGCATGTACTCTTTTTATACATGGAAAAGTGTATATAACAAAAATAATGGGTTTCGATGAAAATTTTTCAACAAACTCATATTGGAGTATCTTAGAATTAGTATTTAAGTATACCGCAAGTAATAAAGAGGTATAAAATATTTATTTAAGTGGTATATTGGAAGTGAGAGTATATACTCCCAAGATCCCCAAGGTGTGGCGGTAAGCCGAGATGTGTAGATCTCGAAGCCTCTAGTGGGTAAGCCCTTAGTGTTGCCTAGTAAGTCATCAAGGAGTTCAGTAAATGGTGTAAATCATTGACTGGGTAAGCTTGTTAGGGGTATAGGTTGATTGTAACCAAGGGTTCGCCCTACCATTGTCTGGAAACCGCCTATCCAAAAGTTTGATATTTATAGTGGGATTTTCCCTATCATTGACTAGAAAACTACCTATCCAACCTCCTTTATCCTCATATAAGATGTCTTGGTTAGCCAGGTTTCTTGGTGTAACTGACGGTCTGGAAGACTCTTGCAGCAATGACAGGTCTATCAAAACAATATCGGTTAAGAATGCTTCATCTGTTTGCTTTGAGGATATAGCGAAAAGTACTGCAAACTGGAAAGTACCTAAGATAAATATTTAGGATATATATCATATAGGCATGTTTTCTTTACATTCTGATTATTATATTAAAACTATAGAAAAAACTCTTCCTATTAGTTCGTTGCATGAAACATTGCATCTTCTTTCTGAAAAAGAAATTAATCATATAAAAGCAAAACCTCAATATCATTATTTACATTTTGGTTTGTTTCAAGTTGCTATTCGATCTTTAACTCGAAAAGGTTTAAATATTTTTTTGTTGGCTTGCTTAAGAGATTGCAGAAATAAAAGATTTAAGCACTCCTTACTAGGAATGGTTGAAGCTAGTCTTAGTAATGGTCCAGTGTTCTTTAACACTTTCCCAGATTTTTCTGTACCTCTTTCAGATTTAAATATCTACACAAGGTTTTGACCTTAAGCTTACAAACATCTGGCATTGATCTTGAACTTGGAAGTGAAAATATTTCAGTGACATATAGAATTTATTACAAAGCCAAGACAACATTTGCCCTATGTGCAAAACAAAATACACCAAAAGGTCTAACTACTCACCTCCAACCAATCCTAAAAATCATATTATTTGTCCCAAAACCTTGAAGTGGGATGAGATAACACTTTCTGAGAAATGAACTCTCCTCCAGCAGTAGAACCAAAAGCCACTCAACAAAATGAAGTAGAGTCTTTAACGAGACACCAGATGGAGATATTGAGATAACATTCCCTTCAAAAAGAATAGTCTTCCTTCAGTCAAAACCTTCTGTTAATCTTGATAATAGACCGCAGTTAAAGCCAAATAATATTGTTTGTGCAACCTGTGAGGATAATTAGTATGAGCCCTCAATTTTGGATTTTGAGATCAATGTTATAGAGGAAGAAGAAGATCATGAGTTTGAAATTGATAAGAAACTCCTTAAGAGAAATCTTGATCTTCCTGAAAATAAAGTTTAAGCTTGAAAGATATTACAAAATGTAGATAACCCTTACATAAAAAGAATAAGAGAAGTTTGGTACAAAGAAATAAAAGAACAAAAAAGACATATTTGCTTCTTTGACTGGTATGAAAATAGCTAGATCATACTCTTGGAAGAATTCTTTAAACCAAAGAGTAAATCAAAAACCAAAACTAAACCAAATTCTGATCTAGACAAGCTAAGGTCTGAACTAGAAAAACTAAGGTCTGATATAGATAATCTAAAATCTGATCGAAATAATCTAAAGTTTGATGACTTAAGTGTCATAAAAAATGTCTCAAAAGATGGAAAATCTCTGGTAGAAAGATTGAATAATATGTCCATCCTCTTTTCGAATCTATCCAACTACCAAATAATGCCCAAGGAGAAAGTTGCAAAGCATCCCCATCAAAAATATTTCTAAAAGCACTTATGATAATCCTGTAAAAGTGGAACATGAAGGATGCCCAGTGGAACATCAAAACTTTGCAAATATATCTTTACAAACTCTTGGAAAGCAAGTAGATCACATCGAGAACATCCTTTTGGAAGGCTCCAAGTCAAGCAAGATTGAGGTAAAAGTAAACTATCCATTTAATTCTCAATCTAAAGCATCTGGTACTCAATCTGTTACTCCTTTGTTTACTGCATAAATAATAAGTCCAAATATAAAACTTGGGAAACAAAAGGCAATAGGATCATCTGTATCTAAAGAATTGGTTAGTGAGTTAGCCAATAAATTAAATAACTTAAAGGTAAACAAAAATATCAATCAAATCTTAGATGGAGAAAATAATTACATAATCAATAAGATTTTTAAGCCTTCTACTTACTACTAGGACAAGAAATTATTATCTTAGATCAACTTATGATGATCTACAATATGGCGCTTTGTGCAGAATTTCTCTATCATCTCCAAACCGATGACCCGACTCACGCAAAAGGGGGTTCCTTTTGTGTGGACGGACGATTGTGAGGCTGGCTTTCAGACCTTGAAGAACAAGCTGGTGAATGCACCTATCCTATCCTTGCCCGAGAGTGGCAAGTGCTTCACGGTGTACACAGATGCTTCGCAGATTGATCTTGGTTGTGTGTTGGTGCAAGAAGGGAGAGTTATTGCTTATGCTTCTAGACAGTTGAAGGCTCATGAGCAAAACTATCCTACTCACGACCTGGAGTTGGCAGCTGTTGTCTTTGCTCTGAAGTCTTGGAGGCATTACCTGTATGGGGAACAGTGCGATATCTTTACTGATCACAAGAGCCTTAAGTACATATTCACTCAGCAAGAGCTGAATTTGAGGCAGCGGAGGTGGTTAGAGTTGATCAAAGATTATGATTTGACTATCCAATATCGCCCTGGTAAGGCTAACATGGTGGCTGCCGCCTTGAGCAGGACAGGAGTACCTTAGACAGCGATGTCCTTGATCTCGGAGTTTGAGAGGATGGGTATCTTTCTGTTTCACTGGAGTTGCACAGGCAGAGACACATATGATCATCCAGTCTGCCATTCCTGAGCGCGTTCGTGAGGCTCAACAGCACGATCGGCTCCTTTCGGAGGTGTGGAAGAGGAACTCGAAGGGTCATTCCCGAGACTTTAGTGTGGATGAGAGTGGTGCGGTTCGTTTCAGAGGCCGGCTGTGTGTACCCCAGAAATCAGAGGTGAAGGATGGTATTCTTCATGAGGCTCACCGGACTCTGTATTCTGTACATCTGGGAGAGACCAAGATGTATCGAGATCTGAAGCAGGTCTTTTGGTGGAAATGGATGAGGGTGGACATTGCTAAGTATGTCGCATCTTGTGGCATTTGTCAGCAGGTGAAGGCCAAGCATAAGCGGCCTGCTGGTTTGTTGCAGCCTTTGGAGGTACCTGAGTGGAAGTGGGAGCATATCACAATGGACTTTGTGGTCGGAATTCCGCGCTTGCCTCGAGGGCGAGACACATTTGGGTTGTTGTGGACAGACTTACCAAGTCCGCACACTTCATTCTGATGAACATGACCAACACAGCACAGGATCTGGCCCCGTTGTATATACGAGAGGTGGTGAGACTACATGGTGTACCTAAGTCAATTGTTTTTGACTGGGACGCCAAATTCATCTCTAAGTTCTGGTAGAGTCTTCAGGCTGCGTTGGGCACAACAATTTCCCTCAATACAGCTTTTCATCCTCAGACGGATGGTCAGTCAGAGCGGACCATTCAGACTTTGGAGGATATGCTCCGGGCTTGTGTACTGTCTTGGAAGGGCAGTTGGGAGGACCATCTAGCTTTGGCAAAGTTCACTTATAACAATCGTTATCAGGCGAGTATCAAGATGGCTCCTTTTGAGGCTTTGTATGGTCGAAGGTGTGTTTCCCCTCTTTGTTGGGATGCAGTGGGCGAGAGGTCTTTACTTGGCCCGGACCTTGTTTAGTAGACTGTGGAGAAAGTGCGGGAGGTTCGTTAGAACCTGTTGGCCGCTCAGAGCTGACAAAAGAGTTGCGGACGTTCGGCGCCGAGAGTTGGAGTTTGCGGTTGGTGACCTTGTGCTCCATCGGGTGTCGCCAACTAAGGGTATTGTTCGGTTTGGTATCACCAGGAAGCTTAGCCCACGGTACATCGGCCCTTTTCCAGTGGTTGCTCATGTGGGCAGCTTGTCTTATCGTTTGGAGTTGCCAAGCTCGTCGAGTGCGGTGCACAATGTCTTCCATGTGTCTATGCTGAGGAAATATTTGCGGGATCCCGAACACAAGATTGACCTGGGGCAGGTCACGATGGATCAGGATCTCACTGTGGAGAGTCGGCCAGTGCGTATCTTGGATACTTCGGAACGAGTCTTGAGGAGTAAGACCATCAAGTATGTGAAGGTCCTCTGGATGTTTCAGTCTGAGAGGGAGGCTACATGGGAGCTTGAGGATCAAATGCAAAGGAAGTACCCCGAGCTCTTTGAGGCTAGTGAGTACTTGTAGTTGTGGTTTCGTGGTTTCCGTTAGTTGCTCTTTTCTTTGCTGTTCTCTTTGTTTTGTGGTTAGAGGAGTTAGATTTGAGGACGAATCCTTTTTAGGTGGGGAGAATGTAATACCCTGAACGTCGTTTTGGCGTCGGTTTTAAAGTAATCGCGGAGTCGCCCGGATTTTCGGTAAATCACGGAATGGAAAATAAAAATTGTGGAATAGCATAATAAAAAATACTCTAAGTGGGCTGCCTGAAGGGTGGGTCTACCACTTTGGGCCATCCGGCCCAAGGGGTGGCTGCACCCCCATCCCCCCTAAACCCTAAGCCCCACCCCCTATTTAATCTAGTGGCCGCCACCCCCCTTTTTCCACCCCCTGGCCGCCACCCTCCCCTCCCAATTGCGCCTCCGTCTCCTCTCCCCTGTTGCTGTCCATTGGTGCAAAGGAGGAAGCGAGAAGAAAGGAAGAAGAAGAGAAGGAAGAAGAAGAGAGGGAAGAGAAGAAGAGGAGGAAAGAAGAGGGGTGATCCCAATGGATCCCCTAGGTAACCTTTTCCAATCCGAAATCCTTCTGTTTTTAGAGTAATTAGGGTTCTTGGCATGGGATTGGAAGGGGATTAACAAATTGATTATCCGATTAGTGATTTTCTGCTGTCTGTGCGTAGTCAGATTTGTGCAGTGCAACTGTTTGCGCAGATTAGGGCATCGAAACGATTTTTCCTGCGGGCCTGACCAAAAATAAAATTGTAGAAGTTGATCAGGTCTATTTTCTATAATTTTTCCAGAATTTTAGGCCGTGGGATTTGGGCGCAGCAGAGTCGGGAACTTTGCTGTTTGGCAGAGGTGCAGACTAAGACAGATTGACGTTCGGGTGTAGTTTCAGAGTAGTAGATGATTTTTATGATTTTAGCTAAAGTTATGAAAATTGTAGGGAATTCAGTAATCTAACTACTATATAAAAATCATAAATTTTAGAGCTTTGTACAGAAGGTACTGTGCATTAGAAGTTGACTGGCCTGATTGCAGAAACATGGCATGTCCTCTGTTTTGCACGTTAAATTACACCATGTTAGCAGTAAAATAAATTTTAGTGGTATACTTGAAAGTGAGATATTTCAGTGCAGTTTACAGAAATATATTATTTGCTGTAAATGGTTTAATAGTGTTAAAGATACAAAAAATATTAAGCAGAGCTGCTACAGCGGGCCGAGTGTAGGACCGTTAAGCGGAGTGGGTTATGTGTGGGTTTGGGGTTTAGCGACATCTTTATTTCTTAAGACGTGATTTTCTTACTGTAGTATTGTGCTAAGAGGTGCTTTTGGACAGGTAGAGGCAAGTAAGTGTAGCGGATGTGCTACCGTTTAACTCGTTATTCTTACTACTTGCAATCTACATGATTCTCGTAATTTGAAATATTATGCCATGGTTGCATGTTTTCTAAATGAGGTTGTGGTAGCAAAGTAATAATTAATTGATATGCTTTGGATGAGTTGCTTGTAGTCATGTGGTAATTTGTTTAATGTGCCAAATGCGGTATATGAAAATAAATACATAGTGGATATGTTGATGTTTCCTTGAGGTTAAATCCATGATGATCATGTTGATGCCCCTTTGAGGTCGGAATTATTGTGGTTTATGATTATCATATCATTCATAACATGTCATGACATTTGCATTGTGGATGTTGCCGCTTATAGCCGCGACCGTACCGGTACAGCATTGTACATTGCCGTAGTACGATGCACACTCTCACCTTGTTGGGTAAGGGTGCAGTGGATCATAGCATGCATATGCATTTAATTGTGGATGGAATAACTGCATTCATATGCCAACTAATTAAAAACTTATGAGGTATGACTCGTGGGAGTCTGTAGTGGTTAAATGATTGTGGATGTGAATTGTGGTTGTGGTTGTGGTTGTGTGGTAACTTAAAGGTTGTCGTATAATTGTTTGTAGTTTGAATAGCCTGTTAAACATTTTGCTTGCTGAGATTTTATCTCACTCTTGTTTTTCCCCCCTACAGGTGATCCTTGAGCATGCATGGGAAGGGTAGAGCGGCACCACATTAATGCACTTGGTTCATTGATTTATGCTGTAATAAAGTCGAAGGGATTCTAGCCTAGCTATCTCATCGATGTTTACTTTAACTTAATAATGTTAAATTTGTGAACTATTATTTTGGTTAAAATGTTGGAGGTTGATTTTAATTATTGAATTGTTATCATTATCCTGTTCCCTTAGTTGATTATGCTTCTATTTAGCTTATCATGTTTTATGAATTGTTGCCAGCTTATTTTATCTTGTTTTTTGGCTAGTTGTGGAGTGGTTTTAGTGGCATCCTAGGGTAATATGGGTCCTGAGGTGTTACAGTTGGTATCAAAGCCTAGGCTTTAAATTCTAGGAGAAATAAGAAAAAAAGACACTTGCACATGTTGGATGGGGAAGGGTTTGCATATCTTGCATATACCTTGTTGAATTCTTTGAATTATTGCTTGTGCTTTAATTGCTTGATGATCATGTCCTTGCTTGATTGTGGATTGTGGTGGCTGCAGGAATGCCGCCTAAGGGTAGTGGCCGTGGCCGTGCAGCTACGCCAGTAGCGCATCCGGCGGTCGAGGAGGCTGAGGTTACTCAGCCAGCGGGTGGTAATCAGGAGGAGCTGTTGGCCACTGTGAGGGCCATGCAGCAAGAGCTGAGGGCGTTGAAGCAGGGGCAGTTGGCACTGGTGCTGGTGCTGATCCGGTGCCTGAGGTTGCAGTAGCTTGAGCGGTTAGCGGCATCTCGCTTCGTGAGTGGGTAGGGTTGAGGCTGGACAGCTTTGACGGGACGGCCACTCCTGTTCAGGCCGCTGACTAGCTGTCCTATGTGGAGGACAAGATGGAGGCATTTGAGGTGGTTGCCTCCGATCGTGTGCACTACTTGGCGCAACATCTGAAGGGAGAGGCTCAGATTTGGTGGAAGAGGGTGCAGTCTGCTCGCACGGCTGCACATGGACCGCTGTCATGGGCGAAATTTGTCCGGCAGTTCGAGAGGAGGTTCTACCCAGAGACCTTTCTGGACAAGATGAAAATCGACCTAAGCAAGTACACGCAAGACAAGCAGTCTATGGCAGAGTATGAGGTGGGCAGAGTATGAGGTGGGCTTCAACCAGATAGTCCGCTTTGTCCCACATGTGGCTCGAGACGATGCGGAGAAGGCCAGATAGTTTCGTCAGGGGCTTAAACCTTCGATCCGCCACCTGCTGGGTGCTTTTTTGATCACGGAATTTTGTACCTTGGTGGAGCAGGCTTTGGGGATCGAGATGCAGCAGGCGTACACAGAGGACATCCGCAAGGCCACTGGAGGAGATCGGCCTCGAGCCCATAGCGAGAGGACGGGCCTTTCTGGAGGCCCTGTGCACAAGAAGGCAAAGAGTCGTCGTCACCAGCCCTACCGTGGTAGTACAGGGCAGTCCAACTCTACTGGACGAGCTCTCTGCAGAACCGTGCCACGGTGAAGCCCGGGCTGGGCTTGGTGTGTTTTCGCTGTGGAGACCCGCATAAGCGGAGTGACTACCCTTGGAAGGGCCAATGCACTATCTATGGACAGAACCACAAGGACGTGGTGTGCAGGCAGAATCCCAAGGGGAAACTGCAGTGGGAGTTAGCGCCTACACCTTTAGCGGGATCTACCCGCCCTGACGGCACCGTGTAGATGATTGGCTGCGGCTCCTACCCTGCAGTTCCTGCACCGGGATACCTACTGGCGCCTTTAGCACCTTCGTCGACTGTCCCGACACTCCCACCTGAAGGATACTGGGTTCAGTAGCCTGCTACGCCTTTGGCGCCTACACTCTAGTGGACTTCTGCACCGACTTACCCCGGCGCTGGAGGTCCTTCTTCTTCAGCTGTTCCTGCGGCATATTCCATGCCCGCGTCTGATGGCAGGGATCATGGAGATGTGGTGACAGGTACCTTATCTATTGATTCTTTTGATGCCTGTGTTCTTTTCAATTCGGGAGCTAGTTTCTCTTTTGTCTCGGAGGTTTTTGTCGAGCGGGCAGGACTGTCAGTGCAGTTGATCGGGAGGGCAGTGGTTGTTAGTTCTCCTAGTGGGCTTATCTCAAGTTCTCATATTTGCCCTGGTTGTGTAGTGGTTCTGGCAGATGAGGAGTTCGTGGTGAATTTGGTGGTTATACCCCTGGAGCCTTTCGATGTGATCCTTAGCATGGATTGGCTCACACGGTATTAGGCTGTTATCTCTTGTTTTTGGAAGATGGTCACCTTGCGGTCTCCGTCTGGGCGTGAAGTTGTCTTCCAAGGAGTGCCCGCAAGATTTCTCTCGTTCTTTGTGCGCTTGTTCCCGATCGGTGAATGCAAAAGTCAGGTTTGCTGTGGGCCATGGTTGAGGGTCACGAGGCTGTCTTGAGGATAGAGGATATACCAGTAGTTTGCAGGTACCCGGATGTTTTTCATGGTGAGCTCCCAAGCCTGCCACCAGAGCGGGAGCTGGTCTTCCGCATAGACCCTGTTCTGGGTATGTGGCCTATTTATAAGTCCCCGTATCAGATGGCACCTGTTGAGCAGGTGGAGTTGAAGAAGCAGTTGGATGAACTCCTAGCTAAGGGGTTTTTTAGACTGAGCACGTCGCCTTGGGCTGCTCCGGTTCTGTTTGTGGGAAAGAAGGATGGCACTAAGAGGCTCTGTGTGGATTATCGAGCGCTTAATCAAGTGACGATCAAGAACAAATACCCATTTTCTCTTATTGAAGATCTCTTCGATCAGCTGAGAGGTGCCAAGGTATTGTCAAAGATTGATTTGCAATCTGGTTATCATCAACTGCGGATCAGGGAGGAGGATATAGAGAAGACAACTTTCAGTTTGGATTCCAAAATCCACATAAAAGTAGGAATAAACCAAAGTATGTCAAACGACATAGGAAAGGTCATGTTAACAATAAGAAAGAAGCATACTATATTAAGAGGAAGCAACATACAAAATCTAATAAGAAAGAAAATAAATCAAGAGAAACTGTATGCTACAAATGTGGATTAGAGGGTCATATAGTAAGCAAATACTTTAAATCCAAAGTCAAAATTGGAAATCCAAGCCTTGCTAGAATCAGACTCTGAAGATATTAAAGAAAAGCTAGGAGAAATCCTAAATCACATTGACAATGAATCTAACTCTGAAAATGAAGATAAATAAAAAATAAATCATTATGAAAATAGTGATTGGTCTTGTTGTGAGCAAGATTTCTCCGACGGTACCTCTGATGAAAATATCTGAATTCTCACAAACTTAGAACAATTTGTATTAGATACCTTTGATATGGTGCAAAATTCAAGAGAAAAAGAAGTTATATTGGAAAGATTCTTATCAAGAATCAAAACCAACACAGATAAGTTAGTAAAAGTATTCATCACAAGAAGTATTTCTCCACAGAAGAAGTATTTCAAAGAGTAGAGAATCATAAAAAATAAATAAACAACTAGATTTAAATGACCCCTTTCAAGAATAAAACTATATGAAAGAAGAGCTAAGAGAACTCAGAAGGAGAGTTCAAATCTTAGAAATCCAAGAAAGAAAAGAAATACAAAGTGAATCTAAAGAGGAAACAGTTCCACAAAATAATCAAGAAGGAGTTGTAACCACCATAGAAATATATTTTAAACAAAAATGGTATATAGAAGTCTCATATAAATTTGTTAATGGATTTTATTTCAAATATAAAACTTTAATTGACTCAGGAGTAGATGTGAATTGTATTATAGAAGGAATTATTCCTTTTAAATATTTTGAAAAATCAGCTCACAAAATTCATGGTGCTGATGGGATCCTTCTCAAATTAAACTATAAATTCCTAAAGTACACATTTGTACTTCTCGTGTTTGCATCAAGACTTCTTTTTTTGCTTGTTAAAAATCTAAAATAAGAAGTCATTCTTGGAACACCATTCTTATCAATAATTCGTCCTTTCCTTATGACAAAAGAAAGTATCAAATTCAAAATTAAGGACAAAGAAATAGAATTTTGTTCCAAACCCAAAAAAAGCATTATTTAGTCAATTTATAGATTTTGTTTTGGGTAAAAAGAATTTTATCAATGAGACATCTATTAAAGAAGTTTTAACAAAAAAACTAAAATCACAGCAATACAAATGAGTTGGAGCAAAAAATCACAAAGGATGGTCACCCTTTTCCTACACTTTGGTTTCAAAAGAAGAAGCAAACTGTAAACGATGGGATGTTCATTT
This sequence comes from Dendrocalamus sinicus, assembly GCA_036346575.1. Lineage (NCBI taxonomy): Eukaryota > Viridiplantae > Streptophyta > Magnoliopsida > Poales > Poaceae > Dendrocalamus > Dendrocalamus sinicus. The sequence goes on along the minus strand of CM070658.1, from coordinate 12,372,721 downwards.
AAAAGAAATTATTGAAAAGCCATAATAGTCACAAAAACTCTACATGATCACTCCATAAGCCTATTGACCAATAAAAAAAGTAATGAACGAACACGCATGCAAGATAGCCAGCTATGTGGTTACCTTTCTAGCCTTGCCAAAATTATAAAGGCTATCCACTTTTATCCCCTTAGGCTAGTACATGCAATGAAAGAAAGGCTATCATGGAATGCTCATGAACCCTCTCTTGGCCAGTACCTTTGTATGATATGCATACATATTAATTTATCTTACCATATCAATTGGGTGTTAGTCAAAGATAATGTGAGTCTTCATCAAACATTCATAGCTCATAATAACATCATGGAAGGATTATCTAGAAAGGCAATATACTCGTTGAGCTATGCATATTATTGGTTGAACTATATGATATCATATCACATTCTTTTCAAAGTATTGACTAAACAGAATTAGATTCTTCACAAAAACGGCATTCAACATCACATAAGAAAGGTAAGGTATGAAAGACCATATTATGATTACAAACTAACCTAGTTAGTTATCTTCTTGTTGTATTACACGAAGATGATGCCCCAATTAAAATATGAATGGATTACACAAATGAGCTCTTGATAATTACCCTAGCAAGCAAAAAATAAAAAAGAAAATGCTCATGCATTAAATGGGCTAGCTTACTATCTCAATTATATGATGCCTGAAGATAAATGGGTAAGATCTCCAGATTATATGCCTTCAGAAGAGGCTCCTGGATCAAGATTTCAAGATAGTCTTCCCAAAAGGGAAGGAAGACCTTCAAAAGCATTAGATCTGAGTGCTAGATCATCAGGCAATTCAGACATATTAGATCTGGGTACCGGATCACTAAAATCCTCAGAAATATCAGATCTGAATATTGGATCATCGAGTGATTCAAAAATATTGGGTCTCAATATGAGATTACCAAAATATTAAAAGATATTGGATCTGGATGACATATCCCCAAATGACTCAAAAATATCAAGCTTGAATAATAGATCTCTATCAAGTGATTTAAAGACATTGGATCTCGATATGAGATTGCCATATTGCTATAAAATATTGGATTTAGATGTTAGATCATTAAAAACATTCAAAAGTATTGAGCCTGGATACAAGCTCACCAAGTGATGGTTCCACCCTTAGACAAATATATGCATCCACTACAACTGTATCCCCAACTTGCATAGATATCAGAGAGTTACTCATAGCATTCCCACACATCAAAACTATTGCATTATCAGAAAATGCATGTAGCCACAAAAAAGTAAGAAGAGAGTGCATGCCCTCAAAAGAACTTTCTAGCAATGTTGCTTATGAGTCCCTTGTTTCCAGACTGGGCTTCAAAACCAAACAAACATTGTCTTGTCTTGGGCATGACATATTAGATTTAATTTGGAAAAATATCATAAGAGACAAATGAGAGTATTCTCTGACATCCAAGAATACTTCATTGATCTATATGAGGAGAGAGGAATTAACTCAGTATCAAAATTGATATCTATACATTTTCACTCCTCCACTTTGATGACTAAGTGATTTTCTAACCATACCACAAATATATAGTACCGAGAGCAGAAATAGATCTCAAGTTCTTCCAAGGCCTACAAACACGAACCTACAAAAATTTTTGTCTTCAAGGTATCATAGACCAAGGTCTAGTCTATGTTATTTATGGCACACTAGATCAAATCCTCCAATTTGACCTTGGAATTGTAGTTAAAGAAGCATGTAAGATTGGCGTTTCCCAGAGGAAGATACAAAATTATCTTCTATTCTACCCCACAAAGGTTCAGGCCACCAATAAGGCCAGCAATACATGATATTTATATTTTCAAAGGATTTTACAACTTTTTTGATAAAAAAGGACTAGCACCCTAACAGAAGAACAAAGAGAACTACTCTCTCAGAACACGAATCGTGATAAGTGGCGATGGTTCAAAGAAGCCATGGAGATTGAAGACGATATTCATCTAGACACCAATTACCAGATTATCTTCCAGAATCAAATAATGAAGATATGGTGTGGTAGAAATAATGGTTTCTTACACGAAGGTATTGGGCGCCTCATAAAACCAAATTATAGTGAAGATACCTTCATCAGGAAAGAATACTAGCAAATGCTAGATTGGTATGAAATAATTCAACCAGACGAAATTGAAGGCACAACCTCTGCACCAATGATAGTAAATGATGATAGTGAATAGCAATAATTATTCATTGTAATCTTCCCGGACAAGAAGAATAAGTGCAAGGACAATTATATGATGTACCATCTACTATTGCAGATGGAATAAAGTCTAGTCAAAAGCGTCATCATGACGAATATTCTTCCTAGAGGTCTAAAACTTCATCATGACTCCCTGAAGTCTAAAGCGTCATCATGAAAAATAATATCAATGGTCAAAATGTGCCATAATGAGGATTCTGCTCATGCTTATCCCCAGGGGCGGTGACCTCTATATAAAGGGCACAAGGCTAAGCTTGAAGAAAACGACGAACACCACTTCGCCTCCACCACCATTCCATCAAAGTCTCCACTGTCACTCCATGATGTAGTGTATATAAGTAGTATCTGACTCTTATGAGTCAAAGTATGTAAGAGTCAGTAAGTATATGTGTTGTAGGGGTGGCCCCCACCTAAGCCCAGCAGGCCTGTTAGAGGAATATAAGGCCCAAAATGGGACATGTATAATGACATAAGTCCCCTAAGGGGAAGACTCTGATGTAAGGGTATAATTGTAAATGCACTCCCCATATGGATGTATATATACAACACAGGCCATGGGGGAAAACCCTAAGCCATTACTCACCTAACTCTCCACTACCAAACTCTCTCTGTTTGGTCTGTAACCACAATAGTTGGCGCCGTCCGTGGGGAGGACAGGAGCAAGCCTCCAGATCCGAAGGAGGATGGCACCAAAAAAGCTTCACCGTCGGTGGTGAAGAAGAAGGCGGAAGTGGCGAAATCTCGCATCAATACCAGGGCTTCGGCTTTAGCAGCTGCAGGTACGGGTGGTGATGCAGGTGTGACGGCTGTGAGCACCGGCATTCACGATGGGACACCCAACCCCGCCACCGGCGCGACGACCAACCCCGTCACCGCCGCGACGAGCTACCCCACCACCAGCGACACAACTCCCGACCCCGCCACTGTCGCCGCGCCGCCAGACCCCGCCGCCGCCGCCCCGACGACCAACCTCGAAGGTGGCAGCCCCGGCACGTCCACTTTCCCACCCGGCATAGGAGTGGTGAGCGGTCCCGGCGTCCACGTGGATCTCGTCACCAGCCCCACGGTCCTCCAGGATAACGCGGCGGGCAGCCTGGGTGCGCAGGCCGTGGTCACCGCCGCGCCCATCGCGCCGCCGGGCGCACCGACGGCCCCAGCTACGCCCGCGGTGGAGACCGCCCTGCTGGCGGCCCTTAGCGCATTTCAGTGGGAGCTGACAGACCTCCGCGGAGCTGTGCATGACATGCAAGAGGCCCGGAGCCAACACGCCCCCTGGCGGTGGCATCCGAACCCGCTCTGGAGAGGGCGGACAGCTGCGACGCCCCTACGTCTAGTCGCGTCCCATTACGGCGCATAGACCCGGAGTCCCCGCTCTCCGCGGGCCTGCAGCAGGCGGCGTGGCCTGAGGACTTCAAATTCCTGAGCGTCATCGAGGCGTACAAGGGTGACTCCGACCCGCGAGAATTCGTGCGCGTGCATGAGACCGCTATCGAAGCCGCCGGCGGATACGACACCACGAAGGCAAAAGGACTCCCTCTCGCGTTACAAGGTGTGGCGCTATCCTGGTTCTTCACCATCAAGCCACAGTCCATCTACGCGTGGGAACAGATCCACGATCGACTCTACAACAACTTCCAGGGAAACTACGTCGAGCGCGTCGATGCGGACCAGCTCTTCGCAGTCAAGCAAAAACCTGAGGAGAGGCTCCGGGATTACTTCAAGCGCTTCACGAAAGTACGTTGCCAGGTCAAGGACATCAACGAAACAACCGTCATCAACGCAGCGATACAAGGTCTCCGCCCAGGACCGATGGCCGAGTATAACGCGCGCAAGCCCATTAAGACGGTCGCGATGCTCTTCGACAAGATGGAAGAATACGCCAGAGCGGAAGAGGACGCGCGACGGCGACACGGCAATGACTCCGACACCAGCAAGGCGGAAGGCTCGGCAAAGAGCGAAGGCTCGCCGAAGCAGGGCTCCTCGAAAGGCAAACGCAAGCAGGAGCAGTCGAAGGGCGCCTCCGAACGCAAAGATTCCCAACACAATGACTCTAGCGATAAGCCCAAGCGCGACCAACGCAAGTCCAGGAAACCTCGTTATGTCTTTGACATCGAGAGCGGCTCCGAAGACAACGCCTCCGCAGGTCGCGGAGGCAGAGGGCGCCGGGGCCGCGGACGGGGGCGTGGGCAGGGCCGCGATGACCGAACTCGCGAAGAATACAACAACCAGCACCACGGGCAGTGGTGCGAAGTCCACGGCCGAGGCAACCATGACACGCGCGCTTGCGCCACTATCGCGATGCTCCGGCAGAGCGTCGCCAGGGACAAAAATCCGGAGGCATGCGCGCCCGTCGTGGCCCACGTCCAACACCCCCAAGACCAAGGAATGCAGCCCCAGGAAGGCCTCCTGCGAATCCGGGCCCATGTGCAGCAACCTCGGGAGGGCCTCCTGCAGTTACAAGCCCCGGAAGGAGCCCAGCGCAGAGTCATAAACGTCATTTCCGGAGGCTCCTCGTTGGAGTTCGCCTCGGCGCGACAACGGAAGGCCTACGCGAGGAGGCTGCACCACGTCGCCGCGTATCCAGCGTAGGCGCCACCAGAGTGGGCACAACATGAAGTCACATTCACACCCGCTGACACGGAAGGCGTGGAGTTCCCCCACCAAGACCCTCTGGTCGTCTGGGTCCTCGTAGCAGGATGCGAGGTCAGGCGCGTCCTGGTCGATGGAGGAAGCTCCGCGAACATCCTGTTCGCCGTGGCCTTCGACCAGATGGGGATCCCTCGGAGTCGGTTGGGCCCTTCAGGCATCCCGTTGCAAGGCTTTGGAGGGCAACCTTTGCGTGCTTTGGGCCAGATATGCCTCCAAGTCTCCTTTGGCCAAAACAACAACGTGCGAAGTGAAGGCGCCATCTTCGACGTGGTCGACATTGCATACCCCTACAACGCCATATTGGGGCGCCCGCTCCTAAACACTCTCGGGACAGTTCCGCACCACGGTTTCCTATGCATGAAGCTTCCTGGACCGCGGGCCATCATCATCATCCATGGCAACCAGGACATGGCTTGGCGCATAGAGCTGGGCGCCAGGGGTCCATGCCACGCGACTCGCCAGGGCACCTAGGCCGGGGGTGCGAATGCGAAGCCCCCGGGCGCCCCCGCAGAGCATATCGCACTCTCCGGGCACGAGTTATCTCAACAAGCAGTGGCCCGTCAGCGGTCGCCCTCGTCCGAATAGCGGTTAGTGGTCGATATCTCCCCTTTTCTGTAACTGCTAACCCGCGCAAACGGGAATTTAATAAAGTTCACCGTTTGCACAAATTTTTCTTGTTTCCCGAAATAAAGACACGCGTTCGCGCGTGCACTCTCCATCAAAGATACGGGTATGAGCATAAACAAAGACACGCGTCCGCGCGTGCACTCTCCGTCAAAGATACGGGTATGAGTATAAACAAAGACATGCGTCCGCGCGCGCACTCTCTCAAAAGATACGGTATGAGTATAAACAAAGACACGCGCTCGCGCGCGCACTCTCTGTCAAAGATACGGGTATGAGTATAAACAAAGACACGCGTTCGCGTGCGCACTCTCTGTCAAAGATACGGGTATGAGTACAAACAAAGACACGTGTCCACGCGCGCACTCTCCGTCAAAGATACGGGTATGAGTATAAACAAAGACACGCGTCCGCGCGCGCACTCTCCGTCAAAGACACAGGTATGAGTATAAACAAAGACGAGTGGAGGGACGCCTCTGCACGCACTCTACGGAGTATAAATAAGACGTAGCGTTGAGGTCCGCCTCCGCACGCATCTCACCACCCACAACGCGTAGAGGCTTGCCTCCGCGCGCAGTCCACGGACTCTAAACAAGACGTAGCGTTGAGGTTTGCGGCCGCACGCACTCTTCGGAGTATAAAAAAGACGCGGATGCTATCCTGCGCACTCTACGGAGTATAAACAAGACGCGAACTCCGCGCACGCATGGGCGTTGCTCCTATGCGTACTCTTCGGAGTATAAATAAGACGTGGAGGTCGATCCCACGCACTCTCCGGAGTACAAAAAAGACGCGGATGCTATCCCTGCGCACTCTACGGAGTATAAACAAGACGCGAACCCTGTGCACGCATGGGCGTTGCTCCTATGCGTACTCTTCGGAGTATAAATAAGACGTGGAGGTCGATCCCACGCACTCTCCGGAGTACAAAAAAGACGCGAATGCTATCCATGCGCACTCTACGGAGTATAAACAAGACGCGAACCCTGTGCACGCATGGGCGTTGCTCCTATGCGTACTCTTCGGAGTATAAATAAGACGTGGAGGTCGATCCCAAGCACTCTCCGGAGTACAAAAAAGACGCAGATGCTATCCCTGCGCACTCTACGGAGTATAAACAAGACGCGAACCCCGCGCACGCATGGGCGTTGCTCCTATGCGTACTCTTCGGAGTATAAATAAGACGTGGAGGTCGATCCCAAGCACTCTCCGGAGTACAAAAAAGACGCAGATGCTATCCCTGCGCACTCTACGGAGTATAAACAAGACGCGAACCCCGCGCACGCATGGGCGTTGCTCCTATGCGTACACTTCGGAGTATAAATAAGATGTGGAGGTCGATCCCACGCACTATCCGGAGTATAAAAAAGACACGGGGGCCCACCCCTATGCGCATCCCGCGAAGTGCCAAGGTAACGCACCAGAGGCTAGCTCCTGCGCGAACGCACCCACGGGCGAAAGGCACCAGAGGCTAGCTCCTGCGCGGACGAACCCACGGGCGAAAGGCACCAGAGGCTGTCTGATAGGAACGGGGTCCCGATCTTCCAATAGATTCTGGATATGTTCGATTTGGTGGAGGCGCGACACAAATCGATCCGGCTTCCGAACAACACGTTCCGAACCCTGCAATCGCAGCACCACGTCTCCTCAGGTTATCAACCGTGCGCAGCCTGGTTGACCTCGCCAAGAAGGCTAATCCGCCACGAATCAAGAACACAAGCAAGAACAAGGAAGAACACAACTGAATTACAGATGTATTGATTTAGCACTCAAAAGTTGGGATCTCACAAACCGATGAACGGCGAAACTGTTCAAAAAAGATTAATCTAAGCAAAACCCAAACCCTAATGGTGGGGTTGGTGGCTGGATATAAAGGAGTGAGGGGCGTGCAAAACCCCTGGATGCGCCCTAATGGGCTCCAACACGATACAAAGCCGAACGGCCCAAAAGACGGTGACGCAGCACCCTGATAGATTCTGAACGCCCACTTTTTTCGATGATTCCTGTTGACTCAGAAGGAATTTTGACATGGGACCAGAGCCGTTGGAAAGTTTGTCTTCTCAGATTTCCATCCATATGTAGAACTTCCAAAACGGAGCCCGGATGCGATCTGGGCGTCCATTTTAGTGCGGCCTGGTCCTGGACTCCGAATTGGATTCGAAGTCGGTTTGAGTTGGCCCTCCAACATGATTCGACCGCCCTTGCTGGACTTGTGCATCTCGTAGTCATTCTCCAAGTACTTTCAGGTCCTCTCCATGGTTCCTAATCATAATTAAATCATTAGGTAGCAATCGATTCTCAAATGAACAAAAAGAAGTACTTAGGAATGAGCTCACCTGTAAATTCAATTGTCGGGCGCGAGCTCTAGTGATTGGTCCTTGAATGTCAAGTGGAAGAGTGTTGTGTGTATCCGAAGAAGTGATGTCCTCATCACTGTCCTTGCACAATCCCAAGGGATGGAGCGCTCGCGCCGCTACTTCGGCTAGGGCGCCAGCTCCGCTGCCACCACTTTGAAGGGTAGGGGACGGAGCACTCGCGCCTCTTCTTCGACTAGGGCGCCAGCTCCGCTGCCACCACGTCGAAGGGTAGGGGACGGAGCGCTCGCGCATCTACTTTGACTAAGACGCCAGCTCCGCTGCCACTACCTCGAAGGGTAGGGAACGGAGCGCTCGCGCCTCTTCTTCGACTAAGGCACCAGCTCCACTGCCACCACCTCGAAGGGTAGGGGACGGAGCACTCGCGCCTCTTCTTCGACTAAGGCGCCAGCTCTGCTGCCACCACTTCGAAGGGTAGGGGACGGAGCGCTCGCGCCGCTACTTTGGCTAGGGCGCTACCTCCGCTGCCGCCACTTCGAAGGGTAGGGGACAGAGCGCTCCCGCCTCTTCTTCGACTAGGGCGCCAGCTCTGCTGCCACCACTTCAAAGGGTAGGGGACGGAGCACTCGCGCATCTACTTCGGCTAGGGCGCCAGCTCCGCTGCCACCACTTCGAAGGGTAGAGGACGGAGCGCTCGTGCTGCTACTTCGACTAAGGCGCCAGTTCTGCTGCCACCACTTCGAAGGGTAGGGGACAGAGCGCTCGCGCCGCTACTTCAGCTAGGGCACCAGCTCTGCTGCCACCACTTCGAAGGGTAGGGGACGGAGCGCTCGCGCCTCTTCTTTGACTAGGGTGCCAGCTCCGCTGCCACCACTTTGAAGGGTAGGGGACGGAGCGCTCGTGCATCTACTGGCTAGGCGCCACCCGCGCCACCACTTCAAGGGTAGGGGACGGAGCGCCGCGCCGCTTTCCGACTAAGGCGCCAGCTCCGCTGCCACCACTTCGAAGGGTAGGGGACGGAGCGCTCGCGCCTCTTGTTCGACTAGGGCGCCAGCTCCGCTGCCACCACTTCGAAGGGTTGGGGACGGAGCGCTCGCGCATCTACTTCGGCTAGGGCGCCAACTCCGCTGCCACCACTGGAAGGCGAGGATGGAGCGCCGCACCGCCATTGCTAGGCGCCACCCGCGCCACCACTTCAAAGGGTAGGGGACGGAGCGCTCGCGCGTCTACCTCGAACTAGGGCACCAGCTCCGCCGACCCCGCTTCAAAGGGATAAGGGACGGAGCGCTTGTGCGGCTACTGCAACTACGTGTCCACCTCGACCACCCTACCCTCGCGAGGCGCAAACCGTCGTATACGGGCGAGTGTAGTAACCTTCCGAGTTTACCACAAAATAGCGTAGCCGGAGGGGCAGAGACGCACTTCGCAAGTTCCAATCAAGACTATTCTTTGCATTCGCTAAGGACGCTTACAAAAGCGCACAAACACCTCCGGCGCACGAAGCCGCTACTTGGCAGGCTCATCCTTAACATGCGTCCGCGCCGAGGCTCCACTCGAAGATGCCCGACCCGCCCAAAAATCCAACGCTTCCTCGGCCCTTCGCCAGCGCCGAAGACGCCATCGGGTCGCAAGGTCGGAAATTAGCAGCTGGCCCCGGCTGTGTAGCTACTCGGGACAAGGGGGCAAAAATCAGAACAGCGGTGAAACAACTTCGTACTTTACTAAAAAAAACCCCCGGCATCGGTTACAACGCACGCCAACACGTGACAACCTCCCGTCACACCTGTGGGTTCGCAGTGTCCTCCTGGGCCGCCGCGCCATCCTCGTCATGCCGTGGGACCTCGTCCAGAAACTGGCCAAGGTTTCCCTCACCGTGCAAGTTATTTCGCAGCTCGACTATGGCTGCAGCCTCGCCGTAGTACTCCCATACCCCATGGAAGAACTTCACGGCGCGACGAACGGCGCGCACGGCACCGGACATTACCCCGCCTCCAGCGGGCATCTCCAGTCGAGGATTGGCTAGCCCCGCAACATGTCCACAGCCGCGGAGTCGCAGGAGCGCGCATGTTAGACACAACGCCACGTAGGCGCAGTGGTTGCTAAAGGTCGTCACGGCGCCGCGTGCAATGTCGGCCGCATCTCCGATCCACCGAAGCAACCGCGATAGGTCCTCGGGTCCGAAGGAGCGTGCCGGCACTTCGGCGACAAGCCCCTTAAGGGTGTCTTCCAGGGCCAGCATGGCATCCCAGGCAGCTACCGAAGCATCACCCAAGGCTCGATCCCGCTCCGCGAGAGAGGCAGCAAGCTCGCTGTTCTCCCTCTCCAACGCAGCGACTTGCTGCAGCAGGCCGTCTCGCTCTGCAGCAGCTTCCTGCCGCACCGCTTCGGCGGCCGACTCCCGCGCTACGGCGACAAGCTCCTCGGTGTGCGTCTTCATCTCCACACACTCCGCTTCCATGCGGCGTATGCGAAGGCCCCGGCGGCGTGCCCAGCCAGCCTCTTCGGCGGCTGCGCACCGCCTCGTAGCGCTCCTTCCTCGCAAGCGTGAGCCGCTTGCAGGGCCTGGGCCAACACGAGTGTCTACGCGGCGGAGGGGTTAGCAAGCGATAAACGGCTGCGAGTGGGCCAAAAGGCGGACGCTTATCCTCACTCCCGACACTTCTAATGCATCCCCAAGGCGCCTTGACCCATAGGTCTGCAACGCCTGCTGGCCAATGCTGGCGGCCGCGTCGTCCGCAATCCCGCGCCATGCCCTCAGGCATCCAATGGAGGGACGAAGTCTGCCGGGCCCGGGCGCGCGGCGTCTGTGTCGCCAGCGCTAGAACCCCCACGCTCAAGGGATGGATCCCCTTCCGGGATAAGTGCCGCTGCAAGATGAAGTATAAGATTGTCGCACAAACGTAAAAAAAATATGTGCTAAAGGTATGCCGTCCCAGCCTACCCTTGGTGGCAGATGGAGGACTTTGCTGGGAAGCCTCCCTAGCCCCGGGCGGGGCTGCGGCAACTTCGGCTCCTACGGGCAGCGCTGATCCGCGGGGCTGAGGGACCTCCGGGTTGGGACCCAGCGCCAACCGATCCTGTGCCACGATCACTGCGGCCCGAGGGGCCGGGGTGCGGGCAGGGAAACTTCGGTGCTCAACACGGAGTCCCACAAGCTCCCAACACCGGTCGCCACGACAAACCCTCGCGAGGTCCGCTGAAGGGGGGACTACAGGCGTGGCCGCTTCACCCGAGGGGGAGACCCCACCTCGGTAGCCGTTACAAAAGGAGCCTCTGCGGCAGCAATATTCGCCGAAGGCGTCTCCGCAGCTACAACGTCGGAGGCCGGGGACTCCATCATCGTGGCCTCCGCGTGGGGCACCTCCGCCTCGGTCGCCACGGTCGGTGAAGACCACGCTCCGCATACTTCCGCGGAGGGCAGCCCCGCCACGACCGTGGCTGTGGACGAGGCCTCCGCACCGGTGCCACCAGCCAACACCAGTGCCGCCTTGGCGTCTAGCGTGGGCGACGAGACCTCCCTCTCCCGGTAACTCGCGGCGCGCCCTCCGCCCCTGGCGCCTTCGCCCTCGATGCCTGCACCCTCCAAGTCCGAGTCGGCGTACTTCGCTGAATTTGACTCTGGGCTCGCCGCGCCGGCAGGAGCAGCGGCAATCACCGTATAGGCCATGGTCGTAGTGGTTCGGGCCCTCTTGCGGGACGACACTTTTGTCTGCGCGCACCGTCGTCCTGATGTTGCGGGTTCGGGGGGTGCGATCCGGCACGGGAAGCCCTAAGGCCTCGCACACGCGGTTTATCCGCCCCAATCCCGCCTCGGCAGTCGCGGCTGTGTGTTGCCCGTGCTCTCTGGCGGTGTAGGGCCCAAGGAACACGTGCGCTGCGCGCTCCGCGTCCTCCAGGCAAGTTCCTGCGCGGAGCAGAAAGCACAGTTACACACGATGCAACACGTACGAATGGAAGGGAGGGCACGGTCGAGCCTTACGAAGACCAATCGGCACAGGCAGCGAGCGAATGAACGGTTGAACGTTGTCGTCCCGACGTTCCCCGGCCGTGAAGCACCAATCGCAGGCGAGCAGCGTCGCACCGTACATTATGAACTCCTCGGCGAGGTCGCGCATGTTGAAGCGGGCGGTCACCCCCACAAGTCTTCGCACCCTTCGCCTATCTTCCTGGTCAAGTGTTAGGCCGGGTGTGGTCTTGAATGCAATTGGCCCGCCCGTGCACTCAAGGCCGCTACCACTCGCCACGCGGTGATAGAACCACCACCTCGCCCAGTTGGACTCCCATTTCCCTCGTGTCGAGTTCGCAGGGAAGAGCCTTCCGCACGATGCCCATAGAACGAAGTTGACGCTGCCAAACTTCGACAGCATCCCATCCTTCCGCTCCTTCGGTTGGCACCGGGCTTTGTGCAAATAGGCGAACAAGGAGGCGCTGGGCCAACATGCTTCCGAGCGAAGGGCTCAGCTGTACACGGCAAGGTGAGCCACCGCGTTCGGAGTCAGTTGCGACAACTCCAGCTTGAAGGTCTGCAACACGTCCCCAACAATCGCTGCAGATGGTATGCGAAGTTCGGCTTCGAAGTAGGCGACGAAGACGATCGCTTCCGACTTCTCAGGGCGCGGCTCCGTCTCATCATCGGCGGGTAGCCACACCGCTTGGCGGTCCGAGAGCCTCCCCTCGCGCAGCAGTGACCGGATCGTATCCTCAGTCACGAGCGTGCGGCCCAAGTCGCCGGAGTACAGACCTTCCCTCTTCTTCGTCGCCCATCACTTGTCTGCCACCGCCAGATCGCGTTCCTTGAGCGCGTACTTCACCTCGAGTGGCGAGGACCGCCGGCGGATGGCGTAGCCGCCCACCTGAGCACACTCGTCGCAAGTCGCCATTAGCGCCCACGGAGTACTCGACGGCAAAAAGGAGTGCAGGAACAGGACGAGCAAATATAGGAGGCGGCGTGAATAACCAGAAAGCGTATGGAGGAGGCGCAGGCACAGCACCACGGGGGGTATTTAAAGACCCCTCGCCTCCCACCATCGGTAAGCGCCGATGGCGAATGACAACCATTCACCTCCCCATGTTCGAAGCCGAAGCGTCGCGATGGCACACATAGGCCACATATGACCGCGGTCGTACAGTGTCATGTCACTGCACGACGTGCCGCTAGCGTCCCGCCACGGGTCGGTCAGCGCAGGTAATAAATGCAGGTTGCACCGCCCGGCACAGCTTCCGGCGTGTGTCGGCGTGGTTCTTCGGAGCCATCATTCGCAACAGTCCAAACGGGGTCTTCGCCCCGGTAGCGAGGCCCGGACCCCGACTTCGACCGCACCCATGCGAAAAGGCACCGCTGCGAAGGTGTCGAAAGCCGCTCCGACTCCAAAACATGCCACCCCGCCACATGATCGCGCCCGCGGGAGTAGGGACAACAGTGCCATATGGAGACCCCGGCCTACATCCCGACCTATCGAGGTAGCCAACCAGCAGGCCTCTTTGGCCTGCGCAACTCCGCATGGGCAGGCCCCCGCTCTGGCGGGGAGACTCTGGCCACTTAACTCGACTTCGCCCGGACGCGGCTCGCTTTCGGCCCGGCCCTAGGACCGTGTCGGTGCGCGTCAGTGTAAAGCCGCGGGTCGTTCAACCCCAGTGGCAACGACATCAAGATCTCCGCCCCAGAGGAGGCACTTCGACTTCGAGGAGCAGGCTCGCGCGCAGGGATTTGCTCGTCTACATCCTCCGCGTATGGTAAAGGCGGAGGCCACGTCACGTAAAGTTTTGGCTTGTTCTCATAAACAGGCCACCTTCGGTCCACCAACATTCTTGAAAAAGTAATGTTGAGGGGTCCAATCAGAAAACCCGACTGAAGGTGGGCCTATCTATGAGAACAGGGCAAACCTTGCCGCCATATGCAGAAATGCAGCGCGAAGGTAACAAGTGCGAACAGTCGCCGGTAACAGTCGCTAACCAGGCTCCCAAGAAACATAGGCCTCCATCAGTGCATCAACATCCCCCCAAGCCGCGTAATGCCGCCGTGGCATGTGGATGCACTAAAGGGGCCCATTTTAGGGGAGCAACACCTATTCAATCGCACAACGCAGGTACAATGCCGCACCAGCGCGACATATATACCCCATCAGTAGGGGAGCCCAATCGACGGAAGTCCAACCGACAGAAGTCCAACCGGCGAAGGAGCGTCGCAGAATCGTACATCCGCGACGCTTCAAGACCTGCGCCGCGTCAAGCACATCTCGCCACGTGGACGGCCAAAAGAAGTAGCGTCACAACATGCTATGGCCACAACGCCTAAGTCTCGTCCCGCGTAACCCAGGCCTCGTTAGGCGGGCCGGCGGTTACTCGGCGTCAGGGGCACTCGGCATCCGACTCCGCCAACACCTCTGATTTGGCCAGGGCAACCGCAAACCCCGCCAAATCAGAGGCGATCTCGACCTCGCTTCTGACCCTACGCCAACATCGGACACCTCGGTCTCTACATCGACCCCAACCTCGACCCCACTATAGTAGAACCGTGGGGGCGATGAAGACCTCGCCAAGCCGCCCGGCGCCACACCTTCGCGACAGGACAAACACTACACCAAGCAACAAGGCTTTGAAAGACGTTGTAAAAGCTCACAGGCCGCAGGGACGGAGGGGGCCAAAGGGCTCGGCAGCATGGCTTCGGCCCGTGAAGCCCTTCACCATGAGAGGCTCCTGTTGTAGGAGTGGCCCCCACCTAAGCCCAGCAGGCCTGTTAGAGGAATATAAGGCCCAAAAATGGGACATGTATAATGACATAAGTACCCCTAAGGGGAAGACTCTGATGTAAGGGTATAATTGTAAATGCACTCCCCATATGGATGTATATATACAACACAGGCCATGGGGGAAAACCCTAAGCCATTACTCACCTAACTCTCCACTACCATACTCTCTCTCTCTGTTTGGTCTGTAACCACAACAATATGCATGTCTTGTATAATTATGTATGTATCTATGTATCCTAAATAAGGACTCGATCTTACGAGTTAGAGTGTGTAAGAGTCAGTAAGCATATGTGTGTCTTGTATAATTATGTGTGTATGTATGTACCCTAAATAAAGACTCGATCTTATAAGTTAGAGTGTGTAAGAATTAGTATGTGTCTCATGTATTAAGTCTCTAGTGTACTAGTCAAAAGGATTCACCTTTTGATTGTCAAGATGGACACCTAAAGCCTCAAGATGGAGCTCAAGACGGACACTCAAAGCCATTCTCCAACATACATTGTAGCGACCGGATCCCTAAGTCGCTGCCTAGATCCTTTATACACACACACACACACACCCCTACGTATGTACGTACGTATGTATGTGTATGTGTATGTGTGTATGTGTATATAGGATACGACGAGGATTCCAGGATTCTCCGAGCATGCTTGCCTTGCTCTATGGGAAGAAGTAATTTCAGTCCTACATGCAACCTCTCCGAAATTACCTAGACGAGCGGTTGGTGCATAACTCGGTTGATGCATGAGATAGTAACTTTGTAAATGTAAGTAACTTTATGAATTATCGATGATAACTTTATATTTAGAAGATGGTAACTTTCCGTAGTATTGCAATGTGAAAGTTATCACGTGAGAACTGTAAGTAACTTCGTGAATTATAAATGATAACTTTTATGCATGTGATAATAAATTCGTGACACATGCATACATGCATGCAGCAGGAGAGAGAAGGGAATAAGTTGCTAGCATTTGATAATTATGGTAAAGTTACTATTGAATATACATCAAGTTATCATATATAATGCCTGTAGTTACTTTTGGTTACACATGAAGTTATCATCCATATAGAATGAAGTTACCATCCCCATGGTGAAGCCCCACTAACCCACCCTATTTCGAAAAGTTACTTTCGGTTACGCATGAAGTTATCAACCCATGGTGAAGTTACTATCATATGCAATCAAGTTATCATTCATTATGAATGAAGTTACTATCGGTAGCAAGTGAAGTTACTGCCGAATGCTCACAGTACACAGCAGGTAATAACTTTTCTCATAATAGACAATAACTTCACCACAATAGACAATAACTTTTCTCACGACCGAATCTACTAAATTATCACATACATAAAGCAGAACAGTTGATGTGGGGACTTTTCTATTTTGTTAGGACTTTCGACTACTATAGTACTTTCAATTGCTACAATACATTCTTCTGCTGTAGTGCCACAACTGCTACAGTCTTTCAGCTGCTACATTACATTTGACTGCTACAGTACCATGATTGCTGCAGTACTTTTGGCTGTTATAGTGCCACGCCTACTATAGTGTTTTCGACTGCTATAGTACCTATGACTACTGTAGCTTTGACCTTAGCTTTGACCACTGCTTTGCCCATAGCTTCGACCATGGTTTCGGCTGCTCCTTTAACCATGGCTTCGACCACGGTTTCGGCTGCTCCTTCAACCATGGTTTTGACCACGGCTTCGACTGCTCCTTCAACCATAGCTTCGACTATGGTTTTGACCACAGATTTGACTGCTCCTTCGACCACTTATAAATCATTAAGATTAATTCTAACATTATCGTCACGGTTGTAATCATGAAGTTTGTTCATGTCTGATATCCAATATAACTATGGATCACAGCCAGTTATATACAGATTGCCACCTCTCATATGTGATGCAAAGTTGCTTTCGGTTATTCATGAAGTTATCACCCATATAGAATGAAGTTATCATCTCCATGCGAAGTTATCATCCTATAGTGAAGTTACTATCATATGCAATCAAGTTATTATGCATTGTGAACGAAGTTACTATCGGTAGCGAGCGAAGTTACTGCCGAACGCTCACAGTACATAGCAGATAATAACTTTCCTCACAACAGACAGTAACTTCACTCACAGTGGGCAATAACTTTCCTCACGACCAAATCTACTAAATTATCACATGTATACAATAGTACAGTTGACGTGGAAACTTTATTTATCTTGTTTACAAGCTAAAAATACAATAATTTTTCATAGAAAGTCCGATCTGCGATTCGTATACGTCATTGTATTCGAAATTATGAGCTTAATAAAACAAGATCCATGTTGAATATGTTTCGACGCTACGGAATTCATGTTTTTTTATACTAGTCATAAGTAACTTCATGTTTGTCTGATGATAACTTCACGTGTAATAGTTATTAATGAAGTCAAGGCGCTTTGCACCTGAAGCTGCATAAAGAAGACTGTATACTAATATATATATATATATATATATATATATATATATATATATATATATATATATATATATATATATATATATATATATATATATATATATATATATATATATATATATATATATATATATATATATATATATATATATATATATATATATATATGAAATGGGACACCTAGGTGCCCAGACACCTAGGCTCCTCGCCGTTAGATTGCTTTTAGATACGTGCTAGAGCAATGGTATGTAATATATTAGGCATGCTAAATCAATCATGGAAGGAAAGTCTTAATCATGGATGGAAAGTCTCAATCACACTAGCACGCATCTAAAAGCAATCCAAAGGTAGGGAGACTAGGTGTCCAGACACCTAGGTGCCCCTGTTATTTATACTATATATATATATATATATATATATATATATATATATATATATATATATATATATATATATATATATATATATATATATATATATATATATATATATATATATATATATATATATATATAGCAAAATAACAGGCACCATGGTGCCTAAGCTCCATAATTAAAACTTTTCATCTATGATTGATTCCTTTCCAAATTGATGCATTTTCGAATTAATGAATCTTAATAGGTTTACTCGATATATTGCACTGCACGCATCTAAAAGCAATCTAACGATAGAGAGGCTTGGTGCCCCATTTCAATGTCCTCTCTATATATATATATATATATATATATATATATATATATATATATATATATATATATATATATATATATATATATATATATATATATATATATATATATATATATTGAAACACGTTGTTTCAGCCTATGAGACCTACCAGGAAAAAAAAAACATAGACTCGGACGGTGTTCCGTCTTGTTTCCCTCGTGACTAACTAACGAAGCATATTCGAAGCGCCTTACTTTCACCAATTTCATGTTAATATCAGTTAAACCAAAGAATGCGGATCAGAGCGAGCACATCCTTAAGCAGCAATCCATTAATGCTGCACCTCCAAGCAACACAACAGGAAGGCAACTGCCATGTGCTTCCTCCATGTGCCACATGGCATCTGGACTGATTAAGTTACTGAACAAGTTGAGGCTACAGATGTACCTCGCTACGTACAAAAATGTGGATCAGCACTAGCAACTAACCGAATCATCACAAAAACAATGAGCACAACACCGGTTGTTCATTGTCTCATTTCTGGCTAAGTAGCACTCCCCATTTTCCAAGGAAGATTCCAGCGGTACAGCCAGTGCCCCAAAGAAAGGAAGATACATATATAGTTTGAATTAGTTAGTAAACTAGATAAGTTTGATGTCAAAAAATTTAAAATAATTTGCACACAATAAATAGGAAAAATACTTATTTTAGACCATAATATGCAGGCACTATATTGTCCCAGTTAATTGTACTATATATATATATATATATAAGTGTCCTAGGGATTAAAATGTTCAATGGACAAGCAGAGCCCCCATGCATGCATGTGTCCTGGGCTCACTTTTAATTGCATGTCTAACTAGGTAGTTGGATCGGATCCACCGGAAAGAATGTACCAAACATGAGCCCCTGATCTAGTTAAGGATTGTGTATCACTGTCTGCGTGTGTACCTTGGCCGTTGGGGCAGTACCATGCCTTGGAATCATTGCGATTGGGATCTTATTTACTCCAGTTGTACCCACTATGTAGATCTATGAGCCCCTGATCTAGTTAAGTTGTCATGTAGTCCCTACAAATTGATGACATATATTGTTTTGTTTCTTAATGGTCGGTTCTGCGATGCTGTTAGATTCTTTCCCCATGCTCTCTGGACTGGAGTAAATAAAGGAGAGAGCTAGAGGTGCACATTTCATGTGTTCTGATCATTGCTGATAGTATTGTTCATTGCGTCTATCTTCAATGTGACCTGCGCTCTGTAGTAACTAGATATGTCTATCTAAGCTGATCCAAGTGCTAGAATCTTGAAGTGCGAGATCTTGCTAGGGGCTAGGGCTGAATGTGTTGCAAGTACTAGTCATGCACTTCATCCTAGCTACAGGGGAATTGACTCGAAATAGAAGGCCTTTTGTTCTTTTCTTTTTGAGGGAACCTTTAATGTATGTCGACGTCAGACGTTCATAGGTACAAATGAGTTTAGTTTGGATTCATACTATTTTGCAGTATGGTTGTCCCCATGGGTGGATCTCTACGTGTCTGTTTATATTGACTGCAACAAATGGCTTTTGGTTATATTTAATAGTTTTTGACTGAAAATGAATAATAATGACCGAAAAAAGTGATTTTTAGAAAGAGAGTGTGAGTGGTAGAGAAAATATGTGCGCGAGATAGGAGCGAGAGGAGTGGGGTGCGTGATGTGGCCATAACTCTCTGCCTAATTTCAGGAGTGAGAAGGAAGCGATAGAAATAGAGAAGCCATTTCAGAAAACCGGGTGTTCATATTAGAGCCAATCAAAACTAGAACTAGAGCTATAATGGACAACGTCAGATCAAGTTCTTGTTGGTTCACTCCAGTTACGACATGAACTCACCTAATATCATGACAATATGGCATACATGAACACAAACAGAGTATTCAACGTGTAAAGAAAGTAACAACACCTTCGCAATACAATAATTCATTAAACTGGTCAACACAAACAGGTATGTCAACATGACAGAACTACTTAGAACCATTAGTGCTAGATCTGTATGTACGTACGATTTGACAGATTGATTTGACATTCTTACTAACTTGCTAGATTTGCTCAAGGCAGTTTTACCTTTACAAGCTTAGGACAGGCTAGGGGGCATCAGCATTGAGATGCCATCATCTGTAAAGGACACATCACAGAAACTGAATTAATGGCCATGCATCACCTGCTCCTGCATACCTATTGTATATCACCAAGACATGGAGGACAGGTCCAGCTCATGGATGGTGCCCAAGAGAGAGTATCAGATCAAGGGGCACATGCAACCACATCCCCCCAAATCATGCCATTGTCTCCAGATTCCCGGGCTTGGTTGTTAACGCATGAGTTGTCTGAACAAGCTCGCATCCCTCCAAGGCAGAGAGCATATATACAGTTCAGGATCCCCATTGTTAATCCATCATGGGGGGTCCAAAACGGCATCATTTCTGATCTCCAAAGAACCTTTCTCTCGCGCACATCGCTGGTGATCCATACATGTCTTAGTTTTTGCTAATTGGAGTCGACTGTCGCACGTGGTGGCGATCGGCTATCGGGTTTCTTGGAAAGTTGTGGGAAAAATGTTGGTGTAGGGTCACAAATAATTCAGTCTGATCAAGAAAAGAGGGGGAAAATTAAACCGAAAAGGGAAAGGCATGCAAACCTTTAAGTAGTATTAATTATTCTATAATTCACATGCAACAAGTGCGACATTTAATATCGAATTAGCTTGATAGCACAAACGCCATAAATATATAATTATGACCACAAATTAGCCTAAACATGGTTTATGTTGATATCACAAATGGCATAATATGTATCTTCTTCAAACTCAAATCCAAAAATTATGATACCTGAAATTGTTTTTCTTGAAAATCATGTTCAGTTTCATAGGCAGATCGATCATCAAACCTAGAAGCTTAAACTGCCAAGGATGATTGTATTTACACTTGGATGTCAACAACATCCATAGATCCACATTGGATATAACTAATCTGGGACGATAATTATCAATCATTCATTCAACTAGATTGAGAAATAAAAGAAAAGGTTCGTACTATATAATCTATATTCCTACGAAATCGACATTGCGCACGGTTCGTAACGCCATCACGACGGTTTTTCAACCGCCCGAATTTATGGGTCGCTGATGATCGAAGGTTATCACGCGGTTTTCAACCGCTCGCGATTATTAGATATCACGACGGTTTTTAATTAAAACCGCTCGCGATTATCGATATCGCGCACGGTTTTTAATTAAAACCGTCGTGATATCTAATAATCACGAGCATCGCTTTAATGAAAAACCGTCAGATACATATCACGCACGGTTTTACTTAAAACCGTCTCGTGATATTCCTTCCTCCTAAACCAAAATCTATTTTCGCTTATTGGCTAGCCTCAGGAAATGCTAGCCATGCCCTCTCAAACAAGCAGATAATCACGGACATAAAAACATACAATTCACACATCTCATTTGCTTTCGTACATTTCGCACATAAAACATCCAATTGACATCGCACTTCATCTCACGTACATAAAGCATGCATCCATTTCGCAAATCAATTAATTGAATTGAACTGAAATATCCATTAACAAATGCACAGCATAAAAGATCTACACTGCATTTACACTTAGTGATAAGACCAATAGGAAATCGGTGCGCAGTGGAACCGCCCTTCGGTTGTATGACTTGAGTCGGCAAAAAAGAACGCTAACTCGATTGAACCTTCAAGCTCGATCGTTTCAATGCAGTTGACGGATTGATACACTGTCGATAGGAATATCAATGTACATATATATGTAACGTGATAAGTATGAAGTAATTATGGGAAGAGTGACAAACCTTGCGATTGGTGACCGAGGAATCGAGGAGTAGTTCCATATGTTGGCAAACGTAGTATCCACATGTGTTGCCCGATCACGCCGGTGGCACCGCAAAAATGGAATGTGTTAGTTCAAAAGGCATTAGTACCATCTGCTGTATAGGATTAATTAATGTGAAATAGCGAATACCTTAAAATCTCGAACATGTGTCAAAGAGCCGTTGGCCCCGCTTGAGTCACCTCCTTTTCAATGTACATCGCGAACGCCCTACGTAATTCAAAAGGTTAACCTTAATCATTCGGAAGGAAAGAAAGAGTACAATGTAGATATGTATGGGGAATATGTGCTTACCTATCGATTACTTGGCCGACAATTGTGAAGTCCATTTTATTCTTACTTAGGAATCAAGGTAATATACCTTGTTCCATTTTGGTACAATTACTATTAAAATCCAATGAAAGCTCGATTGAAGGGCATAAGTACATAGTCCTTATTGCGACAATCAAGAGTTCGATGCAATGTACCTCTCGACGAGGATGCCTCCACGCCGATGGTAGTCTTGGCGACCAATTGTGGGTCCAAGAAACCACCGATGAGTTCGATACTCTAGCTTTAATCAGCATGTGTCTATATATATACACACGAAAGCAAAAATTAGATATGGCATTTATCGGATGACATTAACGGAGACGTGATTGTACACACTTACAGCGTCCAAAGATCGAACGATTGAGACGTCAAGAGCGTTGAGCATGAACAGCTCGAATAAATCCTCAAAGGCGACCACGAATGTACACTCTTGAAGATTGTGGTGTAAATCTTCCTGAGAATTTGATGCTGATACTTGAAGTCCGCTTCTCCTCTCGCTTATTGGATCGCTGCATATACCACGTGTGCAATTGCATGCAACTATATGGTAGCTTTTGGAGGGCTTTTTGCTCGAGCAACGGCTCGCCAAGCACCTAATTTGCGGGCCAAAGGGTGGTACGGAAGATCATCATTGGTCTTCTTTGCTTTGCCCTTGCCGCCTTGTCGCCTCGTTATGGGTCGACTTCACTAAGTCGACTTTGAAGGTAGCACGGTGCAAGTTGCTCGCGCAGAATAGGGCCCGTGGAGATAGCACCGCTGTAGTATCCGTGGTGGAACCGACTGGTCTTGTATCGAGATGGCACCAGCAGCATGTTGCTCGTCCCGCCACCGGTGAAGAAGCCTCCGTGAAGATGTCGCTGGGCCATCGGATGAATGTTCCAATGGCCTGTCCTAGAGTCACGATCTCGCTGTTGGGGGCTTCTGAGCGGGACCACCTCAAAATTGACATACACACCATCCACATTAACTTTTGCGGCCCGGCGCTAAAGCTTGGCCGTGCACCATGGCCCCTGCTACGACGAATATGCCCGCCCCAAGCAACAGACAAGGGAATGGCGCCATATCTCACTTGGAGCTTGCGGTTCGAGGCTCCTACATAACGATACAAAATTAGCTACTCGAATAGGCCTACCAATGGAGCAAGCATTCGAGAGGTAATAATTATTACTGTGGATGTCGCCCACAGGAAATTTGGACTGGTATGCGTCGGATTGACGCGCAGCCTACTCGGACGGTTGTGCGGGCTACCTAGCATAGCGGGCGGTGGCGGCTCTGCGACTTTCTCGTCTGCTTTCCGCACCTCTTCTCGACATTTCACCCATCTCGAGCAAATAGCTCCTCTCAAGAGATTCCTTGATCTCTTCTCGTAGCTGCTCCTCACGCCGGCTTTGTTTCTCTTCCTACGCCGATACATTCCGAGTCATCTTGGAAACCATGTTTCCAAGGAACGTAAAGCCCAAGGCCTCTCGTGACGACCCGGTGCTCCTTGTTTCCTGGCCACGGAGAGCATATCATTCTCCTTGTTCCTCGGAATGATCCTGTGGTAGATTCAAAACTCAGCTCTTCCCGCAAGAGCACGACATGTCATTTCAATTGCACGGTTGTGGAGTAATTACAAGCTACGAGTTCGATCGATATCTTACTGTGCGCTGGGACACTTGCCGTCCGCAGGGTTTCGAAGGAGACGCCCTCGATGTCGTTGTAGATGACCTTGCTCTAAGCCAATTTCGAGCGCGGTCATCCGATATTGGAAAACGGCGGGCGATGTCCTCTGCAGCTGCCACTCATCCTCCAACCTCCATCGCGGATTTTACCCGCATACCCACCGTGCCAAGTCCGTGGGGTGCGTGTTTTTGCTCGGAGGGCCTTGTGCGCCACACTTGTACTTTTGAATTCTTCTGTCGCTTTCATCGCCTTGAACTCTTCCCATTGTGATTCCAGAATGGGTATTTAGTAAAAGGCGTTTCGTCCGCCTCCACGTATTTCCGACAAGCGTGCTCTTGAAGTTCTTCCATGCTTTGCACGCCGCTTGGTAGGTTTGTCGCTCCACATGCGTGTAAGTGTTCTTTTCGGGAACTCGAACGATGCCAAGATTTCGGTCCACGAGTCACGCTTTCCGAGTGTCGCACGCTTCTTCCACGAACTGTATGTGATCTCAATTGTTGTCGGCAACTATTCCGACCATGGTTCGGAATGCGCTACCGCTTGCTTAGGAAGGATAGGGACCCCACCGCGCTACTGCCGTGATGGTCTGTCGGCTCTGAGGCTTCTTTGATAGCCCTCTTCCTTGGCGCCTTGATGTTGGAGCGACGCCCGCGATGATGGTGAAGAATGCGCGGTGACATGTTGCTCATTTTGTGGGTCTATTAAGATAAGATGAGAATGTTCAAAGTGAGGAAGCACGAAAAGTCAAACATGATGCTCAATGTTCTAAGAGAGGAGAGGAGTAGAGGAAGGGGGAGAAGGGAGGGGTGATGTGGACACAGAGAGGGGTTATGTGCCTATACTATATACTACATACTATATGTGTATATACATACATATACATATACATACCTACATGTATACATATACATACCTACATATATACATATATAATGGTAGCAATATGAAGCAACAAGCAACAAGCATCAATAATAGAATCAATAATAGCCTCAACATGAATATGTGCTCTCAAATTGTAGGGTTGCACAAGATTAATCTTGGCCGTCCCGCTACTAAATCATATACTCTTCCTTGATTGGTTATGCCAAATAATGAATTCAGTATTTTGAGCTCTAGATACAAACTCTAAAATCTCAAGATCAAGATATATTTAGCATGCATATATTCAAACAACGAGATTCATACAGATCAAGACCACACAAGTTAACTTTGCCCAATAATTCAGTCTTTTAACTTGTCAAGATTAAATCCGAACAGATCAATTTAATAACATGCTATAACCTGAAATCGCATGAACCGACAAACTATTAGAGCTCAAGCACTCAATGAACCAATCTCGTGATATGATTTTATCATCATCGAGCAACTGTAGTAAACAATTAATGTACCAAATAGCAAACTAATTAAGCTACTGCAGTAAACCCTAGTCCATCACAGAAAGTGCTCACAATGCAGTCGGTAATCGAGGGGAGGTGGCCGGCGAGGGGCTCGACGGAGGCGGCCGCGAGGCTCGGGAGGCGGTCGACGAGGGTTCGGGAGGCGGAGGCGACGAGGGGTCGACGGAGGCGGTCGACGAGGCTCGGCGGCGGCCGGCGAGGAGGCTCGGGAGGCCGAGGCGACGAGGCTCGACGGCGCGGCCGGCGAGGGGCTCGGGAGGCGGTCGACGAGGTTCGGGAGGCGGAGGCGACGAGGCTCGAGGAGGCGGAGGCGACGAGGGGCTCGACGAAGGCGGCCGGCGAGGGGCTCGAGGAGGCGCCGACGAGGTTCGGGAGGCGAGGCGACGACGGGCTCGGGATTTACTTGGATCTAGATCGAATAATCGCGCAGCCGCACGTGGAAAACCCTAGCCGAGGGTATATAGGGAGGTTATCACGCACGGTTCTAACTCAAAACCGTCAGGATATTAATATCACGCACGGTTCCAAGTCTAAAACCGCTTCGTGATAGTATAAATATCACGCACGGTTCTAAGTGTATAACCGCTCGTGATAGTCATATTATCACGCACGGTTTTAAACTTAGAACCGCTCTGTTTATTGATATCACGCACGGTTCTAAGTTTAAAACCGCTCGTGATAAGCCTTCCATGCGACAGTAGTTATTAAGACAACACCAATAACCACACTGCATTCATATCCACCACCAAACAAATTTGTGAGTGGAGTGCCAACGCAGCGTTTTGCCTCCTTTGGATTTGCAAAAACCTTTTCAAACGGGAATTATAGGAAAATACCATGTCACCTTAGCAGAGGTCCTTTCTTCGCCTCTGTTCCTCGCCATCAACCGATTGATTGTTACGTTTGTATCGGGATGCGTTGCACACCGGACATACATGCATGTTTGCATACTCTTTACGGTAGAGGATACAATCGTTCGGGCATGCATGATTCTTTCTACTTCCATTCCCAACGGACAAAGAACCTTCTTGGCTTTATACGTGGTTTTAGGCAACTCATTTCCATCCGGAAGCATGTCCGCTAAAAGACCTAGCAGCGTTCTTGTCCGACCAACCGTTGCTTGCCTTCAGCCAACAACCTCGTACTTGCATCCCGTGTACAAAGGTTTCTCTCGAGTCCTCCATCAAGCCACGGAATTTAACATACTCTCTCTCATCATAGTTCTCTTCAACATCGCGGATCAGATTATCATCGGTGGCATGCACACATGTGAACTTCCTTGCCTACTTTAAATGTGCCTGTCTCTGGTGTGGGTGATTCTTTTAGTGTAGTGCCCCCATAAATCGTTTTGCGGATAGATACATGGATGCACATATTTATAGCAAGTGGGGGTTGCTATGTTTCCTGCTTTTCCAGTCTGTCCTTTGCTTGGCAATTTGTGGTGGGGCCATCATTCCTTCCCTTCTCAAATACTTGAAGCCGCAGTGACCAATTGAGACTGCAATCTCCTTGGCCGGTCTCTCTCTGCCTTTAAAATAGGCTCTTGTAGAGTGTTGAGAAAGTTAGGTGCCCTGTACCATCATCCTATACATAAAGTGCCCCTATTGCAAGGTTCTTCGAGGACTCGATCCCGATAAGCATCCAAGTGATAGGTCTCCACTTCTTGTAAGTAGTGTCTCTATTCTAATCTCATGGTTTTCATTTTTCTTGCATCTATCAAGATAGGCTGCAGTTTTCCATGGTTGTTTATAACTTCCATGACAAAACAAGTGTATCTATAGGACATTTTGTTGATTCGTTCCTGAATTTTGTAGCTGCCCTGCTCTCCATTACTTACCATCCAGGTTTTTCCACAAGATGTCAAGATATCTGAAGCAGTACGAGAAGGAACACATGAAGATGGCCATGTTGAAGCAAGAACAGACATTCAAGCAGCAGGTAAGAACAAGAACTAGGAGTTCCAAATCAAGAACAACTTCAGCTAAAACTTCCTAAATTCCTGTTGCTGTCAAATTAACAACTTATGCTGCATGCATTCAGGTTCAAGAACTGCACCGGCTGTACCGAGTTCAGAAGCTACTAATGACTGACGCGGCAAACACAATGCCCAGTGTCAAATGCAACCCTGAAAACGAGCGGCATACACAGGAGAACGAGGCGGGCTCAAGCAAGTCATGGGACGCCTACTCAGAGCGAAAGAAGACTCCCCTTGTTCTCGAAGAGAGTGACCTAGAGCTAACGCTGGCAATAGGAGGTTTCGGGACGGCGGAAAAGAAGGCAACGAAGAAGGAGACGTCGTCTAGCGTAGATTCTAGGACGAGCATGTCTTCGTCGTCGACGGAGTCCGGCCCCGACTGCAGGATGCTGCCTCCTCGTTCGTCTCAGTTGGGGTCGTCAGCAGTTAAGCCTAGTCCGAATGTTGGGCAGCTTTTGGAGCAGGAAGGGCTGAAGCAGCCTCCTTGGCTCCACCAGTGTCTGAATTTGGCACGATAAGATCGCTCAATTTCTTACTGTATCATCCTTGTATCAACCTTTCTGCTGTTCCCTCTCTCTTCTTGGTTGTTCTTGACTTATTTTCTTCCTTCGGACAAAAACTAGCACTCCTCTACACTCTCTGATTTCACTGTTCATATGGCCTGCGGCTTTATGGTGAGATTTCACTACAGTACCTGCCCGCTAGTAAAGTAGAAAGCAAGGTTAGGTCCTTGTTCGATAACCCAGGCCCCAATATAGCCATATGAAACGGTCAGACTTTTCAGCCAATCTAGATATAAATTCAGCTTGTGGCCATTGTAGTTTAGTCCGTAGTGATGAAAAAAGATCGACATAGCTACCAACAATGTCGGCCATTTAAATCTTTCTGTTTGGTTCTTTTTCACTTCAATGAATCAATATAACCGAATTGCTGAATAAAGTTAAAGTTGGTTACCAAAATTTAGAAGACTTTACAGATATAAACATATCCTCATCGGTCGAACTCATTTTTCAAAATGCATTACAAATGTAGGTCGTCGTGGGTTCTATGCGATCAAGTTTTGACTATTAATATATACTAAACTATATAGATTGACTATACAAAAATAATACCATTGGATTTATCTTACAAAATTCTGTCATAATAAATATTTTATTATTTTTGCTAGTATATAATGATAATAAACCATAGCAAAAGTATTGTATTGGAGACCGTAAAAAGTCAAAAATGATCTATATTTATAGACGGAGGGAGTTGTTTGACGCGAACAATCGCTCACGGATTTCTTGTCCTGGGAATAAGGTGCGGGCATACCAATATACTCAAGTACATAATAAATAAATAAACACAAGAAAAGATAGGGAAAATATGTATTTTATTCATTCATTTGAGAATAACAAAATGTAACATTCTGTTTTCCAGAGTTCATTCGAAGCTTTTCAAGAAAAATTTACCATTTGAATTTTTTGGATTTAATTCAAGCTTAAAATGAATTTTTATTAATTAAAAGCATTTAATATGACAAAAATAAACATGAACATTTTGCAGAAAGTATTTTATTTGAGTTCTTGAGTCTCAAGGTTTTTCTTTTCTAGAATTTTCTAGGATTTTTTTCAGATTTATTTGCTATTTTCTAGAGTTTAAATGAATTTAGTTGAATTTCTGGAATTAGAAAATCTTGAGAAATCCCTAAAGGCCCTTGGGCTGAATCCTTAAAGCCAGCCCCACCTTCTCCCTTCGGCCCAATCTCTCTCCAACCAGCCCACATTTTCCCTACAGTCCAATCCACGCCAGCCATCCAATCTGGCCGCTGCTACATGTCGACTATCCGGCTCGAGTTTGCCTCGATCGCCAGATCTTGTTAAGTGATACATGTCAAGCATCTGGATTCATAAGCACTATTCATCTGTCCATTTGCGCCAGCTATTCGATCATCCCCAAGCCACATGTGGTACATCCAAGGGCCTGTGCGCTGTTCATCGTTTTCACGGAGCTCACCGCCGTGTCCCGCTCGGACTCCGTCCACCATGATGCCATCGTCCGTGCTGCCTGTGGTCTCCATGGTGTTCGTGTATAAAAGTCAAATCCACGCCTCGCTTCCGTCGTCCCGAGCCGCTTGTCTTGCTTCGTTGTCGATCTCACCGGAGGTCATGTCATCATCGTCTTTTGTGTCACCGCTGTTCCCTAATCACTGCCTCACCGTCCATCACCGCCACACCGTCCATCACCGCCAATGAGCATCCCACACCGACCAACGGTTAGCACGCCGCCGCACCGCACAGCCTGCCCACACCCGCACCGACCAACGGTTAGCCTTCTCCATGAACCGAATCCACCGTGCACCGAGCCACTGACGTGTGGGTCCTATGTGTCAGATCCACTATTCCGTGAACCGTGAGCCGATCCTACGCCACGTCACCCTGCCACCTGTCAGCCACGTGTTGGCCACATGCCTGCCATGTCAGCCCTAGCCGCCACATCATCTAAGCCATACACAGTGCACTATTTTATGAGATGAGTCCACCGTAGATCAGGTATTTTGTCGACCAAGTCTACAACACAGTAGAATTTTTGAATTTCTAGTATTTTCTATAGATTAGATTTTTCAAGATTTCGTTCTCCTCCGTCCTAGCTCCAATTGACCTAATTCTTTTTTCTAAATTCATCTAAAATTGAGATCTATCTTTTAGTTCTAGTTTTGAAGTTTTTGGTGTTCATTTGAATTTTATTTAATTTTTATTTTGTGTTTCATTTCATTTTCTCTCTTGTTAGATCACGCCTTCGAAAGAGTTGAAGTAAGATTTGAAGATCCGGAGCAATTAACTGAGCAAGGCCAAGACAAGTCGTGTCCTTTGATCATATTGAACCTAGTTTTCAAATCTATTATGTATTATTTTCTTTTAAATTATCATGCATCGCTATTTTATTATAAAACATTTGTATTGGTACTTAATGACCTATTTGATTAATTTCTCCTTGATAATTTGAATGCCATAATTCTATTATCACTATAGGATGGGTATTTATCTTGTCACAAGGGTTGTACATTTAGTATTCTTCGCCATGCTTGTAATACATTGGGTTATCATCACATAAGATTAGATATTAAATTGTGGTGGCCAGCCACAGTTATAAAATTTATGCACCTTCGCATGGATAGTGTTATTGGTGGTGGTTATACAAAATGGGTTTGACTTGGGCGAATGATCGTGCAATAAAGGGGGGAAGTTTGGTTAGCACTTTAGGGATGTAGATATTTCGCTTGGGTAATGTAAGGACTTACTTTGTGCACCATTAATTTGAGCCTTATCATACAACCACATGTTTAGTATAGGATAGACCTGGCATAACAATTTGTGAAGTTTTAACTTTGATTTTGCCACTGATGTTTTATTGGCGCACGAGGGAGCAATTGTTGACTAGGTGGGCGCAAGAGGGAGCAATTATTGACTAGGTGGTTAGCCTACTCGACGGTGAAATCTTAGCGGGTAAGATCAGGTTGAGATTGAGCATTGTAGAAGCCTTGATGTGATTTTATTTTACGTAAAGATGATCACATCATATGGGTAAAGTTGTGCAACCTCTGCAAAGTGTAAACTATTCGAATAGTCGTGTCCCCGATTATGGACAATGCTCGGTGATTTCACACGAAGGGTAGAGTTTTCATAAAAGCATAGTTGGATTAAGTTGGGAAGTGGATGGTAAGTTCACTGGTGGTTCATTATGTGAACGGTTAGTTCACAAGTGGTTCATTGGAGTGAATGGTCAGTTCACTTGTGGTTACTCTCAATTCCTTTGATTATTTACTTATTAATCAATTTCCAAGCTTGCTTTCAATCTATTTATTGTATTTACCTCAAATTATTGCTTTCTATGAAATAACCACTCAGTCATCATTTGGAAAGCCTCGCATACTATATTGCATTCTTTATTACAAATGACTTGTTGAGTACCAATATACTCACGGCTTTATGCCTATTGTTGCTCAGTTGAAGAAGAGGAACCATATCAATAGAAGGTACCTGAAGGAGGATACTCGATGACTTCTCAGATTAGGACTTTGCTCTCCAGTCGATTGCCTATGTGCATGTCGAATAGCTACTACGCTTATTTCTATTTTCTGCTCCAAGTTTCTTATGCCTTTCAGGTTAGTATCTATAACATCTAATTTTTAGAGCCTTTTAAAGCTTTAAAATAAAATTCACCATTTGGATTTTTTGGAATCAATATAAGCTTAAAATGAATTTTCATTAATTAAAAGGATTTAATATGACTAAATTAAACATTAACATTTGGTGAAAGTATTTTATTTGGGTTCCTTGTCTTCTAAGGATTTTTCTGAATTTTATTTAGATTTATTTGCTATTTTCTAGAGCTCAAATAAATTTATAGGAATTTCTAAATATAGAAAAGCCCTAAAAATCCCCCCAAAAGGTCTCTGGGTTGTAACTCGTCTTTTCCTCCCGGCATAGCCTACGCGTCAGCCCGCTCTGGCCTACCACGCCTTAGCGTGTGTCAAGCATCAGGCCACCATCCTCTCTGCTGGATGGTTGACATGTGTCGACCATCGGGCGTGTCTTCTCACCCACGCCCTTGTATCCTGGCCACCCACCTGTCGACATGTGCGTCATCGTCCTCATGGACTCTCACCATCATCGTCTCCGATCGAGATTCCCTCGGCATTTGAGTTGTGCCCATCTCAGACGTGTCGTCCATGTCACCCATGGTCTTCTCGATGTCTGTGTACAAAAGCTAAGCCTGTGCCTTGCTTTCTACATCCTCGCAGCCCCTCGCTCCCACTGAGATTGCTCATGTGATGTCGCCGCTGCACCTCCATCGCCGCTTGCTGAGTTGCCCTCGCCACCGATGAGTCCACTGCCAAGCTGTCCTCCTCTTCTACCCCACTCCACTGATCCACCTCATGATGGTCAGCACGCCGTCGACCTCGCTAGTCATCCCCACTGTAGTCAGCTGCAGCCACAACCTCAATTCGTGCGCCCGTCGATGTCACCACGCACTCGTGCCGCGCATTGCTTCACCTCTTCCATGCACCCCGTCCACCGTGATCCGATCCTCTAACCCGTGGGCCCAACTGAGTCACCGAGCCACGTCAGATCCACTGTGGCGTAGACCGGTGGATCGAGTCTCATCATCGCTACCACGTAGGCCCTAGTGTGACGTGTCTACCATGTGTCGTCCACATGGATACAACGTCAGCAAGCCGTGCACAGTGCACTGTTCCATGAGTTGGGTCCCCCGTAGACTAGCTTTTCCGTGCACCGAGTCCACATCATAGTAGGATTTTTGAATTTCTAGCCTTTTCCTTCTGATTAGATTTTCCAAGAGCTTGTTCTTCTCTGTCCTAGTTCCGATTGATCCGATTCTTTTTCCTAAATTCATCTTAAATTGAGCTCTATCATCTGGTTCTAGCATTGTAGTTTTTGGAGTTTATTTGGTTTTTATTTGATTTTATTTGTACCTCGTTTGCTTTCTCTCTCATTACACAACGTCTTCGAAGGAGCAGAAGAACTAGAAGACAAAGAATTGGTAATTGAGCAAGGCTAAGGCAAGTTATGTCCTTTGATCATGTTGAACCTAGTTTTCAAATCTATTATGTATTATATTATTTTAAATTACCATGCATCGCTATTTTGTTATAAAACCTTTGTATTGGTAGTTAAATACCTATTTGATTAATCCCTCCATGATAATTTGAATGCCATGATTTCATTGTTACCATACGATGGGTATTATCTAGTGATGTAACACTAGTTGTCCATGGGTTGTACGTTTAAATTGCTTAGCCATGCTTATAGTTACGTTGGGTTCATTATCACATGTGATTAATTAAATAAATTTTGACTTAATGAGAAATTGAATTATTGTGGTTAACCATGGTTATAAAATTTGTGTACCTTGACATGGGTAGTGCCAGTGGTGTTGGTTATACAAGATGGTTTTCACTTGGGCGAATGATTCTGCAGTAAAGGAGGGTGCAGTTTGCATATTGGGTTGAGATTGAGCATTGTAAAGGTGTTGTGATAATCACTTAGTCGCACGTCCAAGGAAGCGTGTAATGGCTGACATGATAAGTGCATTATCTCTTGTGGGTAAAGTTGTGCAACCTTTGCAAAGTGTAAAACTATTCAAATAGCTGTGTCTCTGGTTATGGACAATGCTTGGTGATTTCACACGAGGGGTAGGTTTTTCAAAAAATCTTGGTTGGGTTGAGAGCAGGTTGATTGGGAAGTGAATGGTTAATTCACTCCTTTGATTCATTAATTATTTGTATACATCCTTTCCAAAATTGTGTTTTCAATCTATTTATTGTATTTACCCTAAAAATATTGCTTTCTGCAAAATAACCATTCAGCCATCCTTTGATAAGTCTTGCATATTATATTGCATCTTAGTTACAAACGACTTGCTGAATACTCTATGTACTCACGACTATATCCGTATTTGCTCAGTTGTTGAAGAAGAACCATACCAACTAGAGGTGAGTAAAGGAGGATGCTTCAATGACTTTGCAGATTAGGACTTCACTCCCCAGTCGATTGCTTGTTTCTGTTTTCCGCTGCTAGTTTCTTAAGCCCTTGATGTTGTAATTTGTAAGTTTGGCCTTAAGGTCGCAACTCTGATAATCAATAATATTTGAGTCTTTTCTTAGTAAACTGTGATATGGTTGATACTTCATCTATGTTTACACTGTGTGCACTGGCGTGATCCTAGACTTGTGTAGAATACAAAGGAGAGTCTGAATTTGCATATTCGGGTCTCGACAGAGATGGTATCAGAGCTATATCGACTGTAGGATGAAGCCCTAGTTAGAATGGTTGAATTAGCAAAGTTTTCAAAAATTTTGTCTAAATCAAATCAACCAAATGATTATATAGTAATTCTCTATTCTTACATCATTCTTAGGATTCTTACTCTTTGCCTTATGTGGAGTATTATTTTGAAAACTTAAATTGACTTCTTATCCCCGTAATGTCCATAGATATCACAAGTGTCCCTTAATCAAAGAGGAGGTTGGCCTGGAATTCTTCAAGCCTTGCTGTGAAATTTGGATCAAGGAAGCACCCAATACATTTCGAGACAAGATTGAAGAGTATCGTGAGGAGTGGGAGCCATCAGATTAGAACCCTGCTATAGTTTGTAGTATTGTGTAGATTGATGCGAGAGATCACAGGCATATAGCCCTCCTCAAAGACCATCACAGGCATAAATGATCCAAATTAGATCATTTGTGGCACTGGGGTGTTGTTGGCATACGAGGATCCGCTTGCAAGAAGATGACTTATGATCAGAGGAACTCCACGCCAATGATCATTATGTGACATGGCATGCATAGTTAACGAACGAGCGAAGATGAGACCGACAACAAATGCGTGCAGCGAAGATGGGACAAGAACCAGGTCCCACTGGGCATGCCATTTTGTTTGATGCGAGAGATCACTCATGGATTTCTTGCCATGGGAATAAGGTACGGGTGTGCCAGTGTACTCAAGTACACAAAAAAATAAACGCAAGAAAAGATAGGAAAAACATGTATTTTATTCATTCCTTTGAGAATAACAAAATTACAAGTTCCATTTATATGAGTGTACTCCATGGCCTACTTTACATAGTAGATCTGACATAGGCAACATGGTCTCTTAGTTCAAGGGGCCTCGGAAAGCTCCCAGTTAATTACATCTGTGGCGCAAACCCATAAAATACCTCTAATTAAACTATGCATTGGTTGTCATCTTTAGTCTTCGCTTCACGTTCTCCATGCATGTGATGAATGGTTGATGTAGATGTGGGTGTTGGCATAATCCATAGCCTCATTGGTCTATGGGGCCATTGATAGCGTAGCCTTTACATTGGACACACCCGCCTATGTTGTTCAACCTCATTAGTATTGAACGACACTTAGAATTATGGTGAAATAAAAGCATGCAAGGTTCACATCAAGCCTGACTGATCTGACAATACTGAAGTAGAATCAGTGTAGTAGACATAATTTGGGTGGTGAGGTTAGCAAAGCAGAATGCCATGGTCGGGTGTCAACGTGGTCGAAAGTGGCCGACAGGAAGGACTCCACTACAGTGCAAACGCACCAGCCGAACTCAGTTGTCGTATGGGCAAACCATCCTTACTTTGATATGGATACTTAAGATATAGGTTAGCTGAGTAGAATGCCAAGGTCGAGTATTGAGGTGGTCAAAAGTGACCATTGGGGAGGACTCTACTGCAATGCAAACGCACTCAGCCGAGCTTAGGTGTTGTAAGGGCAAACCATCCTTAATTAACGTGAATAATTAAGTCACAGGAGACAGTCGAGGCAACTCCAATGTAGTTGAGGTGCATAAAAGCAACCTATATGGTCACGAGTGTAGGTCATCCTCGTTCACGTATGATCGATATGAAGATCATTTGGAATGACTCAAGTGTTGTGAAAGTGTATTGGAGTAGGCTTTAGCATCATGGGCATCATGCCAGTCATAGCAGATGACTCAAATAATAGTAGTCGTATTTGATCGGTTACTGTAGCAATAGTCATGCTCGATCGCGGTAGTCTGTAGTTGAAGGCTGTTGAGAGTCGAAAGCCATCAGTGATCGGAAGTAGTCTGTAGTCAAAAGTTGGAAGCCATCGACAATCAGAAGCAATCAGTAGTTGAAAGTCAAAAGCCATCAACAATCAAAAGTAGTTGGCAGTCGAAAGTCAGAAGCCATTGACAATTGGAAGTAGTCGGAAGCCATCAATAATCGGGAGTAGTCGGTAGTCGAAAGTCGAAAGCAATCGACAACCAAAAGTAGTCAGTAGTCACAAGTCAAAAGCCATCGACAATCAAAAGTAGTTGGTAGTAGAAATTTAGAAATCATCAGAAGTCGTTGTAGTCAGAGTCGAAAGCAGCCAGAAGTCAGAAACCATTGGAGTTGTCAGTAGTTGAAGTTGGAAGTAGCCAGAAGTTAGAAACCATCAGAAGTCGGCTGTAGTAGGAGTAAAAAATAGCCGAAAGTCAGATGCCATTGGACATCAGAGGTAGTTGGTAGTCAAAAGCCATCGGCCATCGGACGTAGTGGGTAGTCAAAAGCCAGAAGCCATCGACAATCAGAAGTAGTCGGAAGCCATCGACAATCGAAAGTAGTCATTAATCAAAAATCAAAAGCATCGACAATCAGAAGTAGTCAGTGGCCGAAAGCCATCAGACCACTTGACCTATTACTATAGCAAGACTGGTACTATAGCACAACATGTTACTGTAGCATGCCTCATAAGCGTCTGAGTACACCAGACGGTTGGAAGAGTTCGAGTACAGTGGGTGGTCATAAGTGATAGAGTATTAAAGGTGGTCGGCGATGTTGGAGTATAGCAGGTGTTTGTAAGTGATCGAGTATCAAAGGCGATTGTAAGAGACCGAGTACAAAAGGCGTTCAGTGACGTCCGAGTACAGCAGGTGGTTGTAAGGGACTGAGTATCACCAGCGATCAGTGATGTCACATGTCTCAAACATCGAGAAGGACTTATGAGTAGTGCCATTTACATTGCCTTGAGGAGCTATCATCAGATCAGAGGTATGCGCATGCATGGCACATTGATTCATGCATGTGTAGTCATGTACTGTCCTACCTTGGTCTCAAGTCGAGTAGTATGTCGACAGTAGACGCGACATCCTCGGTAGTAGACGAGACTACTCTGGTACATGGCGGATCATTGCAGCTGCACAGCTTGGCTGGGGTGCATACCATATTGTAGGACCGAAATGGCGACAGAGGGGGGGTGAATGTCGATCTTTAAAAATCGCCCCCAACAAGTATCCTTACTTAAGCTTCTTCTCCAATAGCTATGGGAGCTATGAAGATAGAAAATAAGCCCTCACTGGAAAACACAGAGACAAGGAAAAACCAGATCCAAACAGTAAGGTCAAAAAAATAAAATCGAGAAAGTCGATCGCAAGCGGTAGTACCACCAGACGAGCGGTAGTACCTCTTCAGAGCGGTACTACCTCGAGCGGTAGTACCTCTCGAGGAGCGGTAGTACCAAGACGACGATCGGACTTGTCCGAACGCTTTCTTCGTTGCCGATCGATGGTCCGAACATAACCGGTAGTACCGCTAGGACGAGCGGTAGTACCTCTCGAGACCTCTAGAGAAAATCAGCAAACAGGATTTTCAGGCTGGAACTTTGAGACTTCGGATTTTTGGCTAAAAAGAAGGTTTGCTCTCAATCTTTTTGATCTAAGGCCTTACTACAACAAACTAAATAGTAAGGGGACCTTGGGAAACAAGAGAATCAAACCAAGAAGCAAGAATTTCAGATTATGGGTAAAAATCTGAATTTTTGCACAACCCGAGCCAAAAATCAAATTACTCCCCAACCGTTGATCCTTTGGCTATGAAATTTTGAGGGTAGCTAATTAATAGCCTCTGGACTCTCCATACCAAATTTCAAGCCATCTCAACAAGGGAATCAAGAGCAGCTCCAAACCCTAGAAACTGAGTTCATGAACAGAGGAAGGCCAAAACTGAAATCTGAGAATTAAACCAAGTTTGCTCTTCGGGAAATCGATCAAATGATCTTGTGGCACTAACCCATCATAGAGCAACCCATTTTGGGCCTTCCCAACAAGCAAGAACTCAAAATCAAAAGCTCAAATCAACCAAATGGAGCAACGAAGAACAGAGAGCATGAACAGAAGAAAACTTCATTCTCATTCCAAAACAAAAGAAATACAGAGGAGTCCCGATACGCATGGACATTAGGACTAAAGGAGTGATTACAATCTCTCAATCTCTCATCTCCTCTCAATCCTCAAGAACACCAAGAATCTCACCACTTCTTGGGAGGAAGAACACACAGAGAGGAGACTCACATAGAAACCATCGAGAGACACAGAGGAGCACACTCGCCTCTACCACCAACTCACACCAACTAAAGAGCTAAAGGAAACAACCTTGCTAAAGCCTCTTTTGACTCTAAAACCCTAATTCTATCACAAGTGCTCAAGTGGGCATGCAGCCCTCCACTCCTTTTATAGCCCATGGCTAACGGGTCTCCGCCTGCTACGCCCGCTATTTCCAACGGAGCCCGCTCCCGCTTGTGCAGCCTTGCGAAATTCCCGCTTCGCCTCTCCCGCACCTTCTCGGGAAGCTTCGCGCCCTTGTCTCGCACGCCTCGCAACCACCTCGAGTCCACGCCGTCTTCGACACATCCCGACCGTTCGACCTCGGCGCCACTGCGCCTAGTCCGTCCACCTGCCTCACCACGACTCCACTCGACGCCCCGCAATCACACAGACAAGAAAACACGCCAAATAGCACCGCTCGATACATGAAGGCATAAATAGCATCATACTTACCACGGATGAAGTCCAAACTGTCAAATCATCAAAATATGCAACTTATTCCCATACGACCAAGTTTGACCATAAGTCCGACCGAGCCCGTTGCACCACACAACGTCAAGGTCCAAACCACCCAAACCAAACTCGACTTAGCTAAACCTATGTCAATTACTCATCATACACATGGGATGACCTCCACATGGTCTCTCAATCTCCCCCTTGATGAGTATATTGACAAACTCCTAAAAAGCACAAAGTTGAGTTTGAGTTTGAAGAATCCAACATGGTCCAAAGACAGGAACATGAAGATAATGACCATGTCGACAGAAGGAACACTAGAGCAACAACTGAAAGAGCAAATTGTTCTCCAAAGCTC
The DNA here is from genome assembly GCA_036346575.1 of Dendrocalamus sinicus. Lineage (NCBI taxonomy): Eukaryota > Viridiplantae > Streptophyta > Magnoliopsida > Poales > Poaceae > Dendrocalamus > Dendrocalamus sinicus. The sequence goes on along the minus strand of CM070658.1, from coordinate 12,334,066 downwards.
TAAAATGATCCCAAACTAGCTTTTTCTTCTCTATTCTCCCCCTTTTGGTAATAAACACATCAAGAATACCAAAGAGAGAATATGACAGTCAACGGATGAAATGGCTGAAGTTTGATTATGTTAAGCATTTAGAGCCATGAGAATTATCCATAATGACCATAATGTAATACACCAAGCCATAACTCAATAAAAGGCTATCTAGATCATGACAAGATATGTATATCCTAGCTAGAATACATAGATGACGATCTGAAATGTAATGCATTTTATGAGCATGTCAAGTCATCAATAAGCAAAGTCTAACTAGAGATATCCAAGGATGATGCAAGCCATGTCAATAAGCTAAGCAGAACTAAGAAGCTACAATTGAGACCAAATAGGGTGCTATGCTCAAGAATGAAACATTGGTTCAAGTACTTAGTTCTTTTTGTAGCTTAAGCAAATTAAGCACATAAAACATTGTCTTTTGAAAGCATATGGTCGTTTCCAACCCAATTTTTGTTATGTGCTAGATCTCAAGCCTTATGCGACTACTCCAAGCGATAAGCTTAAGAAGATAGTCTAGGTCATCCAAAACTCCCCTTGAGTTCATGCCTAGTGCAATGACAAGCCGTCTCATGAGAAAGAATTGGTGAAATCAGTTTTTTCACACAAAAGAGATTATTTTGCTTTGTAAACATGTTGTACTACCTCATGCTACATCAAGAGACTAAAATAGCTCAATCTAAGGCTCAATAGAGATTCAACGCTCTACTCAATCTATTTGACATGGCATGAATCATAAAGGGATAGCTCAAGAAAGACTAAACTCAAATGCTAGCATGACAAGTTTAATTTAAGTTGATCAATTTTACTTAACTTATCATGGCAAATGCTAGTCTACACATATGAAGTCATGATAAATTTAGCAAGCTAAGCACAAGTCATGGCAAGGTGTAAAGCATTGTAAGCATGTCATCAACGGATAATAATCAAGGCTCTAAGAGATATATTACAATGCAGAAAGCTAAAAAGTAGGAAAATCCAGCTCCCCCTCAACATGAGATGCAAATTTTAGTTCAAGTTGAGTTAAGTCAGTATTAAGCTTCAGAAGCTCCCAAATGAACTCCCCCTGAACTAAAGCAATAAATTCGAGAAGCTGGCAAAGAAAATCCAAACGGGTAGTCCTTAAAGCATAGATAAGATATTGAGACAACTATGGCTCAGACTGACTCTCATCTACCCCATATGACTCCAGGACTATTAGCTGACCGTAAAACACACGCTAGAGAGCAAACACGTACCCTGTCTACCCGAGGGTGGCCCGACCCTCGCTAGAACCTACAAGAAGTGAGAGAGCTCAATCTAGTGAGATAAGAAACAGCTAATAAGAAGCAACCTGGAAGCACAAGATAAGAGCAGAAGTCTAAGCAACTAGACAAGAGAAGCACTCTAATCTATGCTAGGAGGACTAATCCCAATGCACCCAAAATGCAATGCAACAACAAGGAGTAAGAGCATAATTAATATAGTAAAGCAGTAAAACCCAAAGCTCCCCCTCACTACAGTCCATAAGGACAAACCACCCCAAGCTCTCCCCGCAGAGCTGAAAACCTCGAACTATCCAATGGCTTGGTGAAGATGTCAGCCAACTGGTGGTCACTCTCCACAAACTGGAGCACTATATCGCCCTTCTCTACATGGTCTCTAAGGAAATGGAAGCGAATGTCAATGTGCTTGGTCCGGGAGTGCTGTACTGGGTTCTTAGCAATGTTAATCGCAGAAGTGTTATCACAAAAGAGTGGAACACTGTCGATAATTAACCCAAAGTCTCGCAGGGTCGAAGCCATCCAAAGCACCTGGCTGCAACAACTGGCGGCAGCTACGTACTCGGCCTCTGCGGTGGACTGTGCAACACCGGATTGCTTCCTTGAAGACCAGAAACAAGAGAAGTGCCAATAAATTGGCAGTGCGGTGCTCTTCCTATCTATCCTACACCAAGAAAGTCCGCATCCAAAAGGCTCTCAAGGAAAGGCAGATGAGGAAGAGTACCGATACCATAGTCAATGGCAGCTCAAGGTACGAAAGATGCGCTTCACCGCTTTGGCGATGAGATACGCGAGAGAAGCTCGAACGAGCACACGCATACACGAGAGAAGTGTATGTCCGGTCTCGAGGCGATGAGGTAAAGAAGGAGCCGATCATACTTCTGAATTCTTTCGATCAATCGCTCGCCATCCTCATCCGGTCAAGATAGGTGTAGAAGCCACGGAGTCGACACAGCTTACCATCACTCATGTCGAAGTGTCTCAGGAGGTCACGAGTGTACTTTCCCTGATGAAGAAATGTACCCTCCCGAGTCTGCTTGATTTGGAAGCCAAGGAAGAAGGTCAACTCGCCCATCATACTCATCTCAAACTCGGTGCTCATGACATCCGAGAACTGTGAAACCAGAGTATGGGAAGAGCCGCCAAAGATGATGTCATCGATATAGATCTGGACGAGCAGAAGGTCAGTGCCATGCCGGCGGATGAACAAGGTTTTGTCAACTTTACCCATCTCAAAACCATGACTTAACAAGTAGGACTTAAGCCTCTCATACCAAGCTCTAGGGGCTTGCTTAAGTCCGTACAAAGCTTTGGAAAGCTTGAAGACATGGTTTGGGTATTTGGAGTTTTTGAAACCAGGAGGCTGCCGGACGTAGACCTCTTCCTTAATAAAGCCATTGAGAAAGGCACTCTTGACATCCATCTGGTAAAGCTTGAAAACCTTAGAAGTTGCAAAGGCAAGCAGGATTCTAATGGCTTCAAGTCTAGCTACAGGGGCAAAGGTCTCCTCGAAATCTAGACCCTCAACCTGGAAGAACCCCTGAGCTACCAGTCTAGCCTTTTTTTCGAATAACCACCCCATCCTCGCTCTGCTTGTTCTTGAACACCCACTTAGTCCCAATAATATTGTGACCTCGAGGGGGCTCAACAAGCGACCAGACCTTGTTTCTCTCGAAATTTTCTAGCTCTTCATGCATGGCATTGACCCAAGACTCATCAGATAAAGCATGAGAAACATCTTTGGGCTCAAAGGAGGCAATGAAAGCAGAATGGAGACAGAATTGAGATAAGCCAGATTTTGAGCGGGTAACATGCTCGAAAAGGTCTCCAATGATCTGCTCTGAAGGATGAGCTTTCTGGATATGTCTAGGAGGTCCAGGATGAGATGAAGAAGTGGCCTCTACCTCGTGAGCAGACGAGGTAGGAACAGAGCCACTAGCTCCAGAAGAAGCAGAAGGTAAGGGCTGATCACCTCGAGGTGCGGTGGAAGACGACACCTCAAGGGATGGATGAGGGACTGGATCGGGTAGACAACCCTCATCTCCATCGTCCTCGTCATCCACGAAGATGGTCTCGGACTGCTCTAAAGAACTCGAGATATCGTGCCTAGTCCTCGGACCGCCTCGTCAAAGGTCACCTCACAGGTCTCTACCAATTTGCTAGACTCGCAGTTCCAGACCCTATAAGCCCGCGAAGAAGGCGAGTAACCTAGAAAGATGCCATCACAAGATCGTTACTCAAACTTGTCTAGGTTCCCGGACTTCAAAATAAAGCACTTGCAACCAAACACACAAAAATGAGAGACGCTGGGCTTTCGCCCATATCTCAGCTCATAAGAAGTGTGTTGCAAGTGTGCTCTCAGATAAACACGATTTGAGACATGGCACGCGGTGGCTATAGCCTCAGCCCAAAACTTCCGCGGTGTAGAGTACTCATCAAGCATCGTCCTGGCCATCTCGACCAAGGTGCACGGTTCTTCCTCTCCACAACGCCATTCTCGCGAGGGCGTATGGAGAAGAGAACTGGTGCTCTACACTGTCTCACCACGAAACTCTCAAAGTAGGAATTCTTGAACTCCGTGCCATTGTCATCTGCGGATCGCTTGTAAGGCACCTGGAAACTCAACGAAAGCCTACTAAAAGACCTCAAAATGTGAAAACGTCTCATCCTTCGAGGCTAAGAAAACACCCAAGAATACCTCGAGAAGTCATCGACCACGACAAGAACATACCACTTCCTCCCATCGATCGCACTCGAGCTGGTCCAACAAAGGTCCATATGGAGCAATGTCCGGTGCATCGGTCATAGTAACTGTGACCGGAGGGAGAGAAGCGGCAACCATCTTGCCGTGCCGGCATGGAGCACAGACTAGATCTTTGACCATCTTGAGCTTCGGCAGACCACGAATGAGGTCGTGGCCGCTAACTCGGGTCAAATGGTCAAATCCGATATGACCAAGTCTCCTATGCCAGAAAGAGAGATCGCGGGACTCAGAAGCAACTAAACACCTGAGAGGATCACCAGAAGACTCAGAAAAATTAGCACGAAAGATCCTCCCAAAATGAGAAATCCCGCAAACCAGACTACCCGAAGAATCAAGAATTTTACAAGCATTTTTCTTAAAGCTCACCTCGAAACCGTCATCGGTAAGCTGAGAAACTGAAAGCAAATTGTACTGCAGCTTACTCACCAAGGCTACATCTTTCAAAATGAAAGAATCATTAATGCGCACAGTACCTTTGGCGATGACGCGCCCAGATGAAGCATCTCCGAAGGTGATCGTCTCATCACCTGGAGCACGGGCAAGGGAAGAAAACCAACGAGAATCTCCGGTCATGTGTCATGAACACCCGGAGTCTACGAGCCAAACCTTTCCCTTCCCTGCCCGGCGAACCTGAGTCAAACAGAGAGTAAAGTCTCAGTACTGGGATAAATCAAGAGAGATTTTGGCACCCAATACTGAGTAACACGTGGAGCAGATGAAGTAGTCAAACACGACTGACCTCTATCTACCCTACGCTCTCCATGACTCAAAGAAGCAGAAGGTCTGTGAGCAGACCTAAAGCTGTTGCGGGGTCCGACTGCTATGGGAGAACGAGTCGGAACACCGGCAACACGCTGATCACGCCGCGGGTAGCTATCTCAACGGGGAAACCGAGATCTACCCTCAGGACGGCGGAAGACACGACCAGAGGTAGCATGAGGACGGAAAACAAAAAACTCAGAAAAACCAAGTCCTCTATGCTGCCCAAACTCCGCAACAGGAGCAAACCTAGACCTCGTGTTGGTCTTAGGTGCACTCAGGATCTGGGGCTGACCCTGAATACCCCTAAGAGACTCAACACGGTCTCTACGCGCGATCTTGGCACGCCTGAAGTATCGATCGATCGTATGTCCATCCTTCTGACAGAAGGTGCAATGATACTTCGCCTTCTGAGAGGCAGAAGTAGCATGAGATGGCTTCGCCTTCTGAGAGGCCGAAGCTGCAGATGGACTCACCTTGCTGTCAGAAATCCCTTGGACAAAGCCCGCTGATTTGAATTTGACCTCATCAGACCTGGGCTCGACCTCGATCACACCTCCTACTATGGATCTGAGAATAGCAGGTGGATGCTTCCTAATGTCCTCATAGTAATCATATCCTAGACCCTGATTGAACTTACAAATTTTGGATTGGTCTAGAATAAGATTAAGCTTCTTCTTGCCGCCTACAAATCTCTCGAGAGTGTTCATAAGATACTGACACTCCCGGAAGAGAGAGGTACAAGAAGAGCAGGGAGAAGAGGGAACAGCAGGAGGTAAGGGAGCAGATGAAGAACCAACAGCAGAGGGACGAATGGCTTGTGCACGCACAGCCGACTCAGAATCGACAGTCCTACTGCTAGCAGGTTGGTTCGCGTCGCTAGGCGTCTCTACCTTACCACGGGCTTCTCCTCCTCAAAGAATCACATCACAAGGAGTTGATGACTTCTCTAATAAGTCCTTAGTTAGCTTCACACATTGATCATTCAAAGCAACGAGTTCAAGTTTTAGTTTGTCACAACTAATGCATGGTGAGCTAACAGGATCCTTAGTCGCAAACTGAGCCAACTTGTTGTTTTGATCAATCATCTCTTGGAATTGCTTAGAGACAGACTCAAGTTCAAGAGTTAATTTTGGACAATTGGTGCAAGAAACAACAGGCTCAAGTAAAGAAGCATGCAACTCAGCAATCTTGTGATCTGCCCATTTTAGGTTCGATTTCAGCTTATTGCAGTTTTCACATGACTCAGGCAGATCAAGCAGCATGGTATAAAGACCTCTAAAAGCATTGTCCTTATCCTCACATGAGGTGCAAGCACTAGTCTCAACAGGAGCAGATGAAATAGAAGCAATCCTACTCATCTCTAGTTCAGCTAACAGACTAATGTTCTCCACCTTAATGATATCAAGCTCAGAGGACAAACTATCATGCAAGGTTCTTAATTTCTCCAAATCACCCAACAAAGCAGAGCATGTATCACAATCATCACGGGAGGGAGCAGATGTAAGTGAAGTAAGCTCCCGTGATAGTCTATCTACTTCCTTCTCTAACTCAGTACACCTAGCCCTAGCTCTAGCATGAAATCCACCTAGCTTAAGAAAAGCATGATTGAGCTGGTCGTAGGTGGGGCATACCTCGTCCGAGTCGGAGTACAGCTCGCTGTCGCTCAGTTCGCCCTCGAGGGCCATGAAGCACATGCCGGAGAAGTCGTCGCCGCCATCCTTGGGCTCTTGGTCACCCGTCCCGTCGTCGTCGCTCCATCCCTCCACCTCGCTGAGGTCGAGGTCGTCGAAAGCGGTGAGGACGCGGTGGAAGAGCTTCTTGGCTTTGCCAAAGTTGCGGAACTTCTTCTTTCCCGGCGTCTGAGCTGGAGGCTTCTTGTTGCGGTTCTTGTCGGTGTAGTCGATCTTGCCCGAACCGCCGTAGTCGTTCTTGCCCTTCTCCAGCTTGGGGCAGTTTGCCCGAATGTGGTTGGGGCAACCACACTCGAAGCAAATCACGGGTCCTCCTCTCTTTCTGTCCCTCCTCCCCTTGTAAGCATGGGAGAATCTTCGAGCAAAGAGGGCCAGCTGATCATCCGCAAGCTGCTCTAACTGATCATCAGTTATGTCATAGAGAGCAGCAAGGGAGAAACCGCAAGAAGAATCAGAAGAGAGACCAGAAGCCGAGCTGGGATCTGTGACTAGAGCCATCGACTGTGACTTCGACTTGTGAGAGACAATGTCAATCTCGTGAGTCTTGAGACGCGAGTACAGCGCATCAAGAGTCAAAGTCGAGAGGTCCGTAGTGTCCTTGATGGTAGTCACCTTCATCTCCCAAACACGAAGGTCGAGTGCAGCGAGCATTTGTCGAGCATTATCCGAGTCGGGGTATGTTAGACCGACCGCTCGGAGGTTGCTCAGAATCTTGTGAAAACGCGCAAAACACTCATCAAGGGACTCGCCAGCGAGCATTTCAAACTTGTTGTAATCTCGCTTGAATCGTCTGTCTCACCGTCTTTATCCGGGTGGTGCCCTCATGGTAAGCATCGAGGTCTCCCAAATATCAAGGCGGACGAAAGATGAGATATGCGGTCAAACTCGCTGCGACTCAAGCCCGGATTATGATGTTCCTTGCCTTAGCGTTTGCCTCAACATCATGCATATTTCCAGCATTAATGTTCTCATCGGCGGGAACAACAAATCGACCTTCACCTTCGCCAAATGGCATACCCACGAGCCTGGATGTATGTTTCCATTCGGCTCTTCCGAAAGGGTAATCCAGCCATCAAAGACGGGAGGCTTGGTCGAGTACTTGTCCGTCGCCATGGCTCTTGAGACCGGTTAAGATCTATTGAAAAGAGCTAACCGGCTCTGATACCAATTGTAGGACCAAAATGGCGACAGAGGGGGGGTGAATGTCGATCTTTAAAAATCGCCCCCAACAAGTATCCTTACTTAAGCTTCTTCTCCAATAGCTATGGGAGCTATGAAGATAGAAAATAAGCCCTCACTGGAAAACACGAGACAAGGAAAACCAGATCCAAATGAAGCGCCAAGAAAAATAAAATCAGAGAAAGTCTGACTGCAAGCGGTAGTACCGCTGAGACGAGCGGGAGTACCTCTGAGCGGTAGTACCTCTTCAGGAGCGGTAGTACCTCTCGAGGAGCGGTAGTACCGCACGACGATCGAACTTGTCCGAACGTTTCTTCGTTGCCGATCAGACTGGTCCGAACATAACCGGTAGTACTGCTAGGACGAGCGGTAGTACCTCTGAGCGGTAGTACCTCTCGAGGAGCGGTAGTACCACTAGAGAAAATCAGCAAACAGGATTTTCAGGCTGGAACTTTGAGACTTCGAATTTTTGGCTAAAAAGAAGGTTTGCTCTCAATCTTTTTGATCCAAGGCCTTACTACAACAAACTAAATAGTAAGGGGACCTTGGGAAACAAGAGAATCAAACCAAGAAGCAAGAATTTCAGATTATGGGTAAAAATCTGAATTTTTGCACAACCCGAGCCAAAAATCAAATTACTCCCCAACCGTTGATCCTTTGGCTATGAAATTTTGAGGGTAGCTAATTAATAGCCTCTGGACTCTCCATACCAAATTTCAAGCCATCTCAACAAGGGAATCAAGAGCAGCTCCAAACCCTAGAAACTGAGTTCATGAGCAGAGGAAGGCCAAAACTGAAATCTGAGAATTAAACCAAGTTTGCTCTTCGGAAATCGATCAAATGATCTTGTGGCACTAACCCATCATAGAGCAACCCATTTTGGGCCTTCCCAACAAGCAAGAACTCAAAATCAAAAGCTCAAAATCAACCAAATGGAGCAACGAAGAACATAGAGAGCATGAACAGAAGAAAACTTCAGATTCTCATTCCAAAACAAAAGAAATACAGAGGAGTCCCGATACGCATGGACATTAGGACTAAAGGAGTGATTACAATCTCTCAATCTCTCATCTCCCTCTCAATCCTCAAGAACACCAAGAATCTCACCACTTCTTGGGAGGAAGAACACACAGAGAGAGGAGACTCACATAGAAACCATCGTAGAGACACAGAGGGAGCACACTCTGCCTCTACCACCAACTCACACCAACTAAAGAGCTAAAGGAAACAACCTTGCTAAAGCCTCTTTTGACTCTAAAACCCTAATTCTATCACAAGTGCTCAAGTGGGCATGCAGCCCCTCCACTCCTTTTATAGCCCATGGCTAACGGGTCTCCGCCCCGTTACGCCCGCTATTTCCAACGGAGCCCGCTCCCGTTTGTGCAGCCTTGCGAAATTCCCGTTTCGCCCCTCCTGCACCTTCCGGGAAGCTTCCGCGCTCCTTGTCTCGCACGCCTCGCAACCACCTCGAGTCCACGTCGTCTTCGACACATCCCGACCGTTCTGACCTCAGCGCCACCTGCGCCTAGTCCGGTCCACCGTGTCTCACCACGACTCCACTCGACGTCCTGCAGTCACACAGACAAGAAAACACGTCAAATAGCACCGCTCGATACATGAAGGCATAAATAGCATCATACTTACCACAGATGAAGTCCAAACCTGTCAAATCATCAAAATATGCAACTTATTCCCATACGACCAAGTTTGACCATAAGTCCGACCGAGCCCGTTGCACCACACAACGTCAAGGTCCAAACCACCCAAACCAAACTCGACTTAGCTAAACCTATGTCAATTACTCATCATACACATGGGATGACCTCCACATGGTCTCTCACATATGTAAGAGTGGAGGGACTTCATGCTTCAAGTCCAATGGGTTGGAAAGCGGACAACAATCTTGGTAGCCCTGATGTCATGGCCGTGGGCTACACAATGGTGAGCTCCAAAGCACCTAATCAACAACATTACCAGTAGTGGCTATAGGCATTTGGCAGCATCCCCATCACTGCCGCCGTCCATTGACCTACAAGCTAGCTAGATAAAAGAGAAAGAGAAAGGGGAGGTTCTTTACCATCTTGAACATAGTGCACCATGGCTTGGGCTTGCATAGATTACTTCTTTCTATTCCTCTGCCTTCTTCTCCTTTCATGTGCGTATCTCTTGATGTGTATCTTCTCTACGTATGTCTTCTTTGGGTATGTATGCTAATGAGTGTCACTCTTGTCCGTTTGAGTGTCCGCCTGTTTTCTCCGTCTAAGTCCGTCCTTCCCCTCCAAGCATGCGCAACCTTTTATAGGCACACACAAGGGCAACAGGTGATGTATGTGGCTCCATATGGCGCCAATCCCTCACATGATTCTTGGAATCAAATTCATGATCTGATTGCCAATTCTTACCTTCTAGACCTTTGCTTTCCTTCTAAGAGAGATTTGCTGAGAATTGCTTCCATTAAATGGAGATATGGTGCAATAATGTTTCCGTTGTAAGGATGATATGCTGGGAATAAATCTTTTCCTTTCATTTTGGTGTGTAAACCACAATTGGTTGGTCGTGCTGTATGCCACATACACACCAGCTAGCCCACAAAACTGTCCATGTGTTGTTTTGCAGCCTGAACGTAGCAGACTTATCTTATTGTCGAGACTTGGATATGCAAATCTGGATCTCTCTGTGCATTCTACACTAGCCAAGGATCATGCTAGTGCACACAATGGAAACATAGATAAAATATCAACCATAGGCACGGTTAACCAAGAAAAGACTCAAATATGAATTAATTATTAGAGTTGCGACCTTATGGCTAGGTTTACACTTTATGAGCCAGAAGGGCTAACAAAACTAGCAATAGAAAACACAATGATGATGAAGTGGTCATTCGACATGCCCACATGCAATCGACTGGGCAACGAAGTCCTAATCCTAGAAGTCGTCGAAGTATCCTCCTTCACACACCACTGGCTGGTATGGTTCTTCTTCTTCTTCAACTAAGCAACTATGGATATAGCCATGAGCACATAAAGTACTCAGCAAGTCATTTGTAACAAAGATGCAATACAGTATGCAAGGCTTACGAAATGATGGCTGAGTGGTTATTTTGTAGAAAGTAATATTTTAAAGTAAATACAATAAATAGATTGAAAGTGAGATTTAAAACAAGTAAATAAATAATTAAGTCAAAGGAATTGATAGACAACAAGTGAACTGACCATGCAATCAATGAACCATCCATGAACTAACCATTCACGAAGTGAAGCACCAATGAACTAATCATTCACTTCCCAACTTATTCCCAACCAAGTTTTTATGAAAACACTACCACTCGTGTGCATCACCGAGCATTATCCATAACCGGGGACACAACTATTTGAATAGTTTTACACTCTGCATAGGTTGCACAACTTTACTCATATGATATGATCATCTCATAGTGACACTAGAGCAACACGCTTCCTTAGGCATGCTGACCAAGAAGATCATAACAAGGCTGTTGCAAAGTTTAATCTCAACATAGTTTCACCTATTAAGATTTCACGATCAAGTAGGCTAACCACCTAGTTGACAAATCCCTCTTACCCTGTGGAATGTCTAACCAACACCCACCAACATACCAATGGTGAAACCGAAATTGAAACGTCACAAATTATTTAGCGAGGTCTATCCCATATTAGACATGTGGTTGTACAATTGGCTTAGATCAATGGTGCATAACGTTAAGTCCTTAGATATTACCTAGATGAAACATCCACATCCTAAAGTGCTAACCACACTTCCCCCTTTACTGCACAATCATTTGCCCAAGTGAAAACTATTTGTATAACCAACACCAATGACACTACCCATACTAATGTGCATAAATTTTATAACTGTGGCTGACCACAACAATTAAATGTCTCATTAAGTCAAAATTAATTAATTGATTACATGTGATGATGAACCTAACGTAACTATAAGCATGGCTAAGCAACTTAACGTACAACCCATGTGACAACTAGTATCACATCACTAGATAAATATTTATCCTATGGTGGCAATGAAATCATGGCATTCAAACTATCAAGGCAAAATTAATCAATTTGGACAACAGATACCTGATACAAAGGTTTGTATTAAAATAGCAATGCATGATAATTTAAAATAAAATAATAGATAATAGATTGAAAACAAGAGGTTCAACATAATCAAAGGACCTAACTTGCCTTGGCCTTTCTCAGTTAACAACTCTTGAACGTCTGCTCCTTCTTCTGCTCCTTCGAAGACATTATCTAACAAGAAAGAAAATGAACGAGGCACAAATAAAATCAAATAAAATTCAAATAAACTCAAAAACTTAAAAATTAGAACCAAAATATAGAGCTCAATTTAAGATGAATTTAGAAAAAAGAATCGGGTCAATCGGAGCCATGACAAAAAAAGAACAGACTCTTGGAAAATTGAACCTAAAGAAACTACTAGAAATTAGGAAATGTTACTGCGTTGTGGACCAGGTGCATAGAATAGCAAGTCTACGGTGAACTCGGCTCATAGAACAGTGCACTAGTGATGGGACTTGCTGACACAGCGGCTGACTAAGCATTAGGGCTGACGTGGCTTGACACATGGCACGACAGATGGCACTTAGGGCTGATGTGGTAGGGTGACATGGCATGTTGACATGGCATGCTAAAATGGCACATGGGATGGCTCAGGTGGCTGATGTGGCACCCATGTGGCATGACAAGTGGCAGACATGTGGACCTAGGGTTGATGTGGCAGCTGACTCAGCTCGGCTCGACTTATGGGTTCATGGCACTGTGGATCTAACATGGGGGACCCTCACGTAAGTGGTTCAATGCATGGTGGATTGGGTTCACAGAGGAGGCAAAGTGATGCACTGCGTGGGTGTGGGGTGACATCGGCGCTGATGTCGGTCGATGCGAGGTCCTTGGCGGCGCTTCGATCGAGCGGGATAGTGCACGGCGTGCGAATTAAGGGAACAAGGTGGTGCGAATGAGGCTCAGCCGAAGCAAGGTAGTGCAACGAACGGCAAACTCACCGTCGAGATGGCTACGTAGGACGGGAGAGGAAAGACTAGCTTGGTGGGTGATGGCGGACAGCTGAGCGACGAGGATGGCAGACAATGGCTGACGTGAAAGACGACGAGGCAACGGTGGAGCGCCGGGCATAGCTACAAGGGTGATGACACTGCGAGATGCAGGAAATGAGGGAGCGACCATGGCTTTATAGGTGCAGACACTAAGGTGTCCAAGGTAGTGACAGCACGGAGTCCAGAGCAGAGAGGACATGGACACCAAGGCATGTTTGAGGCAAAGACGACCGAGAGTCCATGAGGACAACAACATGCATGGTAACAGGTTGACGGCCAGATGCAGTGGCACAGGCGACAGGCGAGCCAGGGATGGCTGCCACGTGGACGATGCGATGTGCACAGAGGCAAGACGTCAATCACCAACACATGGTAGGCGCGGTCAAGTCAGGCCAGGCCGGAGCGGGGAAGTATAGGCCAGGGAATGGGCTTCGACCCACTAGGCCTTAAGGGAATTTCTCATTATTTTCTATTTTCAGATATTGGATTAAACTAAATTGAGTTCTAGAAAATAGCAAGTAAATCAGGAAAAATCTCAGAAAATTCCATAAAAATCCTTGAAGCACAAGGAACCTAAGTAAAATACTTCCAGCAAATGTTGAAGTTTAATTTAGTGATACTAAATCCTTTTGATTAATAAAAATTTAATTTAAGCTTTAATTAATTCTAGAAAAATCTAAATAGTGAATTTTCGTTTAGAAGCTTCAAATAAACTCTGAAAAATAAGAGATGGAAGTTGGGGTTTCAGAAGAGAGGGGAAAAAAGCTCACCACCAGATCAAGCCTCCCAGTGCCAAATCGGTCTTGGGGATTTGGTCTTGGAGAGAGTTCGGCGATGCCGTGCTTGTGCGGTTGCCGAGCTTTGGTGCTCTTGCCTCTTACTCATAGATCTCACTCCCTGAACTGTGCGCTTGTGCATGGTGGGTTTCTGGCTCTTCAACTCGGTCTTGGCTGGGTGGAGTGCAATGCAATCTTGCCTTCTTATTAGCTTTGTGCGGCATTGACTTGTACCTCAGCTTCATGAATCAGTGAGTGTTGATTTGTGGAGTAGGGCTTTGTATCTCCGATTGCCTCTTCGGTGATTCTCTGGTATTCACCGGTGATTGGTTTTTTGGGACATCATCTCCGACAAGCCTAGCCCCTTTCGGCCGTCATGGTGGCTTGGAGTTCCGCCACTCTATGAGCTTGCTCTCTACTCCTCTTACTTATATTGTGCATGTGTCAACCGTGCTATTTCATATCTGTTGATATCTGAAATTTGTGGGAAGTTCTAGTACTAGAAGGACTTATGCATGATAATCTATGAGTTTTTATGAATTCTCGATGAGGATAGCTTATCAAATTGAAATCATTGTGACTATTGAGGAAGAATTCTGCTAGTTTAGATTTGTCAGAACTAGTTTCATATCTCAGTTCTATGTAGTTTACTACTGTTTAGTACTAAATCTTGTTGATTTCAGTTCATTCTACAGAAGCACTTAGCTGTTGCATTTCCCTGCTATTGCCGTATCACTATTGTTCTTATTCCAGTAGCAGTTTCTGGTCCATGCTTATACATTAAAACTGAGAATTGATTCTATGACATTCAGAGGTAATTTTAGAATCAAACTAGCAAAATACTGAGAGAATAGTCTCTTTGATTGGTGAACTGTTGACAAGAGTTGAGAAGGCCAAGCTTTTCATAACTTGTGCAACTCCTCCCTGAGAGCAATACTATAATTCTCAAATCTATGCATTATATGTGTGTTTTGTTAATGATATGAATTGTTTATCTACTTTGGGAGATAATATATATATATATGGTCATGTCATTTTCATATTGTTATTGCTATGCTTTCTGGTGCTTAATCATAATTGGAATTAAAATTTCTTGTGCTTAATCATAATTGGAATTAAAATGGAAATATTGCTAAATCTGCTTAATTTCCAACACCAATCACTTACACTTCATGACACACCAAAATCAAGAGCAAAAGTAAGAAGGGAAGACCAAGAATAAGAGGGCAAACAAGATCCAACACAGCACATCACAAGGAAGAAAAGATACAAGCTTTAGGAAATTGATCTTGTATTGCTTTGGGGTGTATGATTTATAGTCGCTTCCTAAACATACTCCAAATCTAGGGATGACAAAAAACTGTGAGAGCCTCATATCTCTTGGACTGTGCAATTTTACACCGAACCCAAAAAACCGAACCGAACCGATCAACTCGGTTTGGCCGGTATTCGGTATTCGGTTCGGGATCTAGAAAAGTGGTATCTGATTTATTTGGTATTTCCGGTATAAACCGAGTGAAAACCCAAATTACCGAATAAACCGATCAGCCCAACTCAACCGAACTCGGGCGTCTCGGCCCACCAGGCACCGACGGCCTGACGCACGCGGCAGACGCCTTCAACCCTAGCCGCAGACGCACAGTCGCCACTAGGCACTCACCTCACCGGCGAAAGGAAGCAAACCAAAACCCCTCGAATTCGAAGCTCGCCCAACTCCTGGGGAAAGCGCGGCCATCCCCAACCCCAACCCTGACCTCTCCAAAATCCCCCAAACCCTAGAGAAGATCCCCCCGAGGCCACAATGATGCAGATGCTGGGACTTCGGGGCTCCACGTCCAAGGAGTGGGATCGGAGCCGTGGCCATGGCGGAGGCAACGGCGAGGCGTCGCCATCGGCGCCGAGCCCCGGCTCACCGTGGACCCCATCGTCCGCCTCCTTGCCGCGCTCGCCCTTCGCGGGGGGAGGGGGAGGGGCGGCCGCTGCGGTTGGTGTAATGCGATGAGCAAGGCAGGTTCCGGATGGACCCAGAGGCGGTGGCGGCGCTGCAGCTCATCAAGGGCCCCGTCGGGGGTCATCTCCTTCTACGGCCGCGCGCGCTAGGGCAAGAGCTTCATCCTTAACCAGGTTCGCCCTCCTGGCCGCTTTGCCCTCTTGCTCTGGTTTGAAGAGAATCGATTGCGTACATAAAATTATCCAAAATAGAGATTGTGGTAAATAACTAAATATTTAGGAATAGGGAGAAAAGATGATTATTTTGGGATTATACAGTTGATATGAGAAAATTACGCAAGTTATGATGTACGTGTGTGTGGATTTGTCCAATACCCTTTTACCGAGGAATCAATATTGATCTGGCCGTGGTGATAAAGGTTTGGAATAATAAAAGCATGTGGTTTTGTTCAAAAACTAGAAGAGGACCAATTGTTCAGATAATTGTTATGTCTATAATCGTGACAAAAATGATGCCTACCGACGATAAATTGTGCTTACTACTATATTGATGCTCAATTGATTTGTTCATGGCCAAATTGTTGGTGAGTGATTGCGATTACAATATATTTTCGGAGGATATTTATCGAAGCTTATGCCACGCTGTTTCTGCTCTAGCAGAACATGAACCTCACGTTCGTATTTAGACAATGGAGTGGTGAGGAACTGAGGATTAAGGACATTGACAAAAATATCAGAAAAGAAGATTGTGGATGACTGTCTTTGATCTAAGTGTTATTTATGTTCTAGTAGCAAGAAGTGCCTCCATGGAAAATGATGTACGATGACATAGTTTGTTGTAATTGTACATTGTTGTGGTTACAGACCAAACAGAGAGATGGTAATGTGGAGTGGAGAGTTAGATGAGCAATGCTTGGGGCCTCCCCATGGCCTGGATGGCCTATATATATTCACATGAGGAGTGTTTTACAATCATGTCTTTACACCCAAGTATCCCTCTCAAGAACATTTATGTCATTATACATATCCCATTTTGGGCTTTACAACCTTCTAACAGGCCGGCTAGGCTTAGGTGGGGGCCACCCCTACAACATACATCTATGTAAAATGACCGTGGACATATACGTAACCGACAGCCGCGACAGGTACATAAGATTGCCCCTCTTAGTAATCCTAAATTCCATTCTATTTGATATTTATGAACATTGTCCTTTCTGCAACATTGTACTAAGGAAGTTTCTTGCCTCTTGACTTTGCCAGGTACCAGCCAACAGCCAGACTGCAGTCTGGAATTCTGGATGACTGCCTGACTGGAATGGAGAATGGAAGATTAAGTGATTAATGTTTAGCAATTCGCACAAACTTTGGTAAAATTGGTATTTACCGATACCGTACCGAAATAAGATGGTATTTACCGACACCACACCGTATTCTGTAAAGTACTGTATTTCCCGAATTACTAAAACCATATTTACCGATCAAACCGTATTTACCGAACCGTATAAACCGAAAAACCCAATGAACAATCCTACATATCTCTCCCTAAAGCTCTTCTCAAGAGCACTCACACCTCTCTACTTCACTCTTGCTACTGAAGTCTTTGTATTATATTGTCGCTTGCTTAACAAATGTGAGCCCATTTGAAGTTTGTGGCGCCGAGGCTATTTACCTTTTCCATTGGAGGTCATACGGATCTTCAAAAAGGTAAGCTACTGCAACGATGATTAGCATTGGTTAGAAACAAGGGACCCCTGACTTTAGTATCATCTCAGCAGTATCTCATGTACGTCGTATAAAATAGTACTTAGAATTTTACTATGTATTAAGGAACCGAAAATGCTATAGCTTTGCTCATCTATCTGATGATAAAACATAAATTTACATCTCTCTACCACAATTTTGACCAAATTAATAAAACCTATCATTTGCAGGTTTTGTAATATTTCTTGTATTGTTTTAGCAAGGTGACGATCATCAGACCACAGGTTGTTACAAATGATAAATCTGGCGGTTTTAAAAGGAACAATAATGCACCAGTGGCATTGGCACCAGGAACAATAGTTGCAAAATCATATGAGATAGATGGAGTGCAGTAGAGGCGGAGCTTCTCTAGTGCCAAAGGGGGCCATGACCCCCCTCCCCCTCCCTACAACAAATGGCTAAAAAACTTTTTTGTTTTTCCACTTAAATTCTAAAATAATAATAAATTAGTCCTCTCTTCCCGAGTTATCTAAGTATATGATGTCAGATTGGCCCCTCTGTATTTTCTACCAAGCTTCACCACTACAGCTGGCCCTCCATAATAGAAGCTGATCACACCATAATTTTTGTCTCGCAAAAGGTTTGAAACTTCATAGCAACCGGTCACAGAAAATGCTACCATATTCTCACAGACTAAATCCAACAGTTTTGTCTCGTCATAAATCTTTAGTCCATGGAAATAAGTGGCATACATGTTGCCTCCTGGAAGGAGCGGCTATGTGTTTAGTTCCATACTTCCATTGGTTTTACAAAATTGTCGACCAATTAAAACATAAGTCACATTCACTCTACCCATTTGCCCATTGTAGAGCTATCTTTCCCATTTGAAAATTCAACAGATGTTATCCATTCAACATGCACATCTCTTGTCTAAATTTAAAGTTGAAGCAGACCAATGACCAAGAATAGGGTGGTGTCTTGATTGATTATGTAAAGATTCCACTCCTCGTCCTGTGGCTCACTGAACATGAAAAGAATAAACACCATTTTGCATAACACAACGAATATACTTGCAACTAAATTATAAAAGTGCAACTAACTTTATTATTGACGGGCCCAATGATACTCCACTACAGTGGTGAAGCTTAGAGGAAACTAATTTAGGAAGACATATCTAATTTAGTGTTATTTTAGCGTTTAAGTGGTAAAACTATGCACTTCTTTAAAATTTTCTTGGTTGGGGGCTATGGCCCGTTTGGCCCTAGAGAAGCTTTGGCTTTGGCTAGCTGACAGCCAAAAGACTATATTATGTTATAATTCTGTTCACATATTTTCTGCTATGTAACTCTTTTAGATTTGAGTAAATTTGTTCGCTATCATTTGCAAAGGCTAAATTATCTTGAAATTCTATTATCATCACGTTTTCCGTCCAAAACAGTCATTATGGTCATTTTTGGAGAGATACAATTTCAGAATTATCAATTCTACCCCTATTTTCTTCTCCCCTCCTCTTCTCTTTATAGCCTGTTGGTAGCTCCTGCCCCTCAGCTGCAAGGAGAGATGGAACAGAGGCGACCTCTGCTCGCCTGCTCCTCGTGCAAGCCACTACTCTTCCCTTCCCCCATTCTACTCCACCGAAGAGCCAACAGAGAAGCCATAACATCGTCACTTCCCCCGCTCTGGCGGATGAACCAGGACACAGCCGAGTGATGCCCCAATCTGGTAAGTGAGATCTTTGTTTGTTTGCGTCACATCATGTTTGCACACTACTGCATCCAACCATTCTCTTAAGACTGCATATAAAAGACAGATGAGCTGTTGCAGTCGTCTTTGAGCAAATGCTAACCACATCAGACGGAAATACAGAATGGTAAAGAAATGCACGTTGGGGAGATTGGACCCCCAAAATTGCAAGCTTAGGACTCAATTGGCCCGTGATTTTGGCACGAAAACAAAACAGATCTTATAGAAAGGAGAGTTAACTAACATTGACAATAAAATCATGCCTTTTTTTCTTGTTTTAACTAGTTCTTTTTGGTAGGAACAAAGAACACGGATGCCAGTTCCATACCTCGATCGACAGAGTCAATTGATCTAAGGAGAAACCTAGCCTCAAACCTGGTAGATTATTTGGCTTTCTGGTTGATTTGGGCTGTGGTGTAACATCCCATTTTGGGAGCCCTGTATTTGTGCTTGAATGAAATTTCAAATTGAATTTGAATTCAAAAGCTCAACTCAATTTGCAAGTGAATTTAAAAAATTCAAGTTTCCAAAACCCTTTGGGCTTGGCCCAGCCCATCCTCTCCTCTCCCTTGGCCCACCTAGCCTCTAGCCTAGCCCACTAGGCCTTCCGCCTGGCCCAGTTCGCCCCAGCCACGCCGAGTGCACTCGCTGACCATGTCGTGCGCACCCTAGCCACGCCACCCGCCACGTCCTCCGTGCCCGCCTGCGCTACAGTGCCCGTAGCCTCGCCACTATGCACCAACAGCACCCTTTGCCTCGCGCTACCCCCTACCTGCTCGGACCACCTTTCTCTTCTCCCTCTGCTCCATTGCACATCATGCCTCCGTTTGCCCAACCCGCGCCACGTCTCCCCCGCGTGTCCGTGATCTGCGGTCAACCACTGAGCCCTTCTCCTCTTGCCTTAACTTCCGTTGCGCGTGCCCGCCTCTCGTGCCGGCTCCACTTACCACCCCTGTGCCATGCCATGCACCGAGCACTACTGCTCTCGGTACTCCACGTGGCATTGAAGGCCCAACGACCATCTCCCTTTCTCCTCCCAGCTATAAAAGCCTTTGGACGGCCTCCCTATACCCCCAATTACTCCCTCCTAGCCTCCAATTGCCCCAAGAGCTCCCACCATCTCCCTTTCATCCTCTCTGTTCACCCGAGCCATCATCAACGCCGATCGGGAACCACCATGCCTCCTTCCGATTCCCCACACCTAGAGCTTCACCTTGGAGTCCCTAAGCCATCCCGATCCTCACCAACTGTCCTCATCCCCTCTAGTGAGCTACCCGCATAGACCTCCTCTCCACCACTCCGTGTCCACATCGACAACTCGCACCATGCCTCCCTAAGCTCCACCCTTGCTTCTGGTGAGTCCCTCTCCACCCCGTGTTGCTCCCCTAGCAAGTAATTGGCTTCTAGAGCCACCGTTCATCGTATTGCCATGCTCCCTATACCGTCGCCACATAAGTTCATCACTGGCCACTGCATCTTTCAAATCCGCTTGGGCCACCCCACCTCTAGGTGTGGTTCAGCACAAGGGTCCCATTTTTTACCTTCCCTCCGACTGTCGTCCCTCCTCTTGGTGGGAAGACGAAGCTCCTATAGCGCCACCATTAGTTTAAACCAAGTGATTAGTTTAGGGTAATGACCATGCTTTGATAGTTAACCTTTCGCTAACATGCGGGCCTCATTCATTTAGCTAAGTCACTATATCTATGAGATGTGGGCACCATCAGTTTAAATCCTTTTAAAACTAGTTAAAAACCCATAGAGTCACAAAGATGGTGGTCCTGTTATATTGTTTGCATAGTACTTGGTTCCACCTATCAACGACTTAGCCTTTTTCTCTTAAGAAATAAATCAAAATAAATTTAAAATCCTGTTGGACCCACCCGTCAGCCTCTGTGATCTTTTCAGTGAAAATATTTCAAAAATTAATTTAAATACAGTGGACCCCACCTGTCAATGAGAGAGACATTCTCTCTTTTGTTTATTTTTGGATTTAATCCAAATTTAAACTTTGGAGAGCCCATTCTCACTTATTTTAACTCTAAATTTAATGAAATTTATTTGTAAATTTGTATAAATTCAAAATCTATCTAAGGGTAGTGGAATTGTTCAATTTGGAGTACATTTAAATTTTCTTTTGTATTTGTTTATTTTGTTTGTGTGTTTATTTGCTTTCTGATGTGATCGTCCGAATAAAGCACGAGGACACAGAAGAGTCGTAGTTCAAGACAACTCAAGAGTCTTAAGACCAACCCACTTGTGAGCCAAGTGAGTCAATGCTTTAATCATATTGAACCTATATTTCTATGCAAATTATGTTTGTTTAAATTATCAAATTACATGCATTATTTATTATGCAAATGTATGTTAACTTTAGGGTTGTAGATACATGCCTAATTGACATCGTATTATTATTATATCATCATTTGGACACTTGAATCACATGATCCTTCTCACCCTAGAATATTTAATAGTAACTTTACTAGCTATAAGTCGTACTTGAGCATCATGTTAGTCTTGCTTAAGTATTGGAGTATTAATTTGCTCTATCATCATCTTTTAATCATGAAACCTGTTTTGGGCAATCATTGGAGGAAAAAGACTAGTATATTTGTGATAAATTAATTTTATGCTTCTCAAAATTGTAAAACTTGCTATTTCCATATCTGGACGGATGGTACATAGCACGAGAAATTGTGGTTTATGGTTGCATCATCCAAATAACCTTGAGGACTAAATCTTGTGATGACCTTCTAATATAAAATAGTACAACCACAAGTCTATAATAGGTATGACCCGGCTAACTAATTTTCATTCACCACTACGTGTTACACTATTGGAGTGACCCACGAGCCGTGTCGCTGGTTTTTAGCTGTCATGGATACGGGTCTTGTCGCTGGTGTAAGCCACCATATGGTGTAAGAGGGGGGTCTGGATGTGGTGGATATAACCCCACTCAAAAGATATCTTAGTGGGTATAACTTACACTGGGTGATGCATTGTAAAGGCATTGTGGTTATCTTCTTGATTCACATGTTCAAGAAAATATGTGAAACATAGCAAGTTGATTATTTCTTTTAGCAAACAAGCTTCAAAAGGTTATCCTACAATTGGTCCACAAGAATCAATATGGCTTCCTGAGGAGTCGGACAATTCAAGACTATCTTACTTGGGCTTTTGAATACATACATCAATGCCAGCAAAGCAAGCGTGAGATTATTATTCTTAAGTTGGATTTCGTAAAAGCTTTTGATACCATTGAACATTCTACTATTTTAGCAGTTATGCGCAATAAAGGTTTTTCGGACAACTGGATTTCCTGGATTACTCATATCTTGGACACAAGTTACTCTTCTATCCTTCTGAATAGGGTGCCAGGTAAGATTTTTCAATGTAAACATGGGGCTTGTCAAGGGGATCCCTTGTCTTTGTTGCTATTTGTGATTGGGGCTGATCTCTTATAGTCGAATGTCGATGAAGCTGCAAATAGAGGAGTTCTTCGACATCCTATTCCTAATTTGGCTAACCTTGACTATCCAATCATTCAATATGCGGATGATACATTGCTAATCATGTCAGTGCATGGTCGTCAGTTGCATTGCTTGAAAGGTCTTTTAGCTACTTTCTCAGCTTCTACAGGATTTCGATCAATTTTCCTAAGTCGCAAATGATTCCCATCAACGTCAATGCAGATAAGATGGAGCACTTGGCTTGATTATTTGGTTGCCAGGTGGGAACTATGCCTTTCACCTACCTGGATTTACCCTTGGGAACCACCCATCCTTCTGTCAAGGACTTCTCATAATTAGTTGATCGTGTGGAATGAAGCCTATCAAGTACTACAACTTTCTTATCATGTGGTTGCCATTTAACAGTGGTTAATGTTGTTCTCTCTTTGCAACCGATCTATTATATTTGTTTGCTTAAGTTTCCACAAAAGGTCATTGCTCATTTAGATCGTGTGTGACGTCATTGTCTCTGGAGAGGGTCTCGAGATTTGTCTGTTCGTTGTCATTCCCTCACGGCTTGGCACAAAGTTTGTCACCCTAAACGGTGTGGAGGCTTGGGCATTTTAAACTTAAGATTGCATAATTAAGCACTACTCATCAAACACCTTCATAAATTCTATGGTCAGTTTGATATTCCTTGGGTTCACTTGATCCGATCCACATACTATGTCTCTTCAATACCTCATACTACTAGGGCTTGTGGTTCTTTCTGGTGGCATGATGCTATGAAGCTTATCACCCAATTCAAAGGTATTACTATGGGTTGTCTTGGTAATGGTCATGATATCCTATTTTGGAAGGATTGTTGTGAAGGTCACTTGCTCTGTCATCAATTTCCCATAATTTTTCCTTTGCTAAGGTGCCAGATGTTTCTGTTTGTGATTTCCTTGCTCATTCAGATCTGTTAGTTCAATTTCAATTACCTCTCTCTGTGGAGGCCTTTAATGAATATAAAGAGCTTCAGAATAGGTTAAGCATGATTCAGCAGAGTGATGGTCATGATTCTTGGACCTATCTTTGGGGTCATGGAGGTTATACTTCGAGGCGATACTACACACAGCAATATGGTTCTCTCCATAATTACCTAAGTTTTATGCTCATCTGCAAAAGAAATGCACCATGAAGCTTAAAGTCCTTGCTTTTCTCTTATTCATGGATAGACTTAATACTCACGATTTGTTAAAACCAAAAAAATTTCACATAGATGGCTTAACAACTTGTGTTATGTGTACTGGGGATGAGGAGGAGACATTGTTTCATCTATTATTTGGTTGCTCATTTAGTTCCCAGTGTTGGTAGTACCTTGGGATTTCCTAGAACCTGAATACAATATTGAGCGATGATCCTCCTCACCAAATGCACCTCCAACTTGCCGTGCTTCATGGATATTTTTACTATTGCTGCTTGGCACATTTGGAAACAACACAATGGGGTTATTTTTGAAGCTTCTGGTGGCAGCCTGGAGAATTGGAAGCGCTTCTTTAAGGGAGATGTTATTATGCACTTGTGTAGAATAAAGGCTGCTGATCATGAACCCCTTTGTAATTGGCTAGACAGTCCTTAAAGTTCAGCTTCTTTGTACATATTGTAACCTTTTAATTTTATTTTATATATTAGCACAGTAGAAGTCTCCCCTACTGTTTCCCCTTCAAAAAAGTTGATTATCTCTTGTAGATAAAGTACAGTCTCTGAAGAGTATAAACTATTTGAACAGCCATGCCCACAGTCAAGGGCAAGCATGGGAACTTACTCAAGTTAGCTTCTGTTTTAAAAACTTTGTGGGTGAGATGAAAACTCATCAGGTGCATGTAACCCTAAATTAGGCTTTCCCTGGGTGGATGTAACCAAGTGATGAATATGGGTGGATGTAACTCTAATAACAAAAACTAGCATATGGTACATGAAACCTACACCATTATAAATATTTCATACTTTTACTCCCTATAATAAAATATGGTTTGGTTAAAATGCCAAGTCATAGGAATTTCTAATTATTGTAGTTTGCAAATGCTGCCTTTAGCAAATAAAAGAACCCGAACCAACCTTGTTGAACCTTGCATGTATAAATATTGCATTCTGTGTGTTGCCTCATGGAGCACTATTGCTTGTGCCAATTATCACTCAAAAAACTCCTCAGAACTTGTGGACCAAGAACACTACGCGTACTACGCCGCCCCAGGAGCTAATAGTGAAGAAGACAAAGGATATTAGAATAGTCTCTAGTAGTCTAGGTCTTAATCCAGTCATGCTAACTAAATTGGTGTTTGCGTGCATCAATGTTATTCAAGTTTTTAGTTAATATCGGTCACACATAACTTGCCCCAATCGCTTGCCTGTGGCGAGACATGCCCTCCCCTTTTGTTTTCACTTCTGCTTTCGCATTTTGTAATGTACCTTTTGGCCTGATTGGCCCTATTGTAAACTTGACCCAATGTGGTCTATTTAAACTTTGATGTTGTAATATTAATATATGAGATGGTTTATGTCATGTATGAAATAATACAGTGATGTATTCTATGAGCACTATCTACTGATCTAGAAAATAGTGTAGTAGTTTTACAGTGGATTCTAAATTAGCTAAATTTGGGTCCGATAAAGCTGGTACCAGAGCACACGACTATAGAAACCTTAGTTAGACTAGTCGTGCCTAAGGACTCAAGTACTATTTTCAAAAAGGTAAGAAAAACTTTGATAAAAATATAGCATATTACTACCCTTTACTCATCACTCTTAGTTCTTGACTTACCTTTACTTTCCCTATATTTTTACTTTATTACTGACTCTTTCTTGTTCAAAATTGTGGATAGCTGGATCGTATAACCAGGGTCCACGGGACTTTTTCTCCCATGGCAAGGGTGGCGGTGAGTTTGCGGAGATCCTTTGTAAGCTTATGCAGTACCTAGGCTATCGTCACCAACCCCCTGTTGTCCCTAGCAACCCAGTGCCAACTTGACCTCTGGGACCCCCACCTGAGAATCATTGTGCACAAGAGCACGTGATGGCCCAATCCGCCGACCATTGTTGACCTTAGAGAGTCCAGCAGAGGACACAACCTCTTCTATTCTCGCTTCTGCTCCTGTTCACCTACCTGCAACTGCAACTGCTCCTGTTCTCATTCTCTGGGTGACTACACCAATTGTTGTGGGCATACCCTCAGAGGGGTAGGCTAGTTTAGTTAGGTTAGCTAGCAGTATTTGCTAGGGGCGGTCTTTTGGGTTACAAGCACTATTCCTTATTCCCTTTTGTACCAGTCAAGTAGACATTGTGGTTTGTATCTTGGTGTCATGACTTAGCATGGCCTATATGCTATGTACTAGTAGTCATGTAACACTTAACTGCTTATTATTAATGCTATGTAGCCGCCTTTGGCCTTGTATTGTATTTCATCGTTTCTCTTATTTGGTTGGTTCTTCTGTTGTGCTCTTTGAGGGCTAGTGAACCCACATATATAACTATTAGTTCTAAGTCAGGTTGTTCTCTCAAATAGCCCCCAAGAGAGCTGCTGCTCGAGGATGTGGTGTCACAACCTGCCAAGTTGCAACTGCCACAAGTCAAGGAAGAGGTGGTGGCCATGGACCAAATCTCCCTCCACCACCACTAGTTCACCCAACCATGGCTCAAGTAACGGCTCAATAGACCCAAATTCTTCAAGCCATGCTCACAAGTCAGCAAGCAGGAGCAACTATGTAACAGCCCAGCTGTTCATTTCAATTTATGAGTAAAAAACTATTAAATTAAATTAATATAGTTTAAAATAAAAATTTTGTGTTTGGGTTGCTAGAATATCAAATTTGATTTGCTCGGATTTTCTGCTTTTAAAACGCCTTGATTTTGACAAGTAATTTAAATAAAAACCTAAAAATATTATTAAATAAAGGCTACCTCTAATTTATATAAAAATAATATTTTAAATCAATTATTTGGGGTAGTTTGGCTATTATCTGGGTTTTCTGGTTTTCTTGGAGTTTAAAATCTAATGTTAAAAATAAAAAAGTATTTTTAGTATAAAAATATAATACCAAACTAAGTTGGAAATATTTTTCCTAAGTCCAAAATGGTTCCAGGAATTTCTGTGAATGTTTATGGAATTTTTTGAATTTATTTGGTATATTTCTGAGCCTTTTTGAATGTCCTCGACATTTTTGAAAATCAAATCAAAAAATCAAAATTTAATTCTCCCGCTCTCTCCCTAGCTGACACGAGGGTGGTCTAGATCAACTCACATCACCGATCACCTCATCTTTGCTGCTCCCGCCTCACTCTGCACGAGAATCGTGGCCGGCTCGGATTGCGCCACCTCACGCCAGCCCAAATCCCCTCCGCCCGCTCCCCCGCCTTGTCTTCTCTCTCTACGCCTGGGCCCGCCTATCAGGCCTTCTTCCTCCCCGCGCCTCCTTCCCCAACCGCACCACCGCCACGGCCATTGGCCCCCTCCTCCCTTTCGACCACCTCCCTCTCCCGCACCTCTTTCTTCGTGCGCCGCACTCCCCGTGCCCACCTCCCCAGTTCCCCTACTCCCACATGTTCGCCCTGCAATAGCCACCGCCACCATTTTCGCACAATGGGTACCTCGCCACTCGGATGCCTCCACCCTATAAATACCCCCTCCCACCGAGCCCCTTCCCACTCACCTCATTTCCGCCCCCAATTCTTCCCTCCACCGCTCGAGCTTGTTCGCGTCGCCATTCCTCTCCCTTCATGCCGATGACCACTCCAACGAGGAATTCCAGGTGCCTTGGTCATCCTCGGGCCCTGCCGACCTAGTCTTCGGCAATGCCGAGCCTTCGCCGACCTCGACCGCCCCTACGCCGAGCCCAAGCTCTGCTGGAAGGCCCACCTTGCCGGAACCACCGTCTACGCCGCCACCTCCCTCGTCGCCGGTCGCTCTCCAACCACCCTTGGTAAAATCCATGAACACCAACGCATTCCCCTCACTCTCCCCTCTCTTTTGCACTGCTTATCAGCCGCCACCGTACACTGCATCACCGGAGAATATCAGGCCTAGAGCACCGCTCGTCATTGGCGCTGCCACGGCGGCACCTAAGCACATGTGGCAGCCATATGGCGCCACATGGCGCCGCGTGCACGCCACCTTAGCACCCATCAGCCACGCGTGCGCCAGGCTCGACACGCCGGCACATGTGCCCACGTGGCAGCCAAGTGACATGCCACCTCAGCACACTAGTCCCCGTGGCAAGCCATATCAACACAGAGACCCTCCCAAGCCACGTGGCAGACACGTCAGCACCACCTGGCGGCCACGTCAGCAAATTCATCCTAGTCAGCTGCCGTGTAAGCGCCATGTCATACTCCCTGCCACCTCAGCAAGCGTTCGTTCTATGAACTCAGTCCACAGTAGACCGGGCCCATCTGTCAGCAACATACCTAGAAAATAAATCCCAAGGCTGATGTCAGCATGATGTCATAAACCTAATTTTCCTTTAGAAAAATAATTCCATTAATTCATGTTGACATCATAAATCAAATTTCCAATACAAAAATAATTCTAGAAAATCCAATTTATTCTTTTTCTCTATTTTCAAACCTCCAATGCCTGTTCTCCTTCATCCTAACTCCGTTGAGCCCATTCAAATTCCTAAATTCATCAAAAATTCCAATCTATTCATTTATACCCTAATTTTTAGTTTTTGTAGTTTATTTAAATTTATTTGGATTTTATCTTAGTTTGCTTGGGTATTTTCACGTGCAAACTGCGATGATTGGGAAGAATGCTTCGACGATGACTCGCACCAGACTACAGAGCAAGTCAAGTCACACACCTTGATCATATTTATCCGAGATTGCAAAATAAAACTATGTTATTTTAAATTATTTTACATGCATATTTTTATTCAACGTATTTCATTTCAGTTTTAAATTTAGTTATTGCCTACATGTTAATTCCTTCATTAACATTGAATTCCTCGATACCATGTTACCCTAGAATAAAACTCTAGTTAGTACACTAGTATGGCTTGAGAATTTTTGTAGTAAATGTTTAGACCTGCATAGATATAACCTTAGGCTTGGAATACACTTTTCACATAAAATGATGAGCTTTTCAAATGTATTCTTGACTTCGGTGAGTCAAGAAGGATTATAAAATATTTCAAAATAAAATATAAAATCTGGTTTAGACTTAGGCTAATGGTTAGGTGGGGGTGCAGGCATACACTGTTGTTCAGTGACATAGTGTTGATTGTTGGGCACAAGGGATATATGGTTGAGCCTAAGTCAAGTTAAGGACAGGTCTATGAGCTACTGTTGCAAAGCCCTATTGTACTACCACAAGGCTGGTATGGAACAGTCCTAACTAACTAAATTGTGGGTCCTGACTTGAGTCTCATCGTATGTTAAAAGTGACCATGGCGTAGGCCATGAGAAGTCTCACTCGGCTCAAGAGGGGGTCCCGGTCTGGTGGATTCCTTACTAGGGTGAAACCTTAGATTTGGTTTGGCCAGATTAAAGGATTTGCATTGTAAAGGCCTTGTCATGATCTCTCTGCCGCATACCTAAGGAAGTGTGCTAATCACGTGGCAATATGAGTTGATCATGTCTTGTGAGAAAAGCAGTAAAACCTCTGCAGAGTGTATAATATATCCTGGATAGCCGTGTCCACGCTCATGGGCATGCTGAGTAAAGCTTTTCATGAATTAGACTTTGTTATCTAAAATGGTTTATGAAAAGTTTATGGATGGATGGAATCCATGAGAGATTGGAAGCGTATGGATGGATGGAATCCATATGAGATCTTTTAGAAAAGATGGTCCGGGTGGGATGCCCGTGGTTAGGATAGTGTGGGGGATAGACCTACACTAACAGTATTAATTTCCTTTACAATATTGTTCTTATTATTGTATTAAATTCAGCAATTCCAATCTATTTACTATATATCTTTAAATGATGTTTTACGCACAAATAACCATATATGCCTTCCTTTGTTGCCTTTATCATTATGTTGTATTCTTCCATATGACTTGCGGAGTACAAGTTTGTACTCATCTTACTATCGCCACACAGAGGAAGATGACTTCAACTACAATGGAGACCTAGATGAATAGGCCGTGTTTTACTGTTGTTTGCCTATGGGCAGACTTGTTGGGCTTCTTCTGCTTCGGTGTTTATCTTCCACTGCTTATATTTAAATTTTGGCCTATTGGCCATGGATGTAAACTTTGGCAATTATGCTCAGCTGACCCTTCAGTTGAAAGGCCAAAAAGCGTGCCTTCTACTAAGAGGTCATCTCTAGAGCTCCAAACTACCTCTCCATATAGCGAAGCCGATCTGCTACTTGGACCGGTGTGCTCATCCTATAAAAAAATGTCCAAACGGAGGGATATCTACTCACGAAGGCTCATCCTAGCCTCCGGTGGAGCTAGTGCAGTACCAGGGTCAGCAATAGAAGCGCCTGTAGCCAGAGGAGCTGCCTTCACCTAGTGACAAAGAGATTGGACCTAACTCTAAAGAACCCACAACAGGGTGGCTATCACCGCTTGAACACCAATGGTTGGCTGAGCAGCTGAGGCAACCTCCTCACCTGCCTCTCCAACAACCTCCTCAACCGACATACAATATCAATCATACCATACTCTGTTAATCAACATCTTAACTTCCATTAACAATTAAACAAACTAACGAAAGTGTAAATGCAATAAATGACCCAATCCTATCCTAATTTGCACTAGTGTGTCAAATATCAGTTTTTAATTTAACTATCCTAAGTCAAATTTTAGCATCAAGTTTTTCCTAAGTCATGTTGCTATTATGGTTATTAGTTCCATTATATTACCAATCCTATATCAAATTTTAGTTGATTAAACAAGTTATTTATTTATTTATTCACCAAAAACCTAATGCCGACTCTGATACCAATCGTAACACTCCGGCTTATCGAAAGCCTAAGACGTCACCCACAACGAAATACACTACCAATTTAAACCAATAATCAAGCATCAACATCATAGCCTACAAGAAATATTCAACATGATAATAAGCATAAATTTCAGCACCATGGTAAGCAATAAACTGAACTTATGATGAACCAGATAATCACTAAGATGATCCAATTGATAAACCAAACCATAAAACTACTAAATAGGCAAATAGCAACATTATGAGCTATAAGGAACTAAGAAAACTAGTAAGCATCTGATTATTATATAGATAAACTAAGTTGTTCATGACCAGAAATGATAATTTGCTAGGTGAAGTGAAGAACTATAAAGTGCTATTGTTCCATGTCCTACTTCCACCCAATGTATAACGTCTTCAACATTCACCTAAAAACAATATATAAACAAATGTGGGTTCACGACTCAGCAAGTACAAAAGCATCAATTGACATAATCATCAACGTAACCATAAATATATGAGCACTTTAAGAACAAGTATCATCAGACGAATCATCATAGCAAGTAATTGTTTAAACAAACAACAAGCTTAAACACTTTAATACCATTCTACCATGCACTTGCCTTTCTAGTTACGATGGCCAGGATGATTTGAAGATGTCAACACACCCAACATAACTCATCCTATAGTAAATATTCAATCTCAATACTCGCTACAGCCATAGAAGACAATAAATAATCGATAATACTCCTACACGTTTCCCAAACCCACAACTTGCCCCATTTGCCGGACAATCCCCCTTGCTGTCCTGATACTAAAAATACCATAACTTTCAATTCCTACAATAAAATGTAGCAAACCATACCTGTTCCAAAATATATAGAAAATTCCCTATGTTTTCTTAGTTGGCTAAATGTTCAGATTAAATAATCTAGACCCCCATTTTTAATCCAGAAGATATGTCTGTCATCTTCCAGACAACAGACTTATTAAATTAATATCGATTAATCTACACATGCAAACCTTCTAAGCTATGACATTTTTAGAATCTACAGGAAATTTTCTACCACCTTATAGTTATTCCTAAAATTTAATTTTGTCATTAGGTTAGTCATATTAATATTTTCTCATGACTGCATCTAGCAGCAACCCGGTACTAGACAACAGCATCCTAAAATTCATAAATTCTATTATACTTATCTAAAAATTGTGTTCTTAAGCTTTCTGAAAACCTTAAGAAATTACCTACAATATTCATGTTGACTACATTCCCAAATTAGTTCATTTGCTATTTTTAATCTACTAATTACTGAACAGTGCCAAAACACCGCAAATTTACTGGATAGCAGAATTATAGAATTCATATCCATAATCTATTCATCCGATTGATATGAATAAAAATTCTATAAAAAGATATCGAAATCCTCTATAACCTTTTAGTAGATAAAATTCTCATATTATGCGCATATACTACCCATAAAATTAGTACAATAGTATTGTAGATTAAGCTGATCTACTACTCAATTTCCTCCAATGAGCACTTATTATCTCCCTCTCTAAACTCAATCTTTAAATTTTAATTAAACTAAATAAATAGAGAGGAAACTAGGTTGTTACGCATAAGACGAGAACCCAAACTTTTGCTTCCTCCTAACCTGCCTGGCTGTTCTTGGCTTGACTTCCCACGGTTGCCCCTTGGGCTGGCAGCCTGGCACCCTCCTAATCACTCCACATGACAACTGGCTGAGACAAACAGCACTCGCGCGCGCGTAAGCTCGGGAGTACAGGAGCTGTTTGGTTGTCTGCCTCCGTAGCACTCTTTGCATCCGTTGGGTCAGACTGAGGAGCGAAGCTCTCTCTGCTCATTTCTTTCGGGCCTGATTTGGGGTAAAAATTTGCACGCGATGGACTTAGCTTCAAGAGCCAATCAGACAATTAAACACACGCTCTTTACATAAGCTGATATAAATCAAGTACATACAGATAACCAAACAGCTACATAGTTGCTCGCCCACGGTCGCCACACGGCAAGCCGGCCGGTGAATCGCGTGCGCACAAATTCTTAGCGCGAGGCCCGGTGTGTGAAGGATAATGTCGGTCTTCGCTCCGTCCGCACGGGCAGTCCGGTCAGCCGGCCACACGGCGGCACCCCGCTGGTAGCGCACGAGAGCGGGAAAAGCCAGGCGCGATGGCGCAGCTGTGCGTCGCTGGCGCGGGACAGGTGGCCTGGAGTCCCAGGGCAGGCGACCGGCCCTGCCTACGTGTGGCGAGCGAATGGCTGGCGGCAGCGGTGTCCACGCACGGGGCAGACGACGCTCGGGAAAAGAGAAAGAAAAACAGCTAAGGTTTGAACTTCTGGCTTTGGTTTCTTTTTGATTTTCGATTTTTTTTTCTTATCCCCCACTAACCCTTTTAATTTGGCACAAGTTTTTATTTGTTTTTAACTCTCCTCACGACTTATTTCAGAAAACCAATTGCTCCCTACAATTCAAACATCCCTTTTCCAGTATTTCTTTTCCATAAATGACACATAAGTCCTTGTGGTGCTGATGACTTAACGTGAGGATGATAGGGACGATAGTTCCCTAAGAGCTAAGAGGGAAGAGACGGTGCGGCTCAACGTCGGTGGCCTATCCAATAAGTTTCGACGACGAGAACAGGCCCAGGAAACACACCACGAGCACGGTGTCACCGAAGCCTCGCTGTGATAACTAGCTGTCGCCTACACAATCAAGCCTGCCCCTACAACATAAACTATGTGCTACGTCAGCTCAGCGTTTTCTATTAGCAAATATCCCAGTGGATCTTCAGTGCAAATAGACGCAAGTTCAGGGAATGAGAAAGTAAAACGCAAATTCAGAGAGTAAAATGACACAACTCCAAGTTCAGAGAGATACAATGTAATTTTCTCTTTTAATTACATTGGTGCTTGAGAGCAGGCAAGGGGACATATTTTAGAAGGATGAGATAACCCTTACATATCATTCTTCTACAATTATAGTAGATCATCCTCCTTTGTCCAAAACTTCGGTTTGATCATCTCTTCAGTTTATTGGGTATGATGAGCACTTGATCAACTTCCTGCCTTTCACTGATGTTTGGTATTTGGAGGCACGCCGTATTTGGATGCCAAACCAAAAAATTTCTAATTGTTGGGTGTTACAGAGGCTTGAAAGATTTAATACTAATGGAATTTCCGATTTTGCTTGTTCTGGTTGTTCATAGCTGTGTGTCTAATTTGCTGAGACATTAGCTCGAAAGAATGTTCTTTCTTTTTTATTAAAGCATCTTTAGCTACAGGCTTTACAGTTTTTGCACTCAATCTCGAGGCCTGGTACATCTAGAGAAAGCAGGATTGTTCCATGCTTGGTAGCAAGTAGCAACCTCAGGTTTGGGGAATGATTTTTGCCGTAAGATAATGTTGGAAATGTGGGCAATATTTTAATTCCAAGTTTTATTAGGAGACAGAAATAATAAACTAATGATGCAAAACTCACAACCAACAGCAAGCTACTCATCATACTTCACAAATTAAGAAGAAAAACAATATAGTAACAAAGTCGAACGTTCGCACGAACGACTTACTTGTTAGCCTGATGAAGAACAGAAGCGCGCGCGAGCTTGCAGATCGCGAAACGAAGGTGTCGCGGTGCGATGAGCGGTCGCGCGAATCGCTGCCGAAACCTTATTGCCGCCCCCGTGCAGGTCTTCACGGCAGCAACGGTTCGGAGAGCACACAAAAGTTTTTGGAGGAAGAGAATGGAGGCAGTCAGGTTCACACACCATACACTGGACGTCTCCAGGTATACAAATAGACAGACTAGTAACTGAAATGATTAAAACAGCCGTTTACCCACCGTAATCGACACATTCAACGATCGATTCGTGCGTCATCAAACCCAATAAAGTCTCATTCAAATGTTTGAATCTCATTCAAACAGAGAGATAGTGGTGCAGGATTCAGCAAAAATAGAGATAGACTTGGTCTGCCAAGTGACGCGCCACGACACGGCACGGTCGCGCGTCGCAAGTCACAAGTCACAAGTCACGCAAAAATACGCGAAAATACGCGGATACGCGCGCGCGCGCGTGCGCGTGTGTGTGACTAGACAGATCCATCCTCATATCATCTCTTTCCATATTCAAGGAGTGGGGAGGATTCCACCTTATAAATTGGTCTTCCTCCCCCTACCTTAGCAATATGGTACTAACCATGCATGCTTTGGGATTTGTGAAAATGGGCCTCGCTCATTGGGCCATTTTCTAACAATCCCCACCAATTCAAAGCAGAATTAGAAGTCAAAGATATTGTCTTTGAAATCTGTTAATATACCGTCTTTTAGTGTAAGTCCCGTGCAGGTTGAACTTGCACCTAGAATGACAAGATTCATCTTCTCACGGTGATGAATGGACTATGCCTTGAATTCACAGCTTTTTGTGATCGATTTCACTTGAAATCTCAACTAGTACTAGGTGCCAATGAACCACGCCTAAGCGGAGCGTTATATGGTCATGCTCCTTATCCGCTCATGAGCTTTCTAGAGAATGCCCGTTCTCGTGAATGCGACCACAGCATTAGGCTCAAGTAGGTGTATTCTTTCTAGGTATCCTGCAGCTAATACCTTTTCCTTATTTGGACAACAGAATACATTAATGCTTTATGCCAACCTTCCATACAGTTGAAAGTACATTTTTATTAGGACATGGGTATAGTAAATATGTACTCTCTTGTTACAACATCAATTTGTTTTTCCCATTGCCTAAGTCACGGGATCTCCGATCAAGAAGGTATGGGTTACCATTGTGATGTAACTTAAATGGGCCTCATTCCCATGTCCATAGATGCAACGGAAATTGCTTTCCGTGCTAACCCCTTTGTAAAAGGGTCTGCCAGATTTTTCTCAGTGTGAATATAGTTCACGGCAATCACTCGGAGTTTCTTAGTTTTACGATGATTTAAGTCTCGCTTCACATGTCTAGAGGACTTCATATTATCCTTTGTACTTGTGACTTTGGCCAACACTGTTTGATTGTCACAAGACATTAGGATTGCAGGTATTGGTTTCTCAACCAATGGCAAGTCCAATAGAAGCTCTCTCGACCATTCACCTCAAGCGTGGTCAGTATCAAGTGCTACAAGTTCGCTTCCATGGTTGACCTCGTCAATATGGTCTGCTTGCAAGACCTCCATGAAATCGCAGCACCGGCTAAAGTGAATACATAACCACTTGTAGCTTTGATCTCATCCGCATCGAGATCCAATTGAGTCACCGTATCCTTCTAAAATAGAAGGATGTCCAAGATAATGTATTCCAAAAGATGTTGTGCCTCTCAAGTAGCGCAACACTCTTTCAAGTGCCTCCCAGTGATCATCTCCTGGGTTAGAAGTAAACCGACTTAATTTGCTCACAGCAAATGAAATGTCAGTCTTGTGGCACCACTAAATACATTAGTGACCCAATAATTTGTGAATATCTTAATTGATCTTTTCCTAACCCCGGTTCTTTGAAGCTTAATGCTCGCATCATAGGGTGTTGGTGAAACTTTCTGATTTCAAAACCAAACCGGCTTAATATTTTCTCAAGCATAATGGGATTGATTCAAAGTAATCCCATCCTTACTTTTGATCAATTTAATATTCAGAATAACATCTACCTCTCCCAAGTCTTTCATATCAAAACACCGAGATAAGAAAGATTTGACCTCGTCAATTAAAGCGATATTTGTTCCAAATATAAGTATGTCATCTACATACGACATGAGATAACTCCTTGACCCCACCATAACGATAATACACACATTTATCAGCTTCATTCACAACAAAGCCAGCGGATGTTAAAGTTTTGTCAAACTTTTAGTGCCATTGTTTTGGTGCTTGTTTTAGACCATACAAAGATTTCAATAATCTGCATACTTTATTTTCTGTCAGAAATCACAAAACCATCCGGTTGATCCATATAGATTTCTTCCTCCAACTCTCCATTAAGGAAAGCTGTCTTCACGTCCATTTGATGAACATGTAGACCATAGGAAGATGCTAACGCAAGGAGCACTCGATGGTAGTTAATCAAGCGACGGAGAATAGGTATCAAAGAAATCTTCTCCTCTTTCAGGTGTAACCCTTGGCCACAAGTCTTGCCTTGTACTTCTCAATTGTTCCATCGGGCCTTAGTTTCTTTTTAAAGATCCACTTACATCCTCTGAGTTTACACCGATAGGACGATCCGTGATCTCCCAAGTCCCATTAGCCATGATAGAATCCATCTCGCTCTGGATCGCCTCTTTCCAATACTTAGTATCATGAGATGCATAAGCCTCTAAAAGAGTCTTTGGCACATCATCCACGAGGTATACAATAAAGTCGTCACCAAAGGTTTTCTCAACCTTTTGTCTCTTGCTCTGCGAGGAGCTTGCGACTAGATTGTTATCCTCCTCGTGGATATCACATATTGGTTCGAAAATGGTGGGAAGTTCGAAGTTTGATTATTCTCATTTTCAATATTATCGTTTGAACATTCTCTGTTCGTGAAGTCTTTTCTTTGTTCTCATAGGAAAGATATTCTCAAAGAATGAAGCATCTCTAGACTCCATTATTGTATTAGCAATAATCTCGGGAGTTTCGATTTAACTACTAAAAATCTATAGGCCGTCTTGTTTTGTGCATATCCTAGAAAAATACAATCATTGTTTTTGGTCCAAGTTTTCTCTTTTCTGCAATGGTATATTGACTTTTGCCAAACATCCCCAAGTTCGCAGAAAATTAATATTAGGTTTTCTCCCTTCCATCCCTCATACGGAGTAATCTCACTCTTTTTATTGATTACTCTGTTTAGGACGAAAGTTCTTTATTAAAATAGCTTCCCCCACCATGCCTTAGGCATACCAAGCACTCTCTAACATGGCATTAACCAAATCTGCCGGTGTCCGGTTTTCCTCTCACTACCCGTTTGATTGGGGTGAATATGGTGGTGTAAATTCATGGACTATTCCATGCTCGAGCAGTGGGAGAATTCATGAGAGACATACTCTCCTCCACGATCGGACCTTAATCTTTTATTTTCTTTTCTAGTTGGTTCTCAACCTCGGCCTTATAAGTTTTAAAGTAGTTTAAAGCTTCATCTTTAGTTTTCAGCAAATACACATAGCGATGGCGTGTTGCATCATCAATAAAAGTTAGAAAATATCTTTTGCCTCCTTTTGTCAATAATCCATTCATTTCACACAAATCTGAATGAATAAGATCTAAAGGTGCCAAGTCCTTTTCATCCTCTAATCCCTTAAAAGGTTTTCGAGGTTGCTTTGCTTGCACACATGGTAGCACTTTGATCCTTTGACAATTTCACATTTTGGAATTAAATCTAATCTGGACATTCTAGCAATACTATCAAAACCAATATGACAGAACGAGAATGCCAAATATTTGCCTCACATTTATTTGAACCAGTTGCAATATTCAAATTATAACAAGACTCTAAGATACTTAGGCGGAACAAGCCTCCGCTCTCATAGCCTTTACCAACAAATTTTCCGAACTTAGACATTACAATTTTATTTGACTCAAAACTAGCTTATAACCATCCTCATAGGAGAGAACCACTAGCGAGGTTCTTCTTTATTGTAGGCGCATCTTTCACGTTCTTCAAGTGGACAATCTTCCCCAAGTAAGCTTCAGATCCACCGTGCCAACACCAAGAACAAAAGCATGCGACCCGTTTCCCATTAGGACGGAGGAAGCCCCTGCTGCCTGATAAGAGGAAAACAAGGAAATATCAGAACATACGTGAACATTAGCTCCAGTATCAACCCACCAATCGGTGGATTGACAAGCTGAAAAGACAACGGTGAATTACCATACCCTCCTCGAAGTCGAGGCCTCGCCTATGGTCACATTAACAACCTTCTTCTTAGGTCATTTCACCATCTCGATTTTGCGGAAACAGCATCCTTCGCCATATGACCGTCTTTACCGCACACAAAGCGGTGATGTCCTTCAAATCCTTTTTCTCGTTTTCTTCTTAAAACTAGTTGTCTTGTTCGGTTTGTTGGATTTGTACTTCTTAGCAACATCTTTCTCTGTATGACATTTGCATTGTTCGGCGGATGTGCTAGGTGCATCTTTTGCTCTTGCTTTTTCTTCCACATCGAGGGTGCAATGAGATCCTCAACAAAATCTCTTCCTCTTATGTTTCAAGCTAGTAGCAAAATCCCGCCAAGAGGCGGGAGTTTAGCAACAATGCCCGCACCACAAACTTTGGAGGCAATGCACGGCACAAGTGCGCAATCTCACCGACTAGTAGTGGAGGTCATGAGCTTGTCCAACTATGGACTTAGCCTCATCCATGCTAAAGTCGAAAAATTGCTCACATATGTAGAGCCACGACCGCCTCTGCCTCTGCATATTTTTGCTCTAGTGCATCCCACAACTCGTGGCGGACTTGTAGTCCATGTACACATCATAGAGCTGATCTGCGAGCAGTCGAATGCGACCAAGAGCGATTATTCGCACCTCAAACCGCATGTCTTGCTCAATCATAAATGGATCTGTGGGTGGATAACCCACCACACCCAAAGACATGAGCCAAAACTTGACTCTAGTCCGCCATCTACGGAAATTCGACGAAAACCTCTCGGGTTTCATCGCATCGAAGCATTAGCCATTTCGTATTGCAACAAAATTCACAATAAGGTTTCGGAATGTTGGAAATGTGGGCAATATTTTAATTCCAAGTTTTATTAGGAGACGAAATAATAAATTAATGATGCAAAACTCACAACCAACGACAAGCTACTCATCATACTTCACAAATTAAGAAGAAAAACAATATAGTAACAAAGTCGAACGTTCGCACGAGCGACTTACTTGTTAGCCCGATGAAGAACAGAAGCGCGCGAGCTTGACGCAGCGCGAACGAAGGTGTCGCGGTGCAGTGGTGAGCGGTCGCGCAGATGCGCTGCCCAGAAACCTTATTGCCGCCCCCGTGCAGGTCTTCACGGCAGCAACGGTTCGGAGAGCACACAAAAGTTTTTGGAGGAAGAGAATGGAGGCAGTCAGGTTCACACACCATACACTGGACGTCTCCAGGTATACAAATAGACAGACTAGTAACTGAAATGATTAAAACAGCCATTTACCCACTGGTAACTGACACATTCAACCAGTCAGTTACTGTCTGTCATCAAACCCAATAAAGCCTCATTCAAATGTTTGAATCTCATTCAAACAGAGAGATAGTGGTGCAGGATTCAGCAAAAATAGAGATAGACTTGGTCTGCCAAGTGACGCGCCACGACACAAGTCACAAGTCACGCGATTTTCACGCGAAAATACGCGGATACGCGCGCGCGTGCGTGCGCGTGTGTGTGACTAGACAGATCCATCCTCATATCATCTCTTTCCATATTCAAGGAGTGTGGAGAATTCCACCTTATAAATTGGTCTTCCTCCCCCTACCTTAGCAATATAGTACTAACCATGCATGCTTTGGGATTTCTGAAAATAGGCCTCGCTCATTGGGCCATTTTCTAACAGATAATTGAGCCCACTGGCTGTTCTACCAAGTTCATGTTTCCTGAAATTGCATTATGTAGATTGCCCTGATAGAAAAAACAAGTAGGATGGTATTTCCCAAAATTGCTACGTACTTCTACAGATCCGCTGCTGATCCAGCACCAAGAAGAGGGAACACAACAGCGATGAAGAAGCTCTTACATACAATGACGTGTTAAGTAGTGATGCAACGGAATGTACATACGGTGGAGCTGGGATGCAAATTAAATCTAATGTAGTATTAGACTGAACCACAATGAATGGGTGTACACACTTTTTGTTTTGTTCATAGTTACATGGTAGGTTGATGGGAGATACTACTTGCAGATATATGTTATTTGTAAAACAAATGTTCGTTATCTTTAATTTAATTTCAACCTGCCATTTCTATTGAAAGACTCATTACATTTCTGTATAAATGTCATTAGCTGATCACGCACGCACATATCCTAAGTGTGGCGTGGCGCCGCGCTCCCTCGTCTAGTTAGCTACTATTAGTGATAATTACTGGTAATTAGCGATGACTTAAGTTGTGTTTAACTATAATTAGTGATGATTAATGCTAATTAGTCGATTTGTTGATAATTGTAAACATAAAAATTAATATCTACGTAAAAATATTAACTTACACATAACTATGATGCATATAATTTAAGCAATTAAACACTGTTTTCAACCATCCTAGATCAAAGGCCACAACCAACGTCCAAACACAGCAACATACAGCCAAGCAAACAGCGTACTTGTATCATTTCATCTAGGATGATCCCATCCTATTTGTAATATCCCATCCTATAAAATTTTGTACAAGCAATCGAACAACTCCTTATATTTTGAGCTAGACAACTTGTTAATTTAAGCTAGACACAAATCGATTTTCAAATTAAACCAGCTGCATGGTCAAAGGAAAACGCGATGTTTGCAACAAGTTTGCATGCCCTACTCGTCTAGCAGGCTAGTGTTCCAGATTTCCAGAAGGCGACTCCTCAGCAGAAAACGCACTGACAAATAGAGTGCTGCAAAAAAAGAAAAACAAAAACAAAACCGCCGCCGGCCATGGCCGCCGCCCTCTTCACGTGCCGGCACATGGACCGAGACGCGTGCAGGCGCAGGCCCAGGCAACACCGCTGCTGCCTGCAATGCCCGGCCACGTGAAATGGACGGGCCTGGCTCCAGAGCCCAGGGGCCGAATGAGATGAGACCACGTTACGTCCGTACGGTGGGCATGTCCGCGTGTCTGGGGAAGGCGACGTGGGGCGATCGCTCTCCGATCGCGAGAAGCCTGCAACTTCGGCGCCGAAACGCGCCGGGACAGGCGCGCGCGGTCGGGCGACCTCGGCACGTGGATGGCCATCTCCCCATCGCCTGCCTTGTCGGGGATTAGCTCCGCAGGGGGTACGGCGCGTAAGAGCTCCCGTTGAAACTGTTAGGAAAGCTGAGTTTGGATCTGTAAACCTGATTTATGGTAGACACCTCACCGCTCGCCCTCACCTCGGACATGTGCTGCCGCCACTTGCGCCCGGCCGTCGCCTGGCCGGTCGGCCGTACGAACTCGCACCTCGACATTGCCGCCCGGCCGCGCGCGCCGGCGTTCGGCCTTGCCACGCGCGCGAGGACGGCCTCGGCCGCCGGGCGGCCGTGTCGCCTCGTCTCCGTCGCGCGCCACGCCATCTGAAGCCACTCGGCCGCGCGCGGCCGGCGTCTCTCGCGCGCGCCGCGCCGGCGACCTCTGCGCGCCGGCGACCTTCCTCCGCGCGCGCGCGCCGTAGCCGGCGGCTCTTCCCGCGCCGCCACCACGTGGAACAGTGCCTCGCTTTGAACCGGACGGTTGGGCCGCAAATGGGTCGAGTGGCCGAATGGGCTTTGGGCAAAGCCAGCACAGGCCACATGGCCAATGCACGATGGGCCGAAACCAAGCCAAAAGAAAAAGGGGAAAGGGGAGGCCTGGCCGGGAGATGGGGTAGCAAATTTTGCAAAAAGGCCCTCCTATTTTTTGTAAATCACCGATCGGTCCTTAAAACATTAATATGAGTCCCGAATTTTGCAGAGAGGCCTCGGTAATTCTGAAAATTATGAATAAGCCCTCAAATTTACAAGCGGGTCTAGAATTTTGCAGAAAACCCCTCAGAAAGTAAAAAAATTGCGCGAATTTTTCTTTGAACTGAAAATTTGCGTAAAAATCTTTGGAATTGTAGAATTCACTGAAAATTCATATTCTAGCATAAAAGGGCCTCGGGAATCCGAATTTTGAATTATTTTTAGCATTTGATGCTTATTTATTTCTGCCATTATTATTATCTGTATTTTTTGTATTTATTTACTATTTTCGGTTAATTGTAACTGTTTGAATTTCTTTTAATTACTGAAATTAGCAGTAAAAATTATAGAAAATGCATAGAAAATTATGAAACATTACGAGAACATATTGTACCATTTATTTACCTGCAATAAATTATTCCATGCATGTTTACTAGCAGTAAACTTATTTATTCCGTTCATACACATGTAGATGACTGGCATCACGAACCGGGAGTTCAAGGAGCTGGCCCAGCATGGCCAAAACTACCTGACGTGGGCATCCGATGTCGAGATAGTTCTTAGAGCCAAAAAGCTCCGCACGGCTATCAGGATTGGTGGACTGCATGATGCCCAACCCACGCCTGAGGAGAATGATCAGGCACTTCATTTTCTCAGGCATTACATCTGCCTCACTCTCAAGAATGAGTACATGGCAGAGAAGAGCACGCTAACACTCTGGACCGCACTCAAGAAGTGGTTTGAGAGGCTAAAGTACATCATTCTTCCTCAAGCAGAGCAGGGGTGGATCAGACTGAGGTTTGCCAACTTTAAGACGGTCGGAAAGTACAATTCTGCCTTGCACAGGATTTGTACTAATCTTCAACTCTGTGGCAAGCAGATCACAGATAAGCAGAAGATTGAGAAGACTCTGTCCACCTTTCACCCCATGCTGTTCAATCCGCCCGCAACTATCATCAAGACGGCTACAAGGAGTACACCGAATTAATTGATGTGATGTAGGTTGCAGAGACTCAAGACGAACTTCTCTGTAAGAATTACGTCACCCAGCCACCGGGGAGCTCTGCTGGCTGCGAGGCCAACGCTGGGAGCTACAAGGTGCGAAAGCCCTTGATGAAAAGAAGGTGGAAGAAGGGTAAGGCCGTTGCCCAGAAAGGCAAATCAGATGCTCCAAGTGTGTAGGATCGAAAATGGCAACAGAGGGGGGTGAATGGTGCCTTTTAAAATTCACCCCCAAAGTATTCACACAATATCACTTCTCCGATAGCTATAAAAGCTATGAAGAAAGCATGTTCATGCTTACTGGCATCCAGAGAAGAATCGGCAAACAAATCGACAAAGTGAAGCTAGCAACAGAGAACAACTCAGTGGAAACAGGCCTGGCCGGTCAGACCGCCGAGTCAAGACGGTTCGACCGCCACGCATTCGATCGATCGCAGTCGTGAGCGATCGACCGGCCCCAAAGCAGAGCAGAAATCAGCGAAGGAAGCTATGAAAAACCACAGCACAGAAATTACTGAAGGCTTCAAAAAACAGGGAAATTCTCAGAGGATAGCTGCTCTTTTTGGGTCAACTCAGCTGGACTTTGACCTAAATAAGGGAAAGACCCTAGAACCATGAAAGCACAGCCAGAAGAGCATCATACTGAGAAAATGAGCAGAAATCTGAAAAATCAAACTGAGAGTGAGATGATTTCCAAATTGCTTGTAGTTCTTGAATCTTTTGCACATGAGGCTTTGAATCTCAGCAGGAAATGACCTCACAATAGGAAATCACAAATTTTCAACAAACATTTCTCTGAGAAAACCAAGGAGATAAGGATCCCCTAACTTATAACCCTAGCTGAGAGAAAACAGAGGAAATATGCCTCAAAGAAATACACATTGATTCCAAGATATGCTCTCAGGG
Source organism: Dendrocalamus sinicus (assembly GCA_036346575.1). Lineage (NCBI taxonomy): Eukaryota > Viridiplantae > Streptophyta > Magnoliopsida > Poales > Poaceae > Dendrocalamus > Dendrocalamus sinicus. The sequence continues at coordinate 12,290,255 of CM070658.1, read as the reverse complement.
ATGAACTGGCCAAATGGCCTGGAGGCTAATTGCCACCATTGAGCAGAATAAGAACACAAACAAACTCGACAAGAATTCAACTTCTAAACCAGAAAGCAGATAGTAGCTAAGCTAGAGCAAGAGCAAAACACAGAAAAGAATGCAGGAAACCAAATCATCTCAGGCACAACATTTCTCATATTGATTAGGAGAGATGAATGATTACATGAGGTGTTCTACAGCCAACACACTACAGCCCCATACGTAATTGAAAAGAAATGTCTGCACTCTCTCTACATGCTTCTCTCCTGAGCACACGAGAGCAACTAGAACACACACTGAGCTCACTCACGCAGGAGAACACTGCTTGCTTGCCCACAGCACACTGCCTTCCCTCTCGATTTAAAGAGTGACCTCACACCCCATATGGAAAATCAAGAAAGGTCAACCAACATCCACTCCAAAGCTTCTATCCTGGCAAGGAAACAAGTCAAAGGGGCTTCCCTGCCCAACACCTCTCCTTACCAGACTAGAACCAAAGGCAAAGCCCTACAACCAAAATTTGGAGGGAAACACGCACTCCACTCCAAACTCTACTCCTGGGTCTTCAACCCATCAACCTCAACCGAACCCGCTTCCATTCTGCAGCCTCGTGTATTTTACCAAAATGCCCCTGCCGCAACTTCCTGGAAGCTTCCTGCTCGCACAACTGCAACCGGTACCCTGACCGTCTGGACCTCGACTCCTCCCTGAGTTTAGTCCCGGTCTGCTCCGCTGCACACGACCGCACCCGGCATCCTGACCGTCTGGACCTCAGCTCCTCCTTGAGCCTAGTCCTGGTCCACCTCACCGCTGCCCGTCGTGTCCACCCCCGGCAGCTCCAGCTCCGGTTCCTCGTCTCCCGGCTCGCAACCACTTCAACAGCCTCGATCATCTTCAGTGTCTCCGACCGTCTGGACCTCAACACCTCCTGTGCCTAGTCCCGGCCCTGCCACGCCTCACCATGACCTAGCTCCGAAGTCCTGCAGCCACACACACAAGCAAACCGTCACATAGTACCGCTTGAAACAGCATAAACAATAATAGCATTAGTGAAAGGTACTCAACCTTGGAATACCCAAAACAAACTCAAACTCTCTAACTCAAGCATCAATTACTCATCACAAACATAGCGATACCTCCACATGGTCTCTCAAAGTGACAAAAAGGCTAAGAAGAGTGGCAAGACCTATGGCCAGCAGAACCAAGGTTGCAACAAGTGTGGCAAGTGGGGCATTGGTCGCAGATATGCAAAGAACCGCATCATATCATTGATGCCCACCAAGTTCAGAAGAAGAAGGATGGCAAAGGGCAGCCTGAAGCCCACCTTGCAACGGTTAAGGGGGAGCATCCTGAGCAGCTTCCTGAGTTGATGGAGGTTGAGCCCATCCCAGAAGCAGCACCCCCTTACGACCTAGAGGCAGCCACCGCTATGATCTCTCTCGAAGAGAAGATCACTCCTGAGAAGATAGCCAAAGAAGTCTCTGATTTTCTAGTTGATTTAGTCTGATGCACAGAATGCATTAGACTTTAATTGTCATTTATTTTATGTTAAAAGAACAAGTTAGAACTTGCATGGATGGTACTTTAGTTTTGCTTTCTCGTGATGGTGGATGATTTTGGAATAATTCATTCATTTATTCAGTTTATGATGGCATGATATGTTCTGATATTGGAGTATTTTATTTATGTGTTGAATGCCTTCTAATACATGTTAATAAAATACATTATATTAGAACGCGTGTGGCGCCCTATGGAGGAAGTGTGCCTTGCCGACAGCAGCACAACAAATATCATCTTAAGAGAGATTAAGTATTTTCAGTTGATTCGTAAGAGTACTGGCAGCCTTACGACAATCGCTGGAAGTGATGTATTTATAATTGGTTCCGGAAGAGCCACAATTATACTTCCAATGGGCACAACTTTGGTCATTGAAGAAGCCTTATTGTACTCAGAATCGACTAGAACTCTCCTAAGTTTTAAGGATATTCGCGCCAATGGTTTCTACATTGAGACTGAAGAAGAGTACGGTAAGGAATACCTTCTCATCACAAAGCGCGAAGAGAATGGCAAAAGGGTATTAGAAAAACTTCCTTCACTAGAAACTGGGCTATATTATACCAACATTAAGGCACCTGCAGCCTACACTGTCCTGAAGATAGTATTTAGAAGCTCTGAACTATTCTGTCTCTGGCATGACAGATTAGGCCACCCAGGTCTTAGGATGGTGAAAAATATAATCAACAATTTACAAGGGCATAATATTAATGTGAATAATTTCCCGAATCACGAAGATTTTATGTGCTCTGCATGTGCCACCGGGAAATTAATTACTGGACCCTCCACTTTGAAAGTGAAGGATGAAGTCCATGCATTCTAAAACGCATCTAGGGAGACATTGTGGTCTCATTCAGCCCATCTCAGGGCTATTTAAGTATTTCATGGTGCTCATTGTTGCTTCCTCGAAGTAGTCATATGTGGGTTTGTTATCCACAAGAAACCATGCTTTTGCAAAGTTGATATCGCAGATCATTCGCATCAGAAATGTGTTCCCTGATCATCACATCAAGTCCATTAGAATGGATAACGCCGGAGAATTTACTTCAAAGGTGTTAGAAATAATCTTGACTTAGAGTTCAAGACGTAGCAGAGTCCGTCTCCATGTGTAACTCAAGTTGAAGTTGTGTCCAACTTGAAATCTGAATACGTATCCTAGTAGGAGATTATTAGCATATATATTGAGGAGGCTTGTAGCCAATTTTGCAAGAATAGAAGAAAAGCAAGGAAAAAGGGGAAGCAAATAAGAGAATAGAGAAATTCAGAAATTCTCATGTGTTCTCTCCGTTTATTTGTGATGTGTGCGTTTTCTCCTAGAGCAAAGTCGTAACAAGTGGTATCAGAGCCCAGGTGCCTAACATCTCCTTGGACGTCATGGTGGCAGGAGTGCCCAATCCATGTGTGAGGGTGAGATTGTTAGGAATAGTCCCACATGGATTGTGGGAGAGGAGAAAGCACAACTTATAAGTGTGAGGGAGCCTCCACCCTTTGGACTAGTCTTTTGGGGGGAGAAGGCCCAATACCACTTATAATGTTGTTGCTCCGTTGCTCCGTGGGCTTAGTTGTGTTCAGCCCATTTAAACCTATGGCCCAAGAGATAAACCCAGTTGGACCTAGGCATGCGGCCAGGGTCCAAAATGTAATAAGTGGTATCATAGCCTAGGCGAGAAGCGAGTCGCTGAAAAAATTGTCTCGACGATTCTGTTTTGCGCTCGTCTTGCGTAGCTCTCCCGAGGCATCCATTCCACGCGTCATCACGTTTCAGCAACTTGTCCGTGTGGCACATCCGTCGGTCAAGTAACAGAACACGTTTCTGCAGCTCGTCCGTGTGGCACATCCGTCGGTCAAGTAACAGAACACGTTTCTGCAGCAATGAAGAAAGCGTTTCTTGCTGAAGCACTCAGCAATGATGAATCAACAATACTCTGATGATGGGTTGAGTCAGGGACGTTGAGAGGATGGTCGCCGTCCAAACTGAAGTAAAGTGGAAAAAAATCGGAACGTTGAGGAGATGTGTCACCGTTCTGTATCAAGTATGAGTTTAGTAAGTCGCAGTTGAGATCGACTAACTCAATGTTTTAGAATCTTTGCATCTGGATGGACCCGTACCAGTTGAGTTGAGTACCTACATGTAGCTTGCATGTAGAACGCTTCATGTGGAGGCATGGCTGATAGTTCATAATGCATTAAGACTAAAACTAGAGTATATCAAGTTAAGATTAAGGGGGAGATTGTTAGAAATAATCTTGACTTAGAGTTCAAGACGTAGTAGAGTCCGTCTTTGTGTGCAACTCAAGTTGAAGTTGTGTCCAACTTGAAGTCCGAATACGTATGCTAGTAGAAAATTATTAGCATATATATTGAGGAGGCTTGTAGCCAATTTTGCAAGAATAGAAGAAAAGCAAGGAAAAAGGGGAAGCAAATAAGATAATAGAGAAATTCCCCTATGTTCTCTCCATTTATTTGCGATGTGTGTGTTTTCTCCTAGAGCAAAGTTGTAACAAGTGGTATCAGAGCCCAGGTGCCTAACATCTCCTTGGACCTCATGGTTGCAGGAGTGCCCAATCCATGTGTGAGGGAGAGATTGTTAGGAATAGTCCCACATGGATTGTGGGAGAGGAGAAAGCACAACTTATAAGTGTGAGGGAGCCTCCACCCTTTGGACTAGTCTTTTGGGGGAGAAGGCCCAATACCACTTATAATGTTGTTGCTCCGTGGACTTAGTTGTGTTCAGCCCATTTAAACTTGTGGCCCAAGAGATAAACCCGGTTGGACCTAGGCATGCGGCCAGGGTCCAAAATGTAACAAAAGGTATTTGATGATTATTGCATAGCAATGGGGATTGCAGTTGAGCATTCGGTACCACATGTCCATACCCAGAATGGTTCCCCTTTTGCATAATTATTATTTGCCAGCTACATGTTGGGACACGCAGTCCTACATGCAGCGAATCTCATCAACTTTAGACCATCGGCCTACAACATCCATCACCTATGCAACTAGCGCAAGGGTCACCACCGAAAATCTCTCATCTTAGGAGGTTTGGATGCAAGGTTTATGTACCTATACCCCCTCCGCAGCGTACTGCAATGGGCCCTCTCCGTAAGACTAGGATATACGTTGGTTATGAGACTGCATCCATAATCAGGTATTTGAAACCCATGTCGGGAGATTTGCATACCGCCTGCTTCGCTGATTGCATTTTTGATGAGGATAATTTCCCAACATTAGGGGAGGAAATCAACCCCTTGATGAAAAATGTCGGGAAATTACGTGGGAAGCCACAGGAATTCATGCACATGACCCGCGCACTAGTGAAACAGAGAAAGAGGTCTAGAAAATCATTGACTTGCAAGCATTAGCAAACCAACTGCCCGATCACTTTAGTGATTTGAAGAGCATGACTAAGTTGCATGTGCCTACATGCAATGCACCGGAGAGGGTTGAAAAATACCAAAGAAAATTGAAGGTATCCCTAATCCCATCCAGAGGCCTCAGAATAAAAGGATGAGAACTCTAGCTCGAATCCCAAGTAACCGGGGACGCCCGACGAAAAAGGATAAGAAGAACTTATCATAGTCGGTCACTGAAGTCCCCCAGAATGAGAAGGGGGGCTAGTTGAGACCTGGCACAAGTATGACACCTTTAGAAAAGGGCATACCGGATCTGAATATCCCCATGTAAGAAGAAGTCAGCATGGATGTGTGCGCACACATCGGAGCCAAAAAACTAAAGGGACTTGCCACCGCAATTGGAAGAAGTGATGTGCAAGGTGAAGCTCCAGAAGAAGCAATCGCTCCAGAAGTATCAACTCATGAAGAAATAGCTATAAATTATGTGCACATGGGAGAGTCCATGAACAGGACAACAGTCAATATCGATATCTACTTCGCAAAGAAAATTACCACCATCATAGCAGCTGAATTGCTATCTCTGAACAAAAGAGATGTGTTTGGGTTCGTATGCTGCACACCTTCCCATGTGCACCCTGTAGGGCACAAGTGGGTATTTGTTTGAAAAAGAAATGAAAGAAATGAAGTAGTGAGATACAAAGCAAGGCTGGTAGCACAAGGTTTCACTCAACGTCCTGGAGTTGATTATGAAGAAACCTACTCCCCAGTCATGAGTGGAATTACCTTTAGATATTTGATCTCAATGGCAATGAACTTGAATTTAGAAATGAAATTGATGGATATGGTGACTATATACCTTTATGGTAACTTGGATTTGGAGATTTATATGAAAGTCCCTGAAGGAATCCCTCTCCTAAACCAAGACAGAGCAAATAGAAATCTATACAGTGTGAAACTCAGAAAGTCACTGTATGGACTGAAACAATCTGGAAGAATGTGGTATAATCGCTTAAGCGACTTTCTCTACAAGAAAGGCTACACGAACAATAAAGATTGTCCTTGTGTATTTATACGGCGATCCTAGAATGAATTCTGTATAATCTTAGTGTATGTAGATGATCTGAACATCATCGGGACAGTGGAAGATATAAAAGAAGCAAGCTCCTACTTAGAGTCAGAATTTGAAATGAAAGATTGGGCAAAACCAAATTCTGCTTAGGCCTGCAGTTTGAGCATGTCCCTGAAGGAATCTTGGTACATCAGTCGGCCTACACCCAGAAGGTGTTAGAAAGGTTTGGCTTTGAGAAGGCATACCCATTGAAAGTACCGATGATCGGGAGGTCTTTACAGTAAAAAAAAAGATCCTTTCCGACCTAAGGAAAAGGGGAGGAAGTCCTTGGACCGGAATTCCTATACTTGAGTGCAGTGGGAGCACTCATGTATTTAGCAAACTACACTAGACCGAACATTGCATTTGCCGTGAATCTGTTAGTAAGGTACAGTGCAGAACCTACCAAAAGGCATTGGCAGGGCATAAAGGACATCTTTCGATACCTCCAAGGAAGCAAGGACCTTGGATTGTTCTACAGAAAGAATCAAGATCTAAACTTGATTGGCTATGCAAATGCTGGGTACCTATCTGACCCACATACCGCAAGGTTGCAAACAGGCTATGTATTCCTGTGTGGTGGAACTGCAATTTCCTGGAAATTGTCCAAGCAAAGTCTCGTAACGACTTCGATGAACCACTCAGAAATTATAGCATTGTATGAAGCCGCACGAGAGTGCGCTCGGCTCCGCCGAATGATTCACCACATCCAGCAGTCATGTGAAATGAACATTGTGCAAACCCCCACAATTATCTATGAAGATAATGCTGCTTGTGTTGCACAGGTGCAAATGGGCTATGTGAAGAGTCATCTCACAAAGCATATTAACCCTAAGTTCTTCTATGCTCATGAATTGCAAAAGATGGACGAGATTAAAGTACTGCATACTAAGTCATGTAAAAATCTGACAGATTTATTCACTAAATCACTCCCTGCATCTAGCTTTGAAAGATGCGTGCGAGGAATTGGAATGATGAGACTTAGAGAAGTGCAGAATTCAGGGGGAGAATTCTCTCAAGCCCGCTAGTAAATCTTGATCATGAAGATTAAGTACCCAAAAGAATAAAGTCCTGAAGACTGAATGAAGTTGGGTGAATTATACTCGTTTTCTCTTAACGAGTTTTCCTGAAGTTTCTCGACCAAGGTTTTTAATGAGGTAATTCGTGCATCGCAGCATAACATGTATCATGTACTCTTTCTCCTAATTTTTCCCATTGGGTTTTTATAGAGTTTTAACGAGGCATGAATGTGTCGGATGAGTGCCCAAGGGGATGTGTTAGGAAACCTGGGCCTGGACCTGCAGACCTGGCCCATGGTGGGCACCTCACTGAAGACTATAAATAGGGAGTCATACCAACATATTTTGTACACATGCAATCAGAAATTAATAAAGAAACACCAAGAGTTCTCTCTACCTCTCTCTGTGTACTCAATCTATTATTCTGTCTTCTGTGATTGATTCGATTTATTCTAAGTAGAGGAATCGATCGGACTGGTCGCCAGCGACGGTTCCTCAACAGAAACCTTGACAAGTTTATAAAGAGAGCATTGTTCCATTTTTGGGACCTTGAGGGCATGTTCTTTTCCTTCGAAGATGGCGGCTTTTGGCTTTTGCTACAGTACCTAAATTTCAAATGGAGTATTTTCTTAAGACGGGGTCTACAAGTTAAACAATGTACACGTTAAAAGCCCAATATCTGTACTAGCCAAAATTGCAAGTGAGTATCTCTCTCCGTAATATGTACCATAAACAGCCAAAATTCGAAAATTTCAGCCAAAAGCCATAAGCCGCAGCCACAACCAAATAGGCCCTGAATCCAGTATTTACTCCTAGTTTAGTTTGCATGTCACGTACTTTAGAGATTTTTTATTAAATAATCCTTTTTTTAATATTTTAATAATTTTTCCTTGCCAATTTCATTTTCAAATCAAGCCAGAGGCAGAACAGCCCAAGCCCAAGCCTGGGGCTGGACCAGCTGCTCTTGCGCCAACTATTAGGCTAACTCTTTTTTTTTGTGATTTTTCATGAATTTTGCATAGGCTTTGGTTGCCAGGCCTCAGGTAGCCCGAGGCTTGATTCCGCCACTCTTGTGGCTACGTCAAATCTGTGGCATGCCAAATGCATACTGCCACGCCATGTCGACTGGCATGCTCAAAGCTGTCACGTCAGGTCGATTAGCAATTGTGGAAGCTCCCATGGTTGTAGGCATGGCTGCGGTCGCCATTTGCCACACCAAGTATTTTGGCATGGCACACCACACACAATGTGGCATGGAGAGTTATCAAACATGGCTCCCCTGTTCCTTCTTTTTCCCATCTCCTACCTCTTTTCCACCCCATCGCATGTCTCCTCCCCGCACCCTAGGCATCCAAATCCCTCCACTTTGGCACCGATTTGAAGCCCATAAGCTCATGAGGATCATCCCACAAGGTAATCTCACGCATTCCCTCCCCTCATTTTGGATGGGTTCGGTATATTTTTTGTGGATTTATGGTTTAGCATGGGTAGAATGTGGGCATGAATTAGTTGCAATCATTGCACTTCAGAGTGAATCAAATAGCATTAGTAGGTCATGGAAGTCACATTTGTGGTTGTTTTCAATTCTTAACAACATTTGTAGCAATTATGTAATGGATGTGGGTGTGATGACAAGGATTTATTGGGATGAACTGAAATTGCACATGAGGATGGAATTGTGATGATTATGTGAGTAGTACATGATAATTATGTTATTTGTAGACAATTAATCGAGTTAGTTGCACGGGCTTTGGTTGATCACATATGTTGACATGTATTAGTTGCGTGTGAGCATTGAACAATGTATTTGTGTTAGTGCTTGAAATGTTTAGTGAATGGAAACTGGAGACCATCATTGTTGTATGGAATTTGTAGTAGTACTTGTTTTTGAGGCTTTACTCCTTTTTGCACAATTTTTACGATGGCTATGTACAAGTTGGTTTTAGGTGTCGGGAGGCAGAAGTGGGGACCTATAGAAGTGATGATCTATTGTTTGTGTAGACTTAATGTTGAGCAATACACACACATTACATGGATCTTGCATGGGTATCGTGAAATAATCAATGGTAGGGATGTTTAGTTGTACATGAAAATCTTAATTTTGTGAGAATGATATTTTTTTTGCTGTGGTTGTTGTATGTAGATGGATAGAGTTGTAAGAGTTTTTACCCATGGGGCAATTAACCAAAAGTAAGTATTATGGAGTTTTTTTGGCACGGAAGGAAAAGTCCTTGTGTTTGGAGAGTCTCGATCATTTTCAACCATTGTGACAAGGATTAAGTCAACGTTGGGATGGAATATGCCTGGTGTTGATGTGGCAAAGGAGGGGCAATACGATGCCAGTGTAGGTCTGAAGGTGCATGGCAGGATGATGCCAATTGCATGCGACATGTATTGGGACACATACAAGTAGATTGTCCTTGGATCACAGGTGCATTCATTGGAGGTGTTGTTTAAGAGGAGGGCGTTGGTGAACATACATCGAGTAATAGGTGTATCTAGTGGACGAAATGCAATTAAGCATGAGACAGTTAACTTCATGAGAGTCATTGCAATGTTTCTCATACTCATTTTTTGTAGCACAAGTAGCATCTTTAACTGGTTCATCAGGATATGGAACCTATAGAACATAAGATGGGTTCTTTTAGACTGTGACTTATGGCTTATGGCTTAAATTTTTAAATTCTGGCTGTTCATAAGAGGCGGTACGCAGAGAAAAATAGTCGCATACGATTTTGGCCGGTACAGCTAAACTCAGTATACTTTTTACTACAATCTTCCTGTCGACCTCGCCTTAAAAAATGTATCGTTTGAAAGTTAGTTACTGTAACATAAGTCATAAGCCACAACCATAAGTGAAAAAGAACATAGGCATATTATTTGAGAACAATTCTCAAGTTGCAACACCAGTCAATAAAGTTTGTTCCACTTAGTTTTTCTTTCTCAAGAATAGATCGTAGGTTAAAATTGGGTGTGGAGGAAGTAGATGGTGGCATGGTCAGCAACATAGAAAGTATATACAAAAATTCAACACTATGTTTATATAAAATCTTCTATTAAGCAATTTAACAAAAGACAGTGATGAGGCCACCCTTGCCCTAACTCCTCCAATTGAAACAACAGGACCGATTACGCGAGCACGAGCCAAGAAGCTCCAACAACAGGTGACTTTGTTCTCTAAAGAATATAATTTTGATGAGAATATGCTACTACCTAATTCTAGTGTGCTGTGCGTACTTAGGTATGAAGAGGAGCTCATTCATGAAGGTCAATGCGTTTCGGACAAGGAAAGCCCTAGCTCCCACGAACGGTGCGTCGCAAAGAATTCCAGGCAGAGACGTTCGGACCGTCCGGACTGTTCTCCTCGAACGTTCGGACCATCCGAATAGCTACTACGAGCGGTTGCGTTGCATCCCAGTCGCGTCGCGAAGAATCCCAGTCGGAGACGTTCAGACCGTCCGAACGCTTCTCCTTGAACGTTCAGACCGTCCGAATCAAGAGGCATGTTCGGTCCAGATTTTTAAGAGATTGTTCGAAGTTTGTAAAGTAGAGTTTGTTACAGTTTCTTGATCCGAGTTGCTTTTCTATTTGAATTAGTTTCTATCTAGGGCCGCACCTTGTGGTGCCAATATAAGGCCAGGCATAGTTTCATTGTAAGGGGACCACTTTTTTAGATTGAAATTAGAACATCACATTGCTTGTTTCTTTTCACCAAAGTATCCATGCGAGGATTACTTGAGAGGAATTGTGCGATCGTTCTTGAATCAAGGTTGTGTTTGCTTTTCCATTGGGAATTGAGGGCACAACGTTTCTCCACTTGTGGTCTCGTGGAGAAATCCTTTGGTGTATCTTGGCGAATTTCCAAAGAGCTGTGAGTCCTTGCATTGGCACGGGTGTACAGCTAGAGAGATTAGTTGAGAGACACTAGTTATCGTGATCCTACGATGAGAAGATCAGGGCCGCCCGTATCATCTTGGTATCAGAGCATCGGTTTACTCACTAGGATTTTATCCTTTTTAATTTTAGTTTTTACTTCCTGTCCTATAGTCCATATAGCCGAAAATTGCCTAAAAAATCCAAACCCTAGTTTGCATCTGTTATTTTCGTGAGTCTTATTAAGTCTTGATCCATTTAGAAATTTTGTTAAGTGCTGATCGTTGTGTTTCTTTCGCGTAGCTTAATCGTTGAATATCAAATTTTCTTGAAAATCTGCTAGTTGATCTTTCAATTAGCATCCCAAAAATAGTAGATTCAATTCACTTTCTAAATTCCTGCTCTGGCTATCCACATAAAATCTTTGGCGCACTTGGACATATTTCATATCCGTAAACATTAGGGTTTCCTTTTCCTTCTTATCGCCACAAAGAATCCTAGCCGAACACGTACGGTCGGTCGGAGTTTTCCTGCCGAACATCCATGACCGTCCGATCTTGATCAGCCACTCAAAATCCTCTTGAGAACGTTCGGACCATCCGAAGCACTCGCCTCGGCCGCGCTGTCGGATTCCAATCGGACCGACCCAAGCAGCCGAGATGTTTGGACCGTCCGAAGCGCTCACCCCAGCCGCGCCGTCGGATACCATTCGGACCGACCAAAGAAGCCAAGACATTCGTCTGAAGTGATCGTCCCCAGCCGCGCCGTCGGATCCCAATCGGACCGCCCAGAGCCGTGTGAAAACGTTCGGACCGTCCGAAGCGCTCGTCCCCAGCCGCGCTGTCGGATCCCGATCGGACCGCCCGGAGCCGTGTGAAACGTTCGAACCGTCCGAACACACTCGCTACAACCGTACCGTCTGATTTTGATCGAACCGTTCTAAGAAGTGAGAACGATCGGACCAGTCGAAAGTTTGACGATTTGATCCTTGAGACTAGTCTTTGATAATTGCTTTAGGGCTGCTCTAGTATTATTTACATATTGCTGAACAAATTTTGGATTTACGATTAAGGAACAGTTAAACCTAGTTCGGCCTTGAGTATATAAAAAAAAGAAAAAAGGAGGGGAAAAAAAGGAAGCCTCGGCTTGAGCACAAGAAAAGAAAAGAAAGCATTGGCCGAATTTGGGTGAGTTAACCTTAATCCATAAATTCAGATTGTGTATTTAATTTCTTTGAGCAATCTTGTGCCCTTAAAAATTCATATTATTGCAATTGGCTAGTGTCTCTCCTTGTACTTGGTGCAAAACGAGCTATTTATCCCTGATTGATTCTTTTAGCTCATTCCTTTGATTGCATTGAGTCACATTAATCTTTGCGCGTGTGTTCATATACTTCACTTATATCATTTGGATCAGCACCTAGGCAAAAATATTCTAGCTTTGATTATTATTTAATTTGACAACAACGTAAATTTCAGATTGCCTAACATTAAACCTTCCAAGCTCCATCCAAACACCTTGTGTTGTGCATTGCTTCCACTCTAGAAATTCGCTATTTATATCACCTTTGATAATTTTCCGTGACCACGAGGTAAGAATCTGTTGTATTCAATTGCTTTTGGAACGGTAAAACCTTCATTGATTCAAGATAGTGAGTTTAGTGATTCATACACATACTTGCTATTCGTGCACTAACCATGGCTGCAGAAGGTGATGAAGTTCTAGCGGATTTTGAAGGAAATCTTGAAGCACCCGTCACTCGTTTACAACAACGAGCATTGAAACAACACTTTGATCGTCAACTAGACATGGTGCATGACAATCTAGGAAGGGACATCCAAGACATGGGAGTACGATTGGATGACAATGTTCGTGCATTACAAGACTCTATCAACAACCTTACCACCTTGGTATGACATGGAGCAAGAGGTGATGACTTAAGTCAGCAAAGCGTACCTTTGGATGATACTGATGAGGAGTTCGATGCCATGCGATGTGAGGAGCCACGACACCGAGCACCACATGCTGTTGGAGGACGCCCTCCATATCCCGGTCGTGATATCGGCCAAGGAGGTCGCGGTGTTCGACGTAACGATGATGACGAGGAAGCTTTGGCCAAGCCGAAATTCAACATGCCTACCTTCACAGGAGGTACCGATGTAGAGGATTATCTCATTGGGAACTCAAGGTTGACAAGCTCTTTCGTTTGAACCGTTACACCGAAGACAAGAAGTTGAAACTTGCGTCAATGGGTTTTGACGGGTATGCTATGCATTGGTGGGAACAAGTTGTACGAGCACATATGGAGAGGCATGAACCACCCATCCTCACCTGGAATGAGATGAAACAAGAAATGTGTGGTAGGTTTGTCCCTCGTCATTACAAACGTTCACTGTATGAAAAATTGCATCATTTGAAACAGGGAACGCAGCTGGTAGAGGAATATTACAAGGAGATGGAACAAGTCATGATTCATGTCGGTGTACGTGAACATGAAGAGCAAACCATGGCCCGTTTTCTTGCTGGTTTGAACCACAACAACAAGTGCATCGTCAATCATCATCCATATGGTAACATGAATGAGTTGCTCCATCAAGCAAGAGAAGCTGAACGACAAGTGGCTGAAGATGCTAGGTTTACTAGCCGTACCACCTATACACGCAGCAAGTTTATTTCTTGGACACAACCAATTAAGAGTATCACCACCGAAGGCAATTCGTCATATCGAATAGCAAGTAAGAAAGAAGAGATAGCGCCTCTACAGTCTCGTCGAAGTGCTGTTCCTGCCGCAAGTGGTCTATCCTCCACCAGATCCACAGGAAGGAGTAGGGACATTGTGTGTTTCAAGTGCCAAGGTTGTGGGCATATGCAGAAGGAGTGTCCAAACACTAAAACCATGATTTGCACTGGAACGGGTGAATACGAATCCGCAAGTGAGGAGGATGATATGTGTACTGCTCAAGAACCTTATGCGGGAAGCGAGAGTGAAGATAAAGAAAATGTGATGGTATGCACATTAGAACGTTTACCTTCCATAGTATATACGCCCAAAACCCTCAGTGTGCAGGCCCAAGTTGCGCATGAACAAAGATGCAATCTGTTCCAAAATTGGGCAAAGGTGGGTGAAGGTAAAGCATGCAAAGTTATTATAGATGGAGGAAGTTGTCACAATTTGGCCAGTAAAGAGTTATGCACCAAGTTGGGTTTGAAATACTTACCACACCCTCATCCATATCATGTGCAATGGCTAAGTGACCAAGGTAAGGTCAAAGTAAGTCATATGGTTCGAGTCAAGTTTTCTATTGGCAACTACAATGACACTGTGGATTGTGATGTGGTGCCAATGACGGTTTGTCATCTACTTCTGGATTGGCCATGGCAATATGACCGATCGACTGTGCATGATGGTCGCACAAATTGCTACAAGTTTATGTGGAACAACAAGGATGTGATTTTGAAGCCGCTGACTCTGCTGAAATCATCAACCAATCCATGCAAAAGATTGAAGTAAGAGATGAGAGTGAAAAGAATAGAGTGCATCCACCATCGAAAATGAGCGCCACAAGCCAAACTTGAGCGGTAAAAAGAAAAGTGAGAATAAGTTAATCATGTTAGCTACAAGAGCTGAGATTTGAGAGTTGAGTGAGGATCCTAGCACGATGCACTTTGTGCTATTGTACAAAGATGCATTGATTTCCACTAACGATATAATCTCTCTTCCTAGTGCTGTGAAACCTGTTTTGCAAGAGTACAATGACGTGTTTCCAGAGGAGGTTCCGGCAGGTTGCCACCCATTCGTGGGATAGAACATCAAATCGACTTAATTCTAGGAGCAACGTTGCCCAATCGACCACCATACCATGTCAATCCCGAAGAAACAAAGGAAATCCAAAAACAAGTCCAAGAACTTCTTTCCAAAGGGTATGTACGAGAAAGCTTAAGTCCTTGTGCTGTTTCTATGATTTTAGTTCCTAAGAAAGATAGTTCATGGCGCATGTGCATAGATTGTAGAGTAATTAATAATATCACTATTCGATATCGTCATCCCATACCTCGCTTAGATGACATGCTTGACGAATTGAGTGGTGCAGTTATTTTCTCAAAAATTGACTTGCGTAGTGGATACCATCAAATTAGGATGAAAGAAGGGGATGAATGGAAGACTGCCTTTAAAACAAAATTTGGGTTGTATAAGTGGTTAGTGATGCCTTTTGGTCTAACTAATGCACCTAGTACGTTCATAAGATTGATGAACCATGTTTTAAGGCAATTCGTTGGTAAATTTGTGGTTGTTTACTTTGATGACATCTTAATCTATAGCCGCAATGAATATGAACATATTGAACATATTAGACAAGTGCTACAAGTTTTGCGAACCGCTAGATTATTTGGTAATCTAGAAAAGTGCACTTTTTGCAAAGACAAAGTTGTTTTCTTGGAATATGTTGTTTCAGCACATGGTATAGAGGTAGATGAATCAAAAGTTGAATCAATTTGAAATTGGTCAACTCCCATCAACGTGAGTCAAGTTAGAAGTTTTCATGTGTTGGCTAGCTTCTATAGGAGATTTGTGAAGGACTTCAGTACTGTAGCTGCCCCATTAAATGAGCTAACCAAGAAAGGAGTTGCATTTATGTGGGGGTGGCACAACAAAAAGCTTTTGCCGAACTTAAGAAACGTTTGACCGAAGCCCCGTTGCTTGTCTTACCTGATTTCACTAAGAGCTTTGAGATTGAATGTGATGCTAGTGGAATTGGTATAGGGGGTGTGTTGATGCAAGAGGGTAGACCGATTGCTTATTTTAGTGAGAAATTGAATGGTGCTCAATTGAACTATTCGGTCTATGACAAAGAACTTTATGCGTTAGTGCGAGTTTTGGAGACTTGGCAACATTACTTGTGGCCCAAGGAATTTGTTATTCACTCAGATCATGAGACTTTAAAGTATTTGCGTGGTCAAGCCAAATTGAACCGACGTCATGCTAAATGGGTTGAATTCATTAAATCTTTTCCATATGTTGTCAACTACAAAAATGGGAAGGAAAATGTGGTTGCTGATGCTCCTTCTAGGAAACATGTGTTTTTAACTCAATTAGGAGTACAAGTTCCTGGTCTGGAGAGTTTGCGGGATTTATATGCTAATGACCATGATTTTGCTGTTCCTTATTCACATTGCAAAGATGGGAAAGGTTGGGATAAGCTTCATATACATGCTGGGTTCTTGTTTCGAGCTAACAAGCTTTGCGTTTCAGAATCGTCCGTTCGTTTGCTTTTGTTGCAGGAATCTCATGCAGGGGGCCTAATGGAGCATTTTGGACGTGACAAGACATTGCTTATGTTAAGCGATCATTTTTACTGGCCTAAGATGAGGCGTGATGTGGACAGGTATGTGCAACGTTGCATGACTTGTCAAAAGGCAAAATCAAAGCTCAATCCACACGGTTTGTGTACTCCTCTTCCTGTTCCTGATGCTCCTTAGGAAGATATTAGCATGGACTTTGTGTTGGGATTACCTAGGACTAAGAGGGGGAGAGATTTTGTTTTGTCGTTGTGGATCGTTTTTCCAAAATGGCACATTTTATTCCCTGTCATAAGAGCGACGATGCGTCGTATATAGCTAACTTGTTTTTCAGGGAGATAGTTCGATTGCATGATGTGCCGAGAACCATTGTGTCGGATTGCGATGTCAAATTCATGAGCTGTTTTTGGAAGACGCTATGGGGAAAATTGGGGACAAAGCTTCTTTTCAGCACCACTTGTCATCCCCAAACTGATGGACAGACAGAGGCTATAAATCGCACCATTTCTATGCTGCTACGGGCAATGATCAAGAAGAACCTCAACAAGTGGGAAGATTGTTTGCCGCACGTGGAGTTCGCTTATAACCGGGCTGTGCATTCCACTACTCAATTGTGTCCGTTTGAAGTGGTGTATGGCTTCAAACCACTTACACCACTTAATTTGCTTCCACTTCCAAGCCAAGAAAGAGGTAATATGGAAGCCTCCAACGTGCAGAATTTGTGAAGAGGATTCACTTGAAGACTAAAGAAGAGATTGAGAAGAAAGCAACGTATTACGCTGAGAAGGCTAACAAACACCGCAAGAAGATGTTGTTTCAGCCGGGAGACTTAGTTTGGGTTCATTACCGCAAAGATCGTTTTCCTGAACGACACAAGTCCAAATTGATGCCACGGGGAGATGGGCCTTTCAAAGTGCTTGAAAAGGTCAATGACAATGCGTACAAGATTGAGTTACCGGGTGATGACTATGGAGTTAGTTCGACCTTTAATGTTGCTGATTTAAAACCATTCTTTGGCCCGGAGGATTCATATCATACAACGTCGAGGGCGACGTCTTTTCAAGAGGGGGAGGATGATGAGGCCACCCTTGCCCTAACTCCTCCAATTGAAACAACAGGACCGATTACGCGAGCACGAGCCAAGAAGCTCCAACAACAGGTGACTTTGTTCTCTAAAGAATATAATTTTGATGACAATATGCTACTACCTAATTCTAGTGTGCTGTGCGTACTTAGGTATGAAGAGGAGATCATTCATGAAGGTAAATACGTTTCGGACAAGGAAAGCCCTAGCTCCCACGAACGATGCGTCGCAAAGAATTCCAGGCAGAGACGTTCGGACCGTCCGAATAGCTACCACGAGCGGTTGCGTTGCATCCCAGTCGTGTCGCGAAGAATCCCAGTCAGAGACGTTCGGACCGTCCAAACGCTCCTCCTTGAACGTTCAGACCGTCCGAATCAAGAGACGTGTTCGGTCCAGATTGTTAAGAGATTGTTCGAAATTTGTAAAGTAGAGTTTGTTACGGTTTTTTTATCCGAGTTGCTTTTCTATTTAAATTAGTTTCTATCTAGAGCCGCACCTTGTGGTGCCAATATAAGGCCAGGCATAGTTTCATTGTAAGGGGACCACTTTTTCAGATTGAAATTAGAACAGCACATTGCTTGTTTCTTTTCACCAAAGTATCCATGCGAGGATTACTTGAGAGGAATTGAGCGATCGTTCTTGAATCAAGGTTGTGTTTGCTTTTCCATTGGGAATTGAGGGCACAACGTTTCTCCACTCGTGGTCTCATGGAGAAATCCTTTGGTGTATCTTGGCGAATTTCCAAAGAGTTGTGAGTCCTTGCATTGGCACGAGTGTACAGCTAGAGAGATTGGTTGAGAGACACTAGTTATCGTGATGCTACGACGAGAAGATCAGGGCTGCCTGTATCAGACAGTCTCACTATATGTTTGAAAACTATGCTCCCTCTAACTACATACAGTAAGTTAAGATCCATACTTCACCAAGTCCTAGTGAGCTTTGGCATCATTGCTAGAAACCTAGCGACATAGATAAGTAACCCCTTACTAATTACATCACATGTAACTATTGTTTGTTGAGTGACATCCATATATCCCAATCTCAAAACTATGCTCTTAGGCTCAAAACTATTTTGATAGCCTTGTCAAGTTAAACCAATATTATGCATGAAGTGTCCAACACTTATCATATCTTATTGAGATAATTAATAGCACCCTACTATAGTAGACCTACTAGTTAACGGTCAAAATCTTGATACGTGCAATAATTGGAAGGGCACCAAATTTTATTTAATTTTTTTTTCTAGAGGGATACTATTCTATCATGTTAAAAACATCTGAAATAATAATAATATGAATAATAGTATAACATAAACATAAAAATATTCACAGTTAACCATATTAAACTATGAGATAGTATGACCCTTAGCACGACAATATCAATCATCACGCTTCATGTCCATCGAGTCATCAATGCTTAAGGTCACCACATTCATCTATTTAGCTATTACTCCTAACAGCTAACAATGAATTATATATGAAAATATCAAACATCACAAGAAAAACTCATACATACATCATATACACAATAGGCTATACTATCACACTACCATGCTATCAATTCATACCTCCCGCGAACCCACCCATCTACCATTGCCGAAATCGATTGATCTCATCAACTAGTGCCTAAACCAATCTATTAACATGAACCAATCTACACTATCATAACAGACAACAATAGATCTAATCTACTACTATTATATATCAACTATATGCAACCAATCTAGATCTAATACTATATAGGATGACTCTGATACCACTGTAGGGATACAGACATGCTACACTAGCGCAGATTAAAGTTTTCTACTGCGTAAACCAAGAAGTCATGCGAGTAAGAGATCATAGATTGTTATCACTAAACGCGCAGTGCAGCGAAAGTAGAATTGAAACGGTCGGTTCAACGAGCTACCTTTATGACCACCCAGTTAAAGAGTAGTGTTTGGCAACTCCTAAGTGAACTATTATACATATAGAAAATTCTAACGATCTCTAGTCTAAGAATACTACATACACTATGTATGAGGTCAGCTGATGACACAAAAGAATATAACAATTCCCGAAGTGTCTCATGGTAGGTCAATTTAACACCATATTCTCTAACATATACCCATATTATTGATTTGATATTTCTATATCCATGATCCGTAAAACATGACCATCAATCAATGCATGTGCTGATCTATAAATTATAATTACTCCACACAATGATATAAGATCTAGGATAATTTAGAATAATATAAAAACATAAATAAAGAGTTTCGCAAACAAGTTACATACTTATTTATCAATATGATTGATATTTATTTAAAGAATAAAATAATTTATTGTTTTTAAAAATTATAAATATAAAAGTTATATAATTATCTTGATGATCATTTTAAGACATACCACTGCACGTTAAATTTTGAATCGTGGTACAGTACATGGTCTATTATTTAACCAACCACGATGTCTTATTTTACTATCTTAGACTCAACCACAGCCAAACTGCCGCAACCGAGACGGACGGCGAAAAAAAAAAAGACCGAACGGAAGACCACAATCCCATTCCCATCCCTTGCCTGCGTCCGAGGGCCGCGCCGCGGAGAGCCGCGGCGCCCAGTCCCACGAGATCATCATCCCATCCGCCGGCGCAACGGCGAGGAGGCGCAGATGCTGCTTTCTCTCACGGACACGCACGGGGCGTAGGCGTACGACGCTCGGACAAAGCGACCCCATCCAGGTCTCGCCCCTTCGCGCTAGTGGGGCCCAGGGCGCGTGGGAGCACGCGTACTCGTCGAGGCCACCCTAGGGAGAGCACACCGAGGCAGTGAGGCGCGGGCCCCGAACCACGAGGACACCACGCCGTAAGCGACTTCGTGTGTTTGGTTCAGAGTCATGGTGGTGGGACGGGACAGATCCAATCTATTTTTTAGGGATAGAATTGACCCTGTTTCGTGTTTGATTGCAAGAGATAGGACGGTCCCTGTTTTCTGTTTGGTTTAGGGACAAAAGGTTTGGGATGACAAATCTGACATGCGGGGTCTACCTGTCAGCCTCTTTTCTGGGATTGCAACAGCTCGTGGGGCCCACTCGTCCCACCTCATCCCTCATCATCCCCTCATTTCTGGGGGACAGGAGCATCCCCAATTTGATAGTATATTCGCAGAATATTCCCTACAGGGATATCCCCCATCCCACTCGACTCTGAACCAAACAGCTTTAGAACGAGAACCGCCCCATCCTATCCCCCATAGTCCCATGAACCAAACACATAGGGCCTGTTTGGATGCTGCCTACCAGGCAGCTCAAGAGCCAGGCAAGGCCACCAGGCGTTCGATTTGCTATGCCTATGGCTAAGATATCTTACCTGGCAGGCAGCTACCAGCCAGATCATCATCCAAACAGCCCCATAATTACGAAACCGGTCCAGGCAGGTGGCGGTAGCGCCTTGCCCCCAGAGTTGGAGGGAGCGGACGGTGACATTCGCCGCGCGGAAGGGAAAGGGAAGAGGTCGATGGATGGATGTTGGTGCGCGGGGAGGGGCCCACCGCCGGAGGGGGCACAAGTAGGGATGAAAACGGGTCGGATTCGGACGGATATTGCTGTTACCATATCCTAACCCATATTTTTTCTCCGGATTCGGTACCAATCGGATTCGGTGTCGGATCGGTCGGGATTAACCCATTTCGTTTGCACCCTACTTGTTTGTAAAGAATGCATACAATGGCGATAAATGGAGTAGGACGCACTGACTTGATCTTACTATTTAATAGCTGATGTGGAAGATTTTATTTTACCATTGCAAAAGAAAATGAAACGTCAAATAGTAGCACTAACATGAAATCAAACTTGAAGATGTATCGTATTCGGACGGATATTCGGATTCGGACGGATATTGCTGTTACCATATCCTAACCCATATTTTTTTCTCCGGATTCGGTACTAGTCGGATTCGATACCAATCGGATTCGGTGCCAGATCGGTCGGGATTAACCCGACCCGTTTTCACCACTAGTTGCGGTGCGCTTCTGCTGATGGGGACACTCCCTTGTCCGGCCGTGCGCCATCCCGATAGCCTTTTGCGCAGCTGCGTGGGCCCACCGGGCTGCTGCGTGCCGCGACGCCCTGCCCGTGGCCGGCTAGCCCACAGGATCACAAGCATGCAAGTATGCAACTTGCAATGTGGACTCGCCCACCGGTGGTTGCCTTGAGCTCGGCACCTCTGCACAGCTAATAAAAAGGCTTAAAGACTATTTAAGTTTTTAGTATACGTAGAGGATATATATATATATATATATATATATATATATATATATATATATATATATATATATATATATATATATATATATATATATATATATAGACACACACACGTATATGTGCTTCTGCTATATGTGCTTCTGCTCACCTAATAAAAAGGGTAAAGTGTAAAACAGTGTGTATTTGAAGACTATTTAAGTTTTGCGGAACTAGTATACGCGCACAGCGATAGAGAGATCTCCTAGATTTCGACAATCCATCTTCACGTGAATGTGTATCGCCCTGGAGACAGGAGGATTTTA
The DNA here is from genome assembly GCA_036346575.1 of Dendrocalamus sinicus. NCBI lineage: Eukaryota > Viridiplantae > Streptophyta > Magnoliopsida > Poales > Poaceae > Dendrocalamus > Dendrocalamus sinicus. The sequence continues at coordinate 12,268,399 of CM070658.1, read as the reverse complement.
TTTGAGCTCACCAACACAGAGACTCAAGATCGGCACAAAAAGTAGAGTTCTTTGAATGAGATAACATAAAAATATGGAACAAGTGCAAGATGCTCCAAGTACATGTGCATTGCAAGCAACAAAAGAGGAAAGACCTGCTGTTAGTGTATCCCTGCACACGAGATTTTGGTTAATGATCAAGCAGCCTGGAGGTTTACATCAACTGGCAGGTGTATGCTTAAGGAACTGTAGATGCACATTTATAGCACATAATAAAGTTGCAATTGCTTATTCAAGCAGTTAAAAACAACGTTCTACAGTGAACCTTGGTGTGTTAAAACTGTATGACTTTGATATGTTAAAAACTGCAGATGAATTCAACTTTGTTTAACAACAAAACATTCAAAGTCAATCAGCACATCCACACCATGAAAAGGAGACTAAGCAATGCTTATTATCCTCCCATTGCAATGGATCTATCAGCACCGGTCAAACCCCTTTTCCATAAACCACATAGCACTCAGTCTCACTAGAACCAAATCAGCCCATATACACCTGAACGAAACAAGCACAAAGTTGAACCAATTTATCCATAAACCTATTACTGTTGCTCCCACTCAAATCAACTCATCCACAAAGCAGAAACTAAACCTTCCTTCCATGCATCAATTCCACAACCTGCTGCTCACGCCAATCAAATTGGCGAATGAACCTAGTATACATCAAGCGAAAGCAATCCAAAGGGTCAATCGAATCTTACACAAGCAGCACAGACATCGAGATCAAAACCAAGTAATCTGGGAAATTCCTCCCAAGGGACTCTCGGCTACCGGATCAAGCCAGCCGCATCTGCATCAAACGAACCGATCGAACCCCCAACAGCTTCGCCGCCGAATTCGCCACCGGTGAGTTTTTTCGCTGCTGGCGGCCGACGCGACGGCGAAGTTCCGCATGGCGGTGAACTGCCGGCACCGTCTGCTGGTTGTTGAAACGATTTGATTAGATCGAAATCAAATTAGGAGGGGTACTTTAGGTATTTTAGGGAGTAAAGATTAGAAAAGAAAAAGAAAATAAAGTGGAGTACTATTATGGAGTAGATATATATATATATATATATATATATATATATATATATATATATATATATATATATATATATATATATATATATATATATATATATACTTACGGTGTAAGTGTGATGTATATGGGTTGTGTGCGTTTACCTAAAAAACATGCAATGTGGACTCGGCGGAAATATCGAACAGAGTAGATGTTAATCATCCTAAGGGACAACGAAATTAACGCACGCACAAGATTATGCTTTGGCCTTAATACGGTCGAAGGTAGTGTTTTCCTTCGCTATACTGCTCTCTTTTTTCTTGAACAAAACAAATTGCTCTTTTGCAGTATATTGGAGTTCTCCGATCCAATGTGCTAAATACAAGGGATTATCGTAGCATCACGACAAACAGCGCAAAACTGCTATCATCAATAGCAGAATATATCTTTGCTACCATGAATAGCAAAAACTATCATATAACCTATATCCTCCTAATAATCGCCATGTAACATAATCTGTTTATCAGTTTCAATAAATAAAGCCGGGGTCTCCCAATTCTTCAAAAATAAAAATGAAAAGCCTATATCCTCCTAGCGGTTCTATTAGCTTGTATTTGATTCACGTTAAAATGTGGTAAGAGAGAACCATATGTTGGTGAGGTGAAAGAATTATAGATGTATGACTCCACCCACTAAAGTTCACATATTGATACACACCTATTATACACATATAAATATGTTTCAATAAAATTTTTTAAATGTTGTGAACTTATACCAGCCTCCGTTTGTTTAGACGTGTGCTAAAGGGATGCATTCGTGTGTAATATGCGTGCATGGTGGTGTGTATCTTCCTTGTAACCAAAAAAATAGTTAAAGAGATTAATCAACAAAACACCTATCGATTAGAGGGTTAACATAGTCAAAAGCTTTAGGTTAAGTTAACCCGTTGAAAGAGTAGATAAGCTCATCCAACACAACTTCCTTCTGAGTAGAGGTGAAAACGGATCGGATAGTTTCCGCCGGATCCGGACGGATACGGATTGCGTCGGATCGGATTTTTTTCAGATAGTTCTCGGATCGGAGACGGATATGGATTTTTTTATCGGATACGGATACGAATACAGTAAGCCTAGTATCCGTCGAATACGGATACTGATACGGATTATCCGGATAATACAAAAACGGATATCCGAGGGGAGGGGATGGACTTTAATTTTTATTTTTGATTTTTGGATTTCAGAAAAGCCTGGGAAGTTCATTTAAGCTCAGAAAAATATGAAATAAACTCCAAAAATTCCAGGAAAATTCACAGAAGTTCCTGGTGACATTTTGGACTTAATAAAAATATTTTCAACTAATGTTGGTATTTAATTTTCATACTTAAAAATACTTTTTAATTTCAAAAGTAGACCTTTAAACTCCAGAAAATCCAGGAAACCAAATAAAAGCCAAATAACTCCAAATAATTAATTTAAAGTAGGTTTTTTTTATAGAAAATCAAAATATCATTTTATTTAATGTCTATTTTTTGGTTTTCACTTAATTTACTTTTCAAATCAGGCTTTTTCAAAAACAGAAAATCCAGGGCAAAACCCAAAAATAAAATTTAGACAACAAAAATACTTATTTTAATTTTAATTTTATTTATTTATTTATTTATTTTTATTTTAATAAAAACCTGAGCTGTTACAACTTGATGGATGAAATGGAGGAATGAAATGTTCTTATGTTTGTTCAAATTGCTATCGTGTCATCATGTGTATTCCATGAATTGCACGTTGTTGTTACTTATGTAGTTATGTTATGATCGACTATTGGGTATATTTTCATTGTGGATTAAAAGACTATGCTTGTTTAGATTTCATGAATGTTTTGACAAGATGAACTATTTACGTATTTTCGTTAATTTTGGATGTATAGTTTAAGAGGTTTTCATGTTCCGATAAATATTTGTAACCGTATTCGTTTCGATTCGTATTTGATCCGTATATGTATTCGATATTATTCGTATTTGTATTCGTATTTGAGTTATCCGTATTCGTATCCGTATCCCAAAAAAATATGAAAACAAATATAATAGAGGCATTATCCGCTCGTATCCGATCCGTTTTCACCCCTACTTCTGAGTTCTAATTTTCTACCGCTAGCCTAGCTAGCTACCTAACCACATGATTTTACCCAAACAACATTAGTAACTAGGCTAGGTACCAAACAAAAAATGATGGATTTGGTAATCTACTACGATTAAGGTAGCTAACCAAGTTATTTTAACATCGAATCAAACACAACTAAAGGTAATATAATTGTAATATTTTTACTGCTACGTAAAACACAATATGAATGCAAAATTAGGTTCTGTAACGCCAATAGTCAAACATAATCATTTCTTTAAAGCAGAATTTAAGGACGAAGGGAACAATTTTTTAAATTTAATTCAAATATCCAATATTTAATTTCAAATATTTGAAGTTGAATATTTTATAATATTTTCAAGCTCCTAATTATGATCCCTAAATAAACACATTGCATTGCACCAGCTATTTTTCTTATCGGGTACAACATTCTGCTGTCACTATTATAGTGGTTGTGTCTGATGATACGTGTTTTTTCTAAATAAATAACGGGGCAGTTTTTTTGTCATTTTTTTGAAATGTTTTATCAGGATTTTTTTTCAAAATATATATTTTTTAAAAAATAGTTTATTAGTATTTAGTTTGTTCTCACAAGCGCTCGTGTTAGAACAAAAAATCATCCGTCCAAGCTATAATCCGCAGGAGAAAAGAGCGCACAGCATAACACCATAGCTTTTCAAAAGTAGTGGTTGTGACTATAACAACGTGATCAATCTTCTCTATAGCATAACACCATAGCTTTTCAAAAGTATAAACTGCGGTAGCGCCTCGTTCGGGAAAAAAACTGCGATAGGGCCGAGCTATAGCCTTTGACCACTGCACACTTTCCATTATTCCATTCACAGTGGAATAAATTGGTTTGTACACACACACACTCCAGGACTCCCACCGCGAGGTGCAGTGCCCATGGTGCGTTCGTTGGCTTAGCTTGACGTACGAACCGTGAGCGCCAATTAGCTAGTCAATCACAATAGTAAACTGCACGCCTGCAGCTCCAGTACGGATCACACTCAGATCAAGATAGTAGGACGGGTCGAGCTTAATTCAGTTTTATTTATAGCAATTTAAAGGAACCAAAGAAAAAGGTTACTGGAGGTGGACACCGGCGCTCTCATCTCGCCCACGCAAACGGGCGTCCAGGCCGGCCGGTAATTTCTTTTCTACATACACAACAAAATTAAGCGGGGGCTAGCAAAAAGCAAGAAAACTTCGCCGCCGGGATCCAGTACGCGCGCGGTGGTCAAGGCCGGACCCACGCATCGATTAGGATTAGCTAGCCGGCGGCCGGCCTCAGGCAAAAAGGTTGAGCAGCACCGGCTCCCTCTCGCCGCCGGTCGTGGTCACGGACTCGTCCGAGCTCATGGACGGCGTCCCCGGCCGCAGCGCCGCCCTCCTCTCGCCCGCTGCCGGCGGCGACGCGGGGCTCAGGCACAGCCCAAGATCGCACGACCGTGACGGGTCTGGCGCGTCCGCCTTCCGCACCCGCTTCGCCGTGGAGAAGGTGGACCACCCGCCGGTGCGCTTGGCGGCGCCGTAGAGGCCCCCGCCGGCGCCGCATCCCTCGCCGAGCTCCGGCAGCGGGCCGATGGAACCTCCGCGCAGCACGGTCTCCACGGCGGCCTGGCAGAGGTGCCAGTTCCCCGTCCAGAGCAGCCCCACCGCGCCGTGCACCGGGTTGATGGTGCGCCCCGCCGCCTCGTACAGCAGCGACTGGAACAACGCTACACGCGCATCCCAATCCACACAAACATAGTTAGCTAAAGATTGCATCTGAGTAGTATGTATAAGTAGAACTAGAGCTAAATCAGATGATCGATTACACACACCAGGTCGCTGGGCGTCGGGGACGGCGGAGATGAAGGAGAGGAGTCCGGCGCGGCCGAAGAACTTGGCGACGAAGATGGTGGCGTGGCCCTGCGCGTCGGCGGCGTCGATCCACTGCAGGCACGGCCGCAGCACGCAGCCCTCGCTGCACCCCTTCCGCAGCACGCGGCACCCGTTGCAGCTCATCCCCACCCTACCCTACCCTACCACCACATACAACAACGCTCCACTCACTCACCTACGCTACACCACCTCTCCCCCTCTCTCCCTCCACCACCGCAAAAAACCTGGAGCGGAGAGAACGACAGGCGAGCAGCCGGGGAGGGAGCTATATAGGCGTAGCGGCAGCGGCATAGGCGTAGCCCTTGAGACCGAAACCGATAAACCATGGTTAATTAGGCCATGACCATGGTTAAAAGGAGGCCTGGTGCGGTGACCGGGGGTGAGGGGGTGTCGTGCGAGCAAGTTCCAAGGTCCTGGGGTGCGCGGGGGCGGCTCCGTGTCTCCGCGGCCGGTCGGGCTCCCGCGTGCCGTCGGATCGCGAAGCGGACGGCCAGGGGCTGGGAATTTCTGGGTGGGCGCGCCGCGCGTTCGCCCCGTCCGCACGTCGCGTGGTGGTGTGCTGCGTTGCCGTCCTGCCCCTGCTTTTCCGTGCGCGGGTGGGGGATGGCTACTGGTGCGGGATTCGCGTGTCGGCAGCAACCGCCGCGCCCCAGCCCAGTGGGTGGGTCTGACTCAGCGTGTCTTGGAGCCTTGTGGTGCGCGCGTGCCTGGTTCAGCTGCTACTAGGAGGTGTTTAGGAAATTTCGGATCGTCTTAGGACCCCCCCCCCCCCCCGTTTTTCTAGATGGCTCGCCTTAGTACTCGACACACGTCAAAGAGAAACGGGTGCTTATCTTATCTTATCGCTCTGCTAAATATCTAATCCGGCGACACTAGCTAAGGAAAAATAGGTCCAAGCTGTTTGTGTACCTTTCATTTTTCTCGCTTAGCTATTTCTGCAGCTTTTTAGCGCAGTGTTTCTTCTCTTGCTTTCGCCTTTATGTGGTAAAAGTTAAGGATTTTCTAAGATAGTGCACTACCTAGGATGACGCTTGCCGGTATAGCCTTCACAAATCTATTACCAACATGTGTGTTATATCTTTTGCAAACGACGACACTTGAAGGCCTCGTTTGGAACGCGTGAAACTTATGACAATTCTGTAGAAATTATATCGTTTCTTGCAAAAAAAAAACACTGTCAAATTCTTATATTCAAACAAGGTGTAAGAATCTGTTTGGATAAGATGGTTTTGGCTCAATCCTTTTGGAAAACCGATCGACAACGAGTATCCAAACACATTCCTTTTGCTTAGAGCTGAATTGAAATCCAAATATCTGCATACAAAGCTAACCCATAGACATGAAAAATAATATTATCTCCGTTTCTAAATAGATGACTTTTTAGAATGCGTGTAACTAAACAATTTGAAACTTTGACAGTCAAAATACATAAAGTATTTTGATTGGTGAATGGAAATAGCATTAATAGATTATCATCGAAGTACTTCCATAGTCATAATCTATTTTTTAGTGCAACAAGAATGTACTCATACACGAACGCACACATAACACACACACACTCGTGGACGCGTCCAATGCATACGCTTTAAGACAAGCGAAGACTCAGAAGTTCCACAGGGCGCATGCACGTGTCTTGACCACTGGAAGCACCCACATACGTGTATATACCCAGGGGATACTAGTCATGTGAACAGTACCCCCCGATGGCACTATTTATAGGGGGATTTGCTCATGTGCCCTAAAGTTTAATGGCGTTTGCTCATTTGCCCCATGATGTCTCACTGACATGTGGACCCTGGACCCGCATGTCAGTGAGACATCATGGGGCAAATGAGCAAACGCCATTAAACTTTGGGGCAAGGGAGCAATTTTTCCCTGTTTATATGAACAATGCCCCCTCCAAAGGTGCGGCACCCGAGATCGATCCCGGGCGGACTGGCAGCATGCCGGCTGCCTTTGCCAACCGAGCACGGCTCGGTTCGCATAGTCATGACCTATTGAATAGAATAAAATAGCTAGTTTGGTGAACTTGGTTTATAAACTTGGGCAACACCCTCTATTATGAGGTGCTCCAACGAGCTGCCGGCTTTTGATTTTTACTGAAATTGTACTATAGTGGCTGTTAGTTTTTTGAGTCATTCAATTAAAAAATAAAAAAAGAAATAAAAAAATACCGTTATATTATCACAGACATGTAAAGGAATAAAGTAAAACAGAAAAAGCAAAAAAGCCATAAAGAAAAAAAAACTAAAGTTAAGAAACCGACATATTCAAATGGCTTTTGAAAGCTGAAAGCTAGAAACCAAAAGCTTTTAAGCCGTTTCGAGCAGATTAAGGCATTGACGAAGCTGTGGTGGGATGGAGAGACACTTGCATTACGAAATTTCCAGAATTTATGTATGGGTCCACGTTACCTAAAAATCTTGGTAAGATTTCAAACTATTATTTATAATTTTGAGGGGAAAATGGATATGTAAGAAAAATAGCAAAAAGTTACATGTATGTTATCGTAGCAAATTTGCACCCGTCTGGAACTTAATTTCTGAATCTGCTACTGATAGGAGTCGTCATGAACTTGGTACTAACTTAAAAAGTTTCTAAACCCAAAAACTTAAATGGACCAATCAAATCAAGTTCTAAATATATTTCTTTTAACAAGCGATTTCTCTAAATAAATTACTTACCAGCTCCCAGATACACTGCATGCAGTAAGGGTAGAAAAGCCTCCTGCAACTTTTGTGGCTTTCTTTTACATGTTGCCATATATCTATGCCCTCTTGCCTCTGGTGGTTGTTTCTTGCACGTAACCCCTCGATCGGATTTCCAACGTTTTCAAGATCTCCCTCCAGCTTTTGGCCTCTGGGGAATATTTTGAGCCCAGCCGCAACTTGCAAGGGCATCTCGCCCTTTAGCCATATATTGGCTCAGTTCTTTTTTTACTTTGTTGATAATTTTTAACTATAGTTGATAGGTTTGATGAATAGTAGAGTCAAGTCATCATTAGCTGTCATGTAAGATGTGATTGGCTTACACTGATGTAAGATCTTATCTTTGGGCCAGGTATTTAAATTCAGCCGAAATTTTATGATTTTCGCTGAAATTCGGTTTTCTCAGCGGGTCAAAAATTGGTCAATGTGGTGGATTTTCATTTGAAATTTTGGATTTAAATAGATTTTATAACTAACACTTGGAAAGAAACCTTAGCTAGCTTAGTTGTGAGGGATGGGGCAGGTGAGCATGAGGTTGTGTGTTCAAACCCCAAAACATGTGCTATTTTTTGTTTTTTTATTTTCTCTCAAAAATCCAGATTTAAAATTAAAAATTCGAATGATTTTTTGAAATTTTCCAATTTTTTTGAAATTCGGATTTATCTGTGGGGTCGAAATTTTTTCCCGAGAATAATTTCCCTGCTTTGGGCTACGGGATTCTAGCAAGGGTCGGTCGATTTGCCCTCACAAACTGGCTGGTTGGGCATTAAACTAGCGTAAATTCAATTGCCAGGAGCCATCAGGTTTTGAAGCAGCATGACCGGAGGCATGACGAGATCCGGTCGGTGTGGCTATGAGATTTTTGTGCAAGTTGGCGAGTCCGCTATTTCTTTTCCTGGTTTCACTTATGAGCCTACCGCCTATCATTTTCTTCGTGGAGAATTCCGAGAATTTGCCTCAGCTATCACAGCTAATACTAGGGATTTGGGGCCTTCTTCCTTTCTCTTCAAGAAAGAAGGCAAATCTAGGGAAAATCCTTGGTTAATGATTTTTCTATGGCAGCATTATGTGCTATCTTTAGTCCACTCTGACGCGGTCTAGTTATGTAGTTCCTACAGTTGTATAAACTATAGTGCCATGTGGGCCGCATACTCCCACTCGTTCCAAAAGTTATATCAGAATATGGTATTTTCTTTTCAGTTTATGGTTTTCCTTGAATAGATAAGCGGGACGGCTTCTCCGTCACTGTTTCGAAATGGTTTACCGCCTTTCGGTTCATTCGTATGAGTGCCCGCACTAGGGCTAAAAACCATAAGCTATAGCCCAAAAGAATAGGTCCACGAGTGCTCAAGCATTTCATGTTTTCGTGTATCAATATGAGAAATGTATTCAGATTTGCCACTTTACTTTTGTTAAACTATGTGAATAGGTCATGCATATAGTGATAATGAATAATTGATATTTAGGTTGTATTAAAATACGTTTGTAAAAGTTTCGAATGGTGCTCTTTTGCAAAACTGGAATCGGCAGATACTGACCATTGAAGATCGACAATAGCAGGTCGAGCATGGCAGAATGACCATGGCAAAATGACCATGTCGTGTTGACTACGGCAGAACAACCACGGCAGGTCAAGCATAGGTGAACGACCACGAATGATCGAACCGGTCGGAGCTACAGTGAACCGGCCGGAGCTATAGTGAACCAGTCATTGGTCATCGCTTCAGTACCTAGTCGATGGTCTTTGCTACAGTAACCGGTCGATAGTCGATAGCTACAGTAAATGGTTGGTACTCGGTGATCGGTAGTCGGTGCTACAGTACTTGGTCGGTACTCAATAATCAAAGCTACAGTAAATGATCGGTGCTTAGTGATCGGTAGTCAGTGCTACAATACTTGGTCGGTACTAGATAGTCCGTGCTACAGTAAATGTTCAGTAGTTGGTGCTATAGTACCTGGTCAACGATCGATAGCTGTAGACTTTGTGATCGGTAGTCGTAGATTTTACGATCTGTTATCGTAGTTATAGGCTTCGCGATCGGTTGTCGTAGACCTCGCGATTGATAGTCGTAGGCTTTGCGATCGTTTACTGTAGGCTTCACGGTCGGTACTTGTAGCCTTCGAGTGCTTCAATACTTGTGATCTTTGAGTATCTTGAGTACTCATGTTTGTTGGGCTAGCGGTCTGACTGCTTGGGCATGGCGGTCTGACCAACTTTTCTGAGTGGTCTGAAGTTGATTTTAGAGAGTATGAAAATTGAGATCGTGGATGATCTGGTTCGTAGTTATTAATGGACAAGAGTGTGCTTTGCGTGTGTGGACTAATGTCGATCAAGTTAGAAAGAACTTGTGCTAGGGAAAATATTCTTTGGTCTTTACATGTGCAGGTTGGGGGTGGAGACGATCATAGTCGGTGACGAGGAGAACTAGGACTAAGAGGGGGAGATCTTAGGTCCAGTTGGTTGAGGATGTTATGAGGTGGTCAGGCTCACGCTGAAGTACGTAGAGATCAAAAGTGGATGATGCGTGGAAAAGATATAAGAGGTACGGTTCTAGAGGCTTCAATATGTGCTGAGTTGAAAGACCCCGTGTTTGGAGTTTTGGGTCCCTTGATTTTCAGAACGGATAGAGTTTAGAGTCTATGTTTGATGTGGACACAGTTTTGGGGCGTTAGGCTATAAAAGTAGGAAAAGACTAAGCGTTAATGCAAGGTTTTTGGTGGAGTAGATTGAGAGGATTTAGTTTTGGTTAGGCTTTTAGGGGTGCTTGCAAGGGTACTTTGTAAATCCACGAAAATTTAGCAATAAATATTATCTTGAATCAATTTGATTCTTGATTTGGTTGAAAAGTTGTTGGTGATTACAATTGGATTAAAGCTTCCGACGGCGTGCAAAGGTGTCAAATCGTTGTCAGAAAAACAGAGGAAATATGAGTACTCAAAGGCGCTGGTTTCTTGAAGGCACAAGTGATCGAGAGATTCTGGTCCCAGTGTTGAAGATTTCGAGTACGTACAAACCGGTCGAAGATCAAAGTTGAGCGATCGAGCGAGCGGTCGAACACTGAGCTATCGATCGAGCAGTTGAGTGCCGAGCTGTTGAAATCTTCATCGAGCATTAAGAGATTCCAAAAAGCGTGTGTAGCGAGGGAATTTCAAAAATGTTCGCAAAGCTGGTTCCTAATTTTTGTGCGAAACGGTAAACTCAGTTGAATCATGATTCTCTCTCTCTCTCAAAAGAAAGCTTTGATCACGAGGTTCAGCTGATAGCCAAACACAAATTAATTAATGTCGCATTCCGGGCATTCTATGCAAAGATGCGAGCACACAGATCCTGCACCGTACGACACCAAACCGAGCCTATCGTACGAAAGCTCCTCCATCTCCCACCGCAACAGTAGCAGAAAAAAGGATGGCGTGACACGAGGCATTATTACTACTACAGCAGCTCGCTAGCTCGCGGACGCCGGCCGGCATCATCACGATCGACCGATCCATCTCCATCTCGATCGATATTTGTCATGCCCGAAAAAGAGGAGAGGAAAGCGAAAAAACAAAGGAGAAAGCAACACCTTTTAAATGTCCCCAGCCTAGAAGGCACATCAGTTGGCCACTTTCCTCGCGAGAGGAGAATGGGCACCGCGCGAGGATGGATCATTGGATCGCTGGGACAGCCATATATTCCTCGAGGGGTCTGGGGGTTGCAAGTTGTGGCTGGAGGAATCATGCAGTTGAGGGTTCCATCAATAACCCCATGAGCGAAGCCATAGCTCCATTGGTTTGGTGCAAGGTTGTTCATCTAGTACATCCAGATTTAATCTTTTAGGATCGTATCCACACGTCTCACCTAAATAATTAGATTAGGGTATATACATATATGCATGTTCAGTGAAAAAGTATATAGTCGTGCTCCATAAGACCTTGATGCTTGCAAAAATTACCAAGCGTGTGTTAAGTGACGCGCACGCGCATGCTTGTGTGTGCGTGTGATAGTGTGAGTAGGTTATGAGTTGTGTGCATCTGTCTCGTACCCTAAAAAAATAATTACGCCCCAACACCTCTTTTTCAGCTTTGGAGGAACAAGGAGTCTCTCTGTAACGGTGTCCATGGAGATACGGTTGGGTAATTCTTTGCATGAAAGGGGCCAGCTGGAGTGTACAAACAAATTGTTATGTAGGCCGCGCGGGTGGGTGCAATTCATCCATCTATGCTTGTGTTAGGATACGAGTAGGCTACACTAGGCAGATTAAAATTTTCTATCGTGTAAACTAGGAAGCTATGTGAGTAAGAGATCATGGATTGTTACAACTAAACGCGCAGTACAACGGAAATAGAGTTGAAGCAGCCGATTCAACGAAGTGTGCGTCCGTGTAGTGGTAGTAGTCGATCATTCTCTGCCCAACCGTCGCCTCCTCGCGATTGTCCCAATTAGCACCGGAGTCACGGCAGCGCCTCTACTGAAGTCCATATGTCTAGGGATGGAACACCGTACGTCGGTGTGCTAACACCAGCGTGCACGGCAGGGGTTATGAGAGGTGGCGAGTAGAGTTTCGACCGGTGTGTTTTTGGAATACCTCCCTCAGCCCTGCTTCTCTCTTTATATAGCCTCCAATTGGATCATTATCCGATATGAGCATAGATCGAATCCCACTTGAAACTCTCATTCAGACCTTTATCATTTTAGCTCATTAAGTGTGTGACCCTATAGGTTCATGTATATATGACCATGGGCCGAAAACTCATTTTCAGTCCATAAGTCGGTAGCGGTCTTGAGTAGGACATAACGACTCCCAAACATACATAAAGATCATAACGGACTAACCTATATAGTGCTCATGTACCGATCTCTTTGCCTTGTGATATCAAATCGAACTCAACACAAGAATTATGCTATCATATGATAGCTCGATCCTTCACTTGAACATGTAGTAGATTACTTAGTTGTACTTGACTCCTCAACCACATTCGGTATGGCTATGCACTTGCTTAATCCAACCACATCGATGGGTCCAAAGATATCTCTCTGTTATATAGGAGGAGCAAATTCCATATTGATCGCTCATATTCCTCCGCATGTTTTATAGTAAATCCAAAAGTTACCTTTATAACCACACTAGTCATGGAGTAGTGTTTGGTAAAACCCAAGTAAACTATTACACATGTAGGAAATAATGATAATCTCAAGTCTAAGGATTCTGCATACACTATATATGAGACTAACTGATGATACTTAAGAATATAGCAATTCCTGCATTGTCTTATAGTGGGTCAATCTAGCATCATATTTTCTAACATGTGGCCACATTATTGATTTGATATCTCATATCCATGATCCGTGAAATATGATCATCAATCAATACATGTGCTGATCTATAAATCATAATTGTTCTACATAACGATATAACGTCAGGAATAATTTAGAATAACATCAAAACATGAATAAAGAATTACATGAATAAGTTACATACTTGTTGATCAATATAAAAGACATTTATTTAAAAGATAAACTAATATATTATTTAAAAAATTATAAATATAAAAATAATATAACCATCTTTATAATTACCTCTACAACATATCACTAACAGCCTATATCCGTACTGACCGATCTTATACGAGATCGACCAGTTTCACATGGAGCTAGCAAATCTATCTGCAATTTCTGTATACGGTTTCTTAAAGCTTTCATAAAATCGTACACAGTACACATAGTATCGGAGGGGACTCCTCTAGGGACTGACCCCATTGAGAGGAAATGGGGTCAGTCCCGGATGCCCGACACGTGTCAAGGGGCACGGATCTCGGCGCCGCGCCGTCTCCTCCTTTTCTCCGCGCGAACGACGCTCCCGTCTCCCGTCGCGAGCTCCGCCGCTCCCTTCCCCTCCTCCGTCGCCGTCGCCGAGGCCCCCGCTCCTCACCTGGACCGACCCCTCGCCCGCCCCCACCGGCTGGACCGCCGTCTTCACCGCCGCCCAGAGGAGTCCCCTCGCATAGTATCGGGCTCACATCTTTCTGTGCCGTTGCTGCATTGAAAAACTTGTATGGGGACCGCCCTTGACAAGACAGGGGGCCTCTGACTTTCCAACTTGGACTGCCCTAGTATATAGTAGTACTTCTCTCCTTTATTAAGCACATTACTATATGTTAAGCATATTAAGGCTCAGTAAAAAGAGTTGTTCCTTGGGCCTTGGCATAGAAAGTATGAATGAGCTGAGTTTGAGCGGTCCCTCCAAGGCGAGCCGGGTCAAGAGAGCCAGCTCACTTGAGTTCATCTCAGTTAGGCTTGTTTGTTACTGGCGAAAATGGAAACAAGCAAAGATTGATCAAGTACGTACTCTGAGCTGGCTTATGATATTTGGGCTTATTTTTAGTGGCTTATGGCTGAAAAGTCATCAGAATCGATCAAAAACATCAGAGTGACAGAGACTTATTTAGCATAATTAAATTTAAAAAATAAAAAAATGTTAGTCCATCTCTTCTTCTTCTACCATATAATGCACCTAAAAAACAATCCTAAAGCCACACAGAAAATTGTACCATACAGTCATTAGCTATCCTAAGTACACCCAGAAATTTACAACTAAACCCAACCAACGTTTGAAATGAAGGGACAAGATCCCATCTAACCTTGTCTTTCTCTTACTCACTCAGATCCAACGGATCAGATTGCTGGGACCAAACCTCATCACTCATCCGCCTCCCCCGCTTAAAAACCTAATATCTGCCTCCCAAAACAGGCTGCCGCCTCCCCCGCCTCCCGACCCTCCTCCCACCTGCGCGCGCCCGCCTCCTCCTCCTCCCCCCCGCGCGCCGCCTCCTCCCCTCCTCCCCCCACCCCGCCGCCTCCTCCTCCTCCTCCCCACCCCGCGACGCCGCCTCCTCCTCCCCCCCACCCCGCGACGTCGTCGCCTCCTCCTCCCCCCACCCAGCGCCGCCGCCGCCTCCTCCTCCTCCCCACCCCGCGCCACCGCCTCCTCCTCCCCCGCTCCTCCGCGCCACCGCTGAGTCCTAAAGAGTTCTCTCTCTCTCCTCCCAAAACCCATCTAGGGTTCCTCGCTGCAGCCGTGCCCTCGCCGTGCCCATCCATGCCTGTGTCGCGCCGCTATGCACCAGGCCGCATTTAAGCCTCCCCCGCCTCCCCTGAAGGCCGCCACCTCCGCCTCCTCCTCCGCCGCCTCCCCCGAAGGCCGCCGCCTCCCCCGAGGTGCAGCGGAGGGAGGGGAGGAAGGGTTTTGGAATTAGGCCGCCGTTGCGTGGGAGAGCAAAGTGAAGCAAGCCAAAAACCGGTTAGCCACCAAGACCCCGCCACCGCCACCGCACCACACCGCGCGCTTGCCTCCCGGTTCGAGGGGTTTCGGCGCGGAGGAAGGGTTTCGAGTGCGGAGGAGGATCCCGATGGCGAGGATGAGCGGCGCGCGGGAGGAGGGAAGGGGCGGCGGCCACGGGCCCGTCCCGAGGCGTCGAGGAGGCCGGTGCAGAGCCCGGAAGGAGACCGTGAACCGCCCGGACGCGGAGATCTACGCGGCGCTGCACGAGTGCGGCATGGACCCCGACGAGGCGGTCAGTCGCCTCCTCTCCCAAGGTCGTCCCGTCTAGCCCTCATCGCCCCCCGCCCGCTATTTCTCGCTTGTTTCGCTGTTCCTTTACGGGTTATTAACTGGATGCGCGATGGAGTTGGATGGTACCCGGGTTCTCGCCGCTAGGGTTCTTAGAAGTTTCTTAGAACTGCGTGCTTTTGCAGATTTGGAATGATTCCTTAGTCGTTACCGTTATGGCTGATTGGCTATGAATTAGTGGGAATCCGATGAACCTATTTGGTATTTTGATCGGAGCCTATTATTGATTATATGTGATTTAGCTATTTATGAAGTAGCATTAGATAGATTTAGGAGCTCGTAGGAGTTAGGACTCAGCAAATCTCCTTCTTGTTCTACGTTTTATTAGGGTTCATGTATAGATTTCTGCTAAATGCTAAGAGTGGCAAGCGTAGCGTTTCAATTTTGGATTAGAGGGTAGGTAGATTCTGTTCGTTATTTTTGTTGTTCCTCTTGTTTTCTCGTGGTTTAAATTGGTGGCAATCTGCGGAGTGCTCAAAATTTCGTGGTCATTGCAATCTCAATTGCAACCGAGGAAGGAGTTGCTATGTTGGATGGGAAGGAGAATCGGGAACACGGAATGTGGGAAGAAGCAGGACAAGTGATTTCTTTGACGGGAGTATGTAGGATGGATGGATCTTCCAGCGTTTCAATGTTTGGGGGGGGGGGGTGAAACGAGTTCATAGCTTGATATTGCTTTTTGGACCGATTTAGCAACCAGGTTGCGAAAGGGCATGGCAGCAAATTTGGCTACTGGGCTCGGTAAGGATGATTGTGGTAAATTTAGCTACTAGGCTGGAACAAAGTGGAACATTTAGATTGGGATAGGAGGTGGAGCCTCTGGCTTGTCTTCTTGTTTTGAAAAGTGGAAACACTTCTGATCTGCTTGTTTTGTTGCATGTGTTTATCTGGGATCTGTTAGGTATTGCTGTATTTAGAGGAAGGTGTGATTGTGGGTTGGTTGTTCTATATAAACGTGGGTTTCATTTAGGATGTGTCGAACTTATGGAAATCAGACAAATGGAGTTCTTGGTTGTTCGTTGGGCTATTTCTTCATATGTATAAATACAAAAAGACTATCACGGGGTTCTTGTGGCTTGTTCTTGGTTTGTCATTTATTCTTCTTTTTTGTCATCACGATTCTTGGTTATAACAGAGGAAATAAGCAAACGCCACAAAGGAGCAAAAATGGAATAGATAGAATCCCAGCTAAAACAAAGAGATATAAAAGCTCAACCTTTCTTTAACTACACTGAACTTCACAGATTAAAGAGAAAGCATGCAGTCTCAAGTAATAAAAAGCTCCCCTTACAGAGCCAAGATTAAATCACTGCAAGCTCATTAACCCATTCAAAAAATCAAATACAGGTAAAATAAATTAGCATGCCATAAGCTAAAGTTCTGACACTCCTTGCAGGGCCGTGGCGGTGCCTCGAAGGAGCACCGTAAGATCTACCAGATCTGGTTCGCCTTCGCGGACTCAGTTCAATCCTAACCCCTGTCCCCCATCAACCTCAATCCCCAATCCCTTTCGCCCTCGCACTCGCCCCGCCACTTGCCTAAACCATCTGCGCCACCATCGATCCGCTCGCTGGTCGCCAGAGGGTGTCGTCGTGCAGCGGCAGCAGAGCAGGTCATCGCCAGTGCCTCTCTCGCCCTCGCTGCCGCCTGCCTTCAGCCGCTGCAAGTGCCTGTCACTCATCCTTGATGTGCCATCTCTCCTCTTTGCTGGTTTCCTCTGTTCGCCTGTTCTGCTCATGCCGCCCGACTTGCTCTGCAAACATGTAAGGAATCAACTCAATCATCCTATTTAGCTTTTCATTTGCTAGATTGTCGTACATCTTACCTTTCTTGCTAATAGAAGTGCTGATGCTGACAATCATTACATGTAGGGGGTTCCTTTCCGGCCAGCCCCTGATTCCTCTCTCATGGTGCGTCGGGCTCGGGAGGGCATGGGCTGGACCTGTGGCATACGGTGGCCAAGGCCGGTGCCGAGTTGCAGCAGTGAGTTGCACGCATCATGGCATGATTGATTTTCCATACATAGTAGTTTTAGGATTTCTTCTAGGATAATAGTTTTTCCATACGTGAGTTGATCAAAACATCATGGCATGATTGTAGAATAATAAAATTAGTTACCCTTCTAGAGATTGTTGGCGATTATGTTTTGCATAAGCTCCTCTTGCCAAGGCATAGATCAGTGCTGATTATGATTAAGACTTCTATTGTATCTTTTACGCTTTCTTATTTCATTGATCACCATAACTTTGTTCTTATCTAATTGCAATGTACGATTGACATTTTATTAGCTGTTTCTTCAATATTCATTTTCTTACATATAGATTGACCACTTCATTAGGTATAGATATTCATAAATGGACAAAATGGATAACGATTCTATGTTGTGTCAGGAAGAACATGGGTTAATAAGAGTAAAAAAAGGTCAATAAGAGATGTCGTCTGGTTGATCAACTCCAATGCTATCTGATTTGTTCACTTCAAGGTTATAGCTTTATTATTAGAAAATTCCCTTTTGGCATCTCTGTTTTGCTAGGTTTGGGTTTTGATGAGGCCTAATTTTTCAGTTTAAGTGCTGAGTTTTTAAATTGTAAGTAATAACAATGGTTGCCAATTTCCTTTTCATTGTTGTTTGATGATTAGCGAGAGGAGATGCAAGATTGCAATCATTTTGTGAGGACATGATTCATAAGAGGGAGTAAAGAACCTCCACGGTAATTATTGCTCTATGAACTTCTCTAGAATTTGAGGCATTTATTCCCTTTTCATTATATGCAATGTTCAGCTATTGCTATTGTGACTTCTTATTATTCCATACTTGCCATCCTCATCTTTTTGAGACATTAGATGGATGGCCTGTAGTTTTTGTCACAAGCCATCTGTCTTAAAATAGACTTTTCCATACTTGTCAAGACAAATAAGATTGAACTGCAGGTTACATTTGATACGAAATTTCATTCGCTTACTCAGATCTTGTATATAATAATTGTGATTTGTTGTTGGCTAGCATTTGATACATAATTGAGATTTGATGTTCTTGCTAGTTGCTTTTCTATGGTCACTTATTAGAAGCTTATACCATGCACGATAAGAACAATATCGATCGATTCCAATAGTTAGGATGAGAATGGAAATTAACACTATGCAAGAAAAAGGATATGCGCTATTTGTCGTAAGTCAGTCAAAGCTGAAAAATCCACAACAAGTGACAAAACAAATTATTATTGCTGATAACATACTCAAACATTGATTCAAAGGATTTAGTGACCTTTGGGAGTTAGTTGTGTGTTTATTCTCATATTCAGAGCCAAATAATGTGGACCGATGCTCAACTATATTCATAAATTTCTAAAAGCAACGTGGGTGGGCAACTTTACATAGCAACAATAAGATTGATCTTATAGTTCTAAAATGCTCAACTTTACTCAAAGAATTGAAACAGAGGCCTTCAGAATCTCTTAATATCATCTGTTACATTTACTTACATATGTTAGAAAGGTTTGCTTTTGTTAGCTGAAATTGGCGTGTTGCCAAGGAGGTTACGCTTTTATGTGTTTTGAATTAGTTTCTTATTCTTCTGCAGGGGTGATACTGTTGAGGTAGATACATGGGTTCATGCTGTAATTCTGATATTGATGTGCGTAACCTTTTTTTTATTTTGTATGATTCTGATGTAGGCTGTGGAGTCGGGGGACCAACCTGCGCCGAAGCGGCGGCTGTTATCCGCCGTGGTTAAAGTGTCGGCCTTTGATTTTTATTCCTATTTTGTTTTTATATTTTGTTGTAGTTTGTTAATCGAAAACCATAAAATTTCATCTCTTTGTTTGGCGTGATGAACGGAGGTGGATGACACTGAAGCTAAGGAGGATGATGTGAAGGATGCCAAGGCGAGGGGCGAGAGGACGGATCGGCGGCTGCTGAAGGTGATGAGAAGAGGGGTGCCAGTAATGGTGGATTCTTGAGGGATGGGAGCTAGCGGATATCAAGGAGGATGGTGAGTAGGGGTACCATGTTCCTCAATCCTCTGCTATGTGCTGCGTTGAGTAGATCTTTGGTGTTATTTGTTTGGGCTTCTTTGGTAAAGGGATGGGGCTTATCATTAATCGACAACTAAATTTTCCTACCAATTTAACAGACTAATTTTATACTTTCACCGGATTTGGTATTACACTATTACTGATTTACTGTTATGTTGTTGAGGACAGAGTTTTGGTAGTAACTAGATTAGCTATCTGATTGCTCATGTTTTACTGGTTGCAGTTCCAAGGCGATCACAAGGAAAGCTTGTATTAGGGCACTCATTGAATTTGAAGGTGGAGAAGGTGCTGTTCCAAGGGAAGTCGGACTACCAAAATGTGTTGGTTTTTCAGGTATGTACCTTCGATGTTTCCATCATGCTTTTATAGCACATCAAGGCAATTTGAGTGTGTTAGCCGCTGCCTGTAGAGCAGATGACCAAAGTTTAAGTTACTTTTCCCTCAAAGAAGTTTAGTGCTGGCCCAAAAGAAAAGAGCATAACAAATGGTTGATGTCCTGAAAAACATTACAGTAAAAAAGTATATAATGCTAGAAAATGGGATGTTGTAGGCAATTATTAACATATTTATGTTGTCAAGAAGTTAATATTAGAACTGTCATTGGCATTGAATGATGTCAAGCAAGGAAAAAAATGTCGCAAATAGTCAGTAGTCTTGTATTAACAAGTCCTCTCAGCTCGACTTATGACATGCTGGCTGGATGCATGAATGAACAAAAAGCAATATGCTTATAAAACAATTTATGCCATGACAAGGCCACTTTCGGCCAAGGTTCTACTAAGCACAAAATGGTTAGTCGGCACAAGGAATAAAACTTTAGCTCATCAGCAAAGAACCACATACACGCCTTCCAATTCCCATCCAAACTTTGTTGAATAGCATATGCAAATTAAAATTTTGTAATGCCACACAAAGTACCAACTGTGCTGTGGCTGTGACTTTTTAGGCTTTAAAACAGATTGGACACATAATTTTCCACCGAACTAGAACGATGGGGTAGGTGAGGTCTATCTTATAATACTCTTTCCAAAGTAATTTCAAGAAAAAATTGCCTTTGGGCGACTTAAATAGTAGGGATAATGTCGAGTCAATGTGTAAACTGAAACTAAATGTTGCGTCCATTTTGTTTAAATCAATTTGTATTGCCAGTTTACAAGCCTAACTCTTCATATATTCTACAATCTTCGCAAGATCTGCAGAAGCTTACAATTTTTGCATTACAGCTGGGTTCAATGTGTTCCACATTTTGAATGATTACATTAGGTACTAGGCCTGGTGTCCATAGTTATGGTCGCAACTCATATTAGCAGATTTCATCATTCATGTCATAATCATACAGCATTTGACCACAAATAATGCTCCACACCTAGCAGGTTATTACATATCTATTAAAGAAATGCTTTCAACATACTTTGATCATGGATTGCTTTGCTTTTGGGTAATACTGTTTGCTTCATGCTTTCAAGTCCACCCTAGCTATATTTTATTTCTGGGTCCACCACTATTGGGGCTTGGGGACCGGACTATCCACAACGTGGACTAGCGGCTACCCAGGAGGCTCAGCCGCCACAGCTGGAGGTGACACCTATCACCATGTACACCTCGGACCCGAGGCTGGTGCTGGGTTGGCAGATCGCCGTGAACCGGACCTACATTGTTTATAGGATAAGTTCGGCAAAATCTGCATGCTCAGCATCAACACAGCGCTTTGCTCGCTCCTTCATGGGCACACACAAGTACGACTACTATAGATTGATCACACCGAGAAAAATTTGTTGTTGCTTAGATACATGACTTCAAGAAATATTGGATAGATACATATAATTAAATTGTAAAAAAAAAAGATACGTACATAGACTTGTTTATTAGTATTTTTCCATATCACAGCTCATGCGTACATAATTTGTGTTTTCGTTTAACGCACGCAGACAAAGATCACATTCATCGAGGACGAATTTCTTGGTGGACATTTTGAAGAGCAAGGTGAAAATGAATGTAAAGACATTATCCCCGGAGAACTCCAAGACCTACTTAAGCAAATCGAAATTAGATGGTTCAAAGTAGACATGACTTATTATTGCCTTGTTATGCATTATAATTGGCCTAGGCTTGTAATTTCATGACCGAACTTGCCGGTGATATACATGAGTGTTTTCCAGATTATATACATGGTGATATACAATTGCGTGAAACTTAATCGTAACCGGGTAGAAGGTTTGAACGTGTAGTCGGAAGCATTTACACAAGATCCAATACGATTTGGAACCCAGCCGGGCTGTCTATGACCACGCTGTACATCATCGAGAGTCAGCCGAAGTTCATACGACGGCTTTGACCGTGGTCGGAAGTTAGCAGTACTCCATATGACCACTTTGCCGCCGACCGAACCGAGAAACCTTTTCTTACTCCTCTTGGCCGTGGTCGTAGTATATCGGGAGGCGGTTCGACCACAGTAAAGCTGGTACGACTACGACCGGTCGTGGTCGAAATCGGGTAGAAGAATTGAACGAGTGGTCGGAAGGTTTTACGATCACGATGGTCATGGTCGAAAGCCATGTGCACTGTTTACGACCACTTTGGGTGAGGTCGAAGGTCACTCGAAAGGCGTACGGCCACGTTGGCCGAGGTTCGTAGTCGGAAGGCTTACGACCACGTTGGCCGTAGTCTGCAGTCGGAAGTCGGCGCTCGAGCTTGCGACTTTGTTGTGAGGTCGTCGTATGCGGTCGGCTGCGCCCGGGAAGACTTGAACGTAGTCGTAGATACCTGGTAAGTGGTCGTGTGACCTGTAGGATCGATTGTTTGGTCTGGGAGTCGGTCGTACGGTCTTCTGGGTGGTCGTAGCATGTGGGAGCTGGTCGTATGGCTTGTGCACACATTGTTATATGAGACGGTCGTAGCTTAAATCACGCGATAAACGGTCGTAGCTTCTGTTAACCGGTCGTATGGTCTCGCTCGCGAAGCGGTCGCAAGACCTGGCAATCGGTCGTAGGCTTTTGAGCATTGCGTGTTGGGTGGTTCCGACCGGTCACGTATTTATGTGACATTTATTATGTGACAAAACTATTTGGTTATACAATATATGAGACATGAATCTTAATGAATCTGATTGTTCGTTTTATTTTTTACAAATTTTATCTTGTTTTGTATTTTACCGTAGCGTTAGCACGGGCACTATACTAGTTACGTATAATACAAACAAATACGGGAAAAAAGAACCGGTAAAAAAGCTCAACAAAAAGTTAAGAGTTCAGAAAAAAGACAAAATTTATAAATAATGAAAAATAAGCCGAACCGATCACACCTTGCAATGACGTATGGCTTCATTATTGGCGCGAAATCATGTTGATTTTTGAACTAGTTTTTCTTAGGAAACATCAATATGTGGTAGTCACGTGCTTGGTGGGTCACTGGCTCACAAGCAGCACGGGCGAACCTAGGAGCTAGCCAAGTTGTCTCATGGTTCTGACAGCTAATTAGCCAGCTCGGTCCATTGTAATTTCTTTAGGCTTCTAGCTAAATGGAGATCTGAGTCAGCTTGCTAAAGCTCAGTCTAGTAAACTCCTTGTGTTATACCTCTAAATAGATGTTGTAACCTTGCTAGTATACCCAATAGTAATGTGGCTAGACTGCTTTAACAAGATCGACTTTGCAACGTATAATGGCCGGCGATTTAGTAGGGCACACAAGTTAATGGAATGTACTGTTCCGTGAAAAAAAGGAACTCCCTGTCAGGGTTGTTTTTTTTTGAACTGGACCCTGTCAGGGTTGTGGTTGCATTGCCCATGAACAATCACACAAAAAGTAGAAGACATAAAAAGTAGTTTCGGTAGCCTCACTTTCTTTATTAATGGCTGGATACAAGATCTCTAGGTGTGTGCATTAACCCTTATATAGACGAAGGAGTCTCCCCTTGTAAATCAATAAATAATATAGGACTAAACTAGACAACCATGCCTCATGAATAAATGGGCCTTAACCATTAATGGGCCTCGTTTAGGTAAAATGTCCACATGGTCGGGCCTAACAGACCAATATTATAACACTTCCCTTAGACACTTTGCCAACGTCATGCTATTGCCTCATCAAAAACTCCTTTGGAAAAACCAGTGGGAAAGAAATTGGTAAGAAGGAAAGAGTATGTAGCTCATGTTCTTACCATTGCATATGTTGCCTCGTTAAAAACCTTCAATTAAGAAAACCCATTGCGACAAACTTCATTAAGGGAAAAGAGTACAACACTTCATCTCAGAGATGAATATGTATGAAGATTTCAATCTCCCATGAAGGCAAATAACTCTATGAGCCTTCTCATGCCATTGCCATGAACATGTTTTGCAAAGGTAGAAGCCGGCATAGCCTTAGTAAATAAATCCGTAGGATTTTCACTCGTTTGGATTTTATGTATTTCTATATTCCCTTTCTCCTGCTGCTCATAGGAATAGAAATGCTTAGAGAATATATGCTTTGTCATCGGAGTGTTAGACATAGCTATTCTTCATTTGTGTTGCAAGAATTATTATCCTCATAGAGAACTCTTGGGGATTTATCCAGCTCTACACCATATGATGAATCAATCTTCCAAGCCATCTGCACTCACAAATGGTTTCAAATAGTTCAATTATCTCTAAATGATTACTTGAAGTAGTAACTATTGACTGTTTAACAGACTTCCAAGAGATAGCCATATTTTCACTTAGAAAAATTGTTGTGGTTACATGCCAAATAGTGGATAAGAGGGGCTGCGGGGAGGCCACAGATGGGCTACTCGGACCTAGATACACAGTAGGGAGTAGTGTAGAGAATAAGTACCATGGCACTATTATTTCTAGACTTGTTCTTACAAAAAATGAGCTCTCTCCATTATGGTGCACTAAGGGCCATATTTATAGTCATGAGAAGATTGTTTACATAAATGCCCCTATTGGGGTTGTTGATAGTGTCGGATCTGGATTTGACAATCCAAAATCCTCTATGATTCCATCGCACTATTCCCTGGATTAGTACATAGTGCTCACAGATACAATACTGAACATCAAAAGTACACATCATGCAGAAGCGTAAATATAATAGTACACTTACACATGGGCCGATTAAGCCGAAATCAATAAATTATAGCAGCGGAAACAAAACACAGAGGTGGGACCCTCAGGACGTCCTCACAGGCAGCCAACTAGGGTTCACGATCTAGTTCTTGGCCTCTTCATCTTCTTTACCAGTTGCATCCCAAGACGTAGTGATCTGACTCTCTTGATTCTAGATTAATTAAGTGAGTGAGGGTGAGCACAAACCACCGTGCTCCGCGAGATAATACGCAGGATGCAAATAAATAACATGCATAGCTTATCAAGGGAAGGCTCGGGTTATTTTATTTGCATAAATTACTTTTAAAATATGATACATAGAAATTCCTTGAGATCTAACTGTTTGAACTAAAACATGATATTTGGGTAAAAAGAATGCAGTAATAATAGTAGCATAGATTCCATCCACCATTACACGGCTCCTGCATCATATGCTAACCTTTCAGCGTTATACCCGCTTACTTTATCACTGGGGCGACACCTAGGGCAACACAATTAAGGGATTTTCACTGCCCGCCACTTTTCCAATCCCAGCCACAAAGTTTTGAAATAGAACCATATTTGGTTAAGTTCCCATGTCCGCCTTTGACCGTGGGCACGGCTATTCGAATAGTTTTCACTTTGCAGAGTTTGTATACTTTACCCACAAGAGATGATCCACTCGTTGCTCCACACGATTCCTTAGTCATGCGGTTCAGTAGACCATCACAGTTACTTTTCAAAATACCTCGCCCTTTCGTCATCTCACCCATATGGGCTGCTCCCACTTGCAATGGGTCCCATAAGTTGTGTGGGATGTTCTACCCCTAACGACTAGCCCAGCTGGACCACCCACACTGACTAGCTCACCGCGGCAAACTTTACCCTCAACGAGTGTCACATTCAAGCTATCACAAAGTCAGCCACTTTGTTGGATCGAAATCAGCAACAGAGAGGGGTGAATGTTGCTTTTAAAACTTGCCCCAAAGTATCCACACGCAAGTCTTCTCTCCAATAGCTATGCAAAACTATGAAGAGAGGCTACTCATGATCTCTGAACTTCTAGCTAAACACCCAAGGGAAAAAGAGCAAAGAAGGAGCAACCAAATCAAAGAGGACAGCAGACAAAAATAAGGGGCAGCACCAAAAACCCTAATGGCGATCGGACGGTGTGCGATGGCGGTCGGACGCTTCGATACCGCCGGTCTGACCGGTCCCATAATGCCGGTCTGACCGACCCTGATAATCCGGTCTGACCGCCTCTCTATTACCGGCAGACCGCGCTTCGAGTTCCAGACAGGCAGCAGGCTGACAAAAATTCAGAGATTTGCTAGATTCAATGGAATGTGTGGTTTTTCTCTTTTCTCTTCAACCCAGAAGTGCAAGAATATAATCTAAATAGCATTAAGCACTTTTGGAACCGAGGATTTCATCATTTGAGCAAGAATTTAAGATTTTGCCCAAAATGGAAAAGACATGAGATGAAATCCAGATTTCCTAATTTCTCACTATTTGTCCAATCTTTGCTTATGATCTTTTGCAATCGACTTAGCAAAGAACTCAGGACTTTCCAGACCAAATCTCATGCCAAGTTATGAAGAGAATCAAGAAATCAAGGCTCCATTTAGTTATATTACAATGTAAAATGCTAAGATACAGGAAAATCCAGCTCCCCTTCAACATGTGATGCAGCTTTTAGTTCAAGTTGAGTTATGACAAAATTAAGATCTAGAAGTTCCCAAAAGAACCCCCCCTGAACCAAAGCAATAAAATCGAGAAGCTGGCAATAAAAACAGAAAAGAGCTGTCCTTAAAGCACAGACAAGATATAGAGGATACTATGGCTCAGACTGACTCTCAGCTACCCCATATGACACTAGGACTATCAACTGATCATTTAACACACTAAGGAGCAAACACGTACCCCGTCTACCTAAGGGTGGCCCAACCCTTGCTAGAACCTATAAGAAGTGAGTGAGCTCAACCTAGTGAGAAGAGAACAGCTAACAAGCAGCATCCTAGAATCACAAGATGAGAGCAAGAAGTCTAAGCGGCTAGGCAAGAGAACCACTCTAACCTATGCTAGAAGGACTAACCCCAATGCACCCATATGCAATGCAACAGAAAGGAGTAAGAGCATAATAAACATGATAAAACATGAATTACAAAAGTCCCCCTCACAACAATCCATAAGGACAAACCACCCCAAGCTCTCCCCGCAGAGCTGAAAACCTAGAGCTATCCGAAGGCTTGGTAAAAATGTCGGCTAACTGGGGGTCACTCTCCACAAACTGGAGCACTATGTCACCCTTCTCCACATGGTCTTGAAGGAAGTGATATTTGATATCAATGTGCTTGGTCCGAGAGTGCTGCACTGGGTTCTTGGCAATGTTAATCGCAGACGTGTTATCACAAAAGAGTGGAACACTGTCTATAACTAACCCAAAGTCCCGCAGGGTCGAGACCATCCAAAACACTGCCGCAGCAACGCATTTCGCCTCTGCGGTGGATCAGGCAACACCGGACTACTTCCTCGATGACCAGAAACAAGAGAAGTGCCAATGAATTGGCAGTGCGAAGTGCTCTTCCTATCTATCCTACAGCCAGCAAAGTCTGCATCTGAGTAGACTCTCAAGGAAAGACAAGACGAGGAAGAGTACCAGATACCATAGTCAATGGTAGCTCGAAGGTACCGAAGGATGCGTTTCACCGCTTGGCGGTGAGATACGCGAGGAGAAGCCTGAAAGCGAGCACACAGACACAGGTACAAGAGGGAACCAATCATGCTGCGATTCTCCTTCTGATCAACTGGCTCGCCATCCTCATCTGGGTCAAGAGAAGCTGTGGATGCCATGGGAGTCGACACAGGATTACCATCACTTATGTCAAAGCGTCTCAGGAGGTCACGAGTGTACTTGCCTTGATGCAAGAAGATACCCTCCGGAGTCTGCTTGATCTGGAAGCCAAGAAAGAAGGTCAACTCGCCCATCATGCTCATCTCAAACTCGGTGCTCCTGACATATGAGAACTGTGAAACAAGAGTATGAGAAGAGCCGCCAAAGATGATGTCATCCACATAAATCTGGACGAGCAGAAGATCAGTGCCGTGCCTACGAATGAACAAGGTCTTATCTACCTTACCCATCTCAAAACCATGACTCAACAAATAGGACTTAAGCCTCTCATACCAAGCTCTAGGGGCCTGCTTAAGTCCATACAAGGCTTTGGAAAGCTTGTAGACATGGTTTGGGTATTTGGGGTTCTCAAAATCTGAAGGCTGTCTCACATAGACCTCTTCCTCAATAAACCCATTGAGGAAGGCACTCTTGACATTCATCTAGTAAAGCTTGAAACCCTTAGAAGCTGCAAAAGCAAGCAGAATTCTAATGGCCTCAAGTGTAGCTACAGGGGCAAAGGTCTCCTCAAAATCTAGACCCTTAACCTGGGAGAAGCCCTGAGCTACCAGTCTAGCCTTATTCCGGATGACAACCCCATCCTCACTCTGCTTGTTCTTGAACACCCACTTAGTCTTAATGACATTGTGACCACGAGGGGGCTCAACAAGCGACCAGACATTGTTTCTCTCAAAATTCTCTAACTCCTCATGCATGGCATTGACCCAAGACTCATCAGATAGAGCATGACTAACATCTTTGGGCTCAAAGGTAGCAACAAAGGCAGAATGGAGACAGAAATGTGACATGCCAGACTTTGAGCGAGTGACTCGCTCAAAGAGGTCTCCAATCATCTGCTCGGAAGGATGGTCTTTCTGGATATTTCGGGGAGGTCCTGGATGAGATGAAGAAGTGACCTCTACCTCATGAGCTGACGAGGTAAGAACAAAGCCACTAGCTCCAGAGGAAGTAGAAGGCATGGGCTGATCCCCTGGAGGTGCCGTGGACGAAGGCACCTCAAGTGGAGGATGAGGAACTGGATCGGGTAGACAACTCTCATTTCCATCATCCTCATCGTCCACAAAGATGGGTTCGGACTGCTCTATAGAACTTGAGATATCGGGCCTAGTCCCCAGACTGGCCTCGTCGAAGGTCACCTCACAGGTCTCTACCAGCTTACTAGACTCGCAGTTCCAACCCTATATGCCCGCGAAGAAGTCGAGTAACCTAGAAAGATACCATCACAAGAACGTGACTTGAACTTATCTAGGTTCCTAGACTTCAGAATGAAACACTTGCAACCAAAAATACGAAAATACGAGACACTGGGCTTTCACCCATATTTCAACTCATAAGAAGTGCGATGCAAGTGTGCCCGAAGAAAAACTTTGTTCGAAACATGGCACACGGTCGCTATAGCCTCAGTCCAAAACTTTCTAGGTGTAGAATACTCATCAAGCATTGTCCTAGCCATCTCGACCAAGGTACGATTCTTCTTCTCCACGACGCCATTCTGCTGTGGGACGTGCGGAGATGAAAACTGGTGCTCTACACCTGTCTCATCGCAGAACCTCTCAAAGTAGAAATTCTTGAACTCCGTGCCATTGTCACTGTGGATCGCTCGTAAGGCTCCTGGGAGCTCAATAGAAAGCCTACTAAAAAGACCTCGAAAATGTGTGAACGTCTAATCCTTCGAGGCTAAAAAAACACCCAAGATAACTTCGAGAAGTCATCGACCACGACAAGAACATACCACTTCCTCTCCGCCGATCGCACTCGAGCTGGTCCAAGCGTGTCCATGTGGAGCAACTGTCCGTGCATCGGTCATAGTCATCGTGGACCGAGGGTGAGAAGCGGCAACCATCCGCCGCGTTGCAAGGAGCGCAAATAATATCTTTGACTACCTTGAGTTTTGGCAGACCACGAATGAGATCGTGGCCGCTAACTCGGGTCAAATTGTCAAATCCAATATGACCAAATCTCCTATGCCAAAAGGTAAGGTCACGGGACTCAGACGCAACTAAACACCGGCGAGGATCACCAGAAGACTCAGAAAAATCAGCACGAAAGATCCTCCCATAACAAGAAATCCCGCAAACCAGACTACCTGAAGAATCAAGAATTTTGCAAGCGTTTTTCTTAAACCTCACCTCAAAACCGTCATCGGTAAGCTGAGAAACAGAAAACAAAGTATACTCCAGCTTACTAACCAAGGCAACATCTTTCAAAATAAAAGACTCATTAACGCGCACTGTACCTTTGGTGATGACGTGCCCAGACGAAGCGTCTCCGAAGGTGATAGTCTCATCACCTGGAGCTCGGGCTAAGGAAGAGAACCAACGAGAGTCTCCGGTCATGTGTCGTGAACACCCGGAGTCTACGAGCCACACCTCTCCCTTCCCTGCCCGACGAACCTCATCGGAGTCGGAATAGAGCTCGCTGTAGCTGATCTCGCCCTCAAGGGCCATAAGGCACATGCCGGAGAAATCATCGCTGCCCTTGGGGTCTTGCTCGTCCGTCCCATCGTCGTCGCTCCACCCCTCCACCTCGCTGAGGTCAAGGTCATTGAAGGCGGTGAGGACGCGGTGGAAGAGCCTCTTGGTTTTGCCGAGGTCGCGGAACTTCTTCTTGCCTTGGGCATGAGCTGAGGGCTTCTTGTTGCAGTTCTTGTCGATGTAGTCATTCTTGCTCACACCGCCGTAGTCGCCCTTGCTCTTCCCCAGCTTGGGGCAATTTGACCGAATGTGGTTGGGGCCACCACACTCGAAGCAAATGATCGGACCACTCCTCTTCCGATCCCTCACCCTTTTGTACGCGTGTGAAAACTTTCTGGCTAGAAGGGCTAGCTGATCCTCTGGTAGCTTCTCTAACTGATCATCAGTTACGTCACAGAGAGCAGCTAGAGAGAATCCACAAATCGACTCGGAAGAAGGTCCAGAAACCGGACTAGGATCGGTGACTAAGGTCATCGACTGAGTCAGGGTTGAGAGGTCGATCATGTCTTTAATCGTGGTCGCCTTCATCTCCCAAATGCGCAAATCGAGAGCAGACAACATCTGTCGAGCATTGTCCGAGTCGGGGTATGTGAGACCGACCGCTCGGAGGTTGCTCAGAATCTTGTGAAAATGCGTGAAGCACTCATCCAAGGACTCACCAGCGAGCATTTCAAACTTGTTGTAATCTCTCTTGAACTGGTCCTATCGAACCGTCTTGATCTGGGTGGTGCCCTCATGGTATGCATCGAGGGTCTCCCAGATGTCGAAGGCCGACGTCAGATGAGAGATGCGATCGAACTCGCTTCTACTCAGACCCTAAACTATGATGTTCCTCGCCTTAGCGTTCGCCTCAACATCAAGCATATTTCCAGCGTTGATGTTCTCATCGGCAGGAACAACATATCGCACCTTGACCTTGCGCCAGATGGCGTAGCCCTATGCCTAGATGTAGGTCTCTATCTAGCTCTTCCAGAAGGGATAGTCGATCCCATCGAAGACCGGGGGCTTGGTCGAGTACTTATCTATCGCCATGACTCTAGAGACCGGTTAAGATCTATGAGGAAGAGCTAACTGGCTCTGATACCAATTGTTGGATCGAAATCGGCAACAGAGGGGGGGGGGTGAATGTTGCTTTTAAAACTTGCCCCCAAAGTATCCACACGCAAGTCTTCTCTCCAATAGCTACGCAAGTCTTCTCCCTCGCCTTACCCGCTAATCATAGACCCAATCCACTTCCTCATGCAGCTTTGCGTTTTTGCCGAAACGCCCCTCCTGTACCTTCCGGGAAGCTTCCGCATTCATTGTCGTCCAAGCCTTGCAAACACCTCGAGTCCTCGCCATCTTCGGCACACCTCGACCGTTCTAACCTCGGCACCACCTGCGCCTAGTCCGGTCATCCCATGCCTCGCCACGACTCCACCTCGACGTCCTGCATCCATTACAGACAAGAAACACATCACATAGCACCGCTCGATACATGTAATCACAATTAGCATCAATGAATCATACTCAAGCATAAAATGGCCCAAAAGCTCAAACGGGAAGAAGAATACGCCTCAAGTCCGATTAACCAAACCCGACTGAGCCAAATGCCGACATGGTATGAAGTGCACAATCCAAACTCAATCTTTTTAGAACTCTCGTCAATTACTCATCACAAATATGGGGTCATAACCACATGGTTTCTCACGCTTACACTACCCCTTTCCCCCACCGATGAGATGAATTTCAGGGTCTAGTAAATTTACTAAGCTAAGTTGTACTTTATAGACTTGTGGTTGTATTTGTTTCACATAGAAGGTTAACTGGGTAGTTCTAACACTAACCACACTCTCGTACACTACCGCACCAGCCTTCCCTTACCATCTGTCCAGATATTTAAGTACATTGGGGGTTTTTGGGAGAATAAAAAATAACCATACCGAAGGACACGTGGTCATGCTGTGCATGGACCAGAGCACTTTTGGTAGTTCGTAAGGCCACTTTCCCTTGGGAAGACCAACCAAGCACTTTTTTATGCCATGGGAGATGGTACCGTTGGCGTGCTCGACTGCCCTGTTGGAGTGTCCACTCGACAATGAAGTCCTCTAGTATCTGTGATGTTATTGTAGTGTGGGCAACGTAGCTGATGGAGAAAGGGGCCAATTTGGTTGCCCACTTGCAGATGCAACCCATTGATAGCATTATGATCTTGTGAGCTAGAAAATAATGATGTAGCTTGCGCGAAGCCATTAGCATGGCATAAGCCAACTTCTTTAACTCAGTGTACCGCATCTTCGCCCCTTGCAGTGCCTTGGAGGCATAGTACACCGGACATTGAGCAGAGCCCTCCTCTATCATGAGGACCATGCTGATTGTGTGCAGCGTCATTGCTAAATACAATAAGAGTAGCACCTCTTTTGTGGGGCATGCAAGCTTGGGAGGTTAGCATAGTGCTCCTTTAGTTCCTGGAAAGCCTATGCACATTTGTTAGTCCATCGAAAATCATTAGAGCCATGAAGTGTTTTGGAAAAGGGGATTGTCTACTTTGCAGCCCTTGACAGGAAGCAACTGAGGGCTGCAAGGCGCCCTGCTAGCCTCTAGACCTCCCTGATGGTCTTAGGCGGCTCCATGGACAATATGGCATCGATTTTGTCAGGGTTGGCTTCGATGCCTCTGCCAGACACCATGAAGCTTAGCAGCTTACCTGCTCAAACTCCAAAAACACACTTGTATGGGTTGAATTTTATGCCAGCCTGACAGAGGTTGTTGTAGGTTTCCTAAAGGTCTGCCATGTGGGAGTCTGCCTACCTGCTTTTGATGACCATGTCATTCACATAGACTTCGATGTTTTGACCTAGCTAAGACGCGAGGACAAACATGACAAGCCTGGTGAAGGTCACCCCAACATTCTTTAGCCCGACGGGTATTCTAATGAAGCAATATGTCCCTCTAGGGACCATGAAACTAGGAATAGTTTCATCCTCTTTGGCCATACGATTTGGTGATACCCGGAGTAGCATCAAGGAATCTTATCAATTCACACCCCTCTTTGGCATCCACCAACTGGTCGATGTGTGGCAAGGCAAAATTGCCTTTGGGGCACACCTTTTTGAGGTGGGTGAAGATGTGCGTCAAGGCAAATTGTCTTTGGGGCATGCCTTTTTGAGGTGGGTGAAGTCGACGCACATGTTCTATCTCCCATTCATCTTTTTAACTAGCACTAGGTTGGCGAGCCACTCGGGGTGGATCACTTCCCTGATGATGTTAGAGGCGATTAGCTTGGCCACCTTTGCCTTGGAAGCCACTGCTTCACAAGGTTTGTGTTAGCGTGCACCACCAACTATGCTTGATGGTGGAGCAATCCACCCCGTGATGTCGGTTGGTGCCCACGTGAAGATGTTGGCATTCTTATAGAGCACTTCCAGCAAACTCCTCTCAGCCTCTAGGGTAAGGCCACCTCGACTGATATTTGCCTCAACGGGTCTTCGCTATTGAGCGGCACCCTCTTCACCTCACCATCTAGCCTGGGCTTGGGCATCCAACCTAGCACGAAGGGAGGGATTGGGCCCTCGCTTATGGTGTGCACCATCAATAGCAAGCTCCACATGCCCATTTTGATTTACCGAGTGAGGTCTTGGTCACTGAGCACCGTGATGACTCCCATTGGGCCTAGGAGCATCATACATAATTAATTTTGGTGCAGGACTACATCAAACGCATTGAGGGTAGCTCTTCCCTATAGGAGATTGACCACATTAAAGTTGATAACCTCTATCTGGCTTTGCTCTCCTCGGCCGAAGGCTACCTCGAGTGCCACCTGCCCTAGTGTGCTGATCGAACACCTACAGGGGTCCCTTGGGGGCTAGAGCCTGCTTCGAGGGATGCCCATCTGGTCGAAGGCATCAACGAACAGGATGTCCTTGAGCTGCCTCTGTCTACTAGGACCCACCTCACATCGTATCCCGCTATACTAGTCTCGATGACTAGTGGATCCTGGTGAGGGAAGTCCACTTCAGAGGCATCTTCCATCATGGAGGTGATGTCGGTTTAGGCCCCACTCCGAGAGCACTTGTGCTGGGTACGCGGTGATGTGTATTCGACATGCATAGGCCCTCCATTGTCATTCGGAGAAGAACTTAAGGGACAATCCATCTGTGATGGCGTTGATCACTCGATGGGGCCTAGGTAGAGGGCCTATATCTGTAGCATGTTGGAGAGGGCTGGCACACGTGCACCACCACCAGCGTCCTCATGTATTGGGTGCGCTCCATGGCCGTAATGGTGGGGCAATCACGTGTGATGTGCTCCCCTTGCCTGTGCATTTTGCGCTAGGGCCCTTGTTGGCACTCGTCTTCATGACCTCACCCCATTGTGACGACCTTCATGGGTAGAGGTTTCATCGCTGCCCCCTTTGATGTCGAGTACATACCTGCCTCGAGGTCCTTTCTACCGCTTACGGTTCAAGCCCTTCTTTAGGGAAGTGGGGGTGGACTTTGCTTCGGGGATGGGCTCTGCAGCGTTGGCCTCACACCGTGTTGTGTCTTCTTCTGCCCTCACATACTCTTCTATTTTATCGAAGAGCTTAGCCACCTTTCCTATGGGCATTCGAGTGTTGTATTCCGTGAGCAGGCCCTTTTGAAGGCTATGGATGGCAGCATTGATGATGGTAGCCTTGTTTATGTCCTTCATCTGGCAGTGAACCTTGGTGACTAGCCTAAAGTACTCCCGCAGCTTCTCCCTCAGAGCCTGTATTATTGCGAAGAGCTTTTCGGTGTCAACTCGCTCTGTGTAGTTTCCTTAGAAATTGTTGTGCATTAGGTCCCAAACTTGCTCCCACACATAAATGGAGTTAGGCATAATTGTGAAGAACTAGGACAGCGTGACCCCCTATAGGGCAAGCGGCAGTCCCTTCGTCTTCATTGAATCATCGCCCCCAGCCTCCTCAATTGCTGTCTCATAGATGCATAAGAATTCACGAGGATCCGTTTCCATGTCACCCTTGTAGGGTTCCACGGTGGGCATCTTAAAGTCCTCCAGCCAGGCACTCCGCTGCAAACCTGCGCTGAGGGGAGAATCAAAGTCCACCCTCCGAGGGACACTACGGGACTGGTGGTGGCTTCGCAACTCTCTGTCCTCTCCATGGCTGCCTCCGCTGCTGCTGCAATGGGGACCTACTAGCTCTGGACCTCTTGTATCTCACATATGGCCCTTCGCAGGTCCACCAATTCCCGCTGCAGCGTTCCACATATCACCTTCAGGGCATTTTCACCTCGACTCAGTGTAGGGACAAGAGCACCCTCCATTCTCTACATAGTGATCGCGAAAGCGCCGACATTGCTAGAGGCCGCCGTGTTGGTGATGGGGCCAACAGTATGGCCTAGCGCCACCAAAGCAGGGTCGTATGTTGCTAACTATGGCTCTTGACGTGGCTGCTCAGGTGCACCACTGCCATGGGGGCAGAGGGCCTACGACTACCATCTCCCTTGCTCTCACCATAGTAGTTTCAGTCGTGGTACTTCTTTTTCTCTTGGGGTCAATGTCTCCTTTCTTGGCACCATCACATCCCTGTGTCCTTACCTTACTTCATAGTTTCTATGCTGCTCTCCACAGACGACACCAACTATTGTGGTTACGTGCCAAATAGTGGATAAGAGGGATTGTGGAGAGGTCACAGAGGGGCACCCAGAGCTAGATACACAGTAGGGAGTAGTGTAGAGAATAAGTACCATGCCACTATTATTTCTAGATTTATTCTTACAAAAAATGAGCACTCTCCATCATAGTGCCCTTAGGGCTATATTTATAGCCATAAGGAGGTTGTTTACACAATTGCCCCTATTGGGGTTGTTGACAGTAAGGGCTAAAACGTCGTTTCCTTTGGCCATGTAAATTACATGTAATGGGCCTTTAGCATGATGGGCTGATTGGACCAAGGTAGGGCCACTCCCCCCAAGAAAGACATATTTAGTCTGTGATATGACATTATAGGGACCACAAAGATAGCTAGTATCACCTCACGACACCTAGGATGCTCCGATACATGATACGGGTACACCGATATGGATATGGTGATACGATATTTTCAAAAATAAGGATACGTCGATACGACAAGAATATACACACACACACACATATTTGAAAATAAACAAGGGAGAAATTGAGATTACCTTGATGAATTGAATGTTATATATTCCATTAATCAACAGGGGAAGATAGCACTTTCCAGTTGATACTTCGGCAGCATGCATCAGATTTCCTTGAATCTCATATTTCCAATGGTATAACCAATTAACCATCAATGCTTGGCTAGTAATAAAAAAATAAAAATTGAAAAGTTTAAATGACATACCACTTGGCACATACCCTTTGGTTGCAATCGCACAGCCCAATCTGATTCTTGTATGCAAAGGAAATCATGAATCTAAATATGTATAGAGGAAAATTTGTACAATGGTCAGCAATTAACTGATTTGAGCTAATTATTGAAACAATGGTAATTCACAAGATAAACATTAAACATTAGTACGTAGGGTAAACATTAGCAATAGTACAACATAACCAGTAGCCAGCAAGACTAAATAAAGAGCATGACATTTGTTCATTTTTATGTTCATTTAATTTAGGGTGTTATGGGATTTAATAACTAAAACACGAATTCAAAAAATAAATAATAAAAATTTTCGGCTTGGTTTGGCCCAACCGTTTCGCTCAGCTGGCCCAGCCAGCCATCCTTTAACCTAACCCTACCCCTTTCTCTCTCTCCATTTCTCTCCCCCTTCACAGCCGCCACTCTCTCTTGCCTCTCTGCTCCCCCTCTCCCTTCTCTGATCGGTGCTACTGCCAACCTGGCGGCCTCCTTATAGCCAGTGGCCTTCCCAAGCACCGCCTGCTTGCTCCTCCTCACTGCAGATGCCGCCACTCAGATCTTCTAGATCTGGCGGCCTCTGGCGCCCTCCACTGTCGCTTTCCTCTCCCCCTTGCTTCTCCTCCCGACTGATGCCATTGGGTTTGCGTCATCTGTGGTCACCCCTGCAGCTGACGGCCCCTCTAGCTCCCCCTCAGATACCTCTCTCTTTCCACAGAGGGAGGGGTGGCCGGCAAGAGTAGTGGGAGCAGGGAGAGCGGTGGGGGAGCAGAGGGAGCGACGGTCGGCGGGAGCAGGGAGAACGGCGAGCGAGTAGGGGGAGCGGGTTAGGGTTGGGGGCGAGACGAGGCGTAGCACCCTGACTTTATCGGCGAGGAGCTTGGTGTTGGGCCACAGTTGGGCCGACGTATCAGTGCCATATCTCCCCGTATCGATGACATATCGGTGTGTTTTTTATTTCTTTTTTGTTTGGATTTTATCGATACCCGTCCGATACCATATCAAATACGTATCGTGTATCAGATATGTATTGCGTATAGATACGGCAGTGCAGTGACGTATCGGTGCTTCGTAGGATAGCACTTTTCAGTTGATACTTTCGGTAGCATGCATTCAATTTCCTTACACAACTGCAATGCATCAGATTTCCTTGCATCTCATATTTCCAATGGTATAACCAATTAACCATCAATGCTTGGCTAGTAATAAAAAAAATGAAAATTGAAAAGTTTAAATGACATATCACCTGGCACATACCCTGTTGGTTGCAGCCGCACACCTCAATATGATTCTTGTATGCAAAGGAAATTGTGAATCTAAATATATACAGAGGAAAATTTGTATAATGGCAAATTTGTCAGCAATTAACTAATTTGAGCAAATTAATGAAACAAAGGTAGTTCACAAGACAAACATTAAACATTAGTATGTAGGGTAAACATTAACAATAGTACAACATAACCAGTAGCCAGCAAGACTAAATGAAGCGCCTGGCATTTGATTATTTTTATGTTCATTTAATTTAGGGTGTTATGGAATTTAATAACTAAAACATGAATTCAATAAATAAATAAATAAATAATAAAACTTTTTGATTTGATTTGGCCCAGCTAACCTAGCTGGCCATCCTTTAATCTAACCCTACCCCTTTGTAATATCCTAAATTTTGAGGATTCAAAAATATGGAGTTTTTAAAACTTTTTTTGTATTTTACTGGTGTTCAAAATTCCTTTTGAACATTTATTTGAAATTTCTGGAGTTTTTGTGGCAG
Organism: Dendrocalamus sinicus; assembly: GCA_036346575.1. Classification (NCBI taxonomy): domain Eukaryota; kingdom Viridiplantae; phylum Streptophyta; class Magnoliopsida; order Poales; family Poaceae; genus Dendrocalamus; species Dendrocalamus sinicus. Next base: position 12,230,422 of record CM070658.1, on the reverse strand, counting down.
GCAAAGTAATATGTTGAGAAATAATACCCAAATTTTAAAAACAATGAAGGAGTAATAAGAGAAATGGAAAATCTAAGCATCTGCACACAAATTAAAGTTAAGTATTAAATAATGACAGTAAGAATTTGAATTTCAATTTACCTAGGTAAAAGAAAAATGGCAAAAAGAATATTCCCAACTAAAGTCTCAAAATAATAATAATCGAAGTGCAGATAAAGATTCAAATTTTAAATGCCATGCAAACATTAAAATCAGTAAACCCTAATATAAATTAAACTGTAAATTAAAATTTAAATTAAAAACCCAGATTTTAAAATGTGCCTCTCTCTTCCACGTGGCCCCCCTCATCCCTCTCTGCCGCTGGGCCCGGCCCCTGCGCCACACTCTTCTTTCTTTTTCCTTCCCCCTTCCTCCTCTGGCTGAGGTCGCTCCATGTTCCTCTTCCTGTGCGCCCGCTGCGCTTGCGTCAACTGCGTCTGCTCCCATCATCATCACTGCACGCCCGCTCCGTCACATCGCTCAGCGCGCGGCACAAAGCTGTAGCCCTGCTATGCAATGTCGCGGCCGCCTGCCACCGCCCACAACTTTCCCGCCACCCCGTCTCGTCGCCTGTATAGCTCAGCCACGGCGCACCCGTGACTCTCCTCCGACTATAAGTAGTAGTCTCCACTCTTCGCCCTTCCTTGCGTTCCTCCCCCTTGCCAAACCGCGCCCGCCCCCGCATGCTGGTCGACCCGCCTCCTCACCGTGTCCTACTCTCCGACGAGCACCTCCAAAAATCAAGCGCGTCACATTGCGTCTACGCTTCCCATATACTCCCTCTCCAACTTAATTGAACGTTCGTTCACCAGAGCACGTGCGCCGGCAGTTCTTCCCCATCGCCGGCCAAAACCGCCGCCGCCACCCCCATCTCCGCCGTCGCTCCTCCTGGGCGTCGTGGCTCGATTGCCTCTGGCTAGAGCACCACCAAGGCGCCACGAAGCTTCACCAAGCGACGGTTGCGGCTCCACTTCCCCTCAGCTCACCAGCGCCATGAGCCTACCGGCGCCGCCCATGGCCACCGCCGCTAGCTCACCCTGGCCCCTCACCCGCACGGCCAACCACACAGTAAGCTTCTCCTGAACCCTCCCACGCGCATCAATTTTTCCTTCCTCCACGCCGGCGCCGCCGTCCCCTTCCACCCTCGCCGCCGACCGCTCTCAGCGGCGCTGACCTCTCCCAGTGCCGTTCTGGGCCGTGAAAACTCCTCCAGTAGTTTCCTCGCCGCCCCTAGAATCCATTTTTCTGGTCACCGCCCCCTCCCCGGTCGCCGTCCGCCACCGGCGACGCCAACACCGAGCGCCGCTGGAATGCTCTGTTGTGAGCCCAGCAATTGCGGTGGTCCTTTTCTAATTTATCTTTCCCCCTGTATCACAAAACGGGCAATGCCCAGTTGGTCAGCGCCGTTGTCCATTAACACTCAGGTCTCGAGTTCGAACCTCTTTTCTGCACATTTATGTTTTCTTTTCGTTTTTACTGATTTTAATCCATTTCAATTAGGAAAAATTTAGGGAAAATTAAGAAATAATGCAGGAAAGCTAATAAAATTTAATTAGGGTATAAATGAGATTATTTGAAGATTTAAATTTGAATTGGTTCATCCTCTCTCGTTTGTTATCTAAACTAATAAAGCACCAGTTCAAATTATTTTACATCCACCCAACAATTACCTGCTCCACAGTCATGACCTTAACTACGTCTACACCACAATATGCACCCAGAAATACACCACCATAAAAACGTGCACACCAAATTAACTCTCCTCTATTCTCTCTCCTTACCCAACCATATCCGATGGTCATCCTTTAATGGATCTGCAGTACCCTACCGCATCCCTGAGGCTCTTAAAAAAAATCCACCGCCTCCGCCGCCTCCCCGCCTCCCCGTCTCCTCCTAAAACCCTAATCAAGCCCAGCTCCACCCACCCCATCGTCACCCAGCGCCGCCACAATGCAAAGCCGCCGCCGTCCCGCTCCGCGCCACGCTGCCTCCTTCCCTCCACAACCCGCACGCCTCCTCCTCCGTCTCCTCGTCTCCTCTTGCAGGTAGGTCCCCGTGCCGATTTCCCTTCCCCTCTGCTCCTCCTCCCGGATCTACCTCGACGACGCCTCCTCCTCACAAACCACCCGCCGCCGCGAGGAGGCGATCGAGGCCGATCAAACGGCGCGCCAAAAATCGAGGGAAAACACACCGAGAGGTAGAGCAAAATGTTCAAGTTCTTGAAGGAGGTGGTCGCGGGATCCGGATCGGGCCTCAAGGACTTCTCCTACACCGCCGGCGAGCCCTACGCCCGCTCGGGGCTCGGACGCACCACCGCGGCGCCTCAAGGTACGCGCCCGCACTTCTCAACTCCCGATCGGAGGCGGATCGATTAGATCCCCGTAGGGTACGCGAGGTGCTCGATGTGTCGCTGGTTCGGTTTAGGTGCTGAACCAGCGATTCGGGGGAGCGATTTTGAGCCGAAGCTAATCGTGCGCGCTTTTCGATGAGGATTTTAGCCCGCGCTTCCGGTGCTTTGTGGCGCGTGCGCGCTTGATCGTGTGAGCCTATGCTCCGTAGCGCCTCGTGGTACAGTTTTGGAGTTTGTGTTAGGTCATTACTAGCTTTAGTAACGCCTCGTGAAGTAGAATTGGTGGATTTTCATTCGTGGCTAATCTGGTTAAACGCATGGGAAGTTTTACGGTTGCATTTGGTTTGGATATCGCCATTTCGATGTGAGCTCGTTCGTTCTGCTTGGTGGTTGTGTGCAGTTGGCTTTCACATTGCTGATGATAGATACGACATTGGAGGTCTCATGCTGATGCTAATGTAGATCCTGGCACTTCATTTAACTAGGGGTTGCTAATGCTAATGTGGATGCATAGTTCGAGGTCTCACAATAAGCTCAAAAACCAATGATCCATCATTTATCTTTTAATATGTAGAAGTGTAGAACGTTTGTGCATCGTGTTATCACCCAATTGATTGTCACCATGATGTTGATCACAATTCTAGGAGGTTTATTAGTCTGGTTTTACCTCGGTGTTGGATTTTTTCTTGCACGCTTTTGATTGTTTGAGAAGCTTGTTCTTTTCCCCAAAGAATTAATGATTGCCTTAATTTTGTAACATGTGTATACATTGTCTTCTCCAGATGATGGATCGCTGTGTCGATTTTTTCTCTGTCAGTGAGCATTCCTCGGGATGCACTTGGTTGCTGGTCGAATGGTGTTAAGAGACTACTGACGGTAAGTTATAAATTTTGATCTTTAAGATTTTTGATGGCGAGAGCACTCTTAACTTCCAACAGATTAAAACAAAGTCTTTATTTAACTTCCGCCACTTTATTTAAAAATCACTTCTAAAACCAAAGCGATCCTTTTTAGAATAAGAGCTTAATCTTTTTTTGAGATTCTAACGTAAGCCACAAAGAAAGAACCGAGATATATTGACCGAGAGTAATTTCGCCCTGTATAAAATGGTGGGAGTAGGGAGACTGTAGGCCTGTAGCTAACACAAATCTGTATTGGTCCAGGGCTGAAGCTATTAAAAGAGCTAATGGTACCCATTTCTCTGAGGAGGTACGGTTTGTAGCCTTGCTTTCATTTTGACATATTTAGCTTGTTCTGGCATCCAAGAACCGCTGCTCAACTATATTTTCATTTTGCGAAGCTTTGCAAGTGGCTTGTGCAACTCCTCATGGCCCTTGATTATTTGCATGCAAATCACATTCTTCACCGAGATGTCAAGGTCGAATGATGCTTCACCGCTTCATTTGGAGCACATGTTGATACTTACCTTTCTAAGGCATGGTGATAATGTATATTGAAGTCGCTAAATTTATTTCAGTGCTCCAATATTTTTATTGCCGAGACCAAAGTATAAGGCTTGGTACGTAGCTTAGTCCCGTGAAAAGCACAATACTTTATGTATGAGTTTAGCAATCCGATAATGATGTAATTCCGAGTCTAAACAAATGCAGTGACTTTGGGCTTGCCAAAATATTGACTTCGACGATCCGCATCTTCTGTAAGTACCTAAAACATTTTTCAGTTTTCTTCTACATATTCGATGGTGTTCTTAGTAGTGTATTGCCCTCAACACAGGTGGTAGGAACACCAAGTTATATGTGCCCAGAACTTCTTGCTGATATACCATATGGCACCAAGTCTGATATTTGGTCTCTAGGTATGCATCACTTCTATGTGAGAAATTGCTTTCGTGGACCAAGATAGCAAACTTGCGATTCAATACCTAAGTTACTTTGTTTCAGGATGTTGTATATACGAAATGACTGCTCTCAAGCCTGCATTTAAGGCTTTTGTAAGTCCCTACCTTGCCTTTTTTTAGGTGCCCATGCATGCAATTGGTTTTACGCATTGTTTCAACTTGATGGTTAAAACTACAAAATAATGTCATGTATACCTTTCTGCTTTTATAGTTAGATATTTATTTGGCATGTCTTGAATGTTTATTTCCTATTATTACATTAGTAAACTTGGGTTCCTCTCCATGCGTCGTGGGCGGCGCGCGCGCACGCTGCTGCTCATGGGCGGTGCCCTCTGGCGCTCATCGAGGGCGCCGCCTCATGCTCAACCGCGTCCTCGCCACACCGCAGAACCTCCCGCCGCTTCCGCCGACGACCCCACTGGCCGCCGCCATGGCGCGCATCCCGGCCTACCTCAGCGCCCGTGTCCCCAAACTCTCCATCCTCGTCACCGCCTCCCGACCACGCCGCCTCGTCCTCACGTCGACCGCGCCCCCTCCATCCTCTTGGCGACAATGGCGCCGCTCCCGTCCTCTCGCTAACTCCGCCAACGCCGCCGCCGTAGACTCTGACGCGGCAGCGTCCCGACCTCCTCTCCTCGCCATCCAACCGCTGCCATAGGGGTTGAAGCGGAAGCCGGAGTCGCCGGCGCCGACGCCCTAGAAGCTCCCGTTTTGTACTGTGCAGTGATTACCTGACATCGTAGTTGATTTTGTGTTTTTGCACGTCAGTTATTGCAGTTCAACTGATGTTGTGGACTGCATGATCTCTGCGCCTTCTCATGGAGCTGTAATAGGAGCATGGCTTGGTGCTTGGCCTATGCCCCCTTGACTGGGAGTGGGAGAGGCCTTGGCAGGTAAATTAAGATACTGATTGTGAATCTCATGCAGTATGTTGTTAACTACATAGGCATGAATCTCATGCAGTATGTACTGACCGCCCTGCATTTTCCTTTCTCAAGGCTTTTGCCATGGGCAATGGCAAGGGAAAAAGGAAGGAGCTGTCCCCACAGGATGCTGCATTGCTGATCCAGTTGACCTACAGGGCTCACCTTGCTCGCCGCTCACAGGTGCCACGTCGCGTGAGTTGGTGTGGCCAAGGCCAAGCTCAAGGAGATCAGGTCCTTGTTCTATAACATCTCCTACAGGCTAACATAGTTGTTTATGCAGTTGGGGCTCCAAAAAATTGCAGGTGATGGTAATATGTTGATGGGAATCTAGGCATGATAAATAAGCAAAAAGGCTGTAAAATCTGTCCTAAGCAAAAATTGCATCTCCGCCTCTCCGACCGCGGCAAGGTAAGTTAAGATTAACTGGTTTTACTGCTAAAGTAATGTTCAGCCTGCTTCTTGCCCCAACAATATGGTAAAAGCGAAACCTATCTCAGAGACGTTATGTGCCTTCTATGTCGAAATATGCAACTCATGTTTTTCTGCTCCCTTTCGGGGACTTTTAAGTTGGCTTTGGCTATGTCCCAATCTTCATTATTTCCAATTTGTTAATGAATTTGAATCATGCAACTTAGTTATTAGGGTATCTCATGATGAATTGGCAATAGTTAAAAAAGAAGAATGAAAAGCTAGAGGAAGCATAGAGGCTTTTCTGACTACTACTAGGTATTGTGCTTTGTTATTCTCTGCACGAGACAATTTGTTAGGATTATTAATAGCTTTATCTCTCTTGTCTTACTTACAAGTTACAACAGTTCAAATTGATAGATTACGGGCTTACATACAGGCAGCATGCAACCCTGATTCTGTGCTGTAAAACAACGTGTAGGCACTGTAGTTATCAAATGTTTCACAGTGTCGACATCTCAAGGCACTTTTTTGAAGGTAACATCTATAGCATTTTGAAGTATGTAAAATCGGCCATTTTTTCTGGGTTGTTAGCACTCATTTGTTGAATTGTTCCCCTATATGGCTATGTATCTTCCATAAGTGACAAAACACAAAGCATCAGTATTAATGTTCTTGACATCAGCAATATTTTGAGATTTTTATAATATTTATAGGAGCACAAGATAAATGCTTATATGGACAGAGCTTCTGAGAAAAGGATCCTACACCGTGGCTTTGGGATAGGACCTGGACAGAAGCAAATTAACAGCATCAATTCTGATGAATATGAGCATACAAGTGAAGACATGGATCCAGTGAGAGCTGCACCAAGAGATACGAACTTCCGCTCCAAAGGTTTGAATTGTGCCAAGAGAATCATGGAGAACATGGGGAAGTGGAAGGAAGTATGTGTCTATCTTATCTGCATTGTTGGACTTGATAAATGCCTTTGAATTTTAGGATGTTGGGGGCAATTGCTTTGAACATCTCATAGATGACAAATGAGAAAAATATCTGCTTTTTCATTCTATACAGATGAGAAAAATATCTGCTTTTCATTCTATGTAGGTAGTTTTGTGCAAATACCAGCTCCTCAAATCTCAAGTGCTGAGGATGTCGAGCGTATATATCAAGTACAGAGGTTACGCATTGCTGCGATATTTCCCCTTTGTAGTTGGGTATTTGTCTTGCTGCTAATATACCTTTTCTGAACCAAGGGCAATAAGCAATTAATAACTATAATGTTTGGTGAAGGATGTTTTTCGTTGATCAATTTTTTTAAGAAACACGGGGCAAATCATCAATCAGGTTTCTATTTTCAGAGTAAATATTTGACGTTTCTATTAATTTCCTTTCATTTTGTCAAATTTGTTTAGGGAGAAGCCCTTGGAAAAAGCAGAAAGGGTATTGTAGAACCCATACAGCCTACCATCAACAAACATGGTGCTGGTTTGGGATGGAATCAAACCCACTTAGATGTTTCTGATCTCTGAACTCCTTTGGTGATTTCAGGGCATGTTGAGGTAAATCTATACTGTATCACATAAAACAATGGGGAACATCAATCTTGTTTTTTTTCATTAGTTTTTGCTGTCTCTCATATAGTTTAAAAATTGGCACTTTATGCTTAAAGAATCGTATTTTAAGTATAATTTGTCATCTGAGACACGGAAATGTGGTAAACTATTTCCTTTGTGTGCAATTTTAAAAGTGTATTTAATAACTTGCCAAATCTTGGTGTCATTGATTCAGGTGTAGCTCTTTCCATGAAAGAAATAATGTAATGTAACTGACTCTTGGTTATCGTAGTAATTATGGCCCTTCTTGGAAGGCGTTATTTTTACCGAGGTAGTAAAGGTTTTGGTTCCTATTTATGTTAAATTTGTGCCATACTGCATCTAGGAAGTTTGTTGTGTAGCTGAAATTGTCTGGATTAAAATCCTGCAGAAGGTTAGTTGTTATTGGATTGATGGAAGGCCCATGTTATGAGAAAGAACACAATAACAACTTTCTTAACAAAAGAATTGGAAAGCAAGCTAACTTGACTTCAATTTTGTCTGCTTTTGAGACCCTAACATACTGCCATAATTTTAATACTGTTGAAATGTAAGTGCTGCCATACTTTTTGAGGGGTTTTCCTTTTCTCCCCGGCTGTCAGGAGTTTCTTAGGTGTAGTTTGCTGTAGATGCAATTATTTTTCTACTTTCGAGATGCTAACATATATTTGTTTTGGAAGTAGAAGTATACTTTGGATTTCAGCTTGATTATCTTATTTGATGTCATGTTGCAATATGTATTCTTATTTTGTGGATTTATGAGTAATTAAAAACTCTACTGACATATGGAAAATATCATTACCCTGATGGTGCCATTAGAATAACCAACAAAGAGCTGCCCTCTGAAGAATGTTATAGCAGTTGCTGCTCCATTGCCAGGTTGACCAATTTCCAGGATTTGTGTATGTACACATGATACACGCTGTACTGACAACTTCAGATAATTAGATTTCGTGTAAAAAATAAGTTCCAAAAGGGTAAGCTAGAGTCCATTCTTATTACAATTGCAGTATAGCTTACAAAGTATCCTCAAGCACTTCAGATTAGATAAAAAAGGACCATGTGCAACTGATAAGTATAATATTAGCTCCTTATACTCTAAGATGTATGATCTCTATTATTTAGAATATCATAGAAGCACGTTTATTCTATGTTAAGGGAGAACATGAATGGCCAAGATTTTGCTCAATGGTTTTGATTCAGAAAGAAAGGAAAAGAGGGGTAAAAAACAGAGTTAAATTTGAACAGTACTCACTGGCTTGCTGGGAGATAATAATATGTAACTTGAAGTAACTCCTCAGCCATCCATGTGAATGATGAAAGCCTCCTAAGAGATTCCCGTGAACCCTCTGACAAGTTCATCAACTTTTGCTTCCCTGAAAGTTAGAAAAAAAATCACTTCTTGAAAATATATTGCTTTGATCATTCTTTTGTCGCACACTTCCTACTTATGACATATAATTGCCACATAAATGTTGAAGCTTGCTCAAGCATCAAAGCTTGTAAGTACTTGTTTAAGTATGTACACAAATGCCGCCGTAGCGTTAGCACGGGTACTATACTATTTGTTCTAGCAGCTGTTGTGTTACAGGGTATTTCCAATGAGGCTACAAGAAGAGGTGTGTTACAGAACCCCATACATATGGAGCATACTTTTGATTACCCTATAATCCAATATGCAGATGATACATTAATGATCATGCCGGCTAGAGCCCAGCAGTTGCTTTGCCTAAAAGGTCTTCTTGCTACATTTTCTCAGTCTACTTGAACTATCAAAAGACTTCCATGATACCCATTAATGTTGGCGATGAGAGGTTCACTCATTTGGCTCACACATTTGGATGTTCAAAAGGGAAGAAGCCATCTACTTACCTAGGATTGCCCCTGGGAACAACGAAGCCTACAATCGAGGATTTTTTCCCCATTTGTGGATCGTGATGAACGTCGCCTATGAAGCAGTGCAACACTTTTATCATATGGTGGGGCCTTATCATGGTTAATTCAGTTTTCACACAATTGCCTATACATCATATGTGCTCCCCTCAAATTACCAAAGACGGTGATAAAGCATAGAGACCAAGCAAGGAAGCAAATCTCTGGCAGCTTGGGAAATGGTCAATCGCCCAAAAACAAAAGGTGGCATGGGAATTCTTAATTTGGAAACTCAAAACAAACCTCTTCTACTCAAGCATCTTTATAAATTTTATAACAAAAAAAAAGACTTGCCCTACGTAAATTTGATTTGGACTAAGTACTATTAATCTAGTATGCCCCATGCGGAGAGTGATTGCAGATCTTTTTGGTGGAAGGGCATCATGAGTTTTGTCACAGAATTCAGAGGCGTTGCATCGAGCAATGAGGGTTCAGGTCTGTTAGTGTTGTTTTGGAAAGATATATTGAATGGTCATGTTCTCTTTCATGATTTCCCACGCTTATTCTCATTTGTCAAAAATGAAGATATTTTAGTTGCTGCTTTTCTAGAGGAAGGAGATTACACAAATCATTTTAGTTTACCTCTTTCAAATGAAGCTTACCAGGAGTACATTAATATCCAACAATTCCTTGACAATCTCAACTCAGCACTGATGAGCAGGACACTCGGTCATATATTTGGGGACTTGCACATTATAATAGCTCAAGTAGATTTTATAATTATCAATACAACCATTATCAAACACCAACGCCTCTCAAGTGGATTTGGAAGAGCAAGTGTATGTCCAAATTAAAAGTCTTCGCTTGGCTTTTGCTTCAAGACCGTCTTAACACGAAGAAGACCGTCTTAACACGAAGAACATGTTAAAAAGGAGACACTGGTACATGGGCAATGATAGAATTTTTTGTACGGATAATCCATTTTTTATTCGAAATTACATAAATATACCCGCGGGAAATTTTTTTGCAAAATAGGCTCCAGTCGCCTAATGGTTGGGCGACTGGAGACTTTCGCCCAACCAGACCGCGACACAATATATCTCGCTGCACGGTAGAGCGACTACATTAAGTCGCTCTTCCGTTCGGCGACTTAACGGTAGTCGCTATCCCGTTAAGCGACTAGCATGCAGTCGCCATCCCGTTAGGCGACTGCATGTAGCCCCCGTGATTGTTTTAAATTTTGTGAATTTTGTAACGTTGAACCGTAAAAATACGGTGAAGTTGTAATAAAAGTTTATGTTCATTGTATATTGTAGGTATGTAAAAGTTTTAAATTTTTTTATGAAAGATTGAGTAGAAAACGATCGATACATACAGTGTTAAGTGAGATAGTTTATGTGGGAGAGAGATGATAGACTATGTAAATTTAAATAAACTTCATAATATATAATCGAGAGTAACATGCCGCATGTTTTTCATTACATGCATAACATATATAGCATCCGCAACACGCCTCACTGGTTACCCGGTGTGCCGTCACCGCGCCGCGCCCTCCCATACGGCCTCGCTTGGCCCTCCTCCGTGCAACGGGTTAGGGCGATCCGAAAAGTAAAACGAGCGGGAGGGTGTCTATCCGCCCCGCGCCTGGTGGAGTCACCGCACCTCTGGTGTGTGCCCTCCGAAGGCACCGGGAGGGCATCGCTAGAGAGAACCTCCGGTGCTGCGTCGGAGAACTGCCCGGACCACTCCACGAAAAACTGGTCCACATCGTCCGGGCCTGGGGAGACGCCGTGCTGCTGGTAAGTACCTGCAATATTAATATCGTTAGTTCGTTGCATGTCGTCTTCGGATAAACACGATATAAGACCCTCTGCGTACTGTAGCCGGCGCCATCGAGGTGGGAAAGACAGGGTGTGCGAGGAGGCGTGAAGTGAACCGGTGTAGGAGGCCCCGCCCAGCTGAACCCCGGCTGCTCCGGGTGAGGCGGTGGAGGACGTGTCCATGTCGGTGCACCAGAGTAGTGCCACGCTGGTCGGGGTGGCACTGGTGGACGAGCAGGCGGAGCGGTGGGCGTGGAGACCGCCGGTAGCCTCGTGCAGGACAGTAGGCTAACAATACGTCTACACCCATCGTGCATCCGACGCGCAAAGCCGACGCCCTCGTCATGGGTCACCGCCCACCACCGTGAGCCTCTCAAATCTTGTCGAGTCGGCACATAGGACGAACCGACGCCACCAACACAAAGACATGAAATGAAATGGTCGATTATCGAAACGACATTACCATTCGGGAATCTTTGAAATGACATTTAACGTACCGCGAGGTGAGCGTCGCGCGCGAAGTGCGCGGGGTACGTGTCCGTCGGAGCGGCGACGTGTGTGGCAGACGGGTCTACCACATATACGAGCTCGGTGCGGGTCCGTGGTGGTACCAATGGGTACTCCGCGTACTCGTGGCGGAGCACGGGCTCGCACCGCCATATCGCGTCACGGCTCCCGCGCACGCCGTCGGATGTGATGCGGTCGAGCTGCTCGAAAGACCCGACGCCGCGTGACTCGCACGCGCGCGAACTGTACTGCAAGAAAGACAAGTTGTTTAGATTGACGATCGCCGATGACGAAAGAAATAGTAGATCGTGATAACACTTACTCGACGATGGCACCGGATAGAACCCATCGCCGGCGGCCGACGCCTCCCCCCTCGATACATCTCGGGCCCGACGGACCCATGTCGCTCAAAGACAGTCGCCCCACGCTAAGCGCCGAACGACCACAAGCGCAGAGAAGGGGACAGCCCGTGAGGATCGAGTTTGCCTTGACCCTCGTGCACGCATCGCACAGTGCGCGGTACGTCGCGGCAAGTACGGCCGATCCCCAGCTGACCGACTGGTGGGGCTCGCCGTCAGCGATCGCCCTCGCATAAGCGATGAGGCGCGCATCCACCGAGTTGTCGTGGCTGGTGGTGAAAAGCACCCAACCAAACAACCACAGCACGTACGCCTCCAGGTGCCGCGAGACCTGCTGATCGTCTGCCTGCGGAACCATGCGCTCCACCTGAATGCAAAAAAGTTGTTATTAGTACGTAATACCACAAATAAGAGCTTCGAAGACACGATCGATTTTATATACCACGCACCGTGCGATCGCTCGAGCCACCTCGTGTCGCCCATGGGTCCGGTCCTCTCGAACACGTGGTGGTCATCGGCCGGTGGAATGACACTGGAATCGGCGAGCGGTCGGCGCGCCAAGAGGCCGGGCCTCCGTAGGAAGGCGCGTCTCCGCGATCGGAAGCCCAAGGAGCGAGGGACACATCCCGCAAGGTCGGCGCCATCTCCCGAATGGGAGGTGGAAAGTGTGCGTCTCGGGCGCCAACGGTCCACCAAAGCCGCCGCCAGGAACGGTCGAATGGAAAGCGCCGTGATCGCTCCCGCCCGCCTCGCCCCCGCCTCGTCCCGCCCGGTAGCGCCAGCGCCTCCATCCTCGTCCGTGGCCTGCACCATCCGGCAAGAGGGTAGCCCGCATCCCGCACTGCAAACAAAGTGAAGGTCAGCACGGAACGAACTTACGGTCGCACTAAACGCTGGAGTAGTGCAAACCTGGGGGTCCAACGAGGGTCGAGTCCCCAGGCCACGCGAGGTGTGCGTGTCCGGACCACTCACAGCTGAGGCGGGTCGTCCGTGCTCCCCGGTGGCGGGACTAGACGGGAAGCGCGATGAGAGCGGTCCACGTGCTCGTCCAACAGCGCGAACCGCCACTCCGAGTCACGTCCAGCACGAGCCATACCTTGAAAATGTATACAATAATTTCAACATTCAATGTTCTACATCTAAATTTCAACACTACATTTTCTATATCTAAATTTGTACAATAATTTCAACATTACATTTTCTACATGTAAATTTCAACACTAAATTTTCTACATCTAAATTTGTACAATAATTGCAAAATTAAATTTTGTACATGTACATTTAAATACTATTTTTTGTACAATAATGCATTATAAACGGTATACAAAATTTAGTTTATACATTTTGTAAACTAAATTTCTAAACTATATTTACTAAACAAAATTTGAAAATTAAATTTGTAAACTAAATTTCTAAACTATATTTCTAAACTAATTTTCTAGACTACATTTTCTAAACTATATTTCTAAACTAATTTTCTATACTACATTTTGTAAACTAATTTTCTAGACTATATTTTCTAAACTAATTTTCTAGACTATATTTTCTAAACTATTTTTTCTACACTAACAAAAAATATAACACAAAAACTTACCTGAAAAACGCGCACTCCTCCTCCCCCTTCTCTTCTTCCCTTCTCTTCTCCTCTCCTCTCGCTCTTTCCTCTCTTCTCTCTACTGGCCGAATGGAAGAACGATCCGCGCGTCGTCGCCTTATATCCACCTTCATCGCCCAACCGTTGGGCGATCAATCATAGTCGCGAACTGTTCGCGACTACATTGAAGCGCCAACGGTTGGGCGATTGCAATTAATCGCCCAACCGTTCGTAGACTCTCTTCATCGCGATGCAGGTGGCGAAAGTCTCGATCGCCCAACCATTAGCGATCGAGCCTATTTTTGCAAAAATTTTCACGGGTATATTTATGTAATTTCAAATAAAAATGGATTATCCGCATAAGAATTTTTGTACGGATAATCCATTTTTTATTCGAAATTACATAAATATACCCGCGGAAAATTTTTTGCAAAAATAGGCTCCAGTCGCCTAATGGTTGGGCGACTGGAGACTTTCGCCCAACCAGACCGCGACACAATATATCTCGCAGCATAGTAGAGCGACTACATTAAGTCGCTCTTCCGTTCGGCGACTTAACGGTAGTCGCTATCCCGTTAAGCGACTAGCATGCAGTCGCCATCCCGTTAGGCGACTGCATGTAGCCCCCGTGATTGTTTTAAATTTTGTGAATTTTGTAACGTTGAACCGGTAAAAAATACGGTGAAGTTGTAATAAAAGTTTATGTTCATTGTATATTGTAGGTATGTAAAAAGTTTTTAAATTTTTTTTATGAAAGATTGAGTAGAAAACGATCGATACATACAGTGTTAAGTGAGATAGTTTATGTGGGGAGAGAGATGATAGACTATGTAAATTTAAATAAACTTCATAATATATAACTGAGAGTAACATGCCGCATGTTTTTTCATTACATGCATAACATATATAGCATCTGCAACACGCCTCACTGGTCACCCTGGTGTGCCCCGTCACCGCGCCCGCGTCCTCCCATACGGCCTCGCTTGGCCCTCCTCCGGTGCAACGGGTTAGGACGATCCGAAAAAGTAAAACGAGCAGGAGGGTGTCTATCCCGCCCCTGCGCTGGTGGAGTCAGCTGCACCTCTGGCTGTGTGCCCTCCGGTGCACCGGGGAGGGCACTGCTAGAGAGAACCTCCGGTGCTGCGTCGAGAACCGCCGGACCACTCGCGAAAATCGGTCCACATCGCCCGGCTCGGGAGACGCCGTCTTCTTGTAAGTACCGCAATATTAATATCGTTAGTTCGTTGCATGTCGTCTTCGGATAAACACGATATAAGACCCTCTGCGTACCGTAGCCGCACCATCGAGGTGGGAAAGACAGGGTGTGCGTAGAGGCGTGAAGTGAACCGGTGTAGGAGGCCCCGCCAGCTGAACCCCGGCTGCTCCGGTGAGGCGGTGGAGGATGTGTCCATGTCGGTGCACGAGTAGTGCCACGCTGGTCGGGTGGCACCGTGGACGAGCAGCGCGAGCGGTGGGCGTGGAGACCACCGTAGCCTCGTGCAGACGAGAGGCTAACAATACGCCTACACCCATCGTGCATCCGACGCGCAAAGCCGACGCCCTCGTCATGGGTCACCGCCCACCACCGTGAGCCTCTCAAATCTTGTCGAGTCGGCACATAGGACAGAACCGACGTCAGCCTGAACACAAAGACATGAAATGAAATGGTCGATTATCGAAACGACATTACCATTCGGGAATCTTTGAAATGACATTTAACGTACCGCGAGGTGAGCGTCGCGCGCGAAGTGCGCGGTGTACGTGTCCGTCGGAGCGGCGACGTGTGTGGCAGACGGGTCTACCACATATACGAGCTCGGTGCGGTCCGTGGTCGGTACCGGCGAAGGTACTCCGCGTACTCGTGGCGAGAGCACGGGCCGCACTCGCCGTATCGTCGACGGCTCCCGCCGCACGTCGTCGGATGTGATGCGGTCGAGCTGCTCCGAAAGACCCAGACGCGCGCGTGACTGCGCGCGCGCGAATCGCACTGCAAGAAAGACAAGTTGTTTAGATTGACGATCGTCAGTACGAAAGAAATAGTAGACTGTGATAACACTTACTCGACGACGGCACCAGATAGAACCCATCGTCGGCCGGTCGACGTCTCCCCCTCCCCCTGGATACATCTCGGGCCCGTGCGGACCCATGTCGTCGGCCACAGTCGTCCGACGCTTAAGCGCTCGAACGACCACAACTGCAGTAGAAGGGGACAGCCCGTGAGGATCGAGTTTGCCTTGACCCTCGTGCATGCATCGCACAGCGCGCGGTACATCGCGGCAAGTACGGCCGATCCCCAACTGACCTGGTGGGGCTCGCCGTCAGCGATCGCCCTCGCATAAGCGATGAGGCGCGCATCCACCGAGTTGCCGTGGCTGGTGGTGAAAAGCACCCAACCAAACAAGCACAGCACGTACATTGCAATTATCATTTCAGTATAAGTTGCTGGCAAATTTTGGGCATACATTGGAATACCTCAATGGACATCATGAGCATGATTTCACAAACTCGGCATGCTTTTGGAGCTGATTACTACATGGAAATCTTCATCATAGCCTGCTGGCACATATGGAAACAGAGGAATGGCAATGTTTTTGAGAAAATAAACCCTTCTATTGTTAATTGGAAGAGGAATCTAATTTATGAGGTCATTCTACATACGCATAGAGTGAAGGCTGAAACTCAATCTGTAATTTTAAATTGGCTAGAGTCTCTACAATCCTAAGTCTATAATATGTAATTTTGTAAATATTATTTATATATATAATATAGCACAATAGGAGACTCTCCTATTGTTTCTTGTCAAAAAAAAAGAGAGTAGTGCCTTGGTTCTATGGATAAAAGAGTGCAAGATCACCGGTACTTTGTAAGTACCTGAGAATGCCTTTAATCCCATTCCCATGCCTAGGAACTATCTTGCCAAACATTTAACTACGAATGCAATATCAGGCCTAGTAAAATTTGCAAGATATAAAAGTGCTCCAATTGCACTCAAGTATGAGATTTCAGGTCTCAATACTTTCCATTCTCACACTTAGGCCCATATAAATCTTTCTCCACTTCATGTGACCTAATGATCATTGAAGTACCTGATGGATGAGATTCATCCAGACAAAATCTCTCCATTAGTTTCTTGGTATAGGTGGTGTGGTGCAAGAATATGCCACTAGGTTGATGTTCAACCTGCAAACCAAGACAATATTTGGTTTTGCCCAAATCTTTCATCTCAAATTCCACTTATATGTATGAGGTTGCTTTGAGGAAGTCTTCAATAATTCCAATGATGTTCAATCGTCAACATACACATATATAATGTAGAATCCATGAGTGGATTTCTTGATCAATACACATGGACATACCTTGTTGTTAGTATATCCCTTGTGGAGAAGAAACTCATTCAGTCAGTTCTACCACATATGACCTGATTGTTTTAACCTATACAATGACTTTTGCAATTTAACATTATGCATGTTGCAGTTCTCATTTGCGCTAATACGTGGGACCTTTAGTCCCTCTAGAATCTTTATAAAGATTTCAGAATCAAGTCACCCATACAAATATACAGTCACAACATCCATGAGTTTTATATTTAGATGTATGCCTCCTACCACTGATATCAAGTAATGAGCATATTGCCATCCATTACAAGAGAGTAGGTTGCATTGTAATCGATGCGAGTCTCTGTGTAAACCCTTGTACTACTAATCTCGCTTTGTATCTCATCACTTCATTACATTCGTTTTGCTTTATTATGAACACCCACTTGTGTCCAATAGGAATGACATCTGGAGGTGTCTTGACCACAGATCCAAACACTTCCCTCCTGTTTAGCAAGTTTAGTTCAGCTTCAATTATGTCCTTCCATTTATTTGAGTCGAGACAACTTTTGCATTCAACAATAGTCTTCAGTTTTAGATCTGAATTCTCAATATGGCAAAGAACCATAGAAGCGAAGCAGATGCTATCAACACATACTTAAGTATATTTCTCCTGTGTCCATATAGTTTGTAGTGAATTCCTTATCCAATTAGATTGGCATTCTACTTAGATCAATCAGCTCTCCATAATTCCCAGTATGAAAGAGTTTGAGTGTTTTATTGCCCTAGTGTTAGCAGGTGCGCTCTCGTCTACACTAGGCACCTCCCCTCGTGCTATTGCATGGCCTATGTTCCCTTAAAATCTATTACAGGGTGCGATGTCCACAAACATTCCTCATTCATTTTTAGTTCATGAAGTGTCTCCCCCCTATTCAATATGTCTATTTTGTAGATGTCTCCATGGTTTGAGATCTTTTGAACTAGGAGGTTTCTTGCTCTCGTGCAAGGAAGGAGATTCTTGAGTGGAACCCAAAGCCCAGGTTGGTTTGAATCTAAAAAATGCATTTGCCACTTGTATATGTGACATCGTCACTCCTTTGTGATTCATAAATGAATCTGGCAACTTGTTTGCGAGATTTTGCAAATCAATTATCCTATGAAATTCTTGTTCAAATTCTTTAGTGCGTGAATTTATATTGTGAAGACTACTATCATGCCATGATAGTCCCCGACATTCCAATTTAGGTTCCTTTCCTTCCCTAATGCTGGAAATAGTTCTACATTAAATACACGGTTAACGTATCTTACTTTTAAGAGATCCCCTATCATGGGCTCTAAGTATTTGATTATATACGAAGATTCAAATCCTATATAAATTTCCAATTTACACTAGGGCCCATTGACGTACGCTGTAGTGGTGAGATTGGTACGTAGATGGCACGCCGAACTTACACAGATGGAAAATATATGGTTCTTTCCCATGCATTAACTGGAAAGGTGAATATTCATGGTATGAAAATGGCCAGGGTTTTATTAATACTGCAACATGACAGGTCGTAGCAACGCAGATCATAACATGTCCTAGTCATTTGATGGCAAGCAAAGGTGCCCATAAGAAACTAACCTTTTGCTTTAAGGGGGAAAAAAAACCAAAATGTCCCTTTTTAAGCAAAGAATAGGAGGGGGAGAGCTCCACTAGAAAAAAAAGCATCAGTACAAGCAAACAATTTGAAGTGCAAAAAAGTATGTGAAAAATAAAAGAAAGTGGGCCAAACATAAACAGCAAAGAGAAAACACTGGCAAAACCAGTTGATTAATGCAGGCTTGAGCCTCTACTTGTTGAGGAATTTTTACTATGAATAAAATCTAAATATAGTAACAGGCTATTCACATCCTTCTCCATTCAAATGTATCTGGTACATTTGGAGCCACCCTACCAGATATTTGACGACTATGCTGAAGCCAAGAGTAACTAGTTCAACAAAGCATGCTCTTGTCGAAGCAGCTGTCAAGTTCATTAATTGCAGCATGACAGTCGGCTCGGATACGTATTTTCGGCGTATCTGAAAATTGTCTAGCAAAAAAAAAAGAATTTATATACAGAATACGTATCGGACACGTATGGGCTCTTTTGCGGACACGGCCGACTTCAGTTGGGCCAGGCTACAGCCAGATGAAGCCCAGCTCATGTTCCGTGCGAAGCAATAACTAGCGGAGGAGTGCTGGCTGCGCCGCTCCTGGCTAGGGTTTTCTTTCCCGTGCTGGTTGCGCCGCTCCTGGCTTCTCGACTCAGCTCGCCGCGCCCGTCCCCCGGCGACCTGCGAGCAGAGGCCAAAATGTTGGAACGTGCAACATCAGCACTGCTGCAGTGGTCTCAGGTGGTCTGTACTCTGTAGCTGTGCATAGCATATAGCATATGAGTGAGGAGAGTCGCACCAGACACCAGGCCACCGGCCCACTCAAGGCAGCCCAGGCCAGCCCGCTCAACGTCGTCTCAAGGCGGCAAGGCCAGAAGGCGTAAGATCCTTAAGCCTACTGAGCTGCCCTCTGACTAAAATCCCTCCTGCCATCCAATATCCAACCGGCCAACCCTAAATCCCGTCCACGAAGGCAAAGCAGGCCAGCAGTTGCTGCTCCGCTCGGCGCGCGGTGCTGGAGCAGGAGCAGCGGCCATCCATTCCAATTTGCAAGGGCAGGAGGCGAGGAGCACCGGAGCGCCAACCGGACTGAGACCGCCGACCGGAGTAGTGGCCAGCGGCCGAGCCGCCGAGGGCGCCAGGGGCACCGGAGCAGCCGAACAGTGGCCAGCGCCCAGCCGACGGCCAACGGGCCAAGGGGAGCCGCCGGCGCCGAGAAGCATCGCAGAGTGACTACTGAGTAAGCAATTAAGCATTCCATTCTAATTTGTGAAATCTGAAATGTGAATCTCTGGTTTGGGATTTGTGGAAATGTAATGTTATGATTGGAGATTTGGAGAGTTGAAACAATATTGTGATCTGTGAATTGTGAATGTAGACTCTTGATATAGAAGCAAAATCGACCGGAGTCGGCAATGGCAATGCGAGCACCGCCATGCCCTGCTCCTCCAAGTCCAAGCCCAAGACTCCAACTCCCGCTCCCACCACAGCCGCTCTCTCCGCCCTCCTCGCCCGCGGCGCCTCACTCGCCGCCGCCGCCGCCCTCCACGCCCGCCTCCTCAGGACCTCCCGCCTCTTCCACCCGCCTTTCCTCGCCAACTGCCTTGCCGCCGCCTACTCCCGCCTCGGCGCTGCCTCGTCCGCTGTCACGCTGCTCCACCACGCTCCCACCGCCAATCGCTTCTCCCACAACATCCTCCTCGCTGCACTGCTCAAGACCCGTGATCTCCCGGCCGCACGCAGGCTGTTCGATGCAATGCCCGACAGGGACACCGTCGCTTACAATTCCATGATCGCTGGCTATGTTGACTGCGGACGTGCCGACGAGGCGTTCTGGCTCGTGCGCACGATGAGGGAGCTTGGTGTTAAGCCTAGCGGCTTCACCTTCTCCATTGTTTCATCGGCTGTCTGCTCTGCTCGCCTCGGGGTGCAGGTTCATGCAGCTGCTGTCCGCCACGGTTACACGCATCAGAATGTTGTAGTCGGCAATACGCTTGTTGATATGTATCGGCGTATTAGCCTCATCGAATATGCAGTGCGCATGTTTTGGAGTATGAATGAACAGGACATTGTTTCTTGGAATTCTGTCATGTCAGTGTACAAAGATGATAACCAGAGCACTCGAGTGTTTGAGTGTTTCCGGTCGATTAGAAGCCGCGGTTTTTTGGTTGACGAGTGCAGTGTGTCGACGGTGCTCAGCGTGTGTGTGGATGTCGAGGATTTGGCTAAGGGTGACCAGCTCTTGGGCCTTTCCATCAAAATGGGGCTTCTATCAAATTCTGTCCTTCGTAGTGCTGTTATTAGACTGTTGTGTGTGTCTGACAGACTGGCTGATGCTGTTCGGCTCTATGAAGGAATGGCAACATGGGATTCAGAAACTTGTAATGCAATGATATCAGGCTATGCCAGGATTGGGATAATGGACCAAGCTCTGGGCCTCTTTGCGATGGCACTACGAAATGGTGTTCTTCCAACTGAGTTCACATTTGCAAGTGTGCTTAGATGGAGTTCCTGTTTTGGTTTGATGGAGCAGGGCACTCAAATTCATGCGCTGGTTTTTAAACTTGGGTTTGAGGATGATGTAATTGTTGCCACTGCCCTTATTGACATGTATTGTAAATTAGGTTCCTTGAAGCATGCCAGGAAACTCTTCAACAGGGTTTGTGTCAAGGATTTGGTATTATGGAATACAATGGTCATTGGTCTATCGGATAATGGGAGAGGTAAAGAAGCTCTCCGAGTTTTACGGCGGATGCTGAAGTGTGGTATACAACCAGATAGAATTACTCTTTTTGGAGCTTTATCTGCCTGTAGCTTGGTAGGTCTGGTTAATGAAGGAATGAACATAATTTCCCTGTTTAAAGACAATTACCATGTGGTTCCTGGCCTAGAGCACTATACATGTGTGGTTGACATGTTAAGCCGTGCAGGAATGTTTAGAGAGGCAATAGATTTTGTAGATAACAATTTGCAGAAATATAATACTGCTGCTTTCTCCAATATTCTTGAGGCCTGCATGATTCAAGGGGACTTTGGCATGGCAGAGTCAGTTGCAGAAAAGATGATGAAACTAAAGCCTCGGTCCTTACTGCCATACATTGTTTTGGCTCGAACATATGGTGCCAGATGTAAGTGGGAAAGCATGGCCAAAATGTGGAGGTCAATGGAAGATCAAGGAGCAAAGAAGGTTCAGGGATGTAGCTGGCTCTGTATCAAGAATGAAATCCATGTGTTTACATCGGAACAATTATTGCATCATGGAAGAGAAGCTACATATGCAGTGGTAGATCTGTTGTTTTGGGACATGATGGATCACAGATACGCTCCTGGTTGTGTTGAGTCTATCTATAGACAAGAAGAGTCCAAGAATAGTGAGGGATTTGCTTGCCTTCAGCTGTTCTTTGATTACACTCCGTGAGCTGTGCAACAAGTTACCTTGACTTACAGGGCCTGTTTTTTTTGGCTGCGGCTTGTGGGTTTTGGCTGTGGCTTGTGGCTTTTGGGCTGTTTGTACGAGAGATTACAGACTAACAGAAACTCACATGTAGTTTTTGCCGATATAAATTAAGTCAATAAAGTATACTACAATTAACTAGTAGATCATCTCTTGAAAAAATACTCCGTTTAAAAGTTAGTTACTGTAAAAAAGCCGAAAAACAGCTTTTAGAAGCTGAAAAGAACAGAGCTATGGAAGCTACCCAGCTTTGGGGTGTCAAGCAGGCAAGCACTATGGACACCAAGAAAAAGACACTGCCTTGAAGAGCATCCTACCTGTGTTCTTCCTCTACTAAAGGGGTACAGAAATAAGATAATCCGATATGGTGGCCAAAAAGCAGCAATCAGGTTTAAGTTCGTCATTTATATATATGTTAATATGTATATTATGTTACCTTTTAAATTGATTAATTTACTTGAGGTCTTTTTTGCTACAGATATGGTATGGTCTCATACTAAGCAGCCAGAATACAAGGGACATTATACATGCTGTAGGTTACCATGGCATATCGGTTACTAGAAACCGTTTCTGGTACAATAGCATAACTTTTATGCTGTTGTTGTGTGGCTATAAGGGTTGTTTGGTAGCTGGGTGGTAAGCTCTTGCTAGAATTGGATAGGCTGTTGCGGCATGACGGTTAATTTGTGTGGTCTGCTACCCCTATATACCACTTGCATGCCCTGCTGCTGCAGGCCTGAAATGCGACAAGGACGTCCAATTACGAGCAGCACGAGCAGGCCATCACTGCCAAGCAATCCGCCTCCCCTTGGTTAAGATTCTGTCCTCTGGATTCTATTTCTCCTGCTGTTGTTTCACTGCCTGTTACCCTATATGAAATTCATTTGCTTGCAAGTGCTTTAGTGGTAATTTGGGTTTGGGATATTGGGGAACTTCTCGTTAATGAAACTCTGGTTGTTGATCACTTTCGTGAATTATCAAACAAACATTAGATGCAAATGTATACTCTGGTGATGCACTTGAAAAGCAGGGCAACAATTTTGTGATTATACAGAGACAAACTTGCTCCCTGTAATCTTGTATTTTTCTTGATTCATGATAAGCTTTAGCAAACAGCACCATAACCATGTTAATTTCCTTGCTCCAGTTAGCTTTGTTTTTGGCTTTTGCTGAGAGTAGAGCGTACGTCAACCTCTAGCTGTCAGTACGTCTAGGCACACCGAGACAAGGGCGGAGCTGCACAGGACAATGTAGTGAAAATGGATAAGACGAAGATCTTGAAGCTTCATGGGATATTTCTGTGTTGCATATTTCTGTATCCTTATGTTTTTTTTCCTGGAAGGTAGATTTTTTTTCTATGCTCATTGCCCCCTTTAGCCAATAGCATGTGTATTATTACAGTTTCCTTTATAGAATTTTTATGTTCATCCTGTTCAGTAGGTTGTTCAGCCGCAAGCCAGTGTACATGAACCAAGATGATTTACGACCCCAATCTGTAATGATCCAGCAATCCCTTATGCCCTTGTAACTAACTTGTATCAAATGTCTTATTCTAATCAAGTATTCTGAAATTCTATTTCTAAAACAGGATTAGCCTTCAATTTACATACAGACAGATCTCTTTGCATATATTAACTCTTAACAGGTACGACTGAAGAAATCTCGTTGAACGTTTTAAGTTGTGCAGAGTGAACTTTGCGGCCATGGAACGCTAGCTGCTGCACATTACCTGGTAGCATCCTTGTGGAGTGCAATGCTATAGAGTTCTTGGCAAAATCTGGACCTCTAACAGCTGAGAGTTGTCGGACTGCAGCACGAATTCTCAATTGAGTTGGATTTCCCTCTCTAGGATGTTGACATCTACATCATCGGCTACTTTATCTCTCTCTCTCTCTCTCTCTGTCTGTTCTCTTCACGTCATCCTACTTGTTTGGATCCCCCTTCAGCGAAAACATGGCTACTAATATGGTAAAAAACACCCAGAGTTGGATCCTTGTCAGCAAAACCACTAACCCGCCTTAGGTTGTGCGTTGATCTGGTTTTGTAAGTTTAGACCGTTACGCAGTTTTGTAGTTCAGGTGGTTAAGTACTTTTTTTAAAAGTTTAGAGGTGTAAAATAGACTTATTCTAAAGAAAATCACGGATGCAGTGTACATAAGAGTTACGTAAAGAAAATTTCAATATCAAATTTATCCCTAGTACCAAAACCAAAAAGATATATTAAAAACACTAAAAAAAAAGACAAGATGGAGTTTTAATACATGATTGACCGGTTCTCCTTTTTGAAATGTATCTCATGGACAAATTTAACATTGAATTTTGTAGGTATGCATAGCATTGCATGTCCATGGTTTTTTAGGTATTTTTGGGACAATGCACCGTTCAGTTTTCACAAATAGGGACATGGGAAGTGGGAACTCTGCGGCACCAACGAATTTCCCTATCCTAATTAAAGGAATATCCATGTCTAACTTTTTGGTTCATCTAAAGCGACTGCCTCTCTTTACTCAAGACTCGAGTGTCCCAAAAGAATGTGTTCTTATGTCTCGCCCGTACCTACCCCAACAATTGGAGAGCTTGGCCTCCAAGCAATTCGCATGTTGCTCAAAGTCTCACTTGGCCACTCAAAGCTTCAAAACAAGCGTAGTCAAAAGCTGCCTCAAAGCTTGGTTTCTTTAAGGTTATCCAGCAGCTCGCAGCAGCTCGCCAGCTTCCATCTGAGATCTTTTGAGTTGTTCAGGTTGAGGTGTTCACGGACGAGCCGTTCAAGGGGAACACGGCTGCCGTCTGCTTCGTTGAGGATGGAGACGAGCATCCTTTGGACGGGCAGTGGATGCAGTCGGTCGCCGCGGAGTTCAACACCCCCATCACCGCGTTCTTGGTCCGTGCTGGGTTCTCTGGTGCTGATGCGAGCGGTGCAGCGGCTGATGCTAAGGTTGCGAATCCCCGGTTTAGTATCCGCTGGTTCACTCCGGTTCGTGAGGTAAATGTTTTGGAAACAAATCTTCCATGTTTTTGTTTTGGAGACTGCTAGTTTGGAGTGACTGCATTGGTTGTCCAGAATATAAAGGATCGATGATTTTGTTTTTAGTGATTGCTTTTACTGACACCATAAACATTGTCATACTTATTACGACTCTTGTTAGAATTCAGGATCTAACCATATGCATGATGTTGATGGATGAATATCTGGAGGCTACCAGTTTCGTTGCCTCATATTGTAGGTGTTCTCATAGATGCACAGTTTTATGGCCCCAGGTACTAGGAGTTTGTGAATTTGAATGTCTTCTGGCAAAATATTTTTGGTTTTCAGTTTTTCACGATCAGTATAGGGTGAGTATGATGATCTTGCGCACTTCAGTGAAACATGAAGTTTTCAATCTCTCGATGGCGCAGATGTTTCTTAGCGCTCTGAATTCGGATATTCCCAAGTCCTCCGGCCGGAAAGTGCCACTATGCAGAAACTGATAGCTCCTTTAAGCTTCATATGGATCGGATTCCAATGTCATTAGGATGTAAAAGCTTTTTTCTGGCTAAGGGCAGCTCCTTATATAAGATGTTACAGCTGTACATTTGGTTGCTTGCTTCTTATCTCTCCAAAAAGTTGGTTACTTGCTGACTGAGACATGCTGCAGAGTTCAAGTGTTAAATAGTGTTCTTGCCTTTTTTTTCTCGCTCCACTCTCTACCGTGTTGCATATTTCTATATCCTTATGTTTTTTCCTCGAAGGTAGTTTTTTCTTTCTATGCTCATTGTCCCCTTTATCCAATAGCATGTGTGTTATTACAGTTTCCTTTATAGAATTTTTGTGTTCATCCTGTTCAGTAGGTTGCTCAGCTGCAAGCCATTGTACATGAACGAAGATGATTTACGACCCCTATCTGTATGATCCAGCAATCCCTTATGCCGTTGTAACTAACTTGTATCAAATGTCTTATTCTAATCAAGTATTCTGAAGTTCTATTTCTAAAACAGGATTAGCCTTAAATTTACATGCAGAAAGATCTCTTTGCATATATTAACTCTTAACAGGTACAACTGAAGAAATCTCATTGAACGTTTTAAGTTGTGCAGAGTGAACTTTGCGGCCATGGAACACTAGCTGCTGCACATTACCTGGTAGCATCTGGCCTTGTGGAGTGCAATGCTATAGAGTTCTTGGCAAAATCTGGACCTCTAACAGCTAAGAAAGTTGTTGGACTGAAGCAAGAATTCTCATTTGAGTTGGATTTCCCTCTCATTCCAGCACTTAAATGCAATTCTTCAGAGATACCATCAATTCCTGAGACCTTTAAATGGTGCATCCATAAAAAATGTGTTTAAAACTACCTCTGCTTCTGCTGCCGACCTCATTGTAATTCCTCTCATCCTTCTTATAGTAATGTAACATAATAATTTCAATATTTAGCTGTGTGAGATTCGTAATAGGCTAAATGACCAAGTTTAAAATATGATAGGGCTGTGATACAGATATTTTTCCCAAGAGAAATCATTAGTTTTGGAGTTTGAACTTTCCAATTTATTTTATAATGAAATGTCTTGATGTCGATTGTATCAACACTAAGCAAGGATTTTTTTCTTCCTTTCTTTTTTTTTTATCTCTGTTTCCTTTCTTAAGCATTCTGTCAACCATGATACAATTTTTGAGATTAACTCATAATTTTTCAGGTGGAGCTTAATTCAAGTGAAGAAGTTATTAATATTCGTCCTAACGTTGCTGAACTAGTCCAGTGTGCTGGACGAGGAGTAACTGTTACGGGACCGGCTCCTGCAGGATCTGGTTATGGTTTTTTTTCACTCATTTCTTCAGCCCAAAATATGGATTGATTGAGGTAATACAAACATGCATTTATGATAGTTATTTGGGGAGCTCCAGATGAACTTAGTTTTTAGTTTGAGTGGGATCGATGCCAGCAATCAGAGAGGGATGAATGATTCTTGAAACTTTCTCCTTGAGATATTCAAAATTTTTACTCGAATAACTATGATAGTCACCAACTTCAGATTATACTAATATGACTATGCAAACCAAATATAGAAACAAGAGCTGCCAAAATTAGCTTCCTTCACAAGCAACGACGCATGCTCTTTAAATGGAACTTAATTTAGTGAAGGAAAAGCTGACGAGGATTATAGGGCACGGGAAAACGGGCGTAACAATTACTTATGTTCATCAGGGAAGAAAGGTCTTCCTTACTAGCATTTTAGTTATTGTTTCTCTTAAACCACCCCGAGAATATCTAAGATTCCAGATAATTTTCAGTTTTCCCACTTCCTCCTACCTATGAATACCCCTCTTTGTACACTAAAATTTGGAAAATGCGAAAAAAAATTCTAGACCCGAAGTTGTTGGTGGTTTGCTGATGCAGCTCAACATTGATCATTTCCTATGTGCTCTGAACTTGATCTGGACTCCAAAGTGCTCTAACAAACGTTCCTTTTTTTTTTTTGAATCCGCAGGAGGACTGCGCACCATATTCATTAAGATACAAATCAGATGCAACGTACAATTCGGACGACCAAGTACAAACAAAGCGACTCTCGAGTTTGTGTGGATTTACGTACGTAAGGACATTACAATCACTACCAAAATAAACAAGTAAACTAGATATGAAATCCCTGGAGATGTCGACCACCTGTCAACTTCCATTTCTCTAACAAAGGTGATCCAGAGATCAAAGAAAAATAGAAGTGGCAGAGAGATTTGCAGCTGCTTTGTATTCCAACAATGCAACCTAGCTTGGATAGGTTCCAACTATTAAGGACAACTTTATTATTCTGTCCAATCATAAATCAAGAACTCTTGGTTGCCAAATTTTGTACTGCCAACTCTGTTGCGTCTCTTCAAACGAGTTGATCGACTGAAACCACATTTGTAATCACAGGTTGTAGCATTTCTACACAGTAAGCTGGAGTTGCTATATGCGCATACCTTATTGTAGAATATTAATGATAGAAGATAGCATGATACTTTACCTGGACCCAAAATGAAAAAAAACATACACACAACTTACAAAAGTTGCTGAAGATATTTCCTTGCAGTTCAAACTCTTGCTTACACGTGCTTGGTGAACTGGACCAATAAGTACATTCGTATGTTTACACAGAGCTCACTACAAGATGGTAAGGTATTTGAAGCAGCCTACGGAGGCATAGAGCTTGCTTGCCGCAGAATCTGAGGCGAAGTGCTTGCCTCAAAATGCACTGAGGAAGCCAATTAGCCTCAACGAGAGACTGAACTTTGGACATTGTGTTCCAGCGATAAGGATGACCTTGTTGCTTCTGTCCAAGTATAATTCAATAACCTTAGACCGAAAGGGCATAGCATAGCCGCGCATGTGTAGTTTTTGAAAGGGCGTCTTACCATAGAATCAGGACAAAAAGACAACATAAAAGTTTTCCCGGATAAATAAAGCACATACAACTTACCGTAGTTGTGGTAGAAGTCATTTTATCCGTCACTAAACAGCTAGATAGATTTGAATGATATGGTTGGACCTAACAAGTCAAAATTGAAGTTTAAGGGCCTAAATGCGACAAATGGAGCTCTTTGAAGGGATAATTGATCCTTTGCCCTTCAGTTCGGCTACCTTTGATCATTTGCCCTCTTTTACTTTGTCATTCATCTTTTACCCTAAAGTTCTCGTGCCAATTGATCTTTTGCCCTATAGCTTGTTTTAATTCGTTTTTTTATTCAATGTCGCTGGTGCCCCATGAGAAATGACAAGATTGCCCCCATGTCGCTTGTTTTAATTTAGCCAAAAGGCTCGAGCAAGCAGCCCAGTTCTTCATCACTCCTCTCCTGCACACCTTTCCCTTGTTGTTCATTGGTTCTGTCCAGCGCACGGCAACTCCCTACGTCCCGACTGCTTGTCTAGTGAGCGGCCTACTGTGCTCCTCTAGCGAGGTAAGCCCCTCCTCTACGCAGCTCAGTCCCCATCCCTCTCTCATATCTTGATTTTTTTGTTTATCCTTCGAAAACCCTAGGTTCTTACTTGATGGATCTGGGCTGAATAGGAGGGATTGAGGAGTAGGGATGGATCCTAAGGGTATGTTGTGCACTTCTTTCTAGTTTTTTCTTCTTTTTCTTGGTATTTTCTCAGTGCATTTGAGTAGAACCGAACAAACAGATGAATGTAATAGTGACGTCCCTAACATTTTGGTCAAAATTTTCAGGATTAGTGCTGAGAGACCGTTTAATGGAGTAGTAGAGTACGAATCTAGCCAATCGAGTGTGACTAATGTGGGCAGTGCAATATGCATGGCCAAACACCTAGCAAATGGTCATGCAGGGGCTGGGGGTTCTATCACAGTAGCAGCAGAGCAAAATATGTGGGCTTTAGAAGGAATGGTGGATTGGTCACATTTTAATAATGTTGAAGGCCCTGATGTGGATGATAGAGATATTCCTATGGGTAAAGACGAGAGTTTTTTTTAAATAGTCCTTTTTATTCAAAAATACAAAATTATACCTGCATTTTAAGTTTTTACAAAAGTAACCACCTGTCGCCCAACCGTTCGATGACTAGATCTTATCGCATAACAGCGAAGCAGCACGAAGGCAGTCACCCAACCTTTCAGCGATAACACCTCCAGTCACCAATCACTATTCATCAACCACGTTGTTCTCTTCGACCAGTAACTAATCTTCAACCATGATGTTTTGACCACATTGTTCTCTTTGACCACTTACTAATCTTCAACTACGTTGATTTAACCACGGTGGTAGACCACGTTGTTTCGACCATGTTGTTTCAATCACATTGGTTCAAGCATGTTGGGTGATAGTACCTATTGTCCGACCATTGGGCAACTGCATCCCTGTCACCCAACGTTAGAGCTACTGCTTGCCTATCGTTTAGCCGTTGGGCGATAGTGGCCAGTCGCCCAATGGTCAGGCTATAGGTGGTTACTTTTGTAAAAAATGAAAACACAGGTATAAGGTATAATTTTTTATTCTTTAATAAAAAAGGATTATTTAAAAAATTTGAGGAGAAGATGAATATTCTTCTTGGCTTCAGGGAGGAGGATGAGAGAGGCATGGAAGGCAACTAGGCTCGTATTCCTATTGGTAGTGACAATATTGTTGAAGAACTTGGTAGTGTTGAACCAGATGACACTCATAGAGCAGCTATGCTAGTGGATGACAATATACCTAAGGAGCAATTCACTATGTATGATAGGGATAATCCAAAGATGGAGCTTGGAAGCACATTTCCTACTATGAAGGAATTTAGATTGGCAATCAGATAATATGCAATTAAATAGGAGTTCGACATGGGAAATAAGAAGTCTAACCCCACCAGGTTTGTCAGCTGTTGTAGAGTTGAAGGATGCCCTTGGAAAATTGTAGCTAAAAGAGCGCAAGATAAGAGATCTATCACGGTACTAACCTTGTTGCTAACACTTGTTCATCTATCAATTGTTCATGTATTAGTTGTATTGGTCACGTTTTACTTGTGCTTACTGTGTCCACTCCTTTTTGCAGGTGACAAAGATTATTGATGGGCATGAATGTACTTCAAGTGGCAGGATTAAAACAAGTATGGCATCTTAGTCTTGGGTGGTAGATAGGGCATTATCTATCTTGAGAAAGAATCCGAACATTGGTGCCAAAGAGCTAAAAGGGAAACTACAGGATGACACAGTGTGGAAGGGTAGGCAAAGAGCAATGGATGATCTCTATGGGAGTTGGGAACAGAGCTTTCAGTTGCTTTACAACTTTAAGGCTGAGATTAAGTTGAGGTCTCCAGGAAGTATTGCAGAGATCGACACCAAAAGAGTGAAAGGTAAAGTGTACTTCAATAGATTCTTTATTGCATTTAGGCCCTGCATTGAGGTGTTTTTGAATGGGTGTAGACCATATATAAGTGTAGATTCACCTGCTTTGAATAGCAAGTGGAATGGGCAATTGCTGTAGTTACATCTTTAGATGGACATAACTGGATGTTTCCTATCTTTTGGATTGATTGGTTTTGAAACTGGAGAAAATTGGATATGGTTTATGAGTTAGGTGAAGAAGGCAATAGGTGATCCTCTTGTATTGGCTATGTCAATAGATGCTTGCAAGGGTCTAGAAAATGCAATGAAGGAGGTATTCTCTCAAGCTGATCAAAGGGAGTGTTTCAGGCATTTTATGCAAAATTCTTTGAAGAAATTCCATTGTGAAAGTTTTGGTCATATATGGCCTACTACTAGAGCATACAAGAAGGAGGTCTTCAATCACAACATGGACAAGGTGCTCACAGCATGCCCAGAGGTAGCTGACTACCTTGGAAGACATCATAGTTTGCTATGGATGAGATGCATATTTATAACAAACATCAAGTATGACTACATAAATAATAATCGTGCAAAGTGCTTTAACAGCTGGTTGAGAGAAATAAAAGATTTGCTAGTGGTATAGCTAGTTGACAAGCTGAGGGAGATGATTATGGTGCTCTTCAACAAGAGAAGAAGGATTGGAGCAAGGCTACAAGGGAGGATTCTACCAGTTGTCATAAAGCGGTTGCAAGGGAGAACTAGAGGATTAGGCCATCTAAAGGTACAACCATCTACCAATTGGACTGCAGAGGTGAAGGATAGTAGTAATGACCAGCTTAGGCATGTAGTCAGGGCACATACATATGAGTGTACTTGTCTTGAGTGGCAGCACACAGGCAAGCCATGTGAGCATGCATTGGCTTTACAGACTTAGCAGAGATATATCAATTTGGAGGATTATGTGCATGACTATTATTTAGTGGAGAGATTTATGGCAGCATATCAAGGGGCAATTGAACCACTGACTTACCAATCCCAATGGCCTAAGGTGGACCTTGGTTTTGTGTTGCAGCCACCACTAGCAAAATTATCTACAGGAAGACCTAGAAAATTGAGGTTCAAGGGTTGTCTTGAGAAAGGGGACAAGGGCAAGAAACCAGTCCAATTAGGGGGAAAGAATAAATGCAAGAGTTGTAGGGAGCTAGGCCACAAGCAATCTACTTGTCCTCTCAATGGGACCAAAAAAAGGTACAAATTAATGTCCAGCTTCTTTCATTTACCTTGGTTGTTTGCAACCTAGAAATTTTTGGGCTACTTTTCATAGGAAAAGAAAGTCAAGAAGGAAGGGAGGTATCCTTGAGGAGGTCCAAGCGATTCTCCAAGGGCAGAGGAAGGACCTCAAAATTCACCTTTTACTACTGGAGGTCCTAGCAATTCAATTGTTACCACACCTACAAGGGACATGATTATCATACCTCCACATCTTCAAGAGAGCCCTGGACCCATCACAAAAAGCTTCAAAATACTAAGCCAAAGCATTTCCATTCTTGTTCATGAGCAAATTATGACTCAAATCTTCTTTTTTTCATAGACAACTTGCATTGGCAATGGGAGATGGAACCTCATAGTTAACAATCACTAGCGCATGTCAACCAAAAACAAGACTGGCCGTGAGGAAGATGACTCCAAGGCAGGAAAAGAAGAATTGAAATCACTGACTCTAAGGAAGAAAAAGAAGAACTGAAATCACTACGCTGCTTATTTTGTTGTCATTTTGTGACATGAAAACTCATTATGGCGGTTTTGTAGTTCGTGAGATGTGAACTCACTATGTTGGCTTTGTAACACCTGGTGCTACTTTTGCTTCATGGATATGTGCTACTTTTGCTTTTGGATATATGTTCACTATGTTAAATTGTGGTGTTTTCTTCACTATGAAAGAAAGAATCCTTAGTTGAAAACTTCGATGGTTAACTTTGGTATGTAAGATAGCACTGAAATTTTAAGCATCATATGAACTAAGAGGGTTGAGGATTTCCTTGACCATTATAATAAGCAGGTTCGAGGATTTGCAAACACTTATGCTACTACTTGTTGATACGGCGCCAAGTACCACAACCACTACATCCATGATGGCCAAGAGTGAGAAGAGGAAGGAGGGCCAAGGAGGACATGTGGAAGCACATGCGAATGTCCGTACATTGGGTCGTATGAGTGCGGCATGCAGCCGTAGGGCATCATGTGGAGACCCATGTGTGCGAGGCATAGAGACAAAAAGCCATCTGAGTGCTAGTTATTTTTGGGTTGGTAGCTTAATGATTCCTATTTGATTAGTTTTTTGTGTGTGAATGAGTTTGTGTTTTTTTCTAGTCATCACATTGCTATCCAAATGCATGTAGACTTGTTTTCTACTCATGCCCTATAGTGCATGCATGTGATCCGAGAGACTTGTTTAGTCGTCTCCTTTGTATGCATGTGCTCTGACTCGAATAGTAAACATGTTTGCATGCGTATGAGTCAGACATATGTATACACATGCATGTATGTGCATGTGTGTGAGAATTGAGTATGTGCATGTATTTGTTTTCAGTTCGTATATGAGTCGGTGTACGGCGTGATAGAGTTGGGGTATAAAAGCCTAGGACCGGCTCCCCTTGTATCTCGGAGTATTATGCATTGAGTATTATACATAGAAAAGACGCCATGTTGGCGGCCAACTTATTCATGCATTTCTATGATTTCTGATCTAAAATCATTGTGGTGGTGTGGATCTGAGTTTGTTAATCTAGATTGATGTTCTGATCATTGGTGGTCTTCTCTGTCATTCGTGTGTTGCCGTGCGCCCGGGTGGAAGAGTAATTAGGGATCAGTTTGAAGATTCATCCCCAACTGATTGATCTGTATCAATACTATCAGCTGACTGGACCACATTGTGTTTCTTTGCAGCTGTTACAATCATTGTGGTGGCGACTATTTGGGGGCTTTGGTAATAGAAGCTCAACTGCTACCACTGGTGTAGATCGGCGGAATTTGCTATTGCATGGTTGTTTGGGTTGACCAATTATTAGTGATGTGTGAACACCAGGCTGCTGTTGTTCGGTGAGGCACTGAAGTGTAGTTTAGCTGCTGTTTGTCGAGACCCAAATATGCAAATCCAAACTGTCCTGTGTATTCTGCACTAGTCCAGGATCACACTAGTGCATACAATATAAACAAAGATGAAATATTGAACATATTACGATTCAGTAAGAAAAGACTCAAATATTATTAATTATCAAAGTTGCAACCTTATGGCCAGCTTACAGATAATAGCCTGAAAGGCTTAAAGAAACTAGCAGCGAAAAACAAAAATAAGCGTAATAGCCATTCGACATGCCTACAGGCAATCGACTACGGAGCGAAGTCTTAATCCGCGAAGTCGTCGAAGTATCCTCCTTCTAGTAGCTCCTGTTGATCTGGTCCTTCCTCAACTGAGCAAATATGGATGAAGCCATGAGTACATAGAGTACTCAGCAAGTCATTTGTAACAAAAATGCAATATAGTATGTAGGACTTACCAATGGATGGCTGAAAAGTTAATTTTGTAGAAAGCAACAATTTAAAGTAAATACAATAAATAGATTGAAAAGCAAGATGTGGAAATGATAATAAATAAGTAACCAAAGGAATTCAGACCAACCACAAGTGAACTGACCATTCACTCCAATGAATCACCTGTGAACCAAGATTCACGCAATGAACAACCAGTGAACTAACCATTCACTCTCCAACTTAACCCAACTAGGTTTTTATGAAAACTCTATCCCTCATGTGAAATCACCGAGTATTGTCCATAACTGAGGACACAACTATTCGAATAGTTTTACACTCTGCAGAGGTTGTACAACTTTACCCATAAGACATGATAATCTCATATTGTCACGCGATTGACACACTTCCTTTGGTGTACAGCGGAGAAATCATGACAAGGCCTTTACAATGTTCAATCCCAACCCGAATCCACCTGCTAGGGTTTCGCCTCAGACCCCCATTGCGCCTCATGGAGATCAGCGACCATGTTCATCCCAATGGTGGAATCGAAATTGAAATTTCATAAATTAGTTAGCCAGGTCTATCCCATACTAGACATGTGGATGTACGGTAAGGCTCAAATCAATGACGCACAAAGTTAAGTCCTTAGATTTACCCGAGCGAAATATCCACATCCCAATGTGCAAATTGCACCCCTTTACTGCATGATCATTTGCCCAGGTGAAAACCAATTTTGTATAACCAACACCAATGACACTACCCATGTCATGGCAATTAAATTTTATAACTGTGGCTAACCACCACGTTCCAATATATCATTAAGTCAAAATTAATTAATTGATTGCATGTGATGATAAACCCAACGTACTACAAGCATGGCTAAGCAGTGTAAGCGTACAAGCCATGTGATAACTAATACTGCATCACTAGATAATTACCCATCCTATGGTGACAATGTAATCATGACACTCAAATTATCAAGGAGGAATTAACTAATTTGGACAATAGCTACTAGATACAAAGGTTTTATAATAAAGTAGCGATGCATGTTACTTTAAAACAAAAATAATAAATAATAGATTTGAAAACTAGGTTCAACATGATCAAAGGACATGACATGACTTGCCTTGGCCTTGCTCAGTTAACGGCTCTTGATCTTCGAATCTTGCTTCAGCTCCTTCGAAAGTGTGATTTAACGAGAGAGAAAATGAAACGAAGCACAAAACAAATTGAAATAAAATTCAAATAAACTCCAAAAACTTTAAAACTAGAACCAAAAGATAGAGCACAATTTTATATAAATTTTGGAAAAAGAATCGGGTCAATCGGAGTTTGGACGGAGGATAATGGGCTCTCGAAAAATTTAATCTAAAGAAAAAGCTGAAAATCGAAAAAGCTACTGTGCTGTGAACTCAGCTCACGGAATAGGCTAGTCTATGGTGGACTCGGCTCATGGAATAGGGTGAGTGACTAGGCTTGCTGACGCGGCAGGTGGAGCTAGCATGGCAGACACGTGGCTGATAGGTGGCAGGGTAAGGTTGACGTGGCGTGGTGACGTGGCAAGCTGACTTGGCATGATGACGTGGCGTCGGAATGGCTCGGTTGGCTAATGTGGCACTGACGTGGCAAGACACGTCAAATTAGGGCTGACGTGGCTGCTGACTCGGCTGGCTGGCTCATGGGTCTACGGAGCAGGACCTGCTGACTGGTGGGCCCGGGATGTCAGTGGAATGGCGCATAGTGGATCAAGTCTATGGAGAAGGTGAATCGGTGTGGGTGTGCGGGTGCGAGTGAGCTGGGCACGCGGTGCGAGGTAGACAGCATGGACCGAGGCGACGACACGCAGACCGAGGCAAACGGGTGGCTCTTCGGGCGAAGCGGCGGGGTTTGGCCGGTAGCGACCGAGGCAGCGGCAGGGTGGAGGCTCACTGGCGGGAAGATGGCGAACACAGTGGAGCGACTGCCGGCGACGGAGAAGACGACAACGACCGACGGGGACGAATTTTGGCAAAAATGGAGACGGTGGCACACAGCGAGCTCGGCAAACTCGGTGAGGATGGCGCACAAGCGGCAACGACGTCGGTGAACGTGCGGCGAGGTGAGGCGATGGCTCGGGATGGAGAGAAAGGACGGGGCGGTGCGGCTATTTATACCCAGATGCTGAGAGTCCACGGTGGACACGGTCGACAGCGGCTCGGACATGGATAGTAACACGACCCTCGGATGCATGACACATGGCGTCTTAGAAGATCGGAGGGCGACGCGGGTGAGCGAAGCGGGCGGCAGGTTGCGGATGGCCGACACGTGGCCACCATCCGGCGGGCGGGCGCGAGCGCATATGCGCAACACGTGGCAAGCGCGAGCAGGCCAGGTCGAGCTGGCAGGCTGGATTGGTGGGCTTCGGCTCACCTGGCCTTTTTAGGGATTTTTGGGGTTTTCTTTTTCCAGAAATTCAAATAAATGTTTTTGAGCTCTAGAAAATAGTAAATAAATCCAAATAATTCCAAGAAAAATCCAAAAAATTCCTTGAGACACAAGGAACTCAAATAAAATATTTTTGACAAATTTTAATGTTTAGTTTAATCATATTAAATCCTTTTAATTAATAAAAATTCCAATTAAGCTTTAATTAATTTCAGAAAAATCCAAATGATGAATTTTATTTTAAAAGCTTCAAAAAGGCTCTGAAAATCAGGATGTTACACTGTTGTTGATTGATGTGAAGGTGACCACTATTCCTATTGGGAGGAGAGACATGCCAGGAAGATCGGGCCAACAACCCACGTACAAATTAGAGTCTCTCTAATTTGTGTCGTACCATCTTGGTATCAGAGTGTGGTTGATCATGGTACGAGGTTGGTAAATTTTTTCTTGATGGTGGGTTTTATGAAGACTAAAGATGGTGAGGTGCTTCATACTCATGCCGAATCCATCGAGGAGGCACCCCAATATGCAACATCTTTGCTGCCCAAGGTGCAACAAGGGCTTGAAGCTACACGTGATTATTTCTTGGGCTGTCACCAGAAGCTTGAAGGCAAGGTTGATAATTTAGAAGCATAAATTGACGCATTGACGGAGTCTATACGCAACCGGCCACCACAATTTAAGCATGTTTACCGGGTTTCTGAATATCCCGAACAGCGTGCACCATGTGAAGACAATGAACACAAGGTGGACTTTGATGGTGCAGCAGGCTTTGCTACTCAACCGCACTGTGCTTAGAACTACCGTGGTGCTGACCGTGGTAGAGACGTGCATGACAAAGGTGCTACCCATGGTGGAGGTATGCATCATGGTGTTGGTTTTGCTCAGCATGTTGCCATGGATGATGGTATTGGACAGGTAAAAATTTCTATCCCATCATTTATTAGTAAAGCAAACTGGAGGAGTACTTGGAGTGGGAGATGCGCATCAAACAAAATTTTTGATAGCCATCACTATACTGAGGACAAGAAGATTCGTTTGGCGATAATTGAGTTCACCAGATACGTTCTTATTTGGTGGAACCAATTGTGTCATGTAGCAGCTCGTCCGGATACTTGGGTATAATTGAAGAATATTGTGAAGTGGCATTTTGTTCCAGCACACTATACTAGGACCTTGTACAACCGGCTACAAAAACTACACCAAGATAATTCTAGTGTTGATGAATATTATAAAGAGATGGAGATGTTGATGATCCGTATAGGGACGGAGGAGCATTATAAGGCTACTATGGCATGATTCTTTAATGGGTTGAATGAGGATATGCAAGATAGGGTGGAGATGGTCCATTACTACAACATTCAAAACTTGGTGCATCAAGCCGAACGTGTGGAACAACAATTGAAGCATAAACAAGCCAAGGGTGGGCATGTCAACACTCAAACAAGCTTATGGAGACGTCCATCATAGCAAAGTGATGATGTTGGTCCACATCTCAAAGTAGCAACATCAAATCATTCAAGCGGGGCTCTTTCAAAGGAGGTAAGCAATAGAGGTAAAAAAACAACTAAAACTGATTCTAATTTGCCTTCCAATTGCTTCAAGTGCAAGGGTAGGGGGCACATGATAAGGGACTGTCCAAACATAAGGAAGGTGCTTCTCACTAGTGAAGGACAGTACATGTTGGAGAGCAAAGAAAGTGTAAAATAAAAAACGGAGTATGAAGAGCAATCCAATGATTCCCCACAAAAAGATGTGCATTGTGATCCTATGAATGGTCCAAGT
Source organism: Dendrocalamus sinicus (assembly GCA_036346575.1). Classification (NCBI taxonomy): domain Eukaryota; kingdom Viridiplantae; phylum Streptophyta; class Magnoliopsida; order Poales; family Poaceae; genus Dendrocalamus; species Dendrocalamus sinicus. The sequence goes on along the minus strand of CM070658.1, from coordinate 12,192,183 downwards.
TTAATGGCATACAAGGTGAATTGTGACAACACCCCAATAGTAGAGAAAGGATAGCGGTGGAGTGTTTTCCAAATGGAGTGCAAGATCAAAGATCAAAGATATACCTATTATATATCTGATATTTTATAAAAAGTTTTGGGTGTTCAGCTGAACACGTATGCCCTACATTAGATTCGCCTATGCTTCTATAGTGGAGTGTCTCTTGTCTCTAAAAGATAATGTGAATACAGGATTGGATGAAAATATTTCTAACTATGCTGCTAAGAATCCACTCAGAATGAAACTGAACTTCGAGAAATCGATAGGCCTGTAGTTCAAGTTGCCACACCATGGAAAAGATTTCCTGGAGAGGAAAGAAGAAAAGGCCTCTGGAACCCCAAGTCCCATCAATGAAGTCCCCTACTTTGCAGAAACTAACCTGGGTGGAATGATGAATACGTGAAGTAGTTGCCTGATCTGCACAGGAGGAGGAATCGTTCAACTATTTCTGGTAAGGGCAATTTGGTCTGTTCACATGAGCTCAAAGAGGTTAAACAAATGGAAAATGATATAATATGTAGATAGAGTAAAAGATCAATTAGCAAGCGAAATTCAAGGCAAGAGATGAATAGTAAAGTAAAAGAGAGCAAATGATCAAAGCAGCCAAACTAAAGGGCAAAGGATCAATTATCCCCTCTTTGAAGGCCTATAATAGTACAATTTATAAATAACTGAGTAACAAGTTCAGCTGTCTTCCGAACATAGTTATGTCGGGACCCCGGATTTTCGAACCCGGACCCTCTGTGTATTACAGCACTAGTCCCAGATCAAAGCTAGTGCACACAGTCAAACAGAAATGATTACATAACCAACAACGCTTTATTACCATAATAGAGAGTACTGACCGAAAGGTCTCATTATTACAAATAAGGTTTCAAGACCTCGCACACATGAAACACAGCGGAAGCAAAAATAAATCCAGCGGAGACCCATCAATACGCCACAGGCAATTGACTGGGGAAGCGCGACCTAGTACTCCTGGAATCATTCGTCGAATCCTCTCGCGAAGTAGTCGTAATCTCCCTCTTGAGCTTCGTGATCCTCTGATTATTATTTTTAAGTGCAGCATGTGAGTACATAAAGTACTCCGCAAGTCTTGGGAAAAATGCAATAGATGCAAGGCTTGACAAAGGAAGGCTATATGGTTCTTTTGCACAAAGCAATGTTTAAAATTCAGTTACTACTAATTATTTTCGAAGGCATTGATTTAACAAGGTAAATAGTTTAACTGAAATAAACTTTTATAGTGAAGGTTCCATCTACCAACACTAGCTAATCAATTACAATTGGTCAAGTCTAAAACTGTGGGTTCCATCCACCCTCTCTGGCTCCAACTGCCAGGATACCCTTCCAAGAGTTCCCTCCACTCTTGGAATACAAAAACTTTGATTTTAAAACCAAAACCAAAAATCTACCATGTGAATGCATTCCTTGCCCGCCCTTGACCGTGGGCACGACTATTCGAATAGTTTGATACTCTGCAGAGGTTGTACAACTTTACCCACAAGAGATAAATTATCCTAATAGTCAACACGCTTCTTTTGGCATGAGACCCAGATAAAATGTCACAAAGCTTTTACCTCACTCTAGTCTAGCTAGATACCACCCGCTGAGGTTTCACCGCAGGAGGGTTAAATCCACCCAATCCGAAGCCCCCTCTTGTGCCATATGAGTACAGTAAATCCCTGTCCCTCACTGTGGATAACCAGTAAATCCCTGGCACCCACTTTCCACTGGTGGCACCTAAACTAGGCTATCGTAAGTTAGTCAGCTAGGTCGTACCCATATAGACTTGTGGCTGTACGGTAGTGCTCAGTCTGGACAAACACAAGCGTCGGTCCTTAGTTGACTAGGGTGGAACATACACTTTACAAGATCTCGTGCTTGCTGCACCAACCCAAACCAACCATCCACCCTAATCTAAACCAACTTCCACATTTTATTTTATTTTAAAAGAGCAGTGGCAACTCCAATCACCACTAAACTTATAAACACAAGGCTATTACAACAAATCATAATTTCCCATTTTTAAGATTTCAAAAGTATTAAATAGCGTGACTAAGCATTATACTACCATTCTATTATTCGCAAAAGATTATAATACTCTCATTATTGAGTCAAAGGAAATTCTAAGGTGACAAAGGTACATGGCATTCTACTCGATTGAGGGCATAACAAAGTTGGATTAACTTATACCTTAAGATTTGAACTAATGTTGTAAGTAAATAGCAATGCACATAATTTAAAATAATTAAAACATTTCAAAATCATAGGTTCAAGATGATCAAAGGAGACTTGCCTTCTTGCACGCTCTCGGGGTCTTCTTGCTGCGGAGTGGAGAGATCGTCGACAACGGTGGAATCTACGCGCGAAAAGACAAAGCAAACAAAATAATAAATACAAATCAAATCACAAAAAATATAATATATAAATACTGGAAGGAAGTTTATGATTTCATACGAATTTAGGAGAAAGATTCAGCGATTTGGGTTCACACGAGGGAGAACGAATATCTAGAAGATCGGTTGGGAAAAGAAATTACTGAGACAATATTTGGACCAAGAAAGATAGAATGGATTTTATGGAGGCTTTGCAAGATTTGAATTTGAATTTTGAAAGTTTACAGAAAATTTGGAATGGAACTGAGGCTTTGAAATAAAACTAGGTATTGGAATTTGAAATTTAAATTTTGAAATATCAAATAAATTTCAAATATTTGAAAGGATGGACGAAATGGATAGTTTGGAATTTTTGATGAATTTAGAAATTTGAATGGGCTTAAACGGAGTTAAAATGAAGGAGAACGGGCTCCGGGAAGTTTAAATTCAGAGAAAAAGAAAAATCTGAATTTTTGGAATTATTTTCCTAAAGGAAAATCTGAATTATGACGTCAGCGAGGAATTTCTTTTCGGCCGGATTATTTTCCAACGGGAAATTTGGATTAATCATACGCAAAGATGACGCCGACCGGGAAGGGCCGACTAACAGTGGGCCCCTGGTCCATGTGGACCGAGCCCATGGAGGGGAAGGACGGCCGAGGTGGCATGCCTGCCCGCGTGGCGCCGACGGGGCAAGATGGGCCGACGCGGCCGGGCACGTGGCTCCCACGTCAGCTCCGGCTGCTGACGTGGCCAGGCCGGTCGGGCAGCACTCGGGCCTAGGGAGCTCGCCGGCGCTCCGGCGGGCGGCGGCAAGTGGCGTAGGAGGGAGAGGAGGGGTAGGGGAATGCGGTGGTGGGGGCGGAATTTACCGAAGATGGCCGGAGTAGGGCCGGCGGCGAAGAGGGGCGGTGGAGAAGCTCGGGTAGCGGCGGAGAGGGCACTCTGGCGGCGGAAAGGCTCGGCCAAGCGGTCCCCGAGGTGCGCGCGGGTGTGGTGAGGATGGCGGTGGAGACGGCGAGACGCGGGAGGCTTCGGAGCGGCGGCAATTTCTCGCCGAAGCCAAATGCGGCGGCGGAGGAGAGTACGCGCGGCGCGGGGGCAGGGGAGCGGCCGAGAAGGAGAGAGGAGGGGAGGGGGAGGTAGTGCGGAGAGAGGGGAGGCCGGTGGGGGCTTTTATAGGGGTCGGGGAGGGCTAAGCCGGCGGGGATTCCTCGCCGGAGATGGCGTGGGGCGGCGGCGATTGCGGGGGATTAGGGGGAAAGCGCGCGGAAATGGAGGCATTCGGGCACGGGGATGGCGGGGTCGGTCGGGGAAGAAGAGAGAGGGGGAAGGAAGGAGATCGGGCGACCAAGGGGGTGGCGGAACTGGTGGCGGCGATTGCGCGGCCGAGCGGGAGGAGCGAGATGGCGCGCGGGGAAAGACGAAGCTGATCGGTGGGCCCAGGGTGGCAGAGAGAGAGAGAGTGGGAGGCGCGGCTGACGGGCGGGACCCGGCTGGCAGAGAGAGAAGGGGGAGAAGAGGGCGCCGACAGGTGGGGTTGGAGAGAGAGAAAAAGGAGGGGGAGGCGCGGTGGAAGGCGGATGGTGGAGATCGGGTGGAGGAGGCGGCGTGGCGCAGCGGGTGACTGCTTCTTCCCCATCTCTGGCCACCTTCCACTGCCGTCGATCCCGAGAGTCTCCAGCCGATTCCCCGTAGCCATAGCATCCTCACCTCCTCAGGAAGCCGTCCGTGCCAACCAATTGCAGCTTCACCACCTCGTCTTCCCCAGTGCCGACCGACCCCCACCGCCATTTGAGCTCGCCGACACCAGCCCTCTCCAAGCCTCCCCGAGCCCCGTTCTTCGCCCTGGTGAGTTTCGGGTAATCCCTAGAAGCTCTCCTATCGTCTAATCGACTTCTCGTAGCAGGAATCGCCGCTGTGCCCAACCCCTATCGCCGCCGCCGCCTGGCTCGCCGTTGGCACCTTTCTGGCTCGCCTCAGGCCGATTCGGCCCGCCGTCGAGTACACGCGAGACTGAGCAGTCCGTTTTGGGCATCTCCCTGTACGACTGTGGCGTCCCTCGCCGCCGCTCGGCCGAGAGGAGCTTTGCTCCCGGGCGTAATCTCCGGTTAACTGTTAACCGCCGAGATTAGTCAACGTTAATGAATCACTGACCTATGGCCCCAACAAGTTTAAACCTCTCAATTAGACTGACGTGTGGGCCCCATTTCAATTAAAGAAACTGTTAAAAACTAATTAAAAAGCCTAAGTCACTAACAAGTGGACCCCAAAGCACTACCTGTCAGCCTCTGGCCTTTTCCAGAAAAAGAAAATGATTTTCTTAAATAAAAACATCGTGGACCCCACATGTCATACTTTGCGTTTCCGAGATTTAAATTTTTTCTGAAAATAAAATAAACCCGGGTGGGACCCACATGTCAGAAAGAGAACTCTCTCTCCTCTTTTATTTTTGGGATTTTCCTGAAAATGAAACTTCAGAAAGCTCGTTCTTCCTCGTCGTAACTTCGATTTGAGTGAAACTTGTTTTTAAAATTTTCTAAATTCAAGCCCTTTCTGTTGGCTTCAGTTTGGTTTAATTTTGAGCTCATTTGCTTATTATTTTATGCTTATTGTTCTCCATGTCTGTTTTCTGCTGTTTCTGTTTTCTCCATCCGAGTAGATTTTGAAGTCGCACCTGAGCCACAAGACGATCTTCCTCAAGACCCTCTGAACTTGGACCCAGGCAAGTCAACATTTTGATCAGTTTGCTCCTATGTTTCATGCAAATTATCTTTGTTTAAAATTATTTAAACTGCATGCGTTATTTCGTGTACAAAGTATGTGAACTATAAGGTAGTTACCACCCATTTGAAAATCTAGAAACGTACGTACCTAAACCTTCCTTGAAATTTGATAACCCGTGTACCTTGTCGCCATAAGTATTACTACTATTACTCTGATTAGTTACATGTCTTAATTAAATGCCATGCATGTTCTGTCAAGTCTGGGGCATCAGTTGCCCTAATCATAACTTCCAAAAACATGAACATTGGATTTGGGATTGCCGTGGGATGTAAGTGGCTGAGTATTTACAATAAATTAATTTATGTCTCTCCAAACCTCAAAAACTATTAAATCTATCTGGGCGGATGGTAAGGATGGATGGTGCCGATGTCGCACAAGAGATTTTGGTTTGTGGTATGAACCACCTAGACAAATTAAGGACTGAATCTTGTGATGACCTCCTTGTGTAAAATAGTATAACCATAAGCTGGCAAACTGTAGGCTTGGCTGAAAGTTACTAGACCCTTGAAACCATCTCACAGGTAGGGGAAAGAAGGGATTGTGCAGGAGGTATACCAATCCGGCCTAAACGGGACATCGCTTACTAATGATGTTCGCTAGCTACACTAGACGTTGTGGTGCAACTTCCCGCACAACTTATGGGACCCTTCAGCAAGGGATAAGCCCATAAGGTGAGAGGGTGACAGCGCGAGGTAATGTAAAGGCCTCATGACGATCTCTCAATCTGCATGACAAAGGAATCATGTGGGCCCATCGAGCTGATTGTCTCTTATGGGTAAAGTGTACGATCTCTGTAGAGAATAAACTATTCGAATAGCCATGCCCAAGGTTAAGGGCGGACATGGGAACTTCCTCGAGTTAGTTCTATTTTCAAAAATTTTGCGGGTGGGAAGTACTGATTGGCGGGAAGTACTCCAATTTTTTAATTTTTTCCTGGAGGGAAGTACTCCAATGTTAATATGGGTTAACCAATCTAAAAATCTAGAATCGGTGGATGGAGCCATGTAACTGGTGGATGGAGCCAGCACCATTATATACATATTGCATCACTTAAACTCGTTAAAGCATGTTTTATTAAAATGCTAGGTCCTAGGAAATGTACTAATGATATTTGCAACTATTGTTCTGCGCAAATAAAAGAACATAAGCCACCCTTGTTCAAGCCTTGCATACAAGTATTTGCATTCTATGCGTTGGCTCGTGGAGCATGGTTGTGTGTGTGCTCACCCTCGCTCTCTACCCCCCCTCTCTACAGAGTTAACAAATCAAGATCAGTACGAGTTCTACCAGGACCAAGCTGGCGAGGGAAATGAAGATGGTGGCAGTTAGACTAGGATCTAGCGTCTCCTTACAGTCTGGTCAACCAAGCTAACTGGTGGGGCTTTTAACATTAGCCAGGCTTCTGGATAATATTAATCACACCCAGGTTGTCCCGGTAGCTTGCCTGTGAAGAGATGAGCCCCTTCCTTTTTCTTCTGCTACTAATGTATTTGTGTACTGAACTTATTTGGCCTGATGGCCCCTTTTGTAACACTTGTCCCTATATGGGACATGTGTACTCTAGTATTGTAATAATATGGTCTGTACTGTGTATGAAATAATTCAGCAATGTATCTGTGAGCACTATCTACTGATCTAGGGAATAGTGCAGAGTTATCACAGAGGGTTCTGGGTTAGTTCAAACCCAAGGTCTGACAAAGAAGAACAACGACTTCACAAGCATGTGCTTCATGGCAAATAGCAACAACAGTAACGACAACTATAGCGAACTCGATGATGTAAGACCATCATACGATAGCTTGAGGAAGGTATAGTTAGACTGTCTATGGAACTGAAAAAGACTAAAAAGAAATTGAAAGAAAATAATTTTGCAGTCGAAAGCTTGAATGTGAGGTTACTAGACTTAGAGCATCTATTCCTAAAGATGATTCTTGTGAAGCTTCTCATGTCTTACACTCTGAGTTAGAAAATGCGAGATCTGTTAATGCAACAATTAATGCAACAAGCCTAGTTCAACTCAGGGGTGCAACTGATTAATTTGATGAGTTAAAAATGACACATGACTCTTGTGATGAAATGTTAAAATTGGCACATGATGAAATTGAAAAGCTTAAGTATAACTCATCTAAAGCATGCTCTAAATGTAATTTGCTCTAAGCTAGGCTTAACTCTTCTTACAAGTTTATTCAACAAATGCTTTATCACAAGACTCTTTTGTGCTCTAACCGTCCTAAGCTTCACACACAAGTAGAAGCCTTGACTAGACCACTAAAACATTTTGCTAAAAAAGAAGGATTGACTCAGTCTAGTGCTTCTGAAAGTCTCACCAATGATTATATTAAATGCACAACCTGTCCCGCATTGGCTAAAGAGAATGAGTATCTAAAGGACACCTTACAGAGATTTTCTTTTGGCAAAAAGAATTTGAAGATGATTCTAGATCAATCAAAAACAAGCATGAAGAAATATGGTTTAGGATTTAATTTTATTGGACATGCTAAGAATAATCCTCCTAAGGTTGTTAAGCTTCTTGAACCTAAAAAAATTGAAATAAAATATGAACCAAAACATATTGTCTTTAAATCTACTGGTATTGTAAAGAATTACTCTACCGAAGAGAGTAAAATGAAATCAGTAGATATGGCTTCTCATCAACTCAAGTATCAATGCACTCATTGTGGTAGATATGATCATGTGGTCCAATTTTGCTTTTGAAATGCTAAGAAAGAAAAGAGAGACAGGTTAAGAAAGTGTTCTCTAATGGAAGTTGTGCAAGCTCCAAATCGTCATTCTGTTTCCTCTAATCGATCATCTACAGATCATCACGCTGCTCTCTCAAAATAATCTTCTACAGATTCAAGAGCTTATTGTCTCCTTGCACGCCCTAATCAATCATCTGGAGGTTGTCCCTTTAATCAATCATCTGCAGGTATGGGAGTTTTTGCAATAGGACCAGTCATAGTGCTCGGTCGGTAGTCAAACCTGCCTTGCCGAAGCATTCAGACTACCCCGTGCTTGGATGTCCTGTAGTTAGACTCCCCATGATCAAACCAAAGTTTTTACCAGCATTTTAACAACCAGTGCTTGCTACTCGATTAGACCGGTTGACAACTAGACCAGTCAGACCAGCTTTTCCCATGGTCGGAACAGCATAGTTGGATCAATGTTTTGACCTGTAGTACAGAGGCACTTAGATTGATGTCGACCAGTAGTTTCTACTTGCTCAAACTGGTCAGCGGTTTGACCAGCTTTTCAATGGCAGTCTGACCGAAAATTGACAAAGGCGAATTCTTCACTCAAATTTTTATCATTGCCTATTGTTTCTCCTATTCGTCATGTGTCACAGTACTGGATTTCTAAAGCTTATTTCACTAACCCCAGTACTGTGAGACCGATGCCTTCTGTGATTAAGACCAGTGAACGCGAGGTGGAGAATATGCGTTTGATTAAGTTCTAGTCTTTTACATAATTGCTTGATTGGAACATTTGATGGTTCTCCACATTCTTTGAGGGCTTCCAAGAGATTTCACCTTTAAGTTAGACCATGTGAAAAAGGTGATGTTGTCTTACTCTTGGTTGAGCTCCTTTTTCACTTTGCTCAATTTCTCTCAAAGCCTCTTGTTTTTTCTCAATTTGCTCTTTTGTTGAGTGAGATGGGATTGTTTTGCGGGGGAGCTTGTTGGTTAAATGTTTCAGAGGCTTTGGTTATTATAATTGTCAATTAATTCATTCAGTCCAAGTCTTTGAAATCAAATGAGTAGTGAAGCTCTCTGTATCATATTCACTCATATGCTATGCAGCTTTGAACATGACAAATTGTAATTAATTTGCTATACTTAAACTAAAGCATAATAAGGCTGAATTATTTGGCTATGTTTTGATTAGAGTGATTACTTCTTGAAATGTGCAATATCTAAATACCTAGTTAAATCCTGATTCTAGGTCAAGTCTAAGTTTGAGCGATTCTAGTTCCTTCTTGTATCACTTTTAGCTTTTCTAGAATTACATGTGTCAATTGTGGTGAAATTGCTAATTATGTATGCATCTCAACAATTCTCTCCCACAAGACAGCTTGCCATTGCACTAGACATGAACTTGGGGGGGGGGAGGGAGGAGTTTCGTATGACAGAGATCATGAAACCTTAAGCTTTTTGCTTGGCATGATTGATTAGATAAGGCTTGAGATGCTACACCTAATAAAAATGTGAATAAAGTTGTCTCAAAAAGATCTTTTTAAATGTGCTAAAGCTCAGGAGGTTGTTGTAGATGGCTTCCAGTCTATGACATGCTTTACTGTGATAAGCCATAATGAAGTGTCAAGAATAGAAAGCTATGTGTTGAGCTATGTAAACTGTGATTAGCTTTGTGATTAAAATTTGGCACTTGTGGCTCACTTAGCACTTGATTCTAGCATCTATATTTAAATTTATTTTTTAGATGGCTATCTCCTTGAGTGAGATCTTTAGCTTAACTAATCAATTTTGTGAAAGTCTGCCATTTACATTAACTTGCTTAATCATGCTAAAGAGTTATTATGATAGTGCTATATGATATATGAGTTTATATGATCTAGGGATCTCTACACAAAAAGATGACTTCCTTAAATTATTAAATCAATGCAAAGCGACTTGGATAATCCTCAAAACTTCTAGGTGTTTACTCGCTTTGCTCCTTTTTAGAATTATTCTTTCTCTGAAGTTTTTGATGACTACATTGCCAAAGGGGAGAGAAATTTGGACAGATTTTCAAAAATTTGGAGAAATTTCCTAAAAATTGTTTCTCTTGAGTTGCGGGGGAGTTTGTCTGAGCTTTCGAGTCTATGAGAAGCTTTGTGAAGCTTTCTTCGAGTTCGAGTGGTCTCTCCAGCTTTGAAACTTTCTTGTTGCAAAATTTAGTTCTACTTTCAAATCTCTCTACATTCGAGCGATTTTCAAAGTGTTGTCAATATATTAATCAAGGGAGAGATTGTTAGACCATGTGGATGGTCGTAAATAAAGTGATGATGAGTAATTGACATTTGGATTTCTTTGGATTTTGCATTTGTGAAAGTTTTGGTCGATTGCAATTGAAGGTTAAGTTTGAATTGTTTTGTCTTCTCTGAGTGGGTTTTGTCTTCCTCGAGTGTTTTTTTGCTCCAAGTGGTTTGAGTCGGCTTCGAGTGGCTTTGGTCTACTCCGAGTGGTTTCCATCTGCTTGGTTTGCTCTAAGCAGTTTTGATCAGCCTCCAAGTTGTTTCAGACTAGTCTGATTGGATTCAAGTGGCATCAGACGGTTTTGAAGTAACAGCAGAGTATCGGACGATGTACGAGTAGCTTTGGCACGTCGGATGGTTTCCAAGTGGAACCGAATAATCGGACGGTGTTTGAGTGGTACAGATGCATCGAACAGTGTTCGAGTACCACCAAAAGATCTAATGGCGCTCGAGTGGTGGTCCAAAGGGTCCCGCTTAGTCCAAAGGTTCTTGGTTGTCTGAAGGTACTCAGTACAGCTATGGTATTTTGACTTCGACCACTTCAATACAACCATGACCATATGACCATGGCAGATAATCGTAGCTATAGTACTTTATCATGGTCATAGCTATAGTACTCTTTCATAGTCATAGACTTTGTGATCGACAGTCGTAAGCTTTACTGGTTGGCACTCGATAGTCAAAGATTTTACTGGTTGATAGTCGAAGGCGTTGCGATCGATGGTCATGGATTTTGCAGTCTGCTATCATTGTCTTCGATAGTTGAGGGCTCTATGATAGGTTGTCACAGACTTTATGATCAGTACTCGTTGACTTCATGGTCGATACGAGTGCTTCAAACTCTTGTGATCTTCGAGTACCTCGAGTACTCATGTTGGGTCAGTGGTTGACTGGACAGTGCATGGTATTCGGTGTTGTAGTGGCTAGTGCATAGCAATCAGTAAACAGCACCCGAAGGACTCAGTACTCGATAGTCGTGGTTTTCATGATCGTGGTTAGCGATCGGTTGTTGGAGAGTTGTGGTATATGATTAGTACTCGTTATTCAGTAGCGATGGTATTTCTGAGTGTTCTGAGCGATGGTATTTCCTAAGTACATGTGTTCAAGTACTCGATGAGCAAGCAACCGGTCTTGCATAGTGGTTGTAACCGGTCATAATGGGTGATCTGAGGATGAGTTCTGGAAAGTGATAGTACGTGTGGTCGTGGACAACTTGGGTGATGGTCGTGGATGGATTGGTTCTTATCTGTGGATGGACAAGGGTGTGTTTTGCATGTGTGTATATTGATGACGGTCAAGTTGGGAGAAATTGTGCCAGGAGAATGTTTCTTTAGTCTTTGCATGTGCAGGTGAGCGTGGAGGCGATCATGGTAGGTGACAAGGAGGACCAGGACTAGGATGGAGAAATCCGAGGTCTAGGTGGTCAGGATGTCAAGCAAGGTGGTTGGGCTCATGCTAGAGCACGTGGAGATCAAAGGTAGTGATTTGTAAAGAATCTATGGGTGGTGCGGGCCAAGAGGCTTCGACGCAGAGGTTGATAATGCGTGGAGAAGATACGGGAGGTGCATTCTCGGAGGCTTCGATATGTGGCAATTGTGTGTGATGAATATATAGGAGGTGCATCTTGGAGGTTTTGTCACATGTTGTGATTGGAGACGTTATGGAAGGGAGTTCATATCGAAAAGTTGTAGAGATACGGTAAAACCCATGTTTGGAAGAGTTTTAGATCCCTTGGCTTTCGGAAGAGATTAGGTGTTGTGATCATTTTTGAGTCGAACACGGTCTGGACATTAGTCTATAAAAGCTGGGAGAGGCTAAGGGTTAATGTGTGATTTTTAGTGGGTTTTTAGAGGGCTTCCATTGAGAAGCCTTTTAGGGGTGCCGTGAGGGCACTTTGTAGCCATATCCATAACACAGAAGTAATAGATCAGATCTATTCCAAGAAAAGTTCATCAGCGACGTGTTTTCCTTAGCATTGCTTTTCTGTGTTCTCAACGGTGTGCTAACGTATTGTGATTCGGCGTGCCGTGAGTACAGTGTTGTCTTCGACTTATGCTCATTCAAGCGATGAATTAATTCAAGTGATTGAAGCTTTTCAAGTGAAGTGAGATTTTGACTATGTGATAAAGCAGTCGTAGTGAGTAGTCGAGTGAGTAGTCGAGCGACTTATGATCAAAATCTACATCTGGTCATTTAGATTATTTTTCTACTGCTTTGAATTTTGGTTTCAGGTTTTATAAAGCGGAGACAATCATTCACCCCCCTCTGATTGTGCCATACGATCCTACAGTACTCAACCTTGCTTAAATTATTGTTGATCAGAAGATTACGTGCTCGACGAAGTATATTTCACCCTGGATCTGGGGAATTTGACAAGGGATCTTGCTAGGATTTGACTCCAGTTGGTAGCCTACGGGTTATGATGGCAAATCACTAGATACTTTTGTTATTAGACTTCCGCTGCATTTTGTTCAAGACTCTGATGTTTATTTTGGCTGGTCAGCCGTATGTGTATATACTCTTTTATGCCTCACTTATATATCATCCTTTTTGTTGTAAGCTAATTGTGTGTGATGTATATGGATGTGATCTCAATGATATGAATGTGTGCACTAGCTACTAATCATGAGACTAGTACAGAACACATACGGCGACTACGAGTGTTGCCATGCATGGGGTCCCCACAGTAGCAACCCCTTGCCCTTCCCCCTTTTATAGACATGTGGCCTAGTGGAGCCAAGGTGGGCCGGTTCGGCCCAAAACATCCCATCCTTTCTTCTTTTGGAATATTATATTCTACCCTCTTAACAGAAATTAACTTTCAATTCTAACTCTCAATGATCGACACAAAAATCAAATCAAAACTGAACAGAAAAACATCTCTAACCCATACCCGACGAGAATAACTAGATACTTCTCATGCATGCGAGACTCCAATTCCCAATTTGCTTCACGCTTGATTTGATGTGACCAAAGCACCTTGACATACTTTAGTGTCTTATGCCTTAACATGAGTTCTAATTCCCCTAGAATTCACACCAGACAAGACTCGAAGGTGAGCTCTAGCTTGATGGTCCATGTTCTAATGAAATCTCTTGCATCCACATTCTAACAAAATCTCATACTTCGAATCCCTCAGGTACTTTCTCAATATGGAAACATGAAACATGTTGTTCACTCCATGCATGGACTCGGGCTAAACTTTCCTTTGGTACCAAATTGCATGATGTCTTTATTAATTCTAATTTTCAACTCCTAATATCCACATAGCTTTTCTACCTACTATGAGATGCTGGCAGATTCTGTCTAATCTCCACCATTCATTCCACTATTTGTTGGACCCAATTTAGACCCAACATTGCCTTCTTGCTAATGGCCAGCAAAGTGTTGATTTACACTTCTGCCCATACAGAATTTAGAATGATGCTTCCCGAACATTGGAGTGGTAGCTGTTATCGTAGGCAAACTCTACGAGTGCCAACTGATCATCCCAATTACCCTTCCAAGATAGAGCACAAGGCCTCAGCATGTCCTCTAGTGTTTAAATGGTGCGCTTAGACTGCCCATCCATTTGTGGGTGAAAAGTGGTACTAAAATGAAGTTACATGCCCAAAGCACTATATAAGCATCTCGATCTGAAATAATAGACTTAGGCACACCATCCAACCTCACTATCTTCTTCACATAAATGTGTGCCAAATCACTTGCCACATTTGTTGTACGAATAGGAATGAAGTGTGTGGACTTGCTGAAATGGTCCATCACTACCCAAATTGCATCCTTTCCTCACTGGGCATGAGATAAGCTGACTACAAAATCCATGGTAATATCATCCTATGGCCACTGACAAACATCCAAAGGCTACAATAAACCAGCGAGATACTAATGCTCAGCCTTCACTTGGTGGAAAATCCCGCAAGATGCCACATAACGAGTGTTGGTGTGCCAAATTACTATATTTTACACTCAAAAATCATGTAAAAGGCATGGTAAAATGATGATTTAATCCATGTTCGTGCTTATTTATGCATTATTTCCATATATATTGCATGTCAACATGTTTGGTAGGAAAATCACCAAAAATAGGAAAAAACATGAAAAAAAGGGAAAATGGCACGGACAGCTAGCCAATTGGCCTAGCCTGGCCCAGGAGTTGTACACCAGCCACCTGAGCTCGTTGGCCAGCCGAGCAAGGATCTTTACTCACTCGGCCTTGGGAGGCCAAGCCCACACTACCCTCGCAGATGGCCTAAATCATCACATCAGCCGGCCCACCTACAATGCCTAGTGTGTAGCCCACACACCAAATACAATGAAGACTTAGCCACCCAGCCAACTTGGTCCACACTGTCTGGGCTACACGCGAATGTGCTTCACAGAGACATTTTCTTTACGCCATCTTCGACTGATCCTTGCTGTCCATTCACACCGGCCAGCCACCCAACACACACAAGCTGGACATGTGGCCTACACTGGCTGCCCAAGAACCCACACCGGCCAGCCAAGTCCACTGCCACCCCAACTTGAGGACTACTCCATCATACATCGATGCCACATCGTCTGACCAGCCAATCAACCTACACCGGTCACCCAAGTTCACTACCTCTCCAATTTAAGGACTACTTCACCGCGCATGTGTGCCACATCGCCCAATCGGCTAGCTGACCTAGCCTAGCCAGCCAACACTATAAATAGGGAGCAGCACCTCCCTCTCAAAGAGACATCTTTCCACCACTTCTCCATCCATTTCACACACAAAATTTTATACTATAGGTGATGCTAGAGGTCTACTAGCCATATAGTGAGGATAGGAGCTGGGTCGGCTCTACAAAGCTGAGGTTCCAGAGATTCATCTATGGTATTTCAGTATGTGTCTAGCTCCATGTTATGGTATTTCAGTATGTGTCTAGCTCCATGTACCTTTCTTACCTATGAATGAGTACTTTGTGTTTACAATATAAAGTGATCATTATAGGATTATCAATTGTCTTATTAGCTGATTATGTTCAGCTAAGGATGTGCTTCTTATTTTTACTATGTTCCTTGTCTAGCTTTTTGCTTGTTCACTCTTCCTCTGGATAAGTAATTATGGGCTAGAGTGGCAACCACCTAAAATATGTGTAGTTTAGTAGTTGCCTAGGAATACAAGATGGACTTGCGTTCTGTACCGAGGATGGATGGTGACAGCATGAATGCCATGCCGCACAGTCTCCCAGCAGGGTTTACCTTAGCGTTCTTCCTTGTAGTATAAAATAGTAATTTCCTTGAAGGCTAGACAATTTTCTTTT
Organism: Dendrocalamus sinicus; assembly: GCA_036346575.1. Lineage (NCBI taxonomy): Eukaryota > Viridiplantae > Streptophyta > Magnoliopsida > Poales > Poaceae > Dendrocalamus > Dendrocalamus sinicus. The sequence continues at coordinate 12,176,719 of CM070658.1, read as the reverse complement.
TGTTGTCCAAAAATAAGTTTTCCAGTGCGCTGATGCCAGATCACTACATAGGACCGCAATACCCACTCCTAGGCCTCCTACTAGTTACTTTGACTTTGGTTGGCCACCTATCTTTGGATGTGGTTCGATCATTGTATGGTTGGAACCCATCCATATCCAATTCTCGGCTCTCTACTCTGGGAAGTCAATTAATATTTAGATACCTATTAATTTGATATCTATAACTCATAGTGCTTCCCCGAGAAAAATATGATACCCTAGAAGACTCCATAGTGAAATGCTATGACGATACTGTGTGCCTGCGGATATATTGATAAATTATATTATGGTGTAAGGATCGACAACAATGAGCGATATCCACCTTCATTCTTTTCCACCAAAAACTATTCTTTAAATACTGATACAATGATCCTCTCTAAAGATATTATCCTTGACTTGAGCCTTTCATGGCACACAAAGGTAGCCCTTAAACCGTAATATGCCTGACTCATCAAGGTTGAAATTCCCCTATTTTTTATTCATCAAGATGCTTCCTCACTTGTTGAAGCAACTGATCATGCTGTTATGTTTCCCTTACTCGCTATGGAATCACCGACTCTAGAAGTAACTGTGTCTCAGCCTGTGCTATACCAGCATAATCTCGTTGATCAAAGTTAGCAATAAGACAACCTAGACTCGAGGGTGTCGCCTTGCGACTAAGAGCACCAGCAACCACATTCGCGTTGCCCAAATGGTATTGGATAGTGAGATCATAGTTCTTGATCAGCTCCAGCAACCTCCTTTGCCTCAAATTCAAATCCTTCTGAGTGAAGTTGTACTTAAGACTCTTATGGTTAGTAAAAATATCTCAAGACTCTTTGGTCAAATAGTGCATCCAAATCTTTATAACAAAGATTATTACGGCTAGGTTTAAATCATGAGAGATAATTCCACTCATTTTTGTTCAACTATCGTGATGCATAAGCAATAACTTTACTGTCTTGCATGAGCACACAACCCAGACCCACACGAGATGTGTTAGAGTAGACTGTAAGGCACTTTCCTAGCTCAGGGGGGAGGGTGAGAATAGGAGTAGTCACTAACTTCTTTTAGAGTACAGAAACTATGCTCATATTCATAGGTCCACTAGAATTTCATGCCTTTCTATGTTAGCCAAGGCATTGGCTAATCAATAATAGAGAAGTCCTTCACTAAACACTAGTAATTACTAGCTAAGATAGAAAACTTCTCACTTACTTGACATTAAATGGTCTCTTCTAGTCCACTACGATAGAATACTTGTGTGGATCAACCAAAGTATTGCCCTAGTTAATCACATGGCCTAGGAAGCCTACTTTGGAAATCTAGACCTCACACTTCTTTAATTTAGCATAGAACTAATTCTCCCTCAGAATCTCAAGTACAAGCCTCAAATGCCACTCATGTTCTACCTCTGTCTTAGAATAAACCAGGATATCATTGATGAATACCACCACAAAGTCATCAAGATACTTTTGTGGCATACTGTTCATCGTCTCCATGAAAATAGCGGGAGCATTCATTAGTCCAAAGGACATAACTTTACACTCATAATGGCCACACCTTGTGGAGAAAGCCATCTTTTAAATATGTTTTTCTTGCACATAAATCTGATTATACCCTGGCTAGAGATCAATTTTGGAGAACACCTTGGCTCCATTCAATTGGTCGAACAAGTCTTCAATGCAAGGTAAATGGTATTTATTCTTCATGGTCACTTGATTGAGAGCACGATAGTCAATACACATACGCCAACTCCCATGTGTCTTCTCTATGAATAATATAAGGCATCCCTAAGGTGGCATGCTACAATGAATTAACTCCTTGGATAACAACTCATCCAATTGCTTCTTCAATTCTTCCTGGAAAGGACATGCCAAACGGTATGTGGACAAAGAGATAGATCGAGTGCTAGAAAGAAGATCAATTCGAAATTCCACATCCCTTTTGGGAGGCATTCTCAGAAGTTCTGCAACAGATACATCTAGGTACTCACACACCACTGGAATGTTCTCAATGCGCAAAGGCACACTTCGCTTTTTCATAAAAGCTAGGAGTAGGGGTGGATATCGAGCCAACTGCTTATCTTATCGAGCTTTTTCTAAAATTGGCATATTTTGATTTAATATCATTTTACGGATAATTTAAAAGTATTTTTAGAAACGAGCTAACGAGCCGAGCCGAGCCGAGCTTGAGCAAAATTCAAATTCATTTGAAATCAACTCATTTTAATGTTTAACCAATTAACAAGTATAATTGAAGCAATTTTAAACCGAGCCAACAAGCCCACTAATGAGCTTTTTTTCCACCCCTAGCTAGGAGTAAACAACACACACCGCTCATCGGTTGGGAATAGGCTAGCCAACATGAAGAAGGAATACGGTGGTGCATTCCCTTGAAAGATTATCTCCTCCTCAGAAGAAGCTTACAAGGTGACTATCATTGAGAAGGAGGAAATCACGGCAAAGTAGTGATGAAACCAATGCATGCCATGGATAACATAAAAAGGCTCCAGCTAAATGACCATTAGGTTAACAATGAAATCCTCATCATCTATGAAATTACACAACCAGGGTAGACCATGGAGCTAGTAATGATACCCCCAGAGAATTAACTATAACTGATTGAGAAATATGTTGCATACTCAAATTCGTTTTTCTAGCGAACTCGTGTGACACAAAGGAATAGGTATCTCTAGAATAAAAAAGAATAAGGGTGTCATGTGAATACACTAGTACAGTACTTGTCGCCATGTCCAATTGACATGTGGTCTTAGCAGTAGGCAACCACGTAAACTCCAAATGGCGCCAGGGCAGTGGAGCCCTAACACTGCTGTGGTGGCATCAGAATTGGAGGAGGTATGGTGAACTGAAGTGGAACAGTTGGTTCATCGTGCTACTAGCACCCGATAAGCGGTGCCCAGATTGGAGGAAGCTGTGGTGTAGGGGTAGTCACCTACATCTGGATGGACCATAGAGAAGAAATAGCTAATGACGACGCAGGTATGGGTTCCTATCTGATGATGCTGGCAAGATTCTCCTAACAGACTCACTTCATATGACCTAGCCAGCCATAGTGGTGGCACGATCTAGACCAAGAACACTCAGTCGCACAATGCCCTCCACCACACTTGAAATAGATCATACCTTGCCCTAGGACAGGATGGTAAACTTGGGCTACTAAAGAGGAACAAGGCACTGAAGAAGATGGCCTCAAAACCTTAGACTTGGATGACTGTGGGGGATGTTGACTCCCTTTGAACTTCTTAAAGATGGGTCATTGAGCAGACCCACTCCCCTCACTGAAGCTTCTCTTTCGGTCACCATCAGAAGCATTTGGTCAACCAGAGGGTTGTGGCCCCGTAGTGAATTGCATCTCCATCTCCATTCCTTTTGGCCCATTCGGCCATAGAGTTGAAGTCACGTGGTGCTATAACTCCCATAACATGTCGAACTAAGGGTTGATCCCTCAGCAGAACCTCTTAGCCTTCTCAAGATCATTACTTGCCACCGATGGCACAAAATGGATCAAGTTGTTGAAACTGGCCTCATACTCAGGTATGGTCATCTTTCCTTGTAGGAATGCCAATAAGGCGACCTCCATCCTCTGAACAAAAGACTGAAGGTGGTACATCATCCTAAACTGCTCAACGAAGATCTCCCAGGTAGCTAGACCCTAGACAGGGGTCCTAGTAGAAAGGACTCCCACCCACCAAATGTTCGCCTGACCTTTAACTGGAAACCACGTAGTGAGCTCTTAGATGTGAGGTCATCTCTAGGGCTTCAAGCTTCCTCTCTACATAACGCAACTAATTCACAGCTTGGATTGGTGTGCCTGACCCATCAAAGGTATCAATCCCAATACCATCTACTCACGAAGGCCCATCCTCTCCTCAGGTGCGACCAAAATGGCAACAGCCACCATACGGGTAGCAGTAGGTCCAACAGAAGCAATCAAAGCTTCCAGCTCTTATCAGCGAAGTGAGCAAACTTCTCCCAAAAGCTTTCTTAACATGGTCGAGGTTTCTACTCATTCCTTGGCCCTTGACTGCCTAATAGGAGCAACCTCCTTGCCTAACTCTTCCATGTACTATGCACTCTATGAATCTCTACCCTCAGCGATAGACTCACATACTTCCAAGGTGGCACCACCCAGCCCTGCCCACAGCCATGGCCATGCCTCCACCATGGCCTTGGTCGACACCACGATCACGACCTCTACCTCTCAACGTATCTTTTCATATCAAACAAACATTCACACAATCAACTCACAAACATCAAATCTCACATCATGCCCAAATAAGAATATAAATAGCGGAAATGTAAATGCAATGCTCAACCCAAACTCCATCGTACTGTGACCAAAGTGTGCAAAGCTTTTTAATTAGTTATTTTGGTTGCTAATCATAGGTAAAGTTTTAGTAGTTATTAACCTAAGTCAAGTTTTAGTTTAATAACCAAACGTAAGTCAAATTTTAGTTAATTAAGGTATCCTAAGTTACTAATTTATCCACCATAGACCTAACGCTTGCTCTGATACAAATTGTAACACCCCGGCCCAACGTCTGAGTGCAGAATGCAACCACTACTCATTGTCACTCTAAATTTATAGCCATCACTACAAAATTTTGGCAACACTTCCCCTAGTTATATTACCAACAAAGAATAATCAACACACATTTAATGACCTATATTAAAGACAACTAGTTCTATGAATAAGATTAGAAATATCATACTGCAGCTTGGGACCACGTTCATGACCTCGTGCCCAAAAAGTTTGGAACTATGCACCCGAGAGCAACTATATTGTATGAGCGATGAACAACATAAAGCATTCATATGCAATAAACATTACTGGATGACCAATGATCTCAATATTCACAACCATACTTCATTCTCTACTTTTAGCAAAAGGGACCAACCTTATCCCACACATAACATTAAGAACTGCAAAGCAAACTCTTAACTAATGTCCAACTTAAGTGAGCTCAATCATCAAAAGTCTAATTACAAGTAGTAAGGTCATAACCAAGTTTATATTCAATGAATGGTGCAAAAGTACTACTCCCATCCATGCATGTGTCACCAGGTTCACCTAAAGCATCAACAAAGTAAGGGTGAGTTCAAGACTCAATAAGTACATAGTTAAACAGTAAACATCAAGTTACATATATCGTATCTTAGACCACATTTCATTAACCATTCATTATCCATTAACTCTTTAATATTCATTAACTCTTTATTATGTGTTAACTCCTCATTATCATTAAGCAATGCAAATGAACATGCACATCTCTACTCTTTTCTTTAGCTTATACTAATATAGCGGAGTGGACACCTGTCGATGTACCACCCTCATTCTCTATCCTTTGGTGGTCCCTTCATCTCGTGGAGGTGCATACCAAAGTAGGTTTTCATGTCTACTGAAGTGGGTCTATTTCATGTCATGAATATGCACTTAGGGCAATACATTAGTCTCATTATTATTTACCATTCTCCATCTTCATCACTTATCCATCATCATCACGTATTCATCATCACGAATTCATCACAAGTAAATATAATAGGAATGTAAACGTTTAATAAACATCAAGTACTCGCAAGCATTATCTACTATTCTACCATGCACTTTCTGTTTAACCCCATGGACAATGCATGGGTGCACCGATCCTAACCCTCCACTTAAAGTGTAAGAAGCAAGGTTGGTAGGGTCGGCACAAACATGGCCCCTTCTCTTCTCGTCCTCTCCCTCTTTCTCTTCCTTCTCTCTCTCTTCTTTGGCCGGTGCTCCTTTCTCTTCTTTCCCCCTCCCCTTCCTGCTTCCTTCCTCTTCCTTCTTTTCTTGCTTCTCGGCCGTCCTCCTTCTCCCTTCTCTCTCTTACTTCTTCTCCTTCACCAGACCCCTTCCTTTCTTCGTTCTCCTTTTTCTTCCCCCTTCCCCCTCCTTCACTAGTGCCAGTGTAGCGGCCAACGGCTAGGGAGAAAAAGAGAGCGGTGATTTCGGTGGAGCGTGTCGGCTGGCAGCAACGATAGTGTGAGGGAGAGGTGGCAGCCTAGGGCAATAGTGACGCACGGTAGGGCAGTGGTGGCGAGCTTGGTACAAGAGGAGCAGCACGGGACATTGTGCATGGCAAAGGATGGCACAGTGCGAGCTACATCCTTGCACTATGGCGGCGCGTAGGCGAGGCCAACGGTGACATTGCAGGAGTGGCACAGCGCCGAGCAAGAATGGCTTGGAGCAATGGCGCAGGCATGGGACGAGTGTGGTAGCAACAACTTGGGGTGGTGGCGGCGACGGTGTTGGGAGGCTGGCTAGGAAAGCAACCCTCCTGCTTGCCTCCCCCCTTCTTATAGACATGTGGCCCAGATAGGCCAAGGCTAGGCTGGTTTGGCCCAAAACATCCTCTACTTTCTTCTTTTGGAATATTGCAGGAATAACGAAACAAGATCTAGTGAAGAAATCATGATACCAACAACTTGTTGATCAATTGACACAAAAATCTAAGGAGCAATGAAATAACCTACACATCGATCTCTCATGCACCGCAACAATGTCAATTCCTCCCAGGTTTCTAGTAGCCAACCATCCGATCTTTAGCTTCTCCCTACGTACGAACGCTGTTCGAATATCCTACGTACACACGTGCGACGATCCAAGTGAAAAATTAATAAAATATATACACCACCTACCTCCCATTTGTACGTGCGAAACAATGCACACATGCATACAACTAGCAATGGCTTCAGCGTTCATTTGCCGATCGAAGTTCGAACTTGGTGTCATGGCCTCCACGCGCTTGCCCAGACGACGGGCTGTTCCTTCCATGCAAGAAACACTCCGGTTGCGGCGGCGGCGTCCGTGCCGGCCTCCCGCATCAACCAGCCATCCCGGTATCGCCGCAGTAATGACCGCACGTCAACGGCGACGTCCTCGCTGAATGCCACCGTAGAGAACCCGGCTGACCGCATGCGCCGAGCCCATGACGCCCCGGTCTCCCGCCGCTCGGTCGATTCTGATGCCGAGCAGGACACGAGGTCTACGATGGCACGGCCGACCGCCCTCTCCAATGCCAGCCTCTCGTTGCTTGTCTTCGGGAAGCTCTCTTCGAGCAAGTCCATGTACGCCGAGAAGAACCAGAGGCCCTCGCTGAACACCTTCATGAACGCCGCCTCGTGATCGGCTTCCTCGGCCGAGACGTCCGACTCGGACGACACCAGGTCGGCCTCCTTCTCGACAACCATGACCACGCGCGGCTCCAGCAGACAGAGCGACGCGACGAACGCGTCACGCCGCGCGCGCGCCGGGTGCGACGCTACGAAGGGCGTTGACGCAGTTCACGGCAAGCCCGGTGGTGGCTCCGCCATCATGGAGGTCGAGCCCGAAGAGGTCCAGCTCGGCAAGGTCCCCTGCGTGGTGCACGGCGCGAAAGCAGAACAGCACGCCCATCAGCTGGGCGAACTTCTCGAGGCGCTGCCCGATCTCCCGCATCACGCATTCTGCGGCCGCGGACGGCACTGCGGTGGTCACAACGGTGGTGATGAACAGGTGCGGCGTGTCGTCCGACGACCGCGTGGCCAGCACCTCGAGCAGCGTCGGCCACTGCGTGTAGAACGTGTTGCTCAGGTCCAGGATGTGCAGGCGCTGCGGCTGCGACGACAAGGCACCGGCCGCCGCCACCTCCAGGAACGACTCCAGTATGCCTCCGTTTGTGGCGACATGCCCGAACGACTTCCACGGGCTGAGCTCCTGAAACTTGAGCGCCGTGCGGCGCGTGGACTTGAACGACGTGTTCCGGTCGGACACCGCCGCGAGCATCCGCAGTGTGCGCGGCCCGGAGGTGGTGAGCCGCGCGAAGAGCCCTTGCAGGAAGTAGGACGCCAGCTTCTGGTCGACGTCGCCGTACGGTGACGCCAACTCGTTCAGCATCCACATGAGCTGCTGCACCCACTACTGTCGTGCGCGGCCACCGTGCGAGCGCACTCCAGCAGCAGCTGCGCCGCCCACCTCCCAGCGCCACGGCCCAACACCGGCGAGCCGAAGTCGATGTTAGGATCGACCGGCGGGAAGGAGAAGTCAGCCGCCTCGAACAGCCCGTGCCTGCCGGTGGACGACGTCGACAGGGGCGGCGTGGGCGGGGGCGCCGAAGTGGACGAAGGCGGCGGCTACGTGGGCGGCGCCGCCAGCGGAGCGCGGGAGGAGGACGAGGAGCCTTCATCAATGTAAAAGCGGTGGTCGTTGCTGCATTATTCTAGGTACGCGCCCGCCTAGTGCTCCAAGTATAGTAGCCACCGCCTCCGCCTCCGCCGCAACCGCTGCGGTGGTTGTGGTGGTGGTAACCGTCGCTGTTGCTGCTGTTGTGGTGGGAATGCTGGGCCTGAGAGTAGTAGTGGGAGTGGTTGTTATTGGTGTGGTGGGACTGTGGGAGGAGGAGGAGCGGGAGCCGGTAGAGGTGGTGCTGCGCGAGGAGCGGGGGTTGTAGCGCGACTGTTGCTGCTGCTGGCACTGGTGCTGGTCCAGCGAGGAAGAAGCTGCCTGCGCTTGCGCCTGGTGCTGGGGGTGGAGGCTAACAAACCTGAACAGTGTGTCCATCTAAGCCTAAACCACCTGCACCAAGAGCCAACATATGGTGTCTGTCGGGGGTGCAACTCAGCAACTACTACACAACTGCAACGGGAGTGAGTATAGTAGTTGGTGCATAGTACTACTATTATAAGGCTGGTGTGGTGGCTTAAGACAGAATTGTTGGTACCAATTTGCCACCATATTTACAAAAATAATCGTATATATACGGAAATAAAAAAATAGCACTTCTTCTGCTAGTCATTGGGCGGTGGCAGCCTGCCGATGACACGTGGCATCCTGAGCACTTGCGCCTAGCCACCATGTAGCCGCGTGCCTGCTGCCCAGCCAACGGACAGCAGGTGGCCTGCTGCCCCATCACAATACGGCCTAGCCGGCTTAATTACCTGCCTAAATACTATTTTATGTATCATATTTGTTCAAATTGTTAAATATAGCAAATGAGCTTGATAAATTACAAATTTTTGCGTGCAGCTTTTTAACACAACGTACTTCATTGTGTAATTTTTTGATAATTTTATTCACTCTGAATGTTGCTAAAAAATTCGTAATATTAAGATATTTGCAAGAGTTGTTACATATAGCAAACGAGCTCAAAAAATTATGAGATTTTATGTGAAGCCTCCCGACATAGTCCACCTAATTATGTACTTTTATGGAAATTTTATGTGATCCAAATTTACCATATTAATTTAATCATAATTAGCGATATGCGATGCATCTTTTGCAGTGCTTGACCTCTGTCCTTCACAAACATGTCGGCCCATCGCTGCTAAGTTTCCTTTCCTGCTGTGTCCTTCACAATACCATGTCGTCCCCCCTCGCACGCTCCCTCGTCCGCATTGATATCGTTATGTCCATGCCATCCCCCTCGCCCGCAAAATGTCAATCTATCCATGTCGTCCCACCTCGCCCGCTCTCTCATGATCACATATGTCACTTTTACCATGTTGTCCCCTGTCACCCACAGTGCTGCGTGTCAACAATGCGTATGAAATTTCTAGTGGCGACACACCGGATTCCCTTTTCGCTCAGCTTCAAATATAGAGCTCTCGCAATCGCTCATCGATCATGTAAACTGTTTTTTGTTTCTTGTAGGAAGAAGAACCTTCTACATCATACAGTAACATAGCATGGCAAACGCCGAGAGGCCAGTCAGAGCGAGGTTACCAAAGGAAGACCTTTCGCTGGAAATGAGAGAGGGCTTTGACCCTAACTACCACTTGATGCCAAACAGGTGGGCTCAATCGGTATGGCCAATATGCAGACACAGGGAGGACACGGTCATGCAAGTCATCGAAGGCCATTTCGATGGAGGGTGATGTTTCTTCCGATGCCCACACTTTGGGGTACAATTAACCAATAGATTATTTTCTCTTACTGCTGATAGAGCTTTCATGTTAACCCTCCTTTCCAACAAATGGTGAAATATGACTTCATCTGCTGGATCGATCCTCCCCGTGAACGCTGTGTTGTGAGGTACATGGATACACTGTGAGAGCGAATCTTAAAGATGGAGGCGTGGATTGTAGTCTCAATAAGGAGAACGATAACCTCTGTCAACAGATGCAGCGCAAGAGGGGCAACGAGGAGGTTGTCAAAATAGGAAGTTCCTATGATCCCACATGCTGCTGCACGAACCCTAATTGCATATGTGCATGCCACTACAACGATGGCTAGCCACATCCGGACGCCCCCCACTGCAACACTCCATGTGGCTAGCGTGAGGTACCTTCTACCAATAAAAACGCACAGAGAATCTTGTAGCATGGTACTCTCCCTTGTAGTTCGCTGTTATGTTTAATCTCCTAAAGCATGTAACTAAATGGTGTATGCATCATTGTGGTTGGTATTTATTGAGTGGACTGTTTAAATGCTGTGTCACATGCATTAAGCTAGAGGGGTTGATATGCATTGAACAAAAGTATATCAGACAAATGAGTACAAATAAAAACACAACAATATTACATACATCATGTGCGATAATAGATTATGGAGTTAATCATTTAGGTAATCAATTGATTAATTGCCAATTACATCTCAAATTGGTACAAATATGAATTAATGCGATACAATAAAAGATACATGAAATTATGACACTGAGTGGCGACCAGACGAGCTAAGTCTGTTGGGGAAATCCTTCATTGAGTTCCCAAATTAATCATTTAGGTAATCAATTGATTAATTACCAATTACATCTCAAATTGGTACAAATATGAATTAATGCGATACAATAAAAGATACATGAAATTATGACACTGAGTGGAGACCAGACGAGCTAAGTCTGTTGGGGAAATCCTTCATTGAGTTCCGAGAGGTCTTGCATATTCTGCATTTCACTGTGTGGGTAATGCTACTATGTTGGCTCACATGTCATTCTGGAAGTGCCATGTCTGTCAACGTCCCTTCGCGGTTATCTTCAACTCCTTGTTTGGGGTTCATTGCAGCATGTCTAGTCAAAGATCACTGTAGTTCATGTCCAAGCCATAGGAGTGAAACTCTACACTCCATGTACTAAAAAGGTGTTGCATGTCATAGTACTTTGAGATGTATGGCTTGGACATCTGCCTCATTGTGCACATGCCTTATACACATGCGAGCATGGCTTGTGTAGGAGCTTCGGCTTGTTGCAGGTGCATGTTGTGACATCACCTAGGTGGCAGACTGTTCACATATTTCTGTTGAAGCCTGATCTCATACTTCCTCCAAAGGCCATCGATTACCCCGATGTTGTGCATCAGGCATTCCCCATCTTCTGGTCCATGTGTCTCTGCATGTTCTCGGACTATTTCTTGCCTTCGTCTATTTGTCGCTTGGTTGTGGTGGCTCTATTTACGAAACAACCAACAGTGTGAGTCCATATCTCCTCCATGATCGCAGTGATAGGGAGGCACTGCACGCCTTTCAGGATGCTATTGTACACTTCAGATATGTTGGTCGTCATAATCCCATACCTTGCACCGTCCGTGTCATAGAGAAGGGACTATTTCTCTAATTCAGGAGCGTGTTGACGAATACACTCCGACAAACATATGGCACCACGGGGTTGCTCTCCCTCTGTAATTCTCCTTTCTAGCTCTTCTAGATGGACTCAAACTTCCGCCTCTGGTTTTGCAAATACAATGCCTTGAACATCTTCAGAACTTCATGGCTACAAAACCGTGTGAACAAGTTAGATGCAAGATGCCTCATGCACCACTGGGTTCACACATCGCTCCACTGCTGAGGGGGTTCAATCCCACTTTGCATGGTGTTCCGCACGGTCATCAACCCAACATTGCGATCTATGATGACATAAACATTGGGTCGGTTGGGTCGGTTGCCAACCACTGCTTGCTTCACGTTCACTAGGAACCAGAGCCAACTAGATGTGTTCTCACTCTCCACAATGGCAAATGACACTGGGAGAAGCTGGTCATTCGTGTTGGCCGCCACCGTGGTGATAATGGTTCCCTTGTATCTCCCTGTGAGGAAAGTGCCACCCATCGTGATCATAGGATAACAAAACTTGAAGCCCTCAATGGCTTGGGCGAAAACCCAGTATAATCAGTCCAGTATGAAGTAGTTGGGCTCTCTGTTAGCATATGTACACTCAAGTTTGTTTATGTACGTGTCGGGGTTTGATTCAGCTATCTGGTGAAGAAATATCGGCACAAGGTTGTATGCCTCTTCGTATATCCCGTACATGGACTCAATGATCTTCTGCTTACCTTGGACCTTACTGTAGCTGACTAGATAGCCAACCACATTGGTGACTTCCAACATGAGCATCTTCAGGGAGATGGACACATCTGCCGCAACTACATGGCTAATGATTCTTGCCACATATGCGGAAGTCATGTTCTGATGATGGCGCAGAGGCTCGCTGAGCATGCAAGTGTGGTCGATCATCACCTTGATCGAGAAGACTGAGCCAAAAATCTAGGCTCATTGAGTGCTGACCTTTGTAGGGCAGCCTTCGACTATGCACATCACTATGTAATTGGCTAGACTGGACCGGTGCACTTGGTACACACAGCTGATAGACAAGGCGTACCGTGCAATAGCTTGTTGCACTGCCGCCTTACTAGGGAAGCGCTACCCAATTAGAAGGGTGTCAACTTGAAACCCCCACTAGGACTATTCTTCCTATGGTACTACGAAGGAACGCACCATAATATCGTCGAGTCTGGAGGACACATAGGGCACCTCCGATGACACAATTCCCCCGAGTGGACTAGTCGTCTGTTGTGAGTCATCGTCGGTATTATCGAAGCCTGAGTCGGTGTCCTTGTCGGACTCCAACCCGAGCGCCTGTGTAACATCCTGAAAATTCGAATTTGAAAATGTGAAGTTTTTTTATTTATTTTGCAATATGTTTTATTTGAATTTGGAGTTTATGATGTTTTTCTGAGAAATTTAGTGAGGGTTCCAAAAGTTAAAAGGGTCAGGAAGAAACAAACATATTTAATTAATAGAAAATCAAGATTTAAAATATGAATCTGAAAAGATGATCCAGTATAAAAAGAGAGAAACCTGAGTTATATATATATATATATATATATAAAAGCTAGGTTAGCAAGAAGGGGAAATAAATAAAGCCAGATAAATATATATATATATATATATATATATATATATATATATATATATATATATGCACACAAATACATACCCAAATGTATACTCTTAAAATAAAAACAAAAAAAAGAGAAAAAGAAAATAAAAAGAGAAAAGGGGGAAAAGTTGGAGCCAGGCCGGCCATCACCCCGGCCCAGCTCCTGCGCACGCACGCCAGCCCACCTCCTCCCGCGCTTCACTTTCCCTGCCGTCGCTGGCCAGCAGGCCCCGCCCCCGCACCCGCTCTCTCTTCCTGGCAAGCGGGTCCGTTCCCGTCCTCCCTGTGCCGGTGGCCCTCCCGCGCCAGCTCCTTCCTTCCCTCTCTTCCTCCTCCCCGCGCGACCGCGCGTGTGCCTCGCTCAGAGCCTTTTCCACCCCGTGGCGCTCATGCCACCGCCAGCTCCGCTCGAGCCGTCCCGTCGCCCGGTGGGAGAGTCTGCGAAACCACCGCCGCCCCGCCCACAGGTTTCCTCCACGCTCCACAGCAACCGTTGGCCACGCGGCGCTCCTGCTCTGCAGCCCGGCGTGCGCGGCGCAAAGCTGCCCCAGCCGCCCCGACTAGCCACGCCGAATCCTCCCCGAGATACGGCAGCGACGCCCGGTCACTTCCGCTCTGTCGCCACGCCGCCTGCACCCGCCGCGCGCAGACAAGACCCATCGGGCAGGCGCCCGTTGCCAGCTCCCCCAGGCCCTCTATAAGAACCCCTGGATGCATCTATGAGATCCTCACACCCCAAGCACTGTTTTCCTTAAAGCAATCGAGTCGAGGTTCAGCAAATCGCCGCCGCGCCCACCCTCTTCCCCAGCTCCGGCCATCGGCCTCCCCATTGATTCCCTCCATTAGAGTCCGATTGCCGCCACGTACACCACCCCTGGACCACCGCAAAGCTAGTCCCGGCCTTGACGGATCATTCCACCGGCTATACCTCGCCGGCACTAAAGACCTTCCCGAGACGCCGCCACCGCTCGTCGCCGGCCACCACCGCATCTCCTCGGCCCCAGCTGACACCAACATCGGCATCGACGCACACCCGGGAGCACGTTTTGGCACTCGTCCGAGCCTCCCCGACCACCACTCGCCGTCGACGCCTCAGCCCCACCGTCGCCTTCGGTTTCTTCTGCTGGCCCCCTCCACGACATACTCCAAAAGGATTTTTCATCCTTATAGGGTAGGCAACGCCTGCCCGCTCACTTGGCTAGCGCGCTCACTCCCCCCCAATGGAACTGGAACCATAATTTCTGGAGTTCATTTGAAATTCTGGTGATATTTTGAGTGATTGGTTGCTTTTCTTTTATTTGGGTATTTCGCACGATTAAATAGCATGCGAGGCTCAAGAAGAAGAGGTTGAGGCAACCAGCTTAGAAGCTTCAGAAGACCAAGACCAAGATCCCCGTGAACCAGGCGAGTTAACACTTTGACCATTTTGAACCTATGATTCTGCAAGGTTAATTTCTTTTAAATTATCAACATGAATGCTATTATTTTATGAGGTAAAATATGTCCATTTCCAGAAATGGTAGTTATACACCTAATATAATGCTTGCTAATAATGATCCGTTGAAATGCTTGATTATGTGAACTTTGTCACCCTAGCAAAATTACGATGTTAACCTTTCGAAAATAAGTCCGTAATTTATATGCCATGCTTAGTATTGTTTAGGTAATCATGGGCGCGAGAACGGCCAAACATCACTTTAATCATGAGAAAATTTGGTTGGGTAGTCATGGTGGTAATGACTGATACATGTTGGATATGATTATTTTATGTTTCCAAACACCCCAACTTTCTTAAATATCTGGGCGGATGGTTCGGGGGTATGGTGCAGTGGCGCACGAGAGTGTGGTTTGTGGTAGAACTGCCCAGATACCACTAAGGACTGAATCTTGTCATGTCAACCCGTGTAAAACAGTACAACCACAAGTCTGTAAAATACAACTTGGCTTAGTAGATTTACCGAACCCTGAAAGTCATCCTTCCATGAGGAGGTGTGGGATAGTGCAAGCGGCAGTCGGTGTGACGGCTTGAATGGGACACTCACAGAGGGTGAAGTTCTGCTGTGGCGGGCTAGCAGGGGACGTAGCCAGCTGCTAGACGTTCAGAAGGAGAACATCCCGCACAAGGTATGGGACCCACCGCAAGTGGGAGCGACCCATAGGGTGAAATGATGGAAGGGGCGAGGTACTTTCAAAAGTCACTGTGATAGTCTGCTCAACCACATGACTAAGGAATCGTGTGGGGCAACGAGTTGATTGTCTCTTGTGGTGAAAGTGTACAAACTCTGCAGAGTCAAAACTATTCGAATAGCTGTGCCCACAGTCAAGGGCGGACATGGGAACTTAACTAGATATAGTTCTATTTCGAAAATCCTGGTGGGTGATAATGGAAATGTGTAGGACTGCTGATGGTCCTGGTTTGGAATTGTCTTGGGTGTCGTCCAAGTGGTAAGTTAAGCGGCTATAACGCTGAAATATGTTATATGATATAGATGCCATGTAATGGTGGATAGAATCTATGTCAATTATAAGATCAACTTAAGGAATTGGTAGGTCTTAAGGAATTTTTAAGTAATTGTATTCAAAAGCACTCTTCGCAAAACAAAATAAGCCCGAGCTATCCTTTGACAAGCCATACATGTTATATGTTGCATTCTGTGTGTTGGCTCGCGGAGCACGGGGTTGGAGTGCTCACACTCGCTTTTGTGACAAAATTCAGAAACAGGAACTCAAGGACATTACGCCTATGAGGAGGCCCCTACCAACGTTGGCGGAAGCAAAGGCGATAACTAAAGCGTAGGCCACGATGGTTAGGCATAGACAAGTTGACTCTTGGCTTTGTGAGCACATATGTTACCAGTTCTCCGGTGACATACACTGTACACATTACCCTACTGATCGCTTGCCTGTGGATTTGGGTTTACTTTTGCTACTATTTTCGCTGCTTTTATGTGATGAAGACATTTGGCCAAAGCGGCCCATTTGTAAACATCCACCCGATGTGGTGTATTTCAGACTCTGTAATATTATTATGCGATGTATGTCATGATTCAACAATGTACCTGTGTGCACTAACTACTGATCCAGGGATTAGTGCAGTGAAACACAGTAGATTCCGGATTGAAAAATCTGGGTCCCACAGCTTGGACCGGTAGATACTCATGGCAGCCAATGCGAGCTGACCACCACATGCCCGCCTCATCATTCCACACAAAATCAGGGGCAGTCTTCCGTTTGATACAACACATTCAGCGGTATTATCTTGAAGCTCCACTTGTAGTTCCCCGAGTGTCAAGGGGCTAGGCTCATCATTGTTTTCTGACGTCAACGCATAAAACTAAGGTACACCATCGGCCTCCCATAAATGGCCACCTCGGGCTGGGAGGCAATTTGCATGTACTACCTCTATGCTATGGTGCCATTCACCTTCACAAGCTCCCACAAACCATTTGTGCAGGTGATCCCCTCGATCGCAAGTTTCATCGCCATTTGTGCAGGTGATCCCCTCCATGGCAAACTCTCTCCAGATGTAGCTTCGTAGCTCATGAATATTCATGATGCTGAGCCCCTCGGTCTGGAGCACTTTGTATTGGTATGTCAATAGGTCCAACCCATCGGGTCCAACCTGTACAAGACCATCAAGTGTTACATGTCTGTGACAACCTGAAGCCACAACAACCAGATCTACAGTAAGCATTACAACAAAAAATCATCACAAGCAGCATACAAGTTAGTGATTACATGAGTGTAACTACATACAAGTAATTCATTAATTGCCGACAATTTAATTACTCGTCCAAAAAAATTACAAGTGATTCATTACCATCATCCGTAGCACTAACTTATTACATAACCAAAACTAATTGCTACTGCAGTAATTATGACTACTTAATTACACACTACCATACAATAACAAATTATGGGTACCATATGTACACAAAAGTGGTAAAAACTACGTCTAAATTATTATGACCTACTTACTTCATAATACAAACTACATTAATTATGACTAACTAAATAACACTAATTAACTAGGACTAGGGAATAATGTTGGAAGCATACGACAAAAATTTACCTGTCTTTCGAAAGAAGCAATCAACACTGTTGCATCCTCCTACCATGTCCTTAATGAGCTATTCATTGGCTTCTCAAATTAATAAGCTATGCACTCTTAATTTTGAGCAATGACCGCGAGCATGAGCTTCTGCGACGAGTGACTGAGATGACCGATGATCAACTACAAGAGGTTCGTATTTATGGTCGAGTGAAAAGAAAACCCGGTGCACTCACCCTACAATTTAAGGACTCCTTGTCGACACGTAGCACCTTAGGCGAAGGGAACGACATGGTAACACTAACAAATATGGAGACAAGGGAGCGGGTGAGAGAGGATGGCACAGACATAAAGACATCAATGCGGACGAGGGAGCGCGTGAGGGGGGACAACATGGACAGAGTGACAATTATACAAAGGATGTAGCAGGAAAGGAAACATAGCAGCAACAAGCTGACATATGTGCGAAGGACAGTGGTCATGCACTGCAAAAGATGCATCGCATATCGCTTATTACAACTAAATTATCATAAATTAACATGGTAAATTTTGAGAACATAAAATTCCCATAAAATTATACAATTAGGTGGACTATGTCAGGAGGCTTCATATAAAATTTCATAATTTTTGGAGCTCATTTGCTATATGTAACAACTCCTATAAATATCTCAATAGTATAATTTTTGAGCAATATTTATAGTGGATAAAATTATCAAAAAATTACAAAATGAATAACATTGTGTTAGAAAGTTGCACATAAATTTTGTAATTTTTTGAGCTAATTTACTATATTTAAAATTTTGAAAAATATGACACATAAAATAGTATTAGGCAAGTAATTAAGCTGGCTTAATTACCTGCCGTATTATGGTGGGGTGGTAGGACACCTACCACCCGATGACCAGTGGAAGAAGTGCTTTTTGTCATTCCCATGAGCATACGGCTATTTATGTACATATGGGTGCAAAATATGCTATATATGCCAAAAATTCGGTTATGACATGCAAAAGGAAACAACAAAGAATATAATACCATTGGTGCATGTAATTGGTAGTGCTAGTTGTAGCCTTGTAGGAGACTAGGGTTGTGCACCACTATTTTACCACCGAACCAAAAAACCGTACCAAAAATTCGGTATGGGATGCAAAAATCAAGTTTCTTTGGGGTTCTTTTTTGGGCAAAATCTGGCTGAACATTGAAAAAACCGAAAAGCCAAACATACTAGTACAAGCACCGACCATCCTCCTCTTGTCCTCTATAGTCTAATATGATACAACCCACTAGAGTTAGAGAGATAGAGGGGGTGTTTGGTTGCCAGCCACAGTTTACCACACCTAAGGTTAGGCAAGTTTGACCAACTTTGGGAGCTGTTTGGTTGCAGTCACTGTTGTGGCAAGATTCCCTTCCAGCAAACTAGGTCCCACACGTCAATGACTCAAAAAAGTGTGGCAAGATTCCCTTAGGCTTGCTAAGGTGTGGCAAAGAATTTGAGCACCTCAACTTAGGCAAGTGTGGCAATTTTTGTTGGCAAAGTGAGGCTAGCAACCAAACAGCCCCAGAGACTAGACCACTACCCCCGGCCCCTCTATATTTGGAGTCTTGCGCTATCCCTAGGAGAGCATCCGAGTCTGAGGAGCTGAGAAAGACAACGCCGACCAATGCACTATGCTCCACTACAAGCCTGTGTCCATGTGTTGCCTTCACCGTTCACCCACACCGCCCGTTTGGCGCCCTTGCCGCTCAGCCGCAGCCCGCACTCTCACAGGCCGCAGTAGCATAGGATGCCTCCAATCCCTCCATCGATCCCCATCTAGATCCAAGGTAACGTCCAGCTTTAGTCCTTCACCTCTAGTTCTAGTAGGTAGATAGCAGCGGTATAGCCAAATTAATGGTGCATTATATTGATGCACTTGTTTGTTTTAAGCAGATCTATAGGATTTGGGGTTACCCTGGTAAGTGGCCAAGTGAGAATTGTGATTTCTACCAATAACAAAGTCAATAGGATTGTGCAATGTAATTTCCTTCTCTATGTTTCATTTCCAAATGCTAATTGCTAATTTGTTGTGAATGCTTCATTGCTTGTTCTTTTTTTGGTATTATAGGTGTCTGAGTCTGATGGTATACGAAGCTCTTGGATGGTATCATAGCTTCATCCCTATTGCTACTTTACTGGGTGTGAGCAGTGATGAAGCTCTTGGACCTAGTCAAAGTCAAGATGGAAAAATAAATGAACTCCATATCAGAGATATGGAACAATTACACATGACTACCAGATGACTAGAATAAGGCTACATGCAATTATTGCTCTCGAATCCTTGCCTGTGATTCACAAAAGAATGGTACCTCCTCTCTAGTCTCTTATGCAAAATCTTGTAAAACACATCCTGATAGGAGCAATAATCAAACTCAATTAAGCTTCCAACCTAGTGCAGATGGCCGAAGTAGTTGTGTAGTTCCTTAGTAATACAATGCCGAAGAGCTTAAGGTAGCGTTTACTCGCATGATAATCATAGATGAGCTACCTTTCATTTTTTTTTCAGAACATGAAGGTTTTATTGACTATGTCCAAATCTTGTGCTCGGTTCAGTGCACTGTCTAGGACAACAATGTATAGAGATGTTCTCTGCCTTTATGAAGCTGAGAAACCAAAGCTAAAAAAGTTTTTTAAGGACTCTCATCAAATTTTTAGTCTTGCAACTGATACATGGACTTCTTCAACCCTTCAAAATTACATGGTTCTAAATGCCTATTACATCGATATCAATTGGTCACTCAACAAAAAACACTTAACTTCTACTTGGCAGACATCCACAAAGGGAAAACATTGGAAAGCACTAGAGAAATGCTTGCTTGAGTGGAGCATTGAGAATGTGTGCACTATTACCGTAGATATAGTTCAAATGATGGTTCTATAAGTTACATGAGGAGTGCTTTGAAAAATTGGGGTGGTACTTTTGTGAAAGGTTGTAAACTTCACATGAGATGTGTCATTTATATTATTAATTTGTGGTTCAAGATGGGTTGAAGACAGTGACTCCTATTTCCCATATCCATAATGATATCAAATATGTGAGAAGCTCCACTCCAAGAATGAATAGCTTTAAAAGATGTGTGCAAAATTAGCAAGGTAGAAGAAAATGGTTTGGTGTCTCTTGACGTGTTCACTAGATGAAACTTGACATATCTTATATTAGAGATAGTGGTGGGTTTCGAGAAGACATTTGAAAGGCTTGAACTTTAGGACCCCTCCAACAAGGCAAGGTTGGGTGTGGATGGGGTTCCAAAACATGATGATTAGATATATGCAAAAGACTTCAAGGAATTTCTAGAACATTTCTTTGACCTTACAAAAAAGTTTCTGGCACTCAATATGTTACTTCCAACAATTTTGTTGAAGATATTGCTAGTGTAAATTATTTATTGTGTGAATGTATTGAATGTGAAGATGGCGATGATAATACCTTCAAAGACATTGCTGTTAAGATGAAGGTGACATTTGATAACTATTAGGATATCCTGAGAAGATGAATAACTTAATTTTTATTACTGCTATTCTTGATCCTAGGTACAAGCTTCGTTTTTACTTTTTCTATATTTTATCAATATATGGTTTCTGTTCTTGGTCATTCACTAATGTTACTTTTGTTTTTGTTTTAATGTTTATGCAAGGACTAAACAATCTAGTTTCGTTCAGTGGCAAATTAACAAGACATATGGCTAGATTAAAGGTTGTAAGATATGGGAGATAGTAGAAAAGGCACTCTTTTGATCTTTTTGGAGAATACAATAATGCATACTCTCAAGTAGGAAGGCAAGGTGTTAAACATTGTAGTCGTACTAAGAAATCAACTAGTGCTATTGAGCAATCAATTAGTGCATCTAAAAATATTATGAGGTGCTTATACAATAAGAGAATGAAAGTTACTAGTGGAGGTGGTGGTAAATCTGAATTAGAGAAGTACCTTGCTGAAAATGTAGAAGATGATGTTAAAGATTTTGACATTCTCTCCTTGTGGAAATGCAACTCACCTCATTTTCCTATCCTTTCATGGATGGCTCATGATATATTAGCAACCCCCATATCAGCAATTACTTTTGAATCAACTTTTAGTACTAGTGGTTGTGTTCTCGATGATTTTAGAAGGTCCTTAACTCTGTTAACACTCCAATGCTTGATATGTGCACAAGATTAGTTGCATCGTTCAGAGCGCATCAACATTGAAGCCAATCTAAAGGATTTGGCTAAATTTGAAGAAGGTACTATAATCTAGACATAATATTTCTATTTATGAGTGATGCAAATTGCTTCAACTTATTATATTTTTTTGTGTCATGTAGGTATTGAAATGGAAGGCCAAGTTGATAATGCTACTCCAATAGCAAGTGTCTTCTCCTCAGATTGAGCTTGATGCTTGAAGAATGAAGGTGTGTCTTTGGTTATTGTTTGGAAATTGGATTGTTGCCAAATAGGTAGGCATCAAGTAATCTTTTCGTTACTGCTTATTTGCTATTTGGACTGTTGGACCTTGAACATTTCAACTAGAACTATGGTATGGAGTAAGAAGTATGGACTATGTTGGATTATTGCCTTCATTTGATGCATTTTGAATTGTTGAATCCTGTTGATTGCCACCTTACTTCAAGCCTTCTATAGTTATAAGCGCTCTGTTGCCTATGGCTGTTTATGGCTAGTGACATAGTGCTCAGTATTGACTTCTAGATAGCAACTAAGGCTGCTCTTCTTTGGCCTAGTTCTTTTTAGCTTATGTCTTCTCCTGAACAAATAAGTAGGACGACTTCTCCATCATCATTTCGAAGCGGCTTATTGGGATAGTCCTTTTGAAGTGGATTATCAGCATGCGATCCATTGACATAAGCACTCGTACAAGGGCCAAAAATCGTAAGCTGTAGCCATAAGCCACAGCCGAAAAAAACCCACCCTTTAAAGATCTCAAGTTCAGTTGTGACCATTTTCCAAACCACCTTGTGTTGCCTTCATTAGAACTCAACAGTTGGATGCTCCAAGGGAAAATATTTTTAATTATTTGCTAACACATGAAGAATGCAAAGATAGAGATGTGCATAATGAATCAGCCTCTTTACCTATAAATTACAATACAGTGGGCTAATGGTCAAGTTGGATAAGTTTTCTCTGAAGACAACACAACCAATATGAAGTCCACCTATACTTTCTCATGTCTGTACATGTTTTGAATTATATTAGGGTGTCCAGAGTTAATCTGGGTTAGTAGCTTTTAGCCTAATGCTATCAAGCATAGAAATTTGTGGCTTTAAGTTGCAGACTCGCTATGTTGTTCGCAATTCGTGCCAACTTTGGTAAATATGATATTTACTGATACCATACCAAAATAAATTGGAATTTACTGATACCAAATCGTATTTTTAAAATACCATATTTACCATATATACTATATGTATCGAACCATATTTACCGAAAATACCAAATAAATAGGTCTATAGGAGAGATTGAGCGAGGAAATGACACTCATGTTGAGAAGCTACTCTGTTCAAAGTGACTCATGCAGTGACTCCTACAAATGACTTATAGAAACCATCTTGAGATGCCACTCTGTTCAAAAATCAGCTTCTAAAAGTCAAAATTCAGAAACTGTTGGAAACTTTTCTTATCTCATCTTATCCTGGCTTTCATTTGGGTCTTCAACTTTGGTAAAGGGTAAAAGCTATGACGGTAGGATTGTGCATGACAGACAGATACTGCGTCCAAGGACAACTAGAAGCATTTCAAAATTCTTCCCCAGTGTCGCATCTTCTTCCTACACCATTATTTACAGCTCTGTGCACTGCCACAGTGTGTACCAAGTAGATGTGCCGATTAAAGATGTCACACAAAATTAACACGAGTCCGAAAATCCTAGGTTTTGCTTTAACCATATAAAGTTTGGGCAAAATCCGTATACCCTCTACAAGTTACTCGCTTTTCAGTTTCCTTGCTTTTTCAGTTTCCCCAGTTGCAACTATTTTTACTGCCAATCACAAGTAATTTTACTAACAATTACAAGTAAATTTACTACCAAGTCATCTGTCCGCACTCAAAAGAGTGCAGTAATCCTAACAAAAATAATTTTATTGTCATCTGCAAGCAATTTTACTACACTACCATAGGCGAGTTACTGCACTCTTCTGAGCAAACCTAGCCTCCTAGGAGGGTTGGGGGTAAATGGCTTGCCAAGCTGGGCCAGGCCGTGCCTTGGCACGGTACTGTGCATGCCATGCTAGCCTGACTCGCTGTGCTGAGGTGCCGGTCTAAGCATGGCACTCCTGGTTGGACTAGGCTGGCATGACCCATTTATTGCTCATGTCATACCGTGCATGGGCCAGTCCAACAATATTGTGCCTCGAGCCAGCACGGTTGGTTCGGCCCATTTAGCCAAGTCTATTTCTCATCTCCTATCATTTTTGTCTCTTCCTCTGACTTCTTGTGCTACTACTTATGGACAGACTAAACATAAAGAACTTGCTCAATAGAATTGATGAACCATGTGGAGGTGACCACATATGAGTGATGAGTAATTGACTTTGGTTTAGGTAAGTCGAGTTTGGTTTGAGTGGTTCGGAGTCGAGTCGTTGCGTGGCGCAATCGTGCTCGGTCGGACTTGGTCAAACTTGGTCGTATGGGATTAGGACGCATATTCCAATGATTCGACAGGTTTGGACTTCATCTGTGGTAAGTATGATGGTATTTACGCTTTCATGTATCGAGCGGTGCTATTTGATGTGTTTCTTGTCTGTGTGGCTGTAGGACGTCGAGTGGAGTCGTGGCGAGACATGGAGGACTGGACTAGGCGCAGGTGGCGCTGAGGTCAGAACAGTCGGGAGGTGTCAAAGACGACGTGGACTCGAGATGGTTGCGAGGCGTGCGAGGCAAGGAGCGCGGAAGCTTCCCGGAAAGTGCAGGAGGGGCGAATCGGGAAATTCGCAAGGCTACACAAGCGGGAGCGGGCTCCGTTGGATTTAGCCGGCGTAACGGGGCGGAGACCCGTTAGCCATGGGCTATAAAAGGAGAGGAGGGGCTGCATGCCCATATGAACACTTCAAGGGATATTAGGGTTTCCTTTAGTCAAAATAGGCTTTAGAGTTTGATTTGGCTTTAGGCTTTAGTAGTTGAGAGTGGGTGTGGGCAGCAGGTGGGTGTTCCCTGGTTGTCCCCTTCGATGCTCTCTATGTGATCTCTCTGTGTTGTGTTCCTCCCAAGATGCATGTGTAGCTCTTGGTGAATTTGAGGATTGAGAGGGAGAGGATGGAGTGATGTGCTTGTAATCAACTCTTGTTGTAATGTCCAGGTGTATCAGGACGTCTTGTAATCCCCTTTTGATTTGGAATGAGAATCTGAAGTTTTCATCTGTTTGTGCTCTCTCTGTTCTTCGTTGCTCCATTTGGTTGATTTCTGAGCTTTTTGATTTTCTAGTTCTTGCTTGTTGGGAAGGCCCAAAATGGGTTGCTCTATGATGGGTTAGTGCCACAAGATCATTTGATCGATTTCCCGAAGAGCAAACTTGGTTTAAATCTCAGATTTTAGTTTTGGCCTCCCTCTGTTCATGAACTAAGATTCTAGGGTTTTGAGTGAAAACTTGATTCCCTTTGAGAGATGACTTGATTTTTGGTCTGAGGAGTCCTCTTGTTATTGCTAATATACCTGCAAAAATTCATGAGCAAAGGACTTGAGACCTATGAGCAATTTGGCTTTTTGGATCTCTCTCTGAAGTTTTTCAAGTTTTCTAGGGTTTTGAGTTAAATCTTGATCCCCTTCTTGGCTTGAGCTGATATCTGGTCTGGGAGGTCCCCTTGCTATTGCTAATATACCCCAGAAGTTCCATGGCCAAAGGATTGGGGATGGAGTGCCAATTGGAATTTTTGGCAGCTCTCTGTATTTTGTCAATTTCAGGCTAAAACGTTGAATTCCTTGAGCTATTTGTGATTTCTCTTGAGCCTTGGGCTCCCTCTGCTATTTAGTTCCTTTCCTTGTTCTCTTGAGCAAATCATTGCAGCTGAATTTCATCTCTTCTCTCAGTTTGGTGGTGATCTGAATATTTACTGTGTGCTGAAAACAGCAGCTATGTCTTGCTGAAATCTGCAGTGCATTGTGCTGAAAACTGCAGCTAATTCTTGCTGAAAACTGCATTCCATTGTGCTGAAAAACAGCAGCTGTGTCTTGCTGAAATCTGCAGTGCATTGTGCTGAAAACAGCAGCTAATTCTTGCTGAAAACTGCAGTCCATTGTGCTGAAAAACAGCAACTGTGTCTTGCTGAAATCTGCAGTGCATTGTGCTGAAAACAGCAGATATTTCTTGCTGAAAACAGTAGCTATCTCTTGCTGAAAATTGCATGCTGTTTTGTCCTGCTTTCTCAAGTTCTTTTCAGTTTTTCAGCTCCCTTTTGCTGTAGTATTTGTGCTATTTTAACCTGCTGATTTCGGATGGTTTTTCTTCCTATTCTTAGCTGGTAGCCTTACTGTTTTTAGCACCTTCTTTGCAGCAGTTAAGCACTCTCAAGTACTACCTTTCTCAAATATTTTTTATTGCAGATCAGGAGATCTTTTAGGATAACACTTAAATAGAATTTTTTGATCTCCTGTTAAATGTTGTTGAGATTTTCGCTGATACTTGTGTGGGGATGAATTTTTAAGTGATCAACATTCACCCCCCCTCTGTCGCCATTTCGGTCCAACAATTGGTATCAGAGCCGGTTAGCTCTTTTCAATAGATCTTAACCGGTCTCAAGAGCCATGGCGACGGACAAGAACTCGACCAAGCCGCGTTTTGATGGCATCGACATACTTTCGGAAGAGCCGAATGGAGACATACATCCAGGCTCAGGGGTACGCCATCTGGCGCAAGGTCAAGGTCCGGTTTGAGGTTCCTGCCGATGAGAACATCAATGCCGAGAACATGGCTGATGTTGAGGCAAACGCTAAGGCAAGGAACATCATTATCCAGGGTCTGAGTCGTAGTGAGTTTGACCGCATCTCTCATCTTCCGTCCGCCTTCGATATCTCGGAGACCCTCGATGCATACCATGAGGGCATCACCCAGATTAAGACGGTGAGACAGGACCAGTTCAAGCGAGATTACAACAAGTTTGAAATGCTCGCTGGCGAGTCCCTTGATGAGTGCTTTGCGCGTTTCCACAAGATTCTAAGCAATCTCCGAGCCGTCGGTCTCACATACTCCGACTCGGATAATGCTCGACAGATGCTCACTGCACTTGATCTACGTGTTTGGGAGATGAAGGTGACTACCATCAAGGACACCACCGACCTCTCGACTTTGACGCTTGACGCGCTATACTCGCGCCTCAAGACGCACGAGATCGACATTGTCTCTCATAAGTCGAAGTCGCAGTCAATGGCTCTAGTCACCGATCCCAGTTCGGCTTCTGGTTTTTCCACCGATTCACTTTGTGGGTTCTCCCTAGCTGCTCTCTGTGACATAACTGATGATCAGTTAGAGCAGCTAGAGGATGAACAGCTGGCCCTCCTAGCTCGGAAGTTCTCCCATGCTTACAAGAGGAGGAGGGATAGAAAGAGAGGCGGACCAGTCATTTTCTTCGAGTGTGGTGGCCCCAACCACATTCGGGCAAACTACCCCAAGCTGGAGAAAGGCAAGAACGACTACGGCGGTTCGGGCAACAACGACTACACCGACAAGAACTGCATCAAGAAGACTCCAGCTCAAACGCCGGGCAAGAAGAAGTTCCGCGACTTCGGGAAGGCCAAGAAGCTGTTTCACCGCATCCTCACCGCCTTCGACGACCTCGACCTCAGCGAGGTGAAGGGATGGAGCGACGACAACGGGACGGGTGACCAAGATCCCAAGAGCGGCAATGACTTCTCCGGCATGTGCTTCATGGCCCTCGAGGGCGAACTCAGCGACAGCGAGCTGTACTCCGACTCGGACGAGGTATGTCCCACCTACGACCAGCTCAATCATGCTTTTCTTAAGCTAGGTGGTTTTCATGCTAGAGCTAAGGCTAGGTGTGCTGAGTTAGAGAAGGAAATAGATAGACTGTCACTAGAGATTATTGCTCTCACATCTGCTCCCTCTAGTGATGATTGTGATACATGCTCTGCTTTGCTGGTTGATATGGAGAAATTAAGGACCTCGCATGATAGTTTGTCCTCCGAGCTTGATATTGTTAAGGTGGAGAATGTTAGTCTGCTTGCTGAGCTTGAGATGAGTAGAGTAGCGCCTATTTCATCTACTGTTGTTGAGACTACTTCTGGCACCCCATGTGAGGATAAGGACAATGCTTTTAGAGGTCATTACACCATGCTGCTTGATCTGCCCGAGTCTTGTGAAAACTGCAATAACTTGAAGATGAACCTAAAACGGGCAGATCATAAAATATCTGAGTTGTATGCTTGGCTGTGTGAACCAGTTGCGTCATGCTCGAACTGTCCTAGATTAACTGCTGAACTTGAATCTGTTTCGAAGCAGTTTCAAGAAATGATTGACCACAATAAGAAATTGGCTAATTATGCTTCTAAGGACCCTGTTAGCTCACCATGCAAAAATTGTGATAAACTAAAAATTGACTTGATTGCATTGGAAGAAAAGTGTGTGAAGCTAACTAAGGACTTACTAGAGAAGCCACAATCTTGTTGTGATGTGATTGCTGAGGAGGGGGAGAAGCCCCAGGGTAAGGTAGAGACGCCTAGCGACGTGAACCAACCGGCTAGCAGTAAGACTGTCCATTCAGAGTCGGTTGTGCGTGCACAAGCCATTCTTTCCTCTGCTGTTGGTTCTTCATCTGCTCTCTTACCTCCTGCTGTTCCCTCTTCTCCCTGCTCTTCTTGCACCTCTCTCTTTCGGGAGTATCAGTACCTTATGAACACTCTCGAGAGATTTGTAGGAGGCAAAAAGAAGCTTAATCTTATTCTAGACCAATCCAAGATTTGTAAGTTCAATCAAGGTCTAGGATATGATTTCTATGAGGATATGAGGAAGCATCCACCTGCTATTCTCCGACCCATCTTAGGAGGTGTGATCGAGGTTGAGCCCAGATCTGATGAGGTCAAATTCAAATCAGCGGGCTTTGTCCAAGGGATCTCTGACAGTAAGGTGATTCCACCTGTTGCTTCGGCCTCTCAGAAGGCGAAGCCTCTTCATGCTACTTCCACCTCTCGTAAGGTGAAGTACCACCGCACCTTCTCGCCGGAAGGATGGGCACTCGATCGAGAGATGCTTCAGGCGCGCCAGGATTGCGCGTAGAGACCGTGCAGAGGCACTTAGGTGTATTCAGGGTCAGCTCCAGATCCTGAGTGCACCTAAGACTAGCACGAGGTCCAGGTTTGCTTCTGACGGGTTTGGGCAGCATCGAGGACTTGGTTTTTCTGAGTCTTCTGGTTTTCGTCCTCATGCTGCTCCGGGTCGTGACTTCCGCCATCCTGAGGGTACATCTCGTTTCCCCCGTCGAGACAGTTACCCACGGCGTGATCTGCGTGTTGCCGGTCTTCCGACTCGCTCTCCGTGCGATCGGACCGCACGGCCTTCTGTGTCCGCTCACAGACCTTCTGCTTCTTTGAGTCACGGAGAGCGTAGGGCAGATAGAGGTCAGTCGCGTTTGACTACTTCATCTGCTCCACATGTTACTCAGTATTGGGTGCCAAAATCACTCTTGATTTATCCCAGTACTGAGACTTTACTCTCTCATTGACTCAGGTTCGCCGGGCTAGGAAGCGAGAGGTTTGGATTGTAGACTCTGGTTGTTCTCGTCATATGACCGGAGACTCACGTTGGTTCTCTTCCCTAGCCCGCGCTCCAGGTGATGAGACGATCACCTTCGGAGATGCTTCATCTGGGCGCGTCATCGCCAAAGGTACTGTGCGTATTAATGCTTCTTTTATTCTTAAGGATGTTGCTTTGGTTAGTAAGCTGCGTTATAATTTGCTTTCGGTTTCTCAGCTTACCGATGACGATTATGAGGTGAGCTTTAAGAAAAAATGCTTCCAAAATTCTTGATTCCTTGGGTAGTCTGGTTTGCGGGATTTCATGTTGTGGGAGGATCTTTCGTGCTGATTTTTCTGAGTCTTCTGGTGATCCTCTCCGCTGTTTAGTTGCCTCAGAGTCCCGTGATTTGACCTTCTGGCATAGGAGACTTGGTCATATTGGATTTGACCATTTGACCCGAGTTAGCGGCCACGACCTTATTCGTGGTCTGCCAAAGCTCAAAATGGTCAAAAATCTTGTTTGCGCTCCATGTCGGCACGGCAAGATGATTGCCGCTTCACATCCTTCGGTCACTGTGACCATGACTGATGCATCGGGACAGCTGCTCCATATGGACACTGTTGGACCAGCTCGAGTGCAGTCAGCCGGAGGGAAGTGGTATGTTCTTGTTGTGGTCGATGACTATTCGAGATTTTCTTGGGTGTTTTTCTTAGCCTCGAAGGATGAGATATTTTCACATTTTCGAGGTCTTTTCGGTAGGCTTTCTGTTGAGCTCCCAGGTGCCTTACGAGTGATCCGCAGTGACAATGGCACGGAGTTCAAGAATTTCTACTTCGAGAGTTTCTGTGGTGAGACAGGTGTAGAGCACCAGTTCTCTTCTCCGCACGTCCCACAACAAAATGGCGTTATGGAGAGGAAGAACCGTACCTTGGTCGAGATGGCCAGGACGATGCTTGATGAGTACTCTACACCGCAGAAGTTTTGGGCTGAGGCTATAGCTACCGCGTGCCATGTCTCAAATCGAGTATTTCTTAGGGCACACTTGCACCGCACTTCTTATGAGTTGAGATACGGGTGAAAGCCCAGCGTCTCTCATTTTCGTGTGTTTGGTTGCAAGTGCTTTATTTTGAAGTCAGGGAACCTAGACAAGTTCGAGTCACGTTCTTGTGATGGTATCTTTCTAGGTTACTCGCCTTCTTCGCGGGCTTATAGGGTTTGGAACTGCGAGTCTAGTAAAATGGTAGAGAACTGTGAGGTGACCTTCGATGAAGCTAGTCCGGGGACTAGGCCCGATATCTCAGGTTCTTTAGAGCAGTCCGAGCCCATCTTCGTGGATGATGAGGATGCTGGAGATGAGGGTTGTCTACCCAATCCAGTCCCTCATCCACCCCTTGAGGTGCCGTCTTCCACTGCACCCCGAGGCGATCAGCCCTTGCCTTCTGCGTCTTCTGGAGCTAGTGGCTCTGTTCCTACCTCTTCTGCTCATGAGGTAGAGGCCACTTCTTCATCTCATCCAGGACCTCCTAGACACATTCAGAAAGCTCATCCTTTCGAGCAGATTATTGGAGACCTTTTCGAGCGTGTGACTCGCTCAAAACCTGGCTTATCTCAATTCTGTCTCCATTCTGCTTTCATTGCCTTATTTGAGCCCAAAGATGTTTCTCATGCTCTTTCCGATGAGTCTTGGGTCAATGCCATGCATGAAGAGCTAGAAAACTTTGAGAGAAACAAGGTCTGGTCGCTTGTTGAGCCCCCGCGAGGTCACAATATCATTGGAACCAAGTGGGTATTCAAAAACAAGCAGAGTGAGGATAGGGTAGTCATTCGAAACAAGGCTAGACTGGTAGCTCAGGGGTTTTCCCAGGTTGAGGGTCTAGACTTCGAGGAGACCTTTGCCCCTGTAGCTTGACTTGAAGCCATTAGAATCCTGCTTGCCTTTGCAGCTTCTAAGGGTTTTAAGCTTTACCAGATGGACGTGAAGAGTGTCTTTCTCAATGGCCTTATTGAGGAGGAAGTCTACGTCCGACGACCTCCGTTTTCGAGAACCCCAAATACCCTAACCATGTCTTCAAGCTTTCAAAGCACAGTATGGACTTAAGCGAGCTCCCGAGCTTGGTATGAGAGGCTTAAGTCCTACTTGTTGAGTCATGGGTTTGAAATGGGTAAGGTAGATAAGACCTTGTTTATCCGTAGGCTTGGTAATGACCTTCTGCTCGTCCAAATCTATGTCGATGACATCATCTTTGACGGTTCTTCCCATGCTCTGGTTTCACAGTTCTCGGATGTCATGAGCACCGAGTTTGAGATGAGCATGATGGGCGAGTTGACCTTCTTTCTTGGCTTCCAAATCAAGCAGACTCGGGAGGGTACCTTCTTGCATCAAGGCAAGTACACTCGTGACCTCCTGAGACGCTTCGACATGAGTGATGGTAAGCCGGTGTCAACTCTGATGGCTTCTACAGCCTATCTTGACCCAGATGAGGATGGCGAGCCAGTTGATCAGAAAGAATACAAAAGTATGATCGGCTCCCTTCTTTACCTCACTACCTCGAGACCAAACATACACTTCTCAGTGTGTCTGTGTGCTCGTTTTCAGGCTTCTCCTCGCGTATCTCACCGCCAGGCGGTGAAGCGCATCTTTCGGTACCTTCGAGCTACCATTGACTATGGTATCTGGTACTCTTCCTCATCCTGTCTTTCCTTGAGAGCCTTCTCGGATGCAGACTTTGCCGGCTGTAGGATAGATAGAAAGAGCACCTCTGGCACCTGCCAATTCATTGGCACTTCTCTTGTTTTCTGGTCTTCAAGGAAGCAGTCCGGAGTTGCACAGTCCACCGCAGAGGCCGAGTACGTTGCTGCAGCCAGCTGCTGTAGCCAAGTACTTTGGATGGCTTCGACCCTGCGGGACTTTGGGTTGGTCATAGATAGTGTTCCACTCTTCTGTGATAACACTTCTGCGATTAACATTGCTAAAAACCCAGTGCAGCACTCTCGGACCAAGCACATTGATATTCAATACCACTTCCTTAGAGACCATGTAGAGAAGGGTGATATAGTGCTCCAGTTTGTGGAGAGTGACCACCAGTTGGCTGACATCTTCACCAAGCCTTTGGATAGTTCGAGGTTTTTAGCTCTGCGGGGAGAGCTTGGGGTGGTTTGTCCTTACGGACTGTAGTGAGGGGGAGCTTTAGGCTTTACTGCTTTACTGTATTGATTATGATTCTGTCTCATTTCTGTTGCATTGCATTCAGGGTGCATTTGGGTTTAGTCCTTCCAGCATAGGTTAGAGTGCTTTTCTTGCCGAGTTGCTTAGACTTCTTACTCTTATCTTGTGCTTCCGGATTAGTGCTTCTTATCTCACTAGGTCGAGCTCACTCACTTCTTGTAAGTTCTAGCGAGGTTGGGCCACCCGGCAGACAGGTGCGTGTTTGCTCTCTAGTGTGTGATTTACGGTCAGCTGATAGTCCTGGAGTCATATGGGGTAGATGAGAGTCAGCCTGAGCCATAGTTGTCTCTATATCTTATCTATGCTTTGAGGACTGCCCTTTCTGTTTTATTCGCCAGCTTCTTGATTTTTATTGCTTTGGTTCAGGGGGAGTTCATTTGGGAGCTTCTAGAGCTTAATTTTGACATAACTCAACTTGAACTAAAAGTTGCATCACATGTCGAGGGGGAGCTGGATTTTCTGCATTTTCAGCATTTTGCATTGTAATATAACTGCATTGAGCCTTGATTATTATCCATTTATGACATGTTTACAATGCTCACTACAAGGTTTTGACCCTAATGCCACGATCAACTTTGCAACGACACGAAATTGGTTGCAATAGGTAGGGGCTATTGCCACCATTTTCATTTTTGGTTGCGATAGTTGACCATGTTGCCACGGATATTTTTGCGTGGCGACTACCATGCATTTCGTTGCAATTGGTAGGTGCTATCGCCACCATTTATAAAACGGTTGCAAGTACTTGACAATATTGCCACGTAATGAATTTGCGTTGTGATTCGTTTGATTTGCGTTGCAATATGTCGACATTATTGCCACGCTTTGTCGATGGTTGTGAATATCGACAGTTTTGCAACGGATTTGATTCGTTGCATGAATCGTTGCTTGCGTTGCAATAGGGCTTTATCTATCGCAACGAAATTTGGGTTCGTTTCATCTTCTAGGGTTGTATTGCCACGGTTGTTAGTCGTTGGTATAGAAGACTATCTTTCGTTGCAATAACAAGGTTGTCTTGCCACGAAATTTGAGATCGTTGCATCTTCTAGGGTTGTATTGCCACGCTTGTTAGTCGTTGATATATAAAACTATCTTTCGTTGCAATACGACAGCTTCCGTTGTTTGAAAAGAAAAATATTTGTATTAGCACTGGCTAGTGGGATAAAAGAAAAATACTAGTAGAAAAAATAAAAAGTAACTAAAGCGCAAATACCTAGTTAATTTGTAGAGGGATAAAAATTTAGAAAATTAAAATTTCATTTGTGCTTGGTAGGAAGCGCAATTATCTAATTAATGTGTAGGGGCCTCGAGGGATAAAAATTTAGAAAATTAAAATTAAGGTTTCAGTTGTGCTCGGTAGGAAGCATAATTATCTAGTTAATTTGTAGGGGCCTCGAGGGATAAAAAACATAGGAAAATAAAATTTTAAGCTACGCTAAGTAGGACTCGAACCAATGACTTGTCAATTAAACACTGCAGTGCTTAACACTGAGTTACCAACTTATTATTGCACAAAGATGCAAATATTTGCTATCTAAAGCTTCCACATGGGCAATTTGAAAAAAAAATTGAAAGACTTATCTAGTTGGTCTTCATTTGTCATGCACGTGAAAGACTTATCACAGCTAAAAATTTGAAAAAAAAAGAAATATCAAGGAAAAAAAGAAAGAAAATACATGCATGCACGTGAAAGACTTATCTAGTTGGTCTTCATTTGTCATGCACATGAGAGAATTATTTAGATGCTTCGGATGGACTACATGCATGGGCAAGCAATTGATGCTCTGTGTTGATTTCGTTTGACGCAAGGAATATGGATCAGAACAGCCAAGGCAATGCATCGTGAGGAGATCCTGCATGCCTTCGTAATGACCGAATACAACTTTGTTTCGGCCACGTGATTGGTTGGCACAGTAGATTGGATCGGTTTTATTGAGTCTGTTGAATTGTTTACGAGTATGTTTCCGTGTCGGTTGTTTCCGTTTGTTGCGTACGAGTTGGTTTTTTTCGTTTATTGAGTCTGGCTATATATAGGTCTATATACCCTTTTGTAAAGACAGACCACAACAGATTAAGAAATAGATCTATTATTTTTAAGGAGAGCCATATACGCTTGTTCCTCCTAGGGTTTGACATATGAATGCAACCTAGAGGGGAATCGGACGTTCTTCCCCGTCGTTCTTGTGATTCCTTGTGATTGGCCGGAGCGACGACGCGTCTACCGGGTGGGCCACGGCATACCTGGGCCCAGCCGCAGTACTGGCGCCAGTCGGCCTGCCGCACGTGCCGCGACTTTGCGTCACCCGCACGCACCCGCTGACGGTTCGCTTGCCGGCCTACCGCACGTGCCGCGACTTTGCGTCACGCCGGCCGCGTCCGTGTGCGTGCCGTCTCGTACATCGACGCTTACCTCTGCCTCGACGGCATACGCGTCGTCGAGGACACGATCTACCTGCAAGCACTACTACAAATGTGCTTATCTATGACGATTACCTTGTGATGTTTAGAAATTTCGTCATGAAACTTGAACTTTCAATGACGAAATTTGTAGCTTCGTCATAGGTGATGTGTGACGGAGCCCAGGCACTAAAAATAATGATGAAAAGCAAAGAAGCGTCACAAAACAACAAAAAAAATTCGTCACAGATATAATGCACCCTTCTGCACACACCCACGTCCCACATGCACCACGTGGATCCCACCTACACATGGCTCGATGGGTCCCACATGCGGTCCCACCAACCCCGTGGTCCCTCCACCACGTGGCGCAGCGTGGCCCACACCGGCACCGGTCCCACGACCACATGGCAACTCCAGCTCCCCCGTCCCCGTCCGTTAATTGGCCAAAAAAATAGCGCCTGCCTGGATTCGAACCGCAGACAGGGTGAAACACAAGGTGAAGCCTTACCACTGCACCAGAGGAGCTTTTGTGACTTAGGTGTCTAATTTTCCCTACTTGTCATATCTTTGAACATGATAATTGAATGGCTACCGTTATTGATTGAATCGAGCGGTGGACCCCGACACCATAATCAAAACCATAATCGAAATCGAACCGCGGCGGCGCGAGGCGGTCGCGGCGCGGAGGCAACCGCGCGGCGGCGAGGCGCTTCGGCGGCGGAGGCAACCGGCGGCGGACCAGCGCGCACCGGTGGCATGGGACCCGCGCTTTGGACCCGCGGCGTAGGCGGCTTGGCGCGGTGGAGGTTCGTTCGATCTATTTGCGGGTTAGCGAACCAGCTTGCCCACCATGTGTTCGCTGAGTGCCTCATAGAGATAGACAATTTACTTTCCATGATTCTGCTGCTCCTTTCAGAAATATTATAGAGAAATTGTACCAATGATCCACCTATTTGTAGAAATTTGCAGAGGCTAGTCGTCGTTTCTCAATTTGAAGTTTTGATAGTTATAAAAGCAATCACGAGAATACCATGAAGGATATGTCATTGTATCAGTACTACTTCCGTCTTATAGAACGATGACTAATTACATGCCTTGGGATTATATTTGCATGCAGAGATTTAGCATTGGTGCATCCATGCATGCTGATAGGAATGCTCCCTTGTTAGCCTGTCAAAATAAATATGTTGATCCTTATGCTGATTAATTTCAGTCCACTGGCAACTTTGATTAAAATGTAACAGATGGATCTTCAATAAAAGTAAAAACATGGCAACTGAATTGATTCATTGCCTATCTGATGTAATAATTTAGTCCTATTATTTTACATGAGAGTTGATAATGTACTTCGTCGCGGCTGTAACATATATGTAAGTTTGGCTTTATCCTTCTATGGTGTACCAGGTAGTACTAGAGATGTGCCGCAAAGAAATCAAAATGACCAATTGCCTGGCGAGCATAATTTGTCCTTAACCATTTTTTAAAAAAAATGTTCTATACCTCACAAAATTATGCGAGGGAGTGATGCTTGGTTTTGTGCTGGATTAGTAGTCTATTAGCGATTTCATGTTCCTGTTTGATATATAGCTTTGGTTTCGTTCACAGATCCTCCGTGAGGGAGACCAACCTTGTGCTGCGAGAGTTTGAGAAGGGCGGAGTGATACCAAGACATTGTTCTGGCCCAAGAGATGGAAACTGGACTCACATATTGTATCAGGTAACACCTTTTGGGAAATTTGTTCAAACAGATGGATAGAAGTTGGATTCATGGGAGACAGTTCACACCTGCATATATCACTGGAGTTCAACAATTCATGCAATTTGTTAGTGAAAGATACCCCGAAGACAGCCATATACTTTGTCCGTGCCGCAAATGTCTTAATCAAACTTTACGGCCTCAAAGAAGAGGTGGATGACCACATACACATTTATGGAATGTCAGCTGCATACACTAGGTGGATTCATCATGGAGAGTCGGCAGATGATGAAGTAGTTGAGTATTTAGAGCAGGAGGTGGATGGATTTGATCATGATGAAGGGATACATGTGGATGTGGCGGATAATGATTATGATGAGGATAACAGAGTACCGAGATGATAGGAGATCTCAGCATGCAGCGGCAGAGGCGCAGATGGAGAACAGCCAAGGTTTGCAAGAGTCCTTGAAGATGCGGCGATCACTTGGCCCGGATCTAGCCATTCAAAATTCTCTTTTCGTGAGGTTACTCTATATCAAGTCTCGTTATCGAATCAGCAATACAGCATTTACCGTAATGATGAAGTTGTTGTCCTCAAGATTCCTCGGTGTGAATTTCCAAGATCATATGATGATGCCAAGAAATATCTTCGTGAATTGGGCCTTGGATACGATAACATCCATGTGTGCAAGAACAATTGTGTGTTGTTTCGAATGATTATGCCAAAGTGGATGTGTGCCCAAGATGCAAGGAATCTAGATGGCAAGATGTTAATGGGAGCAAGCGGGTTCCACATAAGGTTTTGAGGCATTTTCCACTTATACCAAGGTTGAAGAGGATTTTTGCTTCAAAACGAACATCTGAGGAAACACAATGGCACAAGAAAGTGAGGACGCCAATGACAATGTAATGAGCCATCCAAATGATGGGGAGGCATGGAAGGACTTTGACAATAGGTATCCAAATTTTGCAGCTGATCCGAGGAACTTGAGGCTTGCCTTAGCTACAGATGGATTCAATCCATTTGGCAACATGAGTACCCAATATAGCATGTGGCCTGTGCTCCTGACACCTTTAAATCTCCCACCATGGGAATGCGTGAATCCAAAGAAAGCGCTTTATGTCTTTAGTCATCCCAGGTCCATCATCTCCAGGAAAGGATTTTGATTTGTTCCTTGAGCCCATAATAGAAGAACTGCTCGATCTCTGGCAGGGTGTCGATACCTATGATGCATGTACTGGTAACATGTTCAAGCTTCGTGCTGCCGTGTTGTGGTGTATACATGATTATCCAGCGTTGAGCACCTTATCAGGGCGAACAACAAAAGGCTATTATGCATGTATTCATTGTGACAAGAATCCATTGTCTCGGGCAATAAGGAATAAGTTATGTTACATTGGACATCGTCGATACCTTCCAAGGACACATGCTTGGCGGAGAAGCTTAGCTTTTGACGGACAGCGCGAAAACAAAGTTGAGCCAGGTAAGTTCACTATAGAGGAGGTCCAAGAGGAGCTAGAGAAGGTGAAAGAAATTAGGCCAGGGAAGCATCCTGCAACTAAGAAAAGGAAGCGTAACGAAGGTCCAGTGATTTTTAGCCGCAAAGTTGGGTTGTGGAGATTGCCATATTGGAAATATTTGAAGCTTCCACATAATCTTGATGTGATGCACATAGAGAAAAACATATGTGAAAACCTTCTTGGCACATTACTCAATGTCGACGGCAAGACCAAGGACACAACCAATGCTAGGCTAGATTTACATGATATGGGCATAAGACCTGAATTGCACTTACAGCAGGATGGCAACTCAGTCACTGTTCCACATGCTTGGTATGTCTTGAAGAAGGATCAGAGAATCGAGTTTTGCAAGTTCCTCAAAGGTATCAAGTTTCCTGATGGATATGCAGCGAACCTAGCAAGATTCATAAGTGCATATTCTTCCAAGGTGCAGGGGAAGCTGAAAACACATTCTTGCCATATACTCCTGGAAAGAATCATACCTGCAGGCCTAAGAGGACTTATCAGCAAGGATGTATATGAAGCAGTTGCAGAGCTCGGGAAGTTCTTCAGGGAATTGTGCAGTAGAAATCTAAGGATAGATGTTGTGAAGCGGCTGAAAGCAGAAATCCCATTGATCCTAAGCAAGCTTGAGAAAATTTTTCCTCCGGCCTTCTTTGATGTCATGGTGCACTTGGCTGTCCATCTTCCTGATGAGGCACTGCTTAGAGGTCCTGTTCAGTATGGATGGATGTACACAATAGAAAGGCGACTAGGCACTTTGAAGAATTTTGTAAGGAACAGGGCTAGGCCGGAAGGATCAATTGCTGAGGCTTATGTTGCAAGTGACACGCTGACTTTTTGTTCAAGGTACATGGAGGATGTTGACACTAGATTTAACCAGGATGATGGTAGTGGAGGTGATGGTCCATTGTTTGATGACACCTCTGTTTTTATGCATGGTGTTACTCTTGTTGGATCTAATAGGGTACAATACATTGATGATGGTGTCATGGACAAGTTAGTTTGGTATGTGCTAAATAACTGTGAAGAAGTTGAGCCATATTTGGAGTAAGTATCATTTACTTTTTTTGGAATTATTGTGTGTTTTATTACAAATTTATCAAATTATTTCTTATGAATAAAGTTTGTCCTGCAAAGATCTACAGGAAGAGCTACTAAAGGAAGGTGCACATGATGTTGATAAAAGGCTTGAACAAGGATTTCCAAAATGGTTTAGGAGCCATGTAAGTCACTAGACCTTGTGTTTTCAGCTTTCATAAATGGTTTAGGAGCCATATATAATTGGTGATCTCGAGTACTTTTATTGCACCCAGATTGTGAAGCTATGGGCGGAGAAGCGAGAAGAGGTTAGTGAAGGATTGTATGCACTTTCATGTGGCCCAGATCTCGAGTCAAGACCTGTGCAGCTTGCATTGTTAATGGAGTGCGGTATAGCACTATGGACCGTGAGAAGTACCTACAGACACAAAATAGTGGTGTAATGACCGAAGGTACACATGATGGGGAAAACATTGATTTTTATGGTGTCCTTAAGGAGATAATTGAGTTGCAATATAACTCCAATTTTGAAGCACGTCGGTCTGTGGTTCTATTTCGATGCGATTGGTACAACCAAGGTGGCAAGACAAGAGGCATTCGAGATGACGGGCATTTCAAATCCATCAATGTGCAGTCATTATGGTACAAGACTGACCCTTTCATCTTGGCAACTCAATCGAGAAAGATATTTTACTTGCAAGACACATCTTTAGGCAAAGAATGGCGAGTTGTGCAAAAATTTGAACATAGGAATATTTATGATGTGGCTGAAAAAGATGAACCCAGTCATGATGTGCATCAGGATGATCATTGTTCTGATACTGAGCATGAAGTGCAAGAAGGTGATGTTCATGAGGTTACGCACAATCTTCAGGGTGGAGAAGCCACTATACTTGAAGCTAATTTAGTAGACCTCATAAGAAGCAAGAAGCAAGCTACAATTCCTGAAGATAGTGAGGATGAGGATGAAGATGAAACTGTACTGCAATACTGTAGTGATGGTGGCAATGAGAACAATGTTGACATGTGCGTAGACGACGACGATGAAGATGATGATTTCTAGGATACGCAAGGTACATACTTATTCCTCTTTAGTTGGTTTTCTGAAAATTTTCTATAAAGAAATCATATGTTTTAACTGAAATTTTTCTCAAAATGTGTTTTAACTGCAAGCAGTGTTGGTCCATTGGGGAAGTCAATGGAGAGTTGACTTATGGTAATTTCAGTCCTTCAAATGGTCAATCAAACACAGAGGACTCCACTGTCACAAAGAAGCGATCTGCAGGATTTTGATTTGATGAAGATGGCTTGTTTAATGTTGATGATGAAGGACGGGCAGAAAGGCAACAGTGTGCTGTTGCAGCCTCCAATATAATCTGCAATTTCTCTTTCATGCCTGAAAATGAGACTATCATGGTTCAACATAGACATTGCTTGGAGACTGTATTAATTTGCATTTACAAATTAATTTGGAGATGACTGAATATGTTTCTGCCAATAATATTTGTGTGTTGTCATTTATATTATTGCCAAATGTTACTTACATATGCTCCATT
Organism: Dendrocalamus sinicus; assembly: GCA_036346575.1. NCBI lineage: Eukaryota > Viridiplantae > Streptophyta > Magnoliopsida > Poales > Poaceae > Dendrocalamus > Dendrocalamus sinicus. Next base: position 12,136,325 of record CM070658.1, on the reverse strand, counting down.
TGAGCTGCAGGTTAATCCACATGGCTTCACCCGAAAATTGACTACTTGTGTTTCCTATTTGAATTGTTTCTTCTTCCTGTCATTCCACAGGTAAATGACCACTATGCGTCGACCACTTCACCTCTGAGCATTGAGGTAACCTGCAGCACTGCAATTCACATCCCCTTTGCACATGCTGAATTACTGAGCGGTCATCTATACCTGTATATGTCTTGATCTGCCACCAGCCTGATGACAGAAATACAACCCTGCATTTGATCTGCCACAGTCACCAATAGGTGGTGATGTGTAGTACAGGATCTAGCCTATTGTAGTGCCCCACTCAAGGGCATTCCAACAAATTATGATGAATCAGAGCAGCTAGCTGCTTCAGCATATTTTTCCGAATGGCACATGCTCAGAAGACGCTTCAGACATGACACAAAGTCACAAATGCTCAGAAGACTTCGGCCCTCACCGTCGTCCCGGACTCCTCTGCCTGACCCTGCTGCAGACCCACCTCAAGGGAATAAATTACCCTATAGAGGTAGGCAAAGCCTCCCCGCTCACTTGGCTATCAGCGCTAACTCTCCTCCCTCCCCCATTCCCTCGGCCGCGCGCGTTCGAGCCCCCGGCTCCGCAGCGCGCCGAGGTCGAACATTTCTTTTATTTCTACCTGACAGGTGGGCCCCACCTATCAGCCTCTGTAACCAGAGCGTCCCGCTGACCGCTGGGCCCCACTGGTCAGTGGAACTCTTCCACCGAACCCATACTGACATGTGGACCCCATGAACAGTAGCTGGACCCACATGTTAGTAGCACAGAGGAGATAAAAGAAAAATAAAATGGGAAAAACAAAATAAATGCCAGAGAATGACAATGGACCCCATATGCCAGAAAATAGTAATTTTAGGATTTGACTGAAACAGAGAACTTTGACCAATCATAACTTCTACATTTTAGCTCCAAATTGAATGAAACAAATTTGTAAATTCATCTAAATTCAAGATCTGTCTAATGGGACTGAAACCATAATTTTTTGAGTTCATGTGAATTTTTGGAGATGATTTGTGTTGTTTGATAACTTCTTGTCCAAACTTTCGCGCAACGTAATATAGCTTACGAGGACCAAGAAGAGGACGCAGAAGCCAACGCCAACCCGGATGACCAAGACCAGGACACCAGCGATCCAGGCGAGTTGACACTTTGATCATATTGAACCCAGTATTGCAAAATTAAGTGTGGTTTGTGGTAGAACCGCCCAGATAACATTAAGGACCGAATCATGTGATAACCTCCCAGGTTATAACAGTACAACCACAAGCTGGCAAAATGTAGGCAGGGCTAAATAATTTGCATTAACTTAGTATGGGTTGCGCCGGCATGATGATCACAGGCGGGTAGAGGATGGCCACATCCTCCGGCGTGATGGTGCAAGAGGGGGCTTCCAGAAGGGTGGGCGTACCTGGAGGAAGTGGAAACCTTAGCGGACGTAACCCTGCTAGGGAAATGCATTGTAACGGACCTGTGATAGACTACTCAACCGCATGTCAATGGAATCATGTGGGGCAATGAGTGGGATTATCTCTTGTGGGTAAAGTGTGCCAACTCTGCAGATGCCCCTGTTAACGCTGGAGGAAGCAACAACGATAACTAGGCCGCTATTTCCGTATTTTGGACTATAGACAGGAGATTTGATGGAGATTGTGTGCATATATATTATCCCAGTCTAGATAATATACATGGCACTTAATCACCCCCAGTCACTTGCCTGTGGTATTGGTTCTACTTTTGTTGAGATTTCCTCTGCTTTTATTGTAATATAACTTATGGCCTGTGGCCCTTATAAGACCATTTCCCGTCGGGATGTAAGACAATTATGGTTTGTCATTTAATGGACTTATGCGATGTATGTAAATGATTCAGAATGTTCCTGTGTGCACTACCTCGATCCAGGAGTAGTGCAATTTTAACACTGATGGATTTGGATTGAGAAATCCGGTCCGACATATCACTTCTAAAATGCAGATTTAGAGAAACTCGTTTAAATCCCATGTCTTGGTTAAAATTGTTGATTTTTAGAAAGTGGTTTAATTTGCGGGCCAAAAATCCAAAATTTAATTTGGATATTTTGAAACAAATGGTTAAATTGCAGGCCATATAATATAAAATTTAAATTGGACATTTTGAAAAAAAATCCGGAAAGTGGTTTCAATTGTACAAACTCCCTAATTAAAAATCTAAAAATTGCCCCCGCCCCTAATTATTCAAGGGCGCCAAAAAAATTTCGAGGGCGCCATTTTCCCGAGCGCGGTCTATATTCGGGCGCAAAAAAAATTCCAACCCATTTATCCACCGCACACTCCACCTCCCCCCTCTCGTCGCCCCTCCACCTCTCTCTCGCCCCCACCGAACCCTAGCCGCCGCCGCCGGGGCACCATCGCCGGCGCAGGAGCTGCTTCCTCGCTGACGACATTCGCCGCCACCCCCTCTCTCGTCTTCCCGTACCCCTCTCTCTCGCCCCCATGAAACCCTAGCCGCCGCGCCGGATTCGGGTCTACGCCGACGTCTGCCGCTGCATCGAATCTACTTCCCCACCCATTTATCCACCGCACACACCACCTCCCCCTCTCTCATCGCCCCTCCACCTCTCTCTCTCTGGCCCCATCCACCTCTCTCTCGCCCCCACCGAACCCTAGCCGCCGCCGCCGGGGCACCACCGCCGCGCAGAGCGCTTCTCGCCGACGACATTCGCCGCCACCCCCCCCCCCTCTCTCGTTGCCCCGTACCCCTCTCTCTCGCCCCCATGAAACCCTAGCCGCACGCCGATTCGGGTCTCGCCGACGTCTGCGCTGCATCGAATCTACTTCCCACCGCCGACCGCCGCCGCATGGATCTGGTTCCCCTTCGACGCCGTTCACCGCACCGGCTGCTTCCCCTCCACGACCACCGACGACGACGACCGGTTCTACTTCCCATCTCGACCACCGCCGCCGACGAGTACGCAGCGTAGCCACAACCGCGATGGTGGCAACAAGGGGACAAGGTAGGAAACGATCCGGACAACCGCCATCACAAGGTAAGCAAAACTCTTCTCTATTTTCTCTGTGCATGTAGTATGTTGTTTGTTCAAGTAGTAGTTGTGCATGCAAGCTGTTACGTTGTTGCATTTTCATGTGTATCATCTGTTGTACCATTTTGTTGCTCAAATAGTCCCTGAACATATCTTAGCAAGCATAAAGCAAGTGCTGTGGAAGTTGTCATACCTAGCTTGCAAGTACTAGTAGCTCTTACCTCTTACCTAGCTTCCAAGTAGTAGTAGCTCTTAGCTCTTAGTTCACTCCCTATTTTTTCTAATAGTTACAATTTGGTCATTCTGTAAGAACCTCCATAAACTGAATACTGAAAGAAGCCGGGTAAACAAGTGGCGGAGAATTTAAGGAAGTTGCAAGAACTTGGGATCAATGGTCTAGCTTCCTCTTTTAATAAATCGTGTACACAACCTGCAACAACGAAGGGGAAAAAATCAGCAAACAAGAAATCAAATTCTGAAGATTCTGACTCATCAGAGTATCTCCTTGAAGATGATGTTCAAGGAGATAGTGATGATGATGACATCAATCGATGAGCAGCCACAACCCCTCGCAATCGAGGTGCTTCTTCTATCTTGTGTGGGGAGGGAGGATATTTGCATTGCATTTTTATGTTGTTTCCTGCATATCTGTTCTTTAATATATGCACTTGCTTATAGATGCAGCTCACTAACAAGTTTTTTTATCAGTTTCCTCAACGAACATATGTGAAAACCCTCTGTACTAAGAGGAAGAAGAAAAATCCCAACATGGCGCCAGGAGTCAGGCAACCAAAGAGAGTGAGGGCAGCTCAAAGAGTAGAGGAGATAACTCCTGGGGTCTCAACAAGAGCATACAAAAGGCAACTAACTTCACAGAGACATGTGCAAGATGAAGAGTTGCCTCAAGATGGTGATGCTGGTGTTGAAGACAATGATGCTAGTGTTGAAGACAATGTAGCTGCTGGTGAAGACAATGTAGCTGCTGGTGAAGACAATGTAGCTGCTGGTGAAGACAATGTAGCTGGTGATGAAGACCAGACTAGGGATCAAACCCAATCCACTGAAGGCAAGTTATAGTTTCTTTGACATTCAAATATGACATCACTTTTGCTGTTTTGCATGAAACTTAACCATCTAAATAAAAATTATATTCTGTAGCTCCCGCACAACGACCCCCAAGGAGACCCAGGCCACCAACCAAGGGAATACTGTTGGAAAGGATGACAAGATCTATGGGAAGGAGAATGCCCATAGCTGTTGCTGAAGGCAAAAAAAGGCCACAAGAACCTGTTCAAGCTGCCAAGTTCGCATCAGAGGCTGGTGTCATCATTTGAGATAAGGTTCCTGTCCTAACTCATTGGAAAGAGTACAAGAAAGACGAACAATATTACAAAGACTTTGTGGGAAAGCTATCTGTAAGTGCATTACTCTTTCTATGCTACACTATGATATCACATGACCTGAATTGACTCACTAACGATGCAAATTTCATATCACTAGGGGCGATTGGCCATTAACACAAAACACAAGCCAACAGAGGAAGCATGCACCGATGTATTGCGGTCGGGGGTGCGACAAATGCGTTATCGGCTGAAGCAGAAATACTTCAATGGTGTACCTGCAAATGAGATTAGGACTACTTCTCCTGTTGCTAGTATGACTGATGAACAGTGGAGGGCACTTGTTGCAAAGTGGTCTGATCCAAAGAACATGGTATGGGTATCTTATCATAGATTCTTCTTTCATATTCAGTTTGCAGAGGCTCTTCTCATTGTAAACATATGATCTTATCTAACAAGTTCCTTCTCTTGTAGCAATCATGTGAAAAGAACAAGCAGAATCGCAGTAATGTCAAGTATCATCAAGCTACGGGTTCTCGCAGCTATGTCGCACACTTACATGCATATGTAAGTAAAGATTACCTTGTACTATTACCTATTTATTTCATCCAAAAAATTCTTTTGTATTTGTCTGATAGAACTTTGCTGTAAATGATTACCTACCTAACAGAAGGAGAAGAGGAACAATGCAGAACCCAAGACACAACAAATTGAAGAACTTGATGCGGTGGAGGCCTTCAAGACCGCCATACCACTCAAACATGGTCTGAGTGAATCGGCAAGAGAAGCGGTTGTAAGTCCCTACATCTGCTTCCTTGTGCCTTTAAGATGCTTGTCTTTGTTTCCAACAACAATGTTGTGTGTTCAAAATATCCTGAGACGACACATAGTGGACTTGGCTCATTTTTAGATAATGTCATTCGCCTCGGCTTTTAGATAATGTCATTCAGCTCATTTGGTCTAAATTTCTGATTATACCGATGCGACTTGGCTAAAGTCTGTTTGCTAACCGTAGCTAACATAGTGGACTTAGTGATGCTAAAAGTTGTGCTCATTTTGCTGTGCAAATTATGAAATTGAGTTATATATGGATTTCAGACCTCAATATTATGAACTTCTTAGACTAACAAAATGGGTTGAAGAGTTATCAAACAGAACACAAAGGTGAGGTGATACACTACTACTCAGATTAAGATTTATTCATTATCAACCTAAGAAGTGCTCGAACTTGGTGACAAACATATACAAACTCAATTTGGTAAACAAATCGAATGGCTACTTAAAAGTTATAATCTGTTTATGAACACAAAGTATTTAAAAATGAAAGAAATGCAAGTGAATATAGATATATTTTCAAGAAATATAAAGGGTAGCATGTAATAACATGTTATGGTTCCATGATCAGCAATCGATTATAACACAATGCCACCAACAAAAACATGAAATCATAGGTGCCACTGAATTCGGTGGACCCAGCCCCAAATAATGCCAATAGGTCATCACTTACCCTGATTTTCTCTTATGTTTTTTTGTGTGTGTGGTTTACATCGATAGTTGGGATCTTGGTTTTGCAATAATCTACTGGATTTAATTTAAAATGGATCATTGCCAGTCATTTGTAAGAGAAAAAATTAAGAAAGAAGTTCGCTAAAACACAGTTGTCCTCTTGAAATTGGCTCATCACATGTATGTTCTAGAGTGCAAGTTACCTACTTGTGCATGGCGCCATTATGCATAACTGCAGCATGCATTTATATAACTAACGAACTTGATGGTGCTTCCCTTGAGAAACAGAATATCAGATTTTTAATCCCTTTGATCATACCAAAAATGTAAATTATTCTATATCATTTGTATTTTGTATTGTTGCCCATCATAAGATCACTTGGCCACCGGCCCTCTAAGTTCCTAAGTTAGCACCTCAGAAAATAGGTGAAACAATATCTCATGATCCTAGAGATATTACAATCAACATGGCATGGCATAAAAGGAATTCATGTATACCAAGATGCTCATTCAGTGACAAATATAATCCCGATTTTGGTGCATCCCTCTCAAGCAATGATAGTAACACATGCAACCTTTCCTTCTTCTGCAGATCACATGTGTGTGACGGTGTGTGTGTTGTTGTAACCGGGTTTTATTTCCTTCTTTAATATAATGATACGCAGCTCTCTGCGTGTTCGAAAAAAATATTATGAACTTCTTGTGTGATTCATCTGCTTGTTACATCTGTTTGCTATTTCTCATGTCTGTCCAACTAATGATTGTTCTGGGACATTTTCATCGATATGGAAGCTTTGAGGGCGAACTCGCTGCTGAAGGTGAGACACCGCTTACGATTACAGGTGGTCTCCAAGGTGCTCTCCCGAACAGCAACAACAACACTTTCTTGAAGAATGTTGGAATCAAAGCGGCCGCCCCTCAAAATCATCTTCATCGAATGAAAGCGAGCCAGGAAGAACTAGCAGCTGAAAAACAAGCTTCGGCTGCTCTACAAGGAGAACTCGAGGACCTCAAGAAGAAAAGTGAAGAAGCTGAGGAAAAGCTGGCGAGGACCCAAAAGGAGTTGGAGGAGTACAAGAAGCTAACAGAGAAAAATAACCAGGCAATGGAGGAGAACAATGCGCTCCTTCGCCGTATCTTGGCCTTGAACAATGGTAACTCTTCTTAGGCATGTGAGCTGGTGGTGGTTGCTGGTCCTTGCTGGTGGTTGTTTTGTGGTCGAGAACTTAAGTTTATTCTGTGCTGTGAATTTGTTCTGTGAACTGAGTTGGTTCAAGTCTGTAAACTGAGATAGTGAACTGAGTTGTTTCTGTGAACTAGTTGGAATGTGATGATGACTGAGTTGAGTATTATTCATTGAGTTGTATGGTCACTGGAATACTGGATCTATTTAGTTATGGAATTGTGGGTCATTTGAATATTTGAAAATTGTGATGTCTGTGATGAAATAACCATATGGGCCTCTATGATGAAATTGATGGTCTTTCTGTGACGAATTTGCAAGTGCTTTCTGTGACGAATTTGCAAGTGACAAACTTAGCCACGTGGTCCAATAAAAAGGAGGCACGTGGGCGAACCAAATCGCGCCACGCGGTCCAATAAAATCGCGCCACGTGGTCCAGCCACGTCAGCTGCCACGGTAACAGCCACGTTAGCTACCACGTGGACCAGCCACGTCAGCTGCCCGTCCGTCGCCACGTCAGCTGCCACGCCATCCGCCACGTGGACAAGCCACGTCAGCCGCCACGTGGACCAGTCACGTCAGCCGCCACGCTGGCCTACAGCAGGTGCCGGCTGTTTATGACAAAAAACAGCCCTATCCATGACAAAAACCGATCGTCATAAAACAGAGTGTGTTTTATGACGGGGACCCTTTCGTCACTGAACAAAAGCAGTTCTATGACGAAAAATATAATTTCGTCACGGTACGACAAATGTGACGCGCGTTCCATGACGAAATGAATTTCATCACAAATTCGTCACAAATTATAATCTATGACGAATGTGGCATCTTCAGTGACGACACTGGTTCGTCATTACTGTTCACATCCCTAGTAGTGAGAGGCCGTCGCAGAGGTGGAGGGCCACTTCCGCTTCTTCTTCCTCAGCATCCCCGTCAAGGTACGCGCTGCTGAAACCCTAATTGTTGGTTGCTTTTGTTGTGGAATGCAGACAGTGTGAATTAGATTACAATCTGGATCAGTATCACTGCTTTAACTTGTTTTTTTCATTCTCATCAAAGCCCTATATCTATAGAATTGGTAGAGCGTCTGGTGGTGAAGCAATTTGGAATTTTTGTTCCGGACAAGGGCTTAGTCATGTATTGTCTATCTGATCCAGTTTTTGTGAGGGGGGTGTATATGACATCCCGGCTCATGTTGGCCTATGTGTATGTGTGCATATGAATCTCTGGGTTAGTCCCACCTTATTAGCTTAACTTGAGAAGCACTTACATATAAGCCTAGGAGTTCCAATGGTAGCACCTCCGGTTAACCGTTTTGCGCGAAGCGAGGACAAAAGTGCAAGCGGTTGCTACGTGTGCGTAGCTTATCCAGAATGTGGTTAGGTCTGAACCGGTTTAGATCCTAGGGCGTTACAAAAGAAGCACCTTCTGCACGACATGCCTCATTGCCTCAGCCTCATATACCTATTTTACTAAATACTACAAAGAACTGTGGTAAGCCTATTACCCATTACACATATAAGAACATTAAGAAAAATAGAGATGGAGCCTATTGCAAGGACCTGCGATGGCATTTCTGAAATTCAACTTAGGAACTCCGGAATGACACTGCCATGCCTATGAATCCCAAGGCTAGAAAGTAGAAATGCTGAAACTGAGAAAGAGTATCGATCATGCACAGAAGCATACAATACTATTACCTGAATGCTTACATAGTCCATTCAGAATCTCGGGGACTGAAGATGCAAGCAATGACGTTGGATGTTGTGAGGTCTTACGACCTCCCAGGACCTTTCACGACCGGTTAGAGTTGTTTACGACCAGATAGAATTGAGTACGACCGGTCCTGGATGCTTACGACCAGTTCCGATCGCCTCAATCTCCTCCGATCGTTTTTTCAACGTGGTCGTAAATTTACTGTAGCAATTTTCGACCGCTCTGCGATATCGCTGCCACTGCCTTCCTTCAACCGCTCGAGATACCGTGATCGAAGCCTTCTACGATCACGCAGTGATGCTGGCGATCACTGTTCACCGTAGTCGAACACCCTTTCGACTACGTTCACTTCTTTCAACGTGATCGGAGTTGCTTTCAATCATGTACTAACCTTCTCGGCTTAGTCGTAAAATCACTGTTCCTTTGCCGTGGTCGTAGCACCTCCCGACTACGCCTGTTGGAACTTTGCCGTGGTCGTAACTCCTCCCGATCACGCTTGTGGTGATCGTGAGTCCTTCCGACCACGTCTTGCGCAAACACACAACAAAACAATGCTCTGTGTTTCTCCCTCTTTTTGGTCTTTTCTCAATTGCTTGGTCTATCGAATACATGGCTCTAAGCCTCCTTTTATACCCGGCTGTCCTACTTCAACACGGGTTCTCAACACCTACTCCGACTCTGATTCTAATACGACCTCGACTTGGTTTCCACCTACGACTTTGAATTGCGGCTGCAATTCGACTTCGATTACACCCAACTTTTTTGCACATGACTCTAAAACAAGATTATTTACAACATTGGAGTTCAGCAGCTTCAGCGCAAGAACAGACTCGATGCACCTCGGCGTATTGTACTGGTTAATTCATCGAGCTGCCCTGACTAACCAACAGATGCATCAGAGCATCAAAAGCACCAGCTTCAACCAACCGTATCTCCAGTGGGCCTACTGACTTGTCATGGGCTTTGCAGCGCCTGTAGACATATGTAGACTGATGTATCTCCTAAGCCTGTTCGCTACTTGTATTTTTTTTACAGGCGATCTCTGTGTCCTTTATGTTGGACTGGTTGCTATCTATGCTGGATTTATTCCGGCTGTGTGGGATTTATTTTGTATTCCTTTTATTTCTGTCTTAATACAAAAGATCTGCAGCGCTTCTGCATGTTCTTGAAAAAATATGTTCTAAATGCTTGTAACAAAAGAAAAGTGTTTACAAACTATAATTTATCTTTTCTAAATTTTGTGTCTGCTATACTAGTCTACTTCTATCCTTCCATATGGAGAACAAAGGATAGCTTAGGAGATGTTGAGGCTGAATAGCTTGAAAAATCTCATGTAGATAGATAGGAATTTTTTATATTTTAAGAGCTGGCTGTCTAGAAAAAATGACTTGGTGAATGCATCATCTTCGTTTAACTATTTAGCAGCAGAATAGTGCCATGAACCTTGCAGGGTTGAAAAGATTTTGTAAACACGAGGAATAACAGAACCTGACGTTCTCCTCACTTGCAAATCCTTCCACAGAAGTCCTTAAAAATTACAAGTTACATGTGACAACAGCATGCATGGGATCGTTTTAGACTACCAACTTACCAATCTAGTTTGGTCTGGCATTTCTAGCCTAGCAATGCTAAAGACAACCATTTTTACTTGGTAAATCTATGTTACCCCTGACGCATTGCAGTAATTAAAATAAGCCTAACAAGTAACAAGAATACTTATTTTTTCCTTTTTTTGAAAAATACTTATTTTTCTCCAGTTAGCGGCATAATACACTAAAACCAACTTCCACCAAGGCAAGTACAAGTAGGCCCTGCCAAATTTCCAACCAAAAAAATATGCTGCTTCTTGCTATCTCTACCACATACATGCAAATTAAAATGCTAACTGATGAGAGCATCAGAATTGAGTGTCGCACCTTCTCAGCAGTTCTACGATTCGTTCTCCACATAAAATTGAAGATTCCTGACCAGTTGCGATCCTCACAACGTAGGGCTGGACCACATCATATGTCCCTACCGGAACATTTCTCTTGAAGGCAGAAATGTCTGTGGACCCATTCATGAATTTGCTTAGTACTCAGTAGCCTGATTCCTCTCAAGGATTTTTTGTCAGTATAAGCTCTTGGGCTTCTTTGGCATTCACTGTCAGCATCTCAAGCTCCTGAATAGCATCATTCCCCTTGTAGCCTAACTCATCCATATTACAAGCGCAAGGAGAATTACAAATGGACCTTATTTTAAAGAGGCAGGCAAGGGCTCAAAGTAACGATTGCTGGAGCTTGTTTGCCAGTTATATAATGTGATAGTGCATGAGCTAAGAAGCATATCTTCTTAATATTTCCACTTTACCTGAGATATTCTGGGCCAATTAAACGGTGCAGCCCATGTAAGAATTATCTTTCTGGACATGACAGTATGTTTCAATATTTCTGGAACTCCCACTATTATTGTTCTACTGAAAAGTGTAGAGCACTCTGGACATGACAGTATGTTTCAATATTTCTGGAACTCCCACTATTATTGTTCTACTGAAAAGTGTAGAGCACTCTGGACATGACAGTATGTTTCAATATTTCTGGAACTCCCACTTTGTACCACCTCGCTTACTCTGATGAAGCCAGCTCAACTTACCATGTGTTTGGTTTGAGGGATGGGGTGGAATGGAATGGTCCAAAGTGGGATGAGCATGTGCAAATTTAGAGAATATTCTTCTTAGATGCTGAACCATGTGGTTCCACCTTTTTTGTGGAACCATCTCATCCTATTCCATCCCATTCCATTCCACTTTCATCACTCCAATCAAACACATCCTTAAATACGAGAAGACAGTTGTTGTCTCAAACTCACTACGACACTACTACGTGGCACTTCTGCTACCTAGGCTAATTGGGCCGGCCGGCTTGGTTAGGCTCCCTGCTCTAGTTTGGTCGAGCCTATAACTGAGCTGAACTGCTGGCCCTATTCGGCCAGTAGCACAAAATTTTTTGTTTTGTCAAATTTTTCTTCACAATTCGTTAGTTTTGTCAAATCAAATATTTTGGAATTCCTTCACGTTTTCTGACTTCTAATAAATTTTTTATGTGAAATAAATATTTTTAGAATTCCTTTGTTTTGTCAAATCAATACTTTACGAATTCAACATACACATGTCCATCAATCATTTAAGATAGCATTTTTTGTCCAATTGAGCTAAAAAGTTCACATAAAATTTTCACCTTAACTGCTAACATCTCGTAGAAATTCGCCGCTCTAAATCATTCCGTACGGCGTATAAAAAATGATGGAAGTCAACATACACGAATTTTACTGTGCCGTTCATCATCATCAACCATGTAAGATAGCATTTTTTTGTCCGATTGAGCTAAAAAGTTCACTTAAAAATTTCACCTTAACTGCTAACATCTCGTACAAATTCGCCGCTCTAAATCATTCTCATGCGTATATAAAAATGATGGGAGTCAACATACACATATTTTACTATGCCGTTCGTCATCATCAACCATTTAAGATAGCATTTTTTGTCCGATTGAGCTAAAAAGTTCACTTAAAAATTTCACCTTAACTGCTAACATCTCGTACAAATTCGCCACTCTAAATCATTCTGTACGGCGTATAAAAAATGATGGGAGTCAACATACACGTATTTTACTATGCCGTTCGTCATCATCAACTATTTAAGATAGCATTTTTTGTCCGATTGAGCTAAAAAGTTCACAAAAAAATTTCACCTTAATCGCTAACATCTCGTACAAATTTGCGCTCTAAATCATTCATGCGGCGTATAAAAAATGATGGGAGTCAACATACACGTATTTTACTATGCCGTTCGTCATCATCAACCATTTAAGATAGCATTTTTTGTCCGATTGAGCTAAAAAGTTCACAAAAAAATTCACCTTAACTGCTAACATCTCGTACAAATTCGCCGCTCTAAATCATTCTGTACGGTGTATAAAAAAATGATAGGAGTCAACATACACGTATTTTACTATGCCGTTCGTCATCACCAACCATTTAAGATAGCATTTTTTGTCCGATTGAGCTAAAAAGTTCACATAAAATTTTCACCTTAACTGCTAACATCTCGTACAAATTCGCCGCTCTAAATCATTCCGTACAGCGTATAAAAAATGATGGAAGTCAACATACACATATTTTACTGTGCCGTTTGTCATCATCAACCATTTAAGATAGCATTTTTTGTCCGATTGAGCTAAAAAGTTCACATAAAATTTTCACCTTAATTGCTAACATCTCGTACAAATTTGCCGCTCTAAATCATTCCGTACGGCGTATAAAAAATGATGGAAGTCAACATACACGTATTTTACTATGCCGTTCGTCATCATCAACCATTTAAGATAGCATTTTTTGTCCGATTGAGCTAAAAAGTTCACATAAAATTTTCACCTTAACTGCTAACATCTCGTACAAATTCGCCGCTCTAAATCATTCCGTACGGCGTATAAAAAATGATGGAAGTCAACATACACGTATTTTACTATGTGTTTCGTCACCATCAACCATTTAAGATAGTATTTTTTGTCCGATTAAGCTAAAAAGTTCACATAAAATTTTCACCTTAACTGCTAACATCTCGTACAAATTCGCCGCTCTAAATAATTTAGTGCGGCATGTAAAAATTAATAGAAGTCAACTCACGCATTCAACATACACGTCTCCATCAACCATTTAAGATAGCATTTTTTGTCCGATTGAGCTAAAAAGTTCACAAAAAATTTGCACCTTAACTGCTAACATCTTGTACAAATTCGCCGCTCTTAATCATACCGTACGGCGTATAAAAAATGATGGAAGTCAACATACACGTATTTTACTGTGCCATTCATCATCATCAACCATTTAAGATACTATTTTTTGTCCGATTGAACTGAACTACTGGCCCTATTCAGCCAATAGCACAAAATTTTTTGTTTTGTCAAATTTTTCTTCACAATTCGTTAGTTTTGTCAAATCAAATATTTTGGAATTCCTTCACGTTATCTGACTTCTAATAAATTTTTTATGTGAAATAAATATTTTTAGAATTCCTTTGTTTTGTCAAATCAATACTTTACGAATTCAACATACACGTGTCCATCAATCATTTAAGATAGCATTTTTTGTCTGATTGAGCTAAAAAGTTCACATAAAATTTTCTCCTTAACTGCTAACATTTCGTACAAATTCGCTGCTCTACCAACACATGGATAGTATGAAAATTAAAGTTACGATATATTTACAAGTAAATTCTGTTCCTTATGACTGAATGAAGAAAAAAACCTATCAATGTTGTGTTTTAATTCGATACAGACTTAATAGGACATTGTCATATGATTGCCAATATTGAATTATATTATGGATGCTATGGTCATCATAAAATAAATTATAGTCTCCTCTCAAATCCCCCCTCGGGCAGCCCCCACACGGCCACACCCCTCCCTCCTCTCCCATCTCCCCCACCCGCCTCCGCGGCTCCTGCCCCGCCCCCTCCTCCACTCCTCGCGCCCGCCGCCGGCCGGCCCCCACTCGTCCCCTCGCCGCCTCCTCCTCTCCCCGCCGCACCCCCTCTCCCTCCCCGGCGCCGACCCCTCTCCCGCCCCATCCCCTTCCTCTCCCGCCCCCTCCCCGCCGCCTCCTCCTCGACCCCCGCCACCACCTCTCCCCCCGTCCCTTCCTCTCCGCCACCGCCGCGCCTCCTCCCCGCTGTTGCCTCCTCGTCCCCCCGCGCCTCCCTCTCCCCGCCGCGCCGCCTCCTCCCCGGCACCCCTCCTCTCCCCGCCGCCCCTCCTTGTCCCCGCGCCCCTCCTCTCCCATGCCGCCGCCTCCTCCCCGGCACCCCTCCTCTCCCCCGGCACCGCCTCCTCGATCGCCGACTCGGATCCGGCCAAATGGCCACCCGTCCGGCCATCCCTGCAGCTCGGCGCCTCGGCCATGGCTCCGCAACCGCAGGTACTCCCTCCGACGGTCCGACCCTCCCTACTCCCTGTCTCCCCACCTAATCCTATGTTTATTAAATCGTGTGGTCTCAACATATTTGATCAAAAATATTCTAAAAGAGTTGCACTGTAACCCAAAACCATAGTCCGTGGAAATTTCCCTCCAAAATTTTGCACAAATTCCATCGCCCGCTAGTTTTGGCTCCAAAGTTAAAGCCCACGACCCCCACGCCCCCGGCCCCTCTTTTCCCTCGTCATCAGACGCGCCTCCTGGGTTACGACTCACCGCGCCTACACTAATGGCGCCGCCCCCTACCACCAGGACGCCGTCCCCTACCACCATGGCCGGCCAACGTGGTCTTCCTCGAGATGTTGATGCCTGTGCTGCTGAAGAGGAGTCGTTGGCTGCTCAAGTTTCCTACAGGTATGTTGCCGACACTTTCCCCTAGGGTTTACCAAAACCTGGTGTTAGATCGGACGAATGATGATGTATGATTAATGGGGATCGTTACAAGTCTGAGTATAGGGCACAGGTCTGTGATTCTGTTCTTCCCAAGGTTAGAACAGGAACGTTTTGTTTTGGCGAAAGATACAGGATCATTGCAAGTACGTCATGTTGTTTCAATCTTGTTTTCTGAGTACTTCTCTTGGTTCCAAGGACAAGATTTAGTTAGTAATTCTGTATCTATTCACTTAGCAGAAAGAGTGAATAAAAGTTTTTTTAAAAGGCATTTACAATAGACATGATCATGAAGACCAAGAACTCACATTTATCGAATTTTACCAACAAAGATATCTCGATTTTGCTGAAATATTGAGCTTCACTTTCTGAATCAAGCAAACAAAGATTCAGTTAGTAATTCTTGGCGAAAAATATGTTCATCCTCATCTTGTTTACAAGGACAAGATTTAGTTAGTAATTCTGTATCTATTCACTTAGCAGAAAGAGTGAATAAAAGTTTTTTTTAAAAGGCATTTACAATAGACATGATCATGAAGACCAGCAACTCACATTTATCGAATTTTACGAACAGCATATATCGATTTTGCTGAAATATTGGAGCTTCACTTTCTGAATCAAGCAAACAAAGAGCACAATCTTTATTTCAGTGCTACTATACTATGCAGCAAAGGCTCCTTAAAGGATCAAGAAATATGAGTAAAATTATGTGTGATGCATCGATGTCGCTCCCTCCTATTTTCGTTACATATAACTAGAGTGCATAGGATACTTGGTTTTCTACTAAATCTTGTTTTAATTTTCAATACGAATCTGTTGTTCTGTAGGGCACCTGGTGGGAACTTGGCCGGCTCACGTCGTGATCGTGAAGAGGTTCAATCCGAGGTTGCTGAAGACGATCAGTTGGTTCTTGAAGGATCCAGCAGGTATTATGGAAGATAAGTGGGGATCATGATAGAGATGTAGGATTTGCATATGATACTCTTTGCTGTTGTGGTTACAATAGGGCATTTTGCTCATACAAAAAAGTGTTAATTTCAGTTTTTGTGCCCCCATTCAAGCAATAAGGATCACTTGATAGTATCCTTCAACTAGTATCATTACTGTAGAGTAATCTGTACATATCCATAATTCATATTTCACTACGGCTTTCATATGTGAATTACAGTTCTCACTACGGAATTGAGAATAACATCAACACAGATCAAAATTTATCGTAAAACAAATAAAATAAGGTCTTAGGAACATTGCTGGGCAAAGTCTTTATGTATAACATTATGCCATTCCCATTACTATTCTTAATATGCATAGGATAGTTTCTTTTTATATTTTATAATCAGGCCAAACAAATATAGAATTGGTTATGTCATCTTGTTTTTACTATTTAATCACGGTTTTCATGTAACAAATCATGGCATAGGATACTTGGTTTTGTGCTGAATCTACTATTAATTTTCAATATTAATCTGTTGTGTGTAGGGCACCAGATTTTTATTAACTACTCATGGCAAATAATTAATTGCATTCTTGATCTTGTCAACATGTTCGTTTATTAACAATTTCCCTATCTATATAGTGCCCCATTGATTGGTGAGATGTGGAAACTACGTTTTCATTGCAAGGGAGAATGTCCAGAGAGAGAGATCGTCCGGATCACCATTGATAGGGCCGATGTAACATATTTGAACTTGATTGCTTGGAAAGAACAGCTAGGGTATGCAGGGAGGGACTACTTATACTATATGAAGAGATGTGGCGAAAACGTAGCAAGTCTTCAGCTGATTGATTATTCCAGAGACATAGAAAGCATGATAGAAAACAATGTGGCAGATAGGAAAATCAGACTTTTATTGACAAGGGATGCAGTAACTGAACAACAAGTGAGCATAACACCCATCAAGCGACCAAGGGAGCAGTCACGAAACCTTGCTGAACCTTGTACAGATGAACCAATTTATGCATACAAACTTTGGCTGGCGAAGCTGCAGAGGGACCAACAAACGGGTATGATATTTACGTTGTCGCACCGCATGCATCATAATTATATTCATATAACCAATATATAGTAATCGAACATCATTGGTGACTCGCAGATTTAAGGGATGACTTCCGGGAGGAAACAACCAAAACATACATAGAATTTTTGAGGCAGAAAGGGCACCTTCAAGAAATTAGTAATTTATTTTGTTTTCACATTCTATACGTTATAAAAAATCAAAATTATCTAGCTGAACCTGTTGATATTGTGTGCAGTGTCGTATTTATATCAACAATGCAATGAAGACGACTATCATAATATGAGCGCCACACCACCCACAGATAGGCCAACTCATGCTCGGAAGAAAAGAAAACAGGGAAATGGTTCGTTATGCTTCGTATACACTTTTAATTCGGGGTTTGAATCTCTATTGCTGAATATATGTGTGCTCACATTTTTTTTTCTTAACCCTTTGTAAGGAGATGGCAAGAAAGGTGCGCGTGGTACCCTTAAAGGATTAGCGGCTGCCACAAAGAGAATTAGGAATGGCTCTCAAAAACTACCCATCCAATTTTCAACAAGAATGGGAGGTCCGATTGGAGAAAACTCCCGTACATTTGCGGATGAAGTAGTAATTTTTACAAGGAAAAGGGTTCCACTAATTGGAGTTAACAGTTGGAAAGATGTGATGGATAATGTCAAACTGGCTATTGCAGACGATATACAGGTATGTTGCATAAGTCAACTTCTATTCCAGGCGCAATAGAGCAATAGAAATTGCTGGACGCAGGCATATGAACCTTCTCATCTGTAGCAGCATATCCTTCGCCAGCCGCTGAAGATTCCTTCTTTCTTGGGGTAGATGATTTTGAATTCATCTTTTGCAACTCCTCCTTAGTGTAAATATAGATCTTGCGCACTATGCTACAGAATTCTCTGCTCATGAAATAATGAACTGGTATCGCACTAGGAAGGAAGCTCTCTCGCATACATATCAAACAAGCACCAAGATAAGGAGCCTTACTCCCATGGATCATCTCCCACAAGCATCATATCACCCTCGTCGTCAGTATAAACAATCTACCAATTTTTGTTTGAAGACATCAATTCACCATCAAATTCAAACATCTTGTCTAGCTCAGCTTTGAGTTCATCATAGTCATTGAACTTTGAGAGATCCACCGATCTGCCAAGTGCAACACCTTGCTCATGAACCTGCCAAAACCATTCCCAGTGCAATGTCAATTAGAGAGGACAGACCTCCAAAAGAGCACAGGCTTAGTACATATTGCCAAAAGGCATTATGTATACAATATTTAAGAAGCATTATGTATACAATATTTAAGAAAGTAATCATACATACTGTCCTCATGCATGGACTAAATAGTGTTGCTCATGACAACATAAATGAACAAAGAAAATGCACAAAGGGAAAAGATTTATCACAAAACCTGCTCTATATGTTTCATCAAGCAAATCATGTATGAGTGACTTCTTTTTAAAAAAACACAAATGTTACCACAAAGGGACTGGAACTGTGATTTTATCAGTGTGTGAAAGCGTCTAATTTTATCAGTATAGTTCAATTCTGTGTACAGTTTTGTTTTTGCCCAGTATAGTTCAATTCTGTTTGACCAGTACTACTGGACTCATACTTGACACTTGTATGTGCAAAGTTTTTTCAGTTTACCATCCAGCAATACTTCGCTATTATCTTATCCTGAAACCCATATTTGTTTTTCTATTTTTAACAGAGTACATGGGACTTTATCAACACTGAGGATCCAAAGGAAAAGATATGGAAGGTTGCAAAGGAGCGGTACAAAGGATGGCGATCAATTTTCAGTTCTACCTACAAGGCATACGCCAGTTATGCTAAGAGGATGAAACATATGCCTGAAGATGTAGACATTGTTGAGTGGCACTACTTGATGTTATATTTTGGAACTGAACAATTTCAGGTACTAACTTCAATTATTTCAGCAAACGCACATGATCTAAATATTACATTATTGTTGAATAACACTTCATTTTTTACAGAAGAAAAGCAGCCAGAACTCTGCAAACTGTCAACAACAAAAAACCATGCATCTGATGGGTTCCAAACCATTCTCCCAGTTAAGCTATGAGCAGGTAATCATTTGGTTCATTAATCTAGACTTTCCATTATATGATGTGATATCCATGTCATATATTATTGCCTTCTTAGAGAAACCGCGGCGGCGAAGAGCCAAGTGATTTATCTCTTCGGATGGCTACTCACACGAAGCATGGCAAATGGTCAAACGATGTTTCTAAGGATGTATACGTGAGTACAACTTTCTTCATGACTTTGTCATTGCGAGTAGTATCGTGATTCATTTGCCCTTGTTAATAAATCTAATCTATTCTCATCACAATTAGTATAATGCACTTCCAAAATTACGAGAGACAAACATCATCAGAAAGAGCCGTGATTACATCCGAAGAGGAAAACATTATTTTCCAGTCAACGTACAAGGAAACCACGCGAAGCAAATCATCCAAAGTTCATGGCCATGGATACTTGGCAAAATATCCAACTCGCAGCCAACTGTTGAATGACAAACTCGAAGAACAAGCACGTGTTGCCGCTGCAACCCAACACAAAAATGATGTGCTTGAAGAACAGCTTGAGATTGTAAATGAAAAGCTTGCAAATGAATAAGCTGAAAGGGAAAGGGACAAGGAAGAAAGCATGAGACAGATGCAAGAAATGAGGCAAGAGTTCCAGTCTATGGTAGCGCAACAGATACAAGTAGCATGACATCAGGTAAAAAAATAAAAATATTTTTTAAACCTTCATGGATTTGTACACTGTATGTGAGATAATCTCCAAATGCACAAAGCTAATTTACATGATTCTTTTCATTAAGGTTGTAGATTTTGCATTGTTCATTAAGCCATATTGCTTTGTTTGAACTTCCTCCAATGTAGTAGCGGAGCCAGAAGCTTTTAGGAGCTCGGGCTGGTCGGGCGGTGGCTCCGCCACTGCTCCAATGTCATTTCTCACCATAGAGCTCATCTTTTGGTAGATATAGATTTTGGATGGCTGAATAAACTGTTAGCTTAAATCAAAATAAACTGTAATGTAACAAAAGGATACTGTAAAATAGAGAAATGATGTAACTTGTAAATAGATAGGATAGTTGCACTTGCCTCAACAAGACGACATGCTTCCAATGAGGAGAAAGATGTTATTTAGCTGTCATACGTGTCAACTGAACTTGCTCTTGCAGTTGTTTGTTCTCTAAATCCAGTTAAGAGTTTAGATTTCTCATTCTTTGCATTCTAGGATACTGTAAGCACGGTTTCGGCTGCTCTTTCCAAAGTACCTCATTCTGATCGAACTATGCATGCACTGATTGTGTTGATCTTCTAATGTTATCTTCCTATGCAACACAACAACTAGTAGTAATGTGTTAACCTACTAGACATGGTTCAAGAAAACCTGTTTCGAATCACTAAAAATTGCTTACACGGTGTTATGCTATATAGCCTGATCCAAGTACCAGCCTTACACTGTGTCAAGTTGGTGTGAATTTATTTGTTTTGCACTGTGCTATGATTTGGCTTCCTATTAATTTCACACTTTGTTAGTTTCTGTACAAAATTGAAGGACATTGACAGAGTAGATTGCATGATGTTCACTCTCCAATGTAGACAATATATTGATTTCAGATTAGTACATCTGTTACTATAGCATAGGTGATGTTCTCCAATGTAGACAATATATTGATTTCAGATTAGTACCTTCATTACTATAGCACAGGCCAGAGTAGACATATGCCCTGGTCTTTTTTCCTTAGAACTAAATGCAATGCAATTTTATCTACTTGACCAAGAATGAAGTAATATCTAGTATACTAGGATTTGCTTTGTTCCACTTAGGAATACATATCAGTAATAACTATTAACTAGTATACCTTGTGTCGGGTTGTACATTTTCAGCTATTGAACTTTACAAGTTTAGAATGTATATGTTTCTCTTTCTCCTTGCCCTCCACAATTGTGGTTGCTGCTCATGTTCTCCTTTTGGACAGCATTTTATACTTCTATTCGTGCATAGAACATCTAAGTGACATTCCATTTATCTTTTGCTTTTAGCAGTCTACCAACCGCAGATGAACCAGTTCAAACCTTAGGTACAACAGAGGTTGCAATGAGGATAAGTGATAAGAACAATGTCCAAACGCCAAGACATGGAGAAGATATATTACAACAGGTAAGTTAATTGAACAATGGATCCAACCATCCTGGATTTCTACCTTGCATTAATGTAACGTAATATTGATCGACATCTAAATATTTTCAGACTCAGCCGCAAAGTGTTCTGACCACACAAAAAGAAGCTAGACCACCTCCTCGCACCAATAGAGCTTCTACTGTTAACAAAAGTCTATTCAATAACAACAATGCCAATGTGGCACCAACTATTATTTCATTACAACAACTGCAGAATCGCTAAAACCCGTGTACGTAAAAAGAACAAGGTAAGAAATGCAAATGTCAGTACAGATTTTTGCCAAGTAATTTTCAGATTGTGCAGTCCTATATTTTCTCAACTTCCCCAATGTTTTAAGGCTCCATAAAATCATGTAAAAATCATATGGTTGCATAGGACTTGATAATCATTGTTTATGATCAATTGATCAATTCCTGCAGATATTGATTCTTGTTTCAGTAGATACTAAGCTAAAAATCCGGTAATGAAAACCCTGTACAATCTTGTTTCTTGTACTTCATCCTTAATCGTCGGTACATGCAAATATACTGCAATTGTCTTAATGAAAATGTAGAATGCTGTGGTAACAACCGATGTAGAAGAACATATTATTTTTCCCTTCTCATGAATTTATGAATCTTTACAAATTGAAATAACAAATATGTTTTCTGAGACAACATGCGTCTATGTAGTGTGATGATCCATTTTGATAAACCAGTTTAGTAAGCCCATATTTCTGTAAACACTTACAGGTTACTAGTAAAACCTTGTAATCACTTACCAGCTAACTAAATCAGCTTATTAATAGATAAACCATGTGTCTGTGCAGTGTGATGATCCATTTTGATAAACAATATTCAATAGGTAACTAAACCAGCTTACTAATAGATACATCATGTTTTTTTCTGAGAAACAGTAAATGGAAGATTGCATGTTTACTAGACATTCTTCTAAGCCCAGAATTCTTGCAGTTTAAGGAGCCATCTAAATTCACACCCTATTATCAAAAAACTTGGAACTGTTAAGTTACCTGGGCACCATCATCGTCGCTAACCAAATTTTTGTATTTTCGCTTAGAACCATGTTGTAGCCCAAGTTGTATAGGTTTCTTGCATGGATGAGTTTGCCTATTTTATTAATGTGCTAATTTTGTGCTTGTGTTGCACAGGAAAGTAATTGAGCGGGGCGCTAAGGTTCAAGAATTCTCAGAGCAACTCGCATATGAACAAAGATCGACCTTGGAGATTTCTTTTCTTATCGCAAGATTATTTAGGATCTTTTTAGTCTCATTTTGGAGATTGACATTATAATCTTGTATTATTTGCTTCACTGGACATGATACTCCTTTTAGTTTCATAATATGGTGGATGAAAATAAAGATGTTTGGATTTCATATGTCATGCTGCATTTTATATGTCGATACTACTGTATTGCAACAGCGGTTCATTGAATATATATAAAATGCAATATGCTACCCTGAATTATTATTTCGTTGCGATACATTGCTTATTGCCACGTTGCTCCTTCGTTCCGATGCAGCTCTTATTGCCACGTACATTCATCGATGGTATAAGTCTTATTTACAACCTAACTCATTTCATTGCGTTAACATCTCTAGCCACCAAACATTTCTTGTTGCAATAAAACCTATTGCATCCAAATTATAATCGTGGTAATAATTTCCATTGCAACGAAATGTGTCATGTGGCGCGAAAAACACTTGCAACAAAATGATGCACGTGGCAAAAGGTTCTATTGCAACGACAGTTTTGTCGTGGCAATAACGTTTATTGCAACGGAGCATGTTCGTGGCGCCAAACACTATTGCCACGGTGTCACTTGTGGCAATATTTGCAATCGCAATGCAATAGGTTCGTGGCACTAGAGGTTATCGCCACCATGACAGTCGTGGCAAAAGCCTCTGTTGCCATAAATAACTTCGTTGCATCTCCTATGTATCGCCATGCTCCACTTCGTGGCAATAAGCATATCTATTGCAACGAAACACAAAACCGATGCGCAAACTTTAGAGCACGCTAGCACTAGCAACGCTTGGCAACGAAAGTGATTTGGTTGGCATTGGTACCTATTGCAACCAAACTGGGCCTATTGCAACGTTTTCGCGTCGTTGCGAAACACCTGATTCCTTGTAGTGGCTTTACACCTTGCCATGACTTGTGCTTAGTTTGCTAGATTTATCATGACTTCGTATGTGTAGACTAGCTTTTGCCATGATAAGTTAATTAAATTGCTCAACTTGAATTAAAACTTGTCATGTTCACATTTGAGTCTAGTCTTTCTTGAGCTATCCTTTTATGCTTCATGCCATGTCAAATAGGCTAAGTTGAGCGTTGAATCTCTATTGAGCCTTAGATTGAGCTATTTTAGTCTCCTGATGATGCATAAGTTAGTACAATATGTTAAAAAGCAAAAAGATCTCTTTTGTGCGAAAAAACTGATTTCACCAATTCTCTCCTATGAGACGGCTTGCCATTGCACTAGGCATGAACTTAGGGGGGTTTTGGATGACCTAGACTATCTTCTTAAGCTTCTCGCTTGGAGTAGTCGCATAAGGCTTGAGATCTAGCACATGATAAAACAAAAAATCTGGTTGGCAACAACCATGAATTTCAAAAGAAACTATGTCATTTGTGCTCAATTTGCTTAAGCTACCAAAAGAACCAAGTATTTTAACCAATGTTTCATTCTTGAGTATATAGCACTCTATTTGGACTCAATTTGAGCTTCTTGGTTACGCTTAGCTTATTGACATGGTTTGCATCATCCTTGGATATCTCTAGCTAGACTTTGCTTCTTCATGACTTGACATGCTCGCATAATATACTACTTTTTCATATTGTCATCTATGTGCTCTAGCTGGCTTATATATATGTTGTCATTATCTAGATAGCCTTTTATTGAGTTATGGCTTGGTGTATCTCATTATGGTCATTATGGATAATTCTCATGGCTCACAATGCTTAAAAATAATCAGACTTCAACCATTTCATCCATATTTGTGATCTTATTCTCTATTTGGTATTCTTGATGTGTTTATTGCCAAAAGGGGGAGAACAGAGAAGAAAAAGCTAGTTTAGGATCATTTTAGAGCTTTGGAGAACAATTTACTCTTTCAGTTGTTGCTCTAGTGTTCCTTCTGTCGACATGGTCATTAGCTTCATATTCCTTCTTTGGACCATGTTGGATTTTTCAAACTCAAACTCAACTTTGCGCTTTTTCTGGGTTTGTCAATATACTCATCAAGGGGGAGATTGATGAACCACGTGGAGGTGACCACATGTGAGTGATGAGTAATTGACTTTGGTTTAGGTAAGTCGAGTTTGGTTTGAGTGGTTCGGAGTCGAGTCGTTGCGTGGCGCAATCGTGCTCGGTCGGACTTGGTCAAACTTGGTCGTATGGGATTAGGACGCATATTCCAATGATTCGACAGGTTTGGACTTCATCTGTGGTAAGTATGATGGTATTTACGCTTTCATGTATCGAGCGGTGCTATTTGATGTGTTTCTTGTCTGTGTGGCTGCAGGACGTCGAGTGCAGTCGTGGCGAGACACGGAGGATCGGACTAGGCGCAGTGGCGCCGAGGTCGAATCAGATCGGGAGGTGTCGAAGACGACATGGACTCGAGGTGGTTGCGAGGCGTGCGAGGCAAGGAGCGCGAAGCTTCCCGGAAGGTGCGGGAGGCGACCGGAAATTCGCAAGGCTGCACAAGCGGGAGCGGGCTCCGTTGGATTTAGCCGGCGTAACGGGGCGGAGACCCGTTAGCCATGGGCTATAAAAGGAGAGGAGGGGATGCATGCCCATATGAACACTTCAAGGGATATTAGGGTTTCCTTTAGTCAAAATAGGCTTTAGAGTTTGCTTTGGCTTTAGGCTTTAGTAGTTGAGAGTGGGTGTGGGCAGCAGGTGGGTGTTCCCTGGTTGTCCCCTTCGATGCTCTCTATGTGACCTCTCTGTGTTGTGTTCCTCCCAAGATGCATGTGTAGCTCTTGGTGAATTTGAGGATTGAGAGGGAGAGGATGGAGTGATGTGCTTGTAATCAACTCTTGTTCTAATGTCCAGGTGTATCGGGACGTCTTGTAATCCCCTTTTGATTTGGAATGAGAATCTGAAGTTTTCATCTGTTCGTGCTCTCTCTGTTCTTCGTTGCTCCATTTGGTTGATTTCTGAGCTTTTTGATTTTCGAGTTCTTGCTTGTTGGGAAGGCCCAAAATGGGTTGCTCTATGATGGGTTAGTGCCACAAGATCATTTGATAGATTTCCCGAAGAGCAAACTTGGTTTAAATCTCATATTTCAATTTTGGCCTCCCTCTGTTCATGAACTAAGATTCTGGGGTTTTGAGTGAAAACTTGATTCCCTTTGAGAGATGACTTGATTTTTGGTCTGAGGAGTCCTCTTGTTATTGCTAATATACATGCAAAAATTCATGAGCACAGGACTTGAGACCTATGAGCAATTTGGCTTTTTGATCTCTCTCTGAAGTTTTTCAAGTTTTCTAGGGTTTTGAGTTAAATCTTGATCCCCTTCTTGGCTTGAGCTGATATCTGGTCTGGGAGGTCCCCTTGCTATTGCTAATATACCCCAGAAGTTTCATGGCCAAAGGATTGGGGATAGAGTGCCAATTGGAATTTTTGGCAGCTCTCTGTATTTTGTCAATTTCAGGCTAAAACGTTGAATTCCTTGAGCTATTTGTGATTTCTCTTGAGCCTTGGGCTCCCTCTGCTATTTAGTTCCTTTCCTTGTTCTCTTGAGCAAATCATTGCAGCTGAATTTCATCTCTTCTCTCAGTTTGGTGGTGATCTGAATATTTACTGTGTGCTGAAAACAGCAGCTATGTCTTGCTGAAATCTGCAGTGCATTGTGCTGAAAACTGCAGCAAATTCTTGCTGAAAACTGCAGTCCATTGTGCTGAAAAACAGCAGCTGTGTCTTGCTGAAATCTGCAGTGCATTGTGCTGAAAACAGCAGCTAATTCTTGCTGAAAACTGTAGTCCATTGTGCTGAAAAATAGCAGCTGTGTCTTGCTGAAATCTGCAGTGCATTGTGCTGAAAACAACAGCTATTTCTTGCTGAAAACAGTAGCTATCTCTTGCTGAAAATTGCATGCTGTTTTGTCCTGCTTTCTCAAGTTCTTTTCAGTTTTTCAGCTCCCTTTTGCTGCAGTATTTGTGCTATTTTAACCTGCTGATTTCAGATGGTTTTTCTTCCTATTCTTAGCTGGTAGCCTTACTGTTTTTAGCACCTTCTTTGCAGCAGTTAAGCACTCTCAAGTACTACCTTTCTCAAGTATTTTTTATTGCAGATCAGGAGATCTTTTAGGATAACACTTAAACAGAATTTTTTGATCTCCTGTTAAACGTTGTTGAGATTTTCGCTGATACTTGTGTGGGGATGAATTTTTAAGTGATCAACATTCACCCCCCCCCTCTGTCGCCATTTCGGTCCAACAAGAATGCTTTATAACAAGGAGGATCATCTATATTGTAGGATCATGTATGGCTAATAGAGGGGGTGAATGAGAGCCAAAAGTTGTTCGTATCCCAATGTTCTTTCACTCCAATAGCTATGACAAGTTCTGAATAAGCCATCATAGACCTAACTATATTCATAAGTGTTCTATTCCTTCGTTCAGCAACACCATTTTGTTGCGGAGTGTAAGGTTTGGTATAATGATGAATAATTTCATGCTCTTTACAAAATTCATTTCATATTTCTAAAGTGTATTCGCCTCTATGATCAGTTCTCAAAACTTTAGTCTTTCTATTAAATTGATTTTCCACTTCAGTTTTAAATGTCTTGAACACAACAAATTCTTCCGATATATGTTTAAAAGATACACATAACCATATCTGGAATAATCATCGATGAATGTGATAAAATAAATCTTTTGACTTCTAGTAAGAGTAGACATATCACCACTTATATCAAAATGAATAATGGCAACAGACTCATTAGATCTTTCGGCCTTTAGAAAAGGCAAACAGGTCATTTCACCCATCATACATACCTCACAAATACCAAAATCCTTCCACTTAAAGTGCAGAATTCTAGAATTAATAAGCCTCATAATTATGTTTTTAGATATGTGATCAGGTCGTAAATGCTATAAATAAAATTCTGAGCATATGTTCCTATCATTAGTATTCCTCACCATGGAGTTATTTTCACCAACTAAGCAATCAATATTGCCATCATTTGATAGTTCATCAAGAAAAAATAAAGTTCTTCATGATGAATTCCAGTATGCACTAATTTTCCGTTGAGCAATATTTTAACTCTTCCTTTTTTTTAAAATAGTATATCATAATCAATAGATTCTAACTTAGCAGCAAAGATTAAATTCCTTCTCATGTTAGGTGACTATAAAGTGTCCTGTAATAATAATTTTCCTCTATTCGGGAGTTTTAGGATATAATTTCTAATTATAAGTACATCAGCTTTAACAATAGTGCCCAAAAAGGCATATTTATTTTCCCTTTGAATTGTTTGTATAAAAGTAAAACCTCTATGACCTCTAACAGTAAGAAATGTATCACTAGAATTGACAACATAACTATTTAAAAAGTAGTAGTAAATAAAGATTCAATGCATACAAAAATAACAGACATACTGTCAGGCAAAGAATTGCCTTTACGCTCAACTGGTTGATTATTTTGATTCTTTTGCTCATTTTGTTTCTT
Organism: Dendrocalamus sinicus; assembly: GCA_036346575.1. Lineage (NCBI taxonomy): Eukaryota > Viridiplantae > Streptophyta > Magnoliopsida > Poales > Poaceae > Dendrocalamus > Dendrocalamus sinicus. Next base: position 12,108,210 of record CM070658.1, on the reverse strand, counting down.
TTTTTTCCTGCAATCAGCTTTGAAATGACCATATTCACCATAGTTATAACACTTGAAATTCTTGTACTTATCATTCCTCTGAGCTAAGTTATAATTTCCACAATCATATTGATTGCATTTCTTATTAAGTTTTTCTCTTAAATCACCATTAGGCTTTCTCTTCTGCCAATTCATTTTATTATTACCTTTTTTCTCTCTAAGGTGTAACTCAAAATTGTGAGTATTTCTTTCCTTTCCCTGAGAGAGTTTTCTATCTTTTTCTACAAGCAAATGATACCTCAGAGTGCACATATTGAGTATCCTATCGGAATGATAGAAAAATACTTTAAAATTTTGCTATGAATTTGGCAAATAATTTAAAACAACCATGACTTGCATTTCTTTAAGGAAAAAGATAGCCAACATTTTTCTTAATTACTCTGCTAAAACACATAGTTTATTGAGATGCTTAGTAATTGAAGTGCTATGAAACATCTTAGTAGAGAGAGCAATTAAAATGATTAAGCACTTTAATAAGAGAAACTTCACCAAAATCTTATTCCAGACTATACATTATTTTTGGCGCATTTCGTTCACTTGCATACATAGCAACTAAAGAATCAGCCATTGATCCCAATATAAAAAAACCAGCCTTTTTATAATCCCTAGTTCAATTTTTATATTATTCTGCATAATTTTCTTTTTCCTTAGCAGTGGCATTTTTTTTTTTTTGCTCTTCTGGCTCATTTTTGTCTACTACATGATCTATGTTTTCAGCAAAAAGCAAAAACATAATCTTTTTTAAACTGTAAAATTTAAGCCATTCAATTTATAAAATCCAAATAGCTCATAAACAAACGCTTGTGAGAATAAGTGTTACTCGGGTTCTTTTTGCAAGCGTGTGATGGGACATGGGAGATTACTTCTGCGTGGGCGTCAGATCACGCAACTGCTGGCCTTGGAGATCGATTCAGTGCCAAAAAGTGACACTGGGCTATTGATTCACAACACAGAAAGATTTTTCTTCACGCGCGCGGAACGATGATGCAGCGCCTTGGACTTTTCTTCTACGTGCGTGCGGGCGGTGACCAATCTGAAGCGGAGCATAGACCCCGCGCGGGCGTCCGATAGGGCTGGAAACGAGCCAAGCCGAGCCGGCTCGAGTCAGGCTCGGCCGAGCTCGCTCAAAGCTGTGGCTCGGCTCGACTCGGCTCGTTTCCAAAACGAGCTAGGCGAGAGGCTTGGCTCGGCTCGCCTGACGGCTCGCGAGCCCGAACGAGCCGGCACAGCTCGGCGCTGCCCCCGAGCCAAAATGGCTCGCAGATGCGGCAACGAGCCAAAATGGCTTGCAGACGGGGGAACGAGCCAAAACGGCTCGCCAGCATACAAAGTAACAGAGAGCATTCACAATTTCACATTCGGTATTCGGTACAGAAATTGACAGACAATTTCACATTCGGTATTTGGTACAGAAATTCACAGACACAGAGTTTAATAAGTTCACAAATTCACAGAAATAGCATAGCATCCACCAGAAGTATTCCTGTAATCCAAAAGTAGCCATACATCCACATAATCAATATTCCAAACAGTCCTACAATGAAAAGGCCAGGAGTATAGCCCATATAGTGAATGACTGGAACAGCAGCTCCCGCCTCCCTGAAACAGTACGCTATTAAACAATTAGATAACATAATCTCTTCAGATATCGTTCTTACATGGGAAATCTTGTATCCTTACTTGTAAGTAAAAGTTACTAATTAAACAAGTACATTAGATGATGATGAATGGAAGCAACACAGTCTGCATTGCAATAAGAAAATGACAGGGAGAAAACAACAGGAGACATAGCCCCTGGAAAAATGAAGTGCATTGGTATATATGGGCATATGGCCATTGCCGTGAGCAATGCAAATCTCTACATCCTAACACACCCTAGCATTATTGGACAAGAGAATCTAGCACATTTTAGTACCCTCCTTTTACAGAGTTAACGACCGATCTCAATGGAGCAGCTAGCTCAGAATTGACCAAAGAACGTGCACGATTGATCAGATACTTCCTTCGTATCATACAAATACTGAGCTGAACAGAACTGAACAATAGTAATCAACCAAACATCAGTGAATAAATTACTAATCTCAGCAGAAGAAATACATCATACAACCAAAGAAACAATAGTAATCATACAACCAAATGCTGAAATGGTTATACTAACTATGGTTATGGCAGGTGATCAAGTCAACAAAATAAGCCAACTTCGTCACTGAGCTGAGCAGAAATGATATACCATGGCAGGCAATCAAGGCAGCGAATCTGAAACTACATTAGTAAGCTGAGCAGAAACGACATACTGAGGTAGTCAACTACATTATTAAGCTGAGTGGGAAGGACATAGACATACTGGGGGAATTGAAGTAGCACTAGTAACAGACTACATACTGGGGGAATTGAAGCTAGCCAACTAAATTGTATGCTGAGCATACCATTACCAAGGGAACCAAAGTGGCAATAAGCCAATAATAACACACGACATTGATTAAAGTTGAAATGGCCATGGTCTCCAACAGAAAATACTCGAGCAAAAATAATAGCATGCAGCCATGGCCTAAGAGCAATCCTGACAGTGTCACATCGGCATCTACCAAGCTAGCATCACATCCTCATTCCTCATCCTCACCCTAACCCTAATCCTCAGTACTAGCATGAACTCAGTATTAGGGCGAAAAGATGCTCAACAAAAGTACAGAACTGTTACTCACCGAGGCTGCTGGTTCGGCGAGGTCAGGAGCCGGTGCAGCCCGTTTAGCCTCACCCCTATTGCCGACGGGGAGGCCCCGATGGCGGCCGGCTTCTTCCCTCGAGCACGAGATTCCATGCTTCGTTCGCGGCCCATGCGCGTCGATTGGAGGAGGCTGTGTTGTAGATCAGGAAGGAAGGGGGTCGGACTCGGGGAGGATGGGGATTGGAGAAGAACTCCGCCCACGCGCGTGGGGAAGAAGGGGATCGGGGAAGGACGGCGGGCGGCGGCCGAGCGCGTGGCGTGGCGAGGGCGGCGGCGCGCGGCGCGTGGCGTGGGAACGACGGTGTCGGCGATCGCCAATCGGGACGGGTTAGGTTGGCTCGCTCGCCGAGTGCCGACTGCCGACTGCGGAGTGCGGACCGAGATCGCCAATCGCTTCGATCGCCGATCGGACTGGGCTGGACCGTGTCCGTGTCACTGGGCCGGCGGACCAACCGACTCGGGCCGAGCTCGCACGAGCCAGCGAGCGGCTCGGGCTCGGCTCGCAAAACTCACGAGCTAGACTGCAAGCTCGGCTTGCCTTGAATGAATACGAGCCCGAGCCGGCTCGAGCTCGTTACGAGCCGAGCCGGCTCGCAAGCCTCAAGCCAAATATCCACCCCTAGCGTCCGAGCTATACTTCACGAAACTGCTTTTCCAGCGCGGACGGACCGAGTGCACGCCGCGCGAGACGAGGACAAAGCGAGATGTGTCGTGCGTGCCGGCTCTAATACGAATGTTGGTTTTGTTCAAATCTTAGATTAATTTTATAAAGACTATTCAATCTATTCTCTAGTTTTCTTTTTTTTTTGGTGATGCCACTTATAATTGCATTCAAGACTACAGAATAAAAACATATTTATAGACTCTATCTTTCAGGTGTTACAAAACGAACTACGTGTTTTCGATACACCATGAGACTCCTTAATCATGTCATCAACTAAGATAAAACATACTAGTTTTATGAGTATAAAATATTTTAGTCCCTAACACATATGTGTGAGTCATACGTCATAATAAGATTGTTTAAGAGATCAATTTCAATCTAATCATGTGGGTCAATAGCCTTCAGAGTCGATTCTGCAAGACAAATCCAGCTATTTCGCTCTATGTTATATCCGAGTTAAATATATTAAATTCTAGTAGACTTGATCTCAATAAATATCTACTAAATTTTAGTACAGCAGTTCTCGACACCTCTAATATTAATTTATCGAGTTAAATTCCGCACAAATCATTCTCTATCACTTGTATCAATAATATGAATAATTCCACATTAAATTAAACTGATAATAAACACAATAAATATTGAAAGCCACATAAAATCCCAATAATACCTTAACCCTTTCTAATTCGCGAAGACTCATGTTGAAGTGTAATCACACAAATTCTACTTTTCGCTGTCAGCTAGTTCATCGCGAGGAGCTGATTTTATTTGAGGGATGAAAGCATTTCGTCCCCTAGCTGGGAAGTAATCTAGGCTTCATGCTACCGTCGCTATTAATTGACATGGAATTTAATTTACATAATTACCCTCGAAATGTGTACATGGCTTTGCACTGGGGAGCCAAGGCAGGCATCGACCTTGGTGCACGCGATTTGACTGAATTTGACAGTTTGGGACGATGAAGGCAACCTCGGATACATGGCAGCTAGGGGGCCGGCACGCAGATGCTGAGGTGGGAAAAGTCAAAAATATTCCCCTGCCTTGGCTCACCTTCCCTCCCTTGTGGCTGTGGAGGTGAACCAAGAATTACACCAGCTCGCACGCACGCACGAGATTACTGAGGAAAAGCAAGGCAAGATCCGACGCTACGACATGAGAACGAAGGAAAAGAGGGACAGAAGCTGGGGCAGAGCGCGCACGCGGTGGACAAGCCGGCTCAAGCCATCATTATCACACCACCTGATGAGGCGATGGAGTCCCGATCTTCCAATAGGATGATAACTATCGATTTTGGTGGAGGTGACCCTTGCGATCCGATTACAACCGAATGACGTCGCTTGCGCTTTAGCAATCGCTGAACTACACTCCAAGTTATTATCAGTCATGCCAAGAACGCGGTTGACCTGACCACGAAGGTCTATTCCTACATGCAACCGAAGAACAAGCAAAAATAAGATAACAAGCAATCTGAAATTGCAAATATTGATATTGAATTCAAAAGGTGGGATTCCGAAAGCTATCTTGACAGGTGGTCCTCTGACACAACTAAAGAACAGAAGTTTGCATAATAGCTAAACCTAAACTCAACGAAATCCAAGAAAACTAGAAGGGTGCAGCCTCCTTAAATAGGGGTGGGAAAGCCATACAAAACTAAGGAAAAATGGGTGGTACTATTCACAACACTGTTCACGCGAATAGTAACACATAAACAGTACGGGCCTAGGAGGGGAGGCACCTCCTCTTTGGGCCCAAACATTACAAGGCCTAATTTGACCAAAATAGGTGACGCAGCACCTTCTTTGAGTGATTGCGGCAAGCACAGGACGAATTTGGAGATGAGGCTAGATCTATTGGAAAGAGGACGAGAAAATTTTTCCATCGAGTACTCGTGGACCTCAAACGGACTCCGTATGTAAAAGTTATGCACATTTGAAGTTGGGCCGTCAGGCTGAATCCGAACTGATCTAGAGGACGAATTGGATTCCAAAACGTGTCCAAGTTGAACTCTTACTTGAATTGGTGCAAAAGTGATGTGGTGCTACAAAAATATATTTTTTCATCATTAGGTAGCATCATATTCTCATTTAAAATATGTTGAAACTGAATAAACGAATTCACCTTTAGTTCAATCTTGATATTGGGCGCTATGGTCGTATGTGATGGTGGCGTGATCACATCATCCTTCCCTTCTTGATAGAAAACCGTCCTCGGTTTTAGCATATGTGTAGCCTCACGTATTGCATGATCTTCATCATAAATCTCGGTACATAATAACAAACGCAACAAACTCTCATTATGTAATATCATAAGTTCTTTATCAAACAAAGTAAAACCTTTTTGAAATGAGCTCACCTTATAATTTAAGTGATGTGCAGGAGCTCTTGTAATTGGAACAACAAGCATAGCAAATATGGTTGTATCCATAGGGGTCGTGTCCTCATCATCCTCCCCTTCTTGAAAACAAAACCGTCCTCGGCTTTTGATAAATTGAAAGTATGGTAACAAAGAAGCCAAGGTGTATGCATGGTATATGTATATGTCATCCGTTTTAACAATTCTTTGTTGTTGCACAGTTAATATTATAAAATAGCAGCAATCATAGAAGCTCATTGTATCATTAACCCAATAGTAGTCATATATCCCAATGACCAAGTTAAAATTTCTCACACAGCAATTATTACAACTAGATTTGCAAATGTAAGTGAAACATTTATGCAATGGAAATATCTGAAGTTGTAAACTTGTAGTGGTGGCACATATAGGCAAAGCTACAACTTTTGGAATCAAACAAAGTTTATCCATATAATCAGATTTCAATTGAGCAATAGCAAATTTATCTAGTAAGGGTGAAAAGATTTGCAAGTTCTTCCATACATCAATTTCATTATTTAGATTGTCAATGTTAGATGGGTCAACAAGAGAAGAACACATAGGCATTGAATGATCACTAAATTTTATTTTTCTTTCATAATGAACAAGATTGAGCATACATGTCGGACCCCAAGTTTACTAACCTGGAATCCTCTATGATAACACTGCATTATTCCTGGATCAGTAGATAATGCTCACAGATACAACGCTGCATCATTTCATACACGATAAATTCATACATTACAATACCAGAGTTCAAATAGACCACGTCGGGCCAGGGTTACAATAGAGCCGTCAGGCCAAATGTCTTACAATACATGAAAAGCGGAAGCGTACATAGCGTAGGGGCACAACTCACCACAGGCAAGCGACTGGGATAACCCGAGTACCAACGCTATTAACCAGGGACCTGGCTAATAACAAAGGCACCCGCCAAAACTAGCCTGGTCAACTTTACTGAGGCGAGAGGCAAGACTACCGAGGCCTATTCTAATAACCACCATTTTCATTTCCTTCGGCATCCTGATCCTCATGATAAGCGTAGTGCTCTTGATTCACATCTTCTGAAAGGGGGGTTAAGAGCGAGATTGAGCACAAACAACCGTGCTCCGCAAGCCAACACACAGAATGCATATAATTATAGATGCAAGGCTATTCAAGGAAGGCTCGAGTTCTTTTATTTGCATAAAGCGACATGTGGAAATACCATAATTTAAAATTTCTATGACCTAGCATTTTTCAAGAACTTATGGTTTAAATACTGAAAGTGTACAATAAACGGAGTAGTTTCCAGTTCCAAATTTTATGGTTACATCCACCATATTTTATGGTTACATCCACCAATGCCTAACATTTTTGCAAACAGGTTACTTCCACCTTAATACCAACACTGGAGTACATCCCTCCAGGACAAATTACCAAAGCCAGGTTACATCCACCTTAATACCAACACTGGAGTACATCCCTCCAGGACAAATTACCAAAATCAAGTTACATCCGCCTGACAGTTTTCTCCCCACCCACATTAGTTTTTAAATAGAACTAACTCGAGGAAGATTTCCGTGTCTGCCCTTGACCGTGGGCACGGCTATTCGAATAGTTTGTGTAGTACTCTGCAGAGACTGTACATCTTTACCCACAAGAGATAATCATCCCGGTGGTTCCACATGATTCCTTTGACATGCAGATCGAGAGAATATCACAAGGCTTTTACAATACCTCACACTGTAGCATTTCACTCCTATGGGGTTACGTCCATAGGTTGTGCGGGATGTCCACCATAGGTTAGCGCAGTCGAACTCCACTCTCCACATACGCTATCCTAGGCGACGTCACCTACATCTGGTGTCCCATTCCAAGTGGGTCTTTCATTACCCACCTACACACGTTCTCCGTGAAATGAATAGAGAGTTCAGTAAATTATTTAGCCAAGCCTACAATATGCCAGCTTGTGGTTGTACTGTTATACACGGAGGGACCACACAGGATTAAGTCCTTAAATTGTTCGGGCGGTTCATTCCACATTCCTTGTGTTACATCCATACCCACCGTTCTTACCATCCGCCCAAACAGGTTTAGCAGATTTTAGGGCTTTGAGAAGCATAACACAAATCAACATATTTGTTCAGTCATGTACATCCCATGACTATCCCAAATCTAGTGTTCATGATTAAAGAGTGATTAACAGGGTTACTAGAACCCTGGACTTGACAAATTTTAGCATGGCAATAATAAGTCGTATAACTACCATACTAGTGTTTACATCTAGGGCGACAAATGATCATGGGAGTTCAAGGGTACTTGTGGTGTTTTATATTATTAGGTGGACATAAGGTTGTTATCTACCTTAAGACTTACATATTTTTAGCACATAAAATAACACACGCAATTTTCATAGTTTAAACGAACATAGTTTCACATAAAATGTAGGCGCAAAATGATCAAAGTATTAATTCGCCTGGATCGAAGGCTTGGGGGTCTTGTGCTGCTTCAAGCGGGGTCTCGTTCGCGTCGTCGAACTCTACTCGGACGGGAGAAACCGGAAAAAGGCAACACGAGAAAACGAGAGCCGAGTAAGAACCAAATAAAATAAAACAACTCAAACGAACTCGAAATTGAACCAAACTAGAACCATTAGATAGGTCTTGATTTTAGAAAAATTTAGAAGTTGGTTTCGTTTAATTCGGATTTACGGTTAAGAAGTTATGGCATTTTAAAGTTTCAAATTCTAGAAAATCCGAAAAATAGAATTAATGCATTTCGGACAGCTGGGCTTAATTAGGAGAGTTATTAGTGCTTTTCTTAATTGCTGGCTTAGGGCGACTTAATGGTTCCATTAAGACATATACTGGTTAGTGAATGAAGGCGCTGCTTCTCTGCTCTGGTTCCTCACGACCGCAGTCCGCAGGGGGGGAGGCGAAGCCAGCCGGCGGCGGTGGGAGCACGGAGGGGCGGCGATGTCGGCCGGAACGGGCCACCCGTCCAGACGCTCACCTCGGGGAGGAGCCCACCGGCCGGGCTCGGCGGAAAGGCGGCCCACGGCGGGCAGTGCGGCGGCGGAGGAAGGGGGAAGTTGGGCGCCGGCGGTCCGGGCCGTGGCAGTTAAATTCCTCGGGGGTGGAGCTTCTACAAGCCCTCGGGAGCTTACCTAGAGCGTCAGTTGGGGCCGAGGTGGAGCGAGGCGGTCCGGCATCGGAGGCGGGCTTGCTGGGGAAGAAGGTGACGGGGGCGGCTCGCTAGGAGGGGCGGCGGGGTCCAGCGACGTGGGGAAGGTGCTCACGGGGTCCCGGCGGTGCAGCGGTTCTCTGGCGGGGACCGACGCCGGAGTAGAGGAAGAGGGGCAGCGCCAGAGGCCTGCGGGAAACGAGAAGGCAATTAGCTGGGGGAGGAGAGAGAGGAGGTGAAGGTGAGTGCGGGAAAAGTGCTCGAAGGCCTTGGGGGTGACCGGTGGTGCTCGGTGGCGGGTTCTCCCGGAGGTGCACCAGCGGCAGGAGAGGTGACGAAGTGTAATGTGATGAGCTTCGGTGGGGGTGCGGCGTGAGGGCAATGCCACTTATAGAGGCTGGGGTGAAGCAAGACGCCGAGGGGGAGGGGCAAGGTGGCATGGCGCCGTGCGCGCAGTGGCGCCTTCGCTGCTCTGCCCTGTCCATCAGCTGCAGGGAAGCAGAAAACAAGGCTGCGACAAGGAAGCACGGCATGGCAGCGACGCGCTACGTCCGCACAGGTGGGGACTTGCAAGGGGCGTACACGGCAGGGCTGCGCGGGAGGTGACGGAAAGCACTACCACTGCTGGGCGCTGATGGCGAGGCGCTGAAGACGAGAGCTGACACCGCATTCAATCGCCGACGAAGTTGGTAGCAAATGGCGACAAGCTGCGGATGTAAGAGGAGGTGCTGGAGAGTGTTGTGCCAACAGGAGCAATGGATGGCTAGTATTGAGTAGGTTTTGCATATATATGCATATACTCTTTCTCTTTTTACAATATTAAATACCATTCTTAATTGTTTTTTAAAATACATTTCATATTTTAGATTTTATAATATTAACTTGATTTTCTTCCCTGGAGATGAAACAAAATTTTCATTTTATATCACTTATATATTTTAAGGATTTTCTTTTTGGGTAGCAGAAGAAACAACCAACTGAGAGTAAAATCTTGCAATCTCATTAACATAGGTTTAAATTTTACATACTCTTCAAGTCTTGGAAATGGGATGTTACAATACAAGAGTTGTTGTTTAAATTAACAAGCTGCAATTCATCCATGTGATCACAAGTTATACATATTCGATATATAAGAAATTGATTTTCTACATCATAATCTTCAATAAAATTAAACTTATACCTAGGGGTGTAGGCACTAAACAAGAATTTCGAACATGCAAGTTCAGAAACTTTCTCCATAGCATGTGACAATTTCATAGGTAGATCCAACATGATGTAACATAATGAATTAGCAGGAGAAATTTTGGTCAAAACTTCTTTATATTTAACCAAAGCTACATGATCATTGTATGTGATTAATTCATCACATGAATCACTCAAAACAGCAGGCAATTCAATTATTTTTTGACAAGGTGCACTCAACTCATTCTCAACACTCAAATCAATGCGGTGTGAATTCTCTAGTTGAAATATGGGTGTTGTGGTTACAGATCAAACAGAGAGAGAGTGTAGTAGTGGAGAGTTGAGTAAATGAATGACTTCCTGCCCTCCTCCCGTGGCCTATGCCACACATATATATTCATATGGGGAGTGTTTGTACAGTTGTACCCTTACACATGAGTATTCCCCTCTGGGGCTCTTATGTCATTACACATGTCCTATTTCGGACCTAACAGGCCTACTGGGCTTAGGTGGGGGCCACCCCTACAACAATGGGCATGTCAGAATTGTTTTCCACTAAATTTTGCTCTAAATTAGCATGAACAGTGCATAATTGTAGTTCTTCACAAGCATACTCACCGTGAGTGATGATAGCACTATGATTTTTACCTTTTTGGCTCCCATCAGATGATGTAGGTGTATCCATCTCCTCATCTTCATTCTCAACTAATGGAGTCGATGATTGAATCAGTTCATGCTCCTCTTCGACATGGTTCTCAACTACCTGCATGTTGTTAGTCACAGAAAAAGGCACAAACAAGAGTTTGTTCTCATGTTTCTTATCATCAAGCACTCTCAATTTCTTCTCAATCTGACGTTTAACATTACAAGCAAGTATAAACAAATGAGGGAGAGAATTATATTCTTTGTGAATGAGAAGGTTCTGAATTTCTTTATTAAGCTCACGTAAGAATCTATTCTCTGTAGCTTCGGCATGTTCCTCTAAGCCACAACGCAATAAACAAGTTTTTAAATCATGATAATATTCCATTACAGTTCTACTTCGTTGTTTTAAACGTTACAATCTAGCTAGCAAATAATCAGCATGATATTTAGGAACATGGTGATCTCTTAAAAGTTTCTTTAATGCATGCCACGTTTGAGGCACTCTTCCAAGTCTACTTAAGTATTTCCACCAAAGCATTGCATCATCAATAAAAACACTAGTGGCAGCTCTAATCTTTTGCTTATCAGACCAATCATGATATTCAAATTCTTTATCTAGCGCTATCTCCCAGTCAATATAGGCATCAGGATTAAATTTACCAGCAAAGGATGGCAAAGTGATTTTAGTTTTACCGAACGCACTATCACGATCATATACCTCCCATGGTGAAGAAACTTGTCTTAAGCGTGCATCTTCCTTGCGAATTTCTTTGCGCTCCCGGTCAATGGCTCAGAAGATATGGATCTATCTCATAATCATCCTGTGAACCTGCCATGGTTAGTAGCAAACAAGGAAACAAATCACAAGTATATGTTCCTATCAACTACTAGGATATGGAGACTCAATTCAAGTAATGCATCTCTCAAGCTCTTACCAAATTCTCACAAGTTCTTAGCAAAGCAAACAGGTGGTGCAACCGGTGGCTGGTTCGTGATAAATCTAACTCAAGTGATGAGTAAAGCGATTGCAAGGTACAGTGAGACCTGTTCGGTTAGTAGAAAAGTGGAGTTTGTATAGGCTATGTATTTTGTAGCAAAGGAAAACGATCAATTAATTTCAGAAATTGCACAGAATTGAATTATAGTTCGTATCTAGCACTTAGCCTATGTTGCTGATCAACCAAGGATGGAAGAAGGATAAAATATGTGTATGGAAATGTATAGGAGTGGTAAATACAGGATAATTCAATTGCATGCAATCTGAAATTGAAGAGCACAAGGATTGACCCAAAACTTGGAAACTGAAGATTTCTGTCCATTGGACAGCATGTCGGTATTTCGGCCGTAACTTTTTTGTCAGTTGCCTTTTTTTTCAATGATTCATTTTTTCTCAGTTTCCTGACGGCTTTTTCTACAACTTTTGTTTTGGGGCCAACTTCTGGAAACCGACCGAAAAATTCGCACAAAATTCACAAGTGCCGACTATTGCAGATTCAATTCAGAAATTTGGGTCAACTTTCACCGCATATATCTCTTAACTGCCTTGCCGGAATGACGTGAAATTTTACAGATAGATGCACAATGCAGTTTTGAATATAATGGTAGTGGTTTCACTCAAAACTACGATCGGAATCAAAAGTTATGGCATTTTTGGTGGCGGCTGTAGAGGAAGGAAAAATCAGCCGAATTGGAATTAGGGTTTGGGGTGGGGATTTTTTTGTTTGGATTTTTTTATGGAATTAAGGATATGACCAGCAACTAGACAAAGCTAAAACGGACACAAATTCAATTTAGCAAACCAAAACTTACAGATTGAAAAGCACAACGGGGTTTGGACAGCGGAAATTAACTCTTTTTGTGGGGTAATTTTTCGGGACTATGGGAAATAAAAATCAATCTACTAACTAGGGATACAAAGAATTCATATCGGTCAACCAAAGCTCTGATACCAACTGATGAGGCGATAGAGTCCCGATCTTCCGATAGGATGATAACTATCGATTTTGGTGGAGGTGACCCTTGCGATCCGACTACAACCGAACGACGTCGCTTGCGCCTTAGCAATCGCTGAACTACACTCCAAGTTGTTATCAATCATGCCAAGAACGCGGTTGACCTAAACACGAAGGTCTATTCCTGCATGCAACCGAAGAACAAGCAAGAACAAGATAACAAGCAATCTGAAATTGCAAATATTGATATTGAGTTCAAAAGGTGGGATTCCGAATGTTGTCTTGACAGGTGGTTGTCTGACACAACTGAAGAACAGAAGTTTGCATAATAGCTAAACCTAAACTCAACGAAATCCAAAAAAACTAGAAGGGTGCAGCCTTCTTAAATAGGGGTGGGAAAGCCACACAAAACTAAGAAAAAAGGGGGTGGTACTATTTATGGCACTGTTCACATGAATAATAATGCGTGAACAGTACGGGCTTAGGACGGGAGGCACCTCCCCCTTTGGGCCCAAACATTATAAGGCCCAATTTGACCAAAACAGGTGACGCAGCACCTTCTTTGAGTGATTGCGACAAGCACGGGACGAATTTGAAGATGAGGCTAGATCCATTGGAAAGAAGACGAGAAAAGTTTTCCATCGAGTACTCGTGGACCTCAAACGGACTCCGTATGTGAAAGTTATGCACATTTGAAGTTGGACCGTCAGGCTGAATCCGAACTGATCTGGAGGCCGAATTGGATTCCAAAACGTGTTCAAGTTGAACTCTTGCTTGAATTGATGTAAAAGTGATGTAGTGCTACATATATATATATATATATATATATATATATATATATATATATATATATATATATATATATATATATATATATATATATATATATATATATATATATATATTTTCATCATTAAGTAGTATCATATTCTTATTTAAAATATGTTAAGACTGAAGAAACGAATTCACCTTTAGTTTAATTTTGATATTAGACGCTATAGTCGTATGTGATGGTGGCGTGATCACATCACCACCGATCGTCGTCGCGCCGTGCAGCTCAGCAGCTGCAACCAAAACCCGAGACGGCGCTGCTAAATCTTCTTTTTTTTTTTTCCCGCTCGCCTCGCGTCGCTCCTTTTGGAAGCCCACCCGCGCGCCCGAAAGCTAAGGCGCTGCCTGCCTTTGTCTAGTAGTACGCTGTTAGCGGCTGGCGCTCTGCCGGCCGCCCAGCCGGCCGCGCGAGCTGCAAAAGAAAGAAAAATCTGAACTCTGAAGGGCTCAGCTCGCAGTTGTACCGCTGCCTCTCGGATATCTTTGACCTATGTGTCGATCGTGTTCGTGTTCGATGAAATGCGCAGCATCGCAGTGCAGGCTTCCATCCTACAATGGCTGGCCAGCCGGCCGGCTGAGAGACTGCTGAGTTTGCTGTTAGTCCGCCGAGCGAGCTTCCTGACATTATTATTATGTTGACTTCGTCGCAAGTAGTAGAGCAATTTCCTAGTGTTAGAATTGTACCGGTTGAACCAGAGCATCTAATTTTTTTGCAGAGGGTGAAAAAGACGGCTGTAACGCACACAACTGTAGCTCTGGTAGCTCCTTACAATTTGACCTGGAACGTGGAGAGTCCTTGTCTTTTGGTACAATTAATGTTGGTAGCTAGTTTGGAGTCGATCGCGTATACGCCACTGCAGTAACTTTTTTAAAAAAAATCTAGCCAACCAGCGCATAAAATTTTAATTTTAGCTCTGTTCATAACCATAGAAGCAGCGACAGATGACACATATCATCTACCGAGTTAGGAAGGCTCAGCAAAGGACATGCCGAGCAAGTTGGCCACAACAGAAGGCTTAATTAGCGTAAAGCATATTTAATTAGTGTAAAGCAGATTAATTAGTGGCTTGGTACGTCTTTTTGCCGAGCAAGGGGAGCCTATCAGGCTCCCCTAGCTTAGCAGTTGTAGCCACGGTGGTGTTTTCCTGCCGAGCTTGGGTGGTGCTCTCTTGCCAAGCTCAGGTAGTGCGGCAATCAACATATATCATCTGTCATGGCTATTAAGCTCAAAGAAGAGCAAAATTTGTAAAAATGGATATCTAATACTAGATTAAAAAAATAGCTATAGTGATAGATTTGCAAAGGGTTGGCTAGTTTGTCTTGGAGTAAGGTCGGTCTAAAAGTAGAGTTTTTTTTCACCCTGCCCAAAACAGGCCTCCACTTGTCTCTGTGCCCGATCGGTTGGGCTTAACCTTCTGGCTTCCAGCTTATTTTTCACTATTCATAAATTTTGTCTTTTTCTGAACTTTTGGCTTTTTGTTGAGCTTTTTTGCCAGTTCTTTTTTTCCCGTATTTGTTTGTATTATACGTAATGGGCTAACATATTTTTTCTATTTTTAATTTTTTTAAATTTAATTATGCTAAATAAGCCTCTGTCAGCTACAGTATTTTTTTCAGCCAGCTACAGTATTTTCAGCCATGAGCTTTTAAGCCCAACCGATCACCACTGTTTGGGAATAAAGTTAGTGGCTTGACGTTTCAATCATGGAGAGAACTAGCCTCATAGGCGCGGCGCAACGCCGCGCCAGGCACCGTGTGTACCGAAGCAAAAGAGGCGATAATTCGTGAGGAGTTTTCTAAAAAAAATCGAGGGCGCATGCGTATTTCCGAAAAAGCTAAAGGTCCTTTTCGTAAAAAAACCGAGGACCTGTACGTAAACAAACGAGGACCCATGCGTAATTTAGGAAAATGCGGGGCGCTATCCTGCAAAGTGGAGGGGCTTAAAAAAACTGGTAGGGACCTTTTCGCGATAACCGAGGACCTCTACATAATTTTGGGAAAATACAGGGGTTTTTTCGTAAAATGGCTCCCCTGCCCGTACGCAAAACCCGCGGCCACGCGCCGGCCGAGGGAGCGCTGGGGCGACGTGGACCATGCGAGGAGGCAGGAATCCTTCCGGCTTTGTATAGAGGGATGATATCCAAAGTGGATTTTATGCGAGCATCCAGGAATTGGCTACATTCTGTCCATAGCAGATGATGCTCCATCGCTACGACTACATACCTATCATTTGAATCCAAGCAAGCCTGCTCGTAATATACATCGACATCATCATGTTTTGTCTCGGGCCCAAGAGCAATCACGCTTTACGAATATCGAAAGGAAAAAAAATCGTTGGTGCTTGTCTCGTTCGCCTCTCTCGTCTCTCCGGTGTTTTTACT
Organism: Dendrocalamus sinicus; assembly: GCA_036346575.1. Taxonomy (NCBI): domain Eukaryota; kingdom Viridiplantae; phylum Streptophyta; class Magnoliopsida; order Poales; family Poaceae; genus Dendrocalamus; species Dendrocalamus sinicus. The sequence goes on along the minus strand of CM070658.1, from coordinate 12,092,256 downwards.
CATCCTCCAGTTATCGATGTTCATGTACGTGTCGCTGTTAAAGCAAACATGAATGTATCCAGGTTGCAGGGGTGTAAACCACGGTGGATAATGTTTAATCGTCGGGTCAAACTAATCTGGTAGAATACTGATTTGGACATCTTTTTCTCTATCACGGAAAGTATCCTTTACAATTTTTTTACAATGAAAAAGCATGGCATTATTGTCAAATTCAGCCTTTCGGTTTTCATGCATATGTATTGTTCTTTTTTTACTACACCCTCAGATATACATGATATGCTAAACAGAAAAAGTGTGAACGATAGATACATATACAATGCACACAGTGGCGGATCTAGGAAAAACTTTTGGAGAGGCTGAAGTACCTTCAGCTCGACCTCAGCCCCTTCTACATTATACATCCATGGCTAAAAATTTAAGGGGGCTTCAAGGGTCCGGTAGCGGTAGAGGGGAGTCGAGCCCCCCCTCCGCCCCACCGCTGGATCCGCCCCTGAATGCACATATATTGTGTTCTTTGTTTAGTATAATTTCAGGCTATCAAATGACGAGGACGGCTTTTCTTGAAAAAGAGAGATGATGCAGGTACGCTCATGTCATCCACTTCTCATTTTAGTATATTATTTAACTGGAAGAAATTATTAAGACGCATTAAATATTATCAAGTGAGCTTATTATATGCAGACCCCTGTTCGATTTGTACAAGCCTAATGTAAAGATGTGTTTAGAATGTCACGTCAACACTAGTGCATCGTTCATTTTTTTCTAGTGTACAAAACAATGAAGACATCCTAATTAGACCAATTATGTAAACACGAGCTAAAAATTTAATTAATAGGTAAACTCGTTTTTTATTAAGTTATATTTTAATTTATATAAAAATTTGCTACTATCGAATTTAAGTATTTTATACGTACTTAAGTACGAGAAGAAAAGACTAGAGCCCTGTGGCGGTGAGAGCTTCTGGCCGTGTACAACCAAAGCTCGGTGATAAATGCACAGCCAAACGGGAGAGGACAAATGCATGCGGCATTCACTTTGCAGGCGCTAGCATTTAACTGGTTCAGTCAAGAAAATTGCTTCGGATAGACTGCATGCGTGAGCAACACTTGGAGGGCCCCAACTTGTCCCGCACGTGCAAGGTGCAGCCAGCTCAAGGATTTGCATGGAGCATTGGCCGAGTCCAAGTCAAAGAAATAAATGTCATTAATGCGAACGAGTTTAGAGCCGTGTGTTATTTTGAGCCCGGTTGTGAGTCGGTTGTTTTTTTTCTTGGTCGAACAAGTTTTGTTGGGCATTAGACCTAGGCCTGTTTGGATCCACCCAGATTTTAAGAATCTGATTTTTAAAAATTGGGTGGGATCCAAACAGACCAGTTTTTGGGGTAGTTTTTAAAATCTACCTACCCAGATTCTTAAAAATCAAGAAGCTGTTGATACTCAGCTTTTGCCAGTTTTTTTTGGCACAAATACCTATTTACCCTCATTAAAGACCACGCGCAGACGCTTCCAATCATAAATGTAAGGGTATAATAGTCTATTAGCACCAATCATAAATGAAACTAGTTTTTAAAAATTAGGGGATCCAAACACCCCATCAGTTTTTGCTTAGAAACCAGCTTTTAAAAACTAGAAGTAATAGCTGGTTTTTAAGAATCTGAAACTGATCCAAACAGGGCCCTAGCTATTGCTTGCGTACGTGCGTGATAAATAGTCGCATCTCTTTCTGTAATCGAGAGCAATCATAAATAAATCTGTTATTTTTAAAAAGAGTTATATGTTAGTCTTTTCTAGGGATTGATGTATAGATGCAATTTAGAAGAGAATTGGTGTTCTCAATCCGTTGTTCTTGTGATTCCTCGTGTTTTACAGGAAGAACGTTACGTCTATTTTTGCGTAGTTGAGTAGATGAGGATCGAAACGTGTAGTTGAACAAATTCTTTTGTCGTATGTTGCTGTATTGAGACAGTGGTTGACGCCATCGTTTCGTCAGGCTGCATGGATCCAAAGTCATCCATGATTCTACATCTTGAAGATCGGGCACCCTGTATCACTTACCGATGGGCTCGTTGCCCCGGCAAACCACTCGAGGAGGAGTTCATCATTTATCTTCTCAGAGGCTTCGACAACTCCGACGATGAGCTAGTGACATCAGTCACCACCCGGATGGAACCGATCGACCTCACCGATCTCTACTCACACATGCTAGACTATGAGATGTGTCACAAGCAAAAAAATCTCATGTTTTAGCCCTCCGCGAACATGGTGTCTCGAGGTAATCAAGAAAGGCATGGGTGAGACGATGGTGATCAATGTGTACGCGGCTGAGGTGGTGGCCGCGGACAGTACCAGTACTAGGGTACCAATTACGATAACCAATCGACAATTGTGACAGCGAACGACCTCAACCCGGTAATGTATGAGCGTAACCAAGAGCAAGGGAGTACACAAACGGGTGTAGGTGGAGCTTGGACAGTTATGTGGATATCCTATGCAATCTGATATTCAAGGTATTGTAAAGATAAGTAATAATCCAATCTAGAGTATTTTGCCTATGTGCTGATCAATTGGTTTAAGTAAAGTGTATGAACGCACACGCAACGATAAATGGGACTTAATGCAAACAAAAGAATGAGCTAGGGAGAATCAATCGGAAACAGAGATGAAACTAGCTCGTTTTGCACTAAGTACTAAGAGAGACAGCCAATTGCAACTGAATATATGAGGGCACAAAATTGCTCTAAAAAAGGAGTTTGGAAGTTCTATCTTCTCGTTTCCTTTCCAACGGATCAAGAAACACCTCAATCGAAGGTTGTATGCAAAAGTTACGTGTTTCCCTCTCTTGTTTTTTTATGCGCGCTCTTCCTAATCTATGGTGCAAGCCTCACAAATCAGCAAGGTGTAATCAATTTTAATGAGCAGCCCTAATTGCAATGTCAACGATTAGTCTCAAGATAAAAGGATATAAGTGAAGCACAAAGACACCAAATGTGGTTCGGCTGCTATGATGTAGTGACCAAAGCAGTTGGAACAATTGGACTCGGATTGTGTTTGAGCTAGAGGTCGATTCGGACTCTAGTCCCACCAAGGAGTTCGGATAAAGAAACACAAACCGACTCGGATTGTGCTCTCAAGATGACGCACAGTAAAAGATGGAAGCTTTTTTGTTTGCTAATTGAGGGAATCAACCAGCAATTTTGTAGGGTTTATGTGAACACAACGATTAAGCAACACAAAAGGAAACACACGGATCAGCACTAAAACAAAACTCTAATGGACGAAGATTTAACAAAACGCACAAGAAATAAACAGATTAAACTACGGTTTTGGTATTGCAATTTTCGGTTTGATGGACGAAAAGACAGAAAACGAATCTAACTATAGGTAAAGAAGTTCTCACCGAGTAAACCTAGAATCTGATACCACATGATACGGGGAGGGGTCCCAATCTTCTTAGTGAGGAACCGTAGATAGTTGATGCGAAGTAGACGATGTCGCTAGTTGAACACTCGCACCAATGCACGAACCCTCAACTCTTCGGAATACACCCAAAACACACCGGATATTGTTCGTTGCGAGACCACAAACAACGAACGCCAAGTCCCCAATTCCCAATGGAACGACGGCTTGACCTTGAATTGCAGAACGAACAATGGATCGCCTAGTTCTCTCTCAAAGTTCTCGCATGAACTCTGGTGTTGAAAGAACAAGCAATAGCCTTGTTTCAATTTTATGCATAAAATTGGCTCCCCCTAAAGGCTACCAATACAAGGCTTATATAGCCCCTTGGGACGTCCATATGGTCCCCAAACCAAGTACAACTCAACCCTATATGGTTTTGGATACGAACTCTCACAAAAAGGAAACTATATTTTTCACCCGTCATATTGTTTCGATCATAACTTTTTATCTGTGATGAATTTGAAGGTGGGACTAGATCCATTGTATAGCCCTTGAAATTATCTTTACAATGAGTACAAGAACACGTGAATCGGACTTCGTTTGTGAAAGTTATAGCCTTTTTAGTAACTGTCTGTCAGGCTGTCCCGAACCGAATCCGAATTGAATTCTGAGTTGAATCCGAGTTTGAATTGGGTTGAGCACGTGGGAAGTCCGAATTTGGCTTGAAAATCTTATCCAAAACTTGTAGTTTAAGTTCTTGGGCTCTTCCCTTTTGCTTTTCCAAGTCTTCACATGAGTCATACCTAAGAATACATAAAATACTAGCATGAGATAGTATTCCAAGTTCATCATCAATTAAAGGAAACTTCTTAAGAAACAAAAGCACCTGTTTGTTTAAACGCTTGGCTCTTGCCCTCGTCATTGGGCCCTCTAGTTCATGGTTATTATCATGCATGCTTGGAGTGGAAGATGTATATGTAATGGGGATGTCCTCATCAGTATGTGCATGACCACCAATAGGAGAAGATGTATAAGTGTTAGGGGTGCCCTTATCATAGCCTTTTGGCATAGCCAATGTAGGACCTTAGATGGTGAGGTAGAGACCCTATGAGTCCCGTCACTCAGTAGCTTCAGAAGGCACTTCAAACCACCCTTTACACCATGCAGCCACCCCAGGGACTAGCTTTCCTAGAGCACCACCTCCAGTTCCACCACTTTACTGGACTTACCCACCTCCACCACCCTTTGCCTATGCCCCGTTTAGAGTGCCGACTACATCCCAGTACCATTGCTAGACTATGCTCCTACTCCACTTTATGATTACTATCCTGCCATCCTTGCTCCACTGTATGACCCTTATCCTACCATTTCTACTCCACCATCACAGGGAGACCTAGGATACATCCCCTCCCAGAGACCATCCCATCCACTTTCCCACCGCCTGAGACCAACATTCCGTTGGCCTCGCATGACTGTCCACCTAGACATAGTTAGAGACTCGGTCACAAAAGGTGAGCTCTACTGAGCTTGTTTTGGGGACCCTTGTAGCAGCCAGGTAGTTGGGTTGGAGCTAGTAGTAGCTGAGGGCTTGAGGGAGGAGATGGTGATGGTGAGGATGGGGGAGAAGATGGTGGAGATGGTGATGAGAGTGATCCACAGGAGAGCGAGGCCGTGAGCCCATAGCCCAGTGTGATCCTCTTGGGGTAGGCAGAGTCCCATTGATGTATGCTATTTGCACTTCTTTATTGCATTTCGATTTTTGTATGAGTTCCTCCTACCATGAGGGGGACCATTGTAGTATGCATGGAACATGTAAGTAATTTAAATTATTGTACCTGCTATTTTATTTGTCATTCAGTTCATTGCTGCAAACATAGTTAGAATGTAGCTTCTAAATTAATCATAGCTACCTCATTTAATTAACCTATGATGCATGCAACTCAACCTAGGATAGGTTGCTTGAGAATCTAGAGGCAGAAGTATTGTTGTAGTTAGTTGGCTGTGGTGTTTAGACTAGAATTCTGACATGGATCTCTTTTCCGCTTTGAGATAGGTATGGACCATGTCCATAGGCTTCTCACCTTTTCATCTATATCACTAAATGATTTATCAGCCTTTAAAAGAGAACAAAAATAATTAAGGAAAGTAAAATTAATAAAGGCTGACGACCTAAAAGCAACTTACCCTACTTTCTACACATCAGATTTCCCAAACGAGTGATTCGTGGCACTCCTGGGCACGTACTTATGAGTGAACCCTAAGCACTTCCTAAACGCGTAGTTTGGGCAGACTCAAGTCGGATCTTGGGTGTTCCTGGATGCGTGCGGTCCAAGGTAGTGTAAGTTTGCACTCAAATGCCTAGAAAGGCCAAATCGTTGAGAGATAAGGTATAACTATCCATATCTCCTTTATATCTAAATAATTGTAATTAAGAACATAGCCCTGCGTGGCTAACTATTGTATGAAGCACAATATCTTATTATTGATCTACTACGTAACTCTAATAAAGCTTATTGTTTGTTGGAATGGTGTTTTACTGAGCAAATGAATAATAATCCGAATACTTAAGTGTTATTACCCGTTATTACCCCTAGGTAATTACATTGGATTTCATGCTTTATAACTATCCAGTTGCAGAGTAACGTTTAGCAACCTTTAAATGCAGTATTACACACATATAATAAGATATGTTGATCTCAAGTTCAAAGATTATATATCAACATTACGTAAGACCAACTAATGACACATAAAAACATAATAATCTTAACAATATTTTAAGGTTAGCCTTGGATCTTGTACAAAATTATTTGAGTTTCGCTCAGTTATGAAATAGCCACCTCAGATGACAAAGTAAACAGGTCTAAAAAACATGACAAGTAAAAAAAATATGTCGCTTCTGATTGACAAAAACTAATCAAATTCAGCTAATCAACAGTTACCCAGTACTCGGGTCTGTAACAAATTTTGGTAGGTCTAAAAAAACGACTTTCGGTCGAATTAGCACTAAGTGACAAACAAGTGCGACAGGATTACCCTTTTCTCCAGATAATGCTCAAGTAAGCTCCCAATTTGAAAATAGAAAACAAATGGGCTTAACATCATTGTTATCGACATATACAATCAACTGGCAGATTTTTCTAGAGATTACAAGAGAAAAACACCATAGAAAAGAGGTCAGATATGGATACTGACATTTCACTTCAACATAAACAAGGGACTCCGTCAACTAATGTAATTGACATTAACTCAAGAGAACTAGAGAACGAAAAGTCTCACTTAAATACTTTCTTCATAGTACTTTCTCCAGGAAAACACATCTAACCATATGACTATCCTGTAGAGAAATGATTACAGCACTACTGGGGAGCGGCCAATGCCTTAGGCTTCGGCTTTACCTCTACTTCATTCACCGCGCGGATAAATATTGCATCAGGCTCACGGCTGAAAGTGCAAAAGAACAGGTACGTCAACATTTTGTTCTTGTTCTTGTGATTACAAAAATATGTTCTAGGTAAAGTTCAGTCTTACGGTTTGTCTCCCTCTTCGTAAGTGTAGCTTGATGCCACAGCAAGCAGATGCCCATCCTTACTGAATGACAGAGCAGCGATGCTTGATGCGTACTTTGAGTACTGCAATCAAAGTAGAAAATCATGAACAATAGAACCATTTCAGATATTCACATTCCTATGAAGCAAAACTATCACCTGGTTACCTGATATAGTCTTTTCTTGTTAATGCCATCCCATACGTTGACAAATCCATCACAGCCTCCAGTGGCAAATGTGCCATATCTGCAGAAGATAGATAACAAAAATGAGAACTAATAATCCTGTGAGAAATAGAACAGCCAAGAAATTTAAACACCAAGACTTTACATTGGATGGAATGCAATTGCATTGACAGGATAAACGGTGTCTCTGCCAGCCTCGGATTTCCGATGACACTTGAAAGCATACCTGAATGGGAAAATGACAAATGGGTAAACAAGTATTTTAGTCTGGACTGTCACCGGCACCATGGTTCAGTGTAGATTACATGGGAAGATAAGCATATGGTATATCGTCGAGTGTAGCAGCTTTTCAGGAAAGGGTCATGCACAACCTAGAGTGATTTGATAATGCACGACTACCAGTCAGGCTATGGTGTTTCCAGTAGTGCCTTAGTAAGGTAAGGCAAGAGTTTCTCACTCGTATAATGCTGTGTAGAATAAAGAAAGCCAACTTGACTATACCACCAGTACCAAACAAAGCTGGATTTCAAAAAACTCTCAAGCAAACATTTCAACGTTTTGACTTTTCAGTGTTCAACATTTAATTTGCATATAAAAGGGGAGATATCTCTAGTTGTCACCCTACTTTTGGTCACTCTCAGTCTTAAAGCAACCTAAATACTCCCAAAATGCTACTTTACATAGAGATACTTTAGGTAGAGATAGAAAGTGTTCTACCCAGCAAAAAAGTTTTACAGGCTCGGTAGATCACTCCATGTATTATTACCTCAATTTGTTGGGAATGTTTTTATAATTTTGAAATTTGTTACCAAACTGGATGAGTTAGAACATTTGCCTAATTGGTGGTTTGCACCAAATATTTTTCTGAAGTATGATGCACTTGTGTAAAATTTGAACTATACATCTGTTTTGAACATTCATGGCAACAATCTATAGTGACTAAGATCATATGGCAACAACAGTGTCACCAACCCTTGACATAAGCTTTATATGGCTAAGCACAACATTCGGGACCTACATGGCTACATCAGTCAAGTCGATAGCCACAGTGGTAATTAGTCCAGTTTTGGACATCAAACCATGTATATAACAAGTGATAACAATTGTAGTACCTAGGTCCGCTCAAGCATACTTTGTTTCAGGAGATCAGGATGTAATCAACACAAAAAATTATGGAAAATTAATGTACTTCTCAATTTATTATACCTCTCTATAAAATGTTTACTTCAAATTGAGTAAATTTCACAAAACCACACATATTATTACAAAACTATTAGAAAACTACACTTTTAGAAGTAGTTTCACAAAACAGCATTTATTCGTACCAATCATTTTAAAGAACTACACTTCCGTCACATGCAACCGTTTTGATAGGGTGGGTCCATATGTCATTGAGACTCTAGCACTTAACCCCGTTATGCTGACATAGAGAGCACTAGTGCGTAGCCAACCGATGTGGTATGTTGCCAACTTCACTGTAACTCAAGGGTGTTCTTCTTTTACACCATCAGATTCTTCAGAGCAAATAGCACCATCCATGTCGGTTGGCTACGCAGTAGCACCCTCCGCATCAGCATAACAAGATTATGTGTTGGAGTCTCAATGACATGAGGGGCCACTCTGTCAAAATGATTGTAGTTAACGGAAGTGTTGTTCTTTAAAACTATTAGCAAGAATAACACGGGTACACTTAGCTATAGTTTTAACTAGATATGTCCTCCTAGTATGTCAAATATTAAGGTATAAGATCATATGCATTAGCAAGCAATGAAACATAATGTATAAAAACAGTGGAAACATGTTTAGATACAAAGATTTTTCATCCATAAACAACTATTTGAAAACTTTCAAGCAAGTATCATATATAAAATCACTACAAATACATGAGCAGATCCCTCGAACCTAAGATGCAGAAAACATACTTTTTAGATTGAGCAGACTCAGATAGATCGAAGAATTCCATAGAAACTCGTCCTTCGACAGAACTCAGAGCATATCCTGAAGCAAGTAGGAACACAGAAGATTAACTAACTAAGATTGACAAACAAAATGTATATAATAGTAAAAGGCAAAAACCAAAAAATATAGGGCGAGCATTGGTCTAAATCAAGGCTGCTTGAGGCACATAATCGTTAGCAGTTGGACCACTACTCCGCTATGCAACTCAGCTGCTTATGTCCACAGCCACTTATGTTGCATTTTCCTGAATGACACTAATCGCATGCTGCATAGTTCACTCTGTTATTTGCTGAATGTATAGCTAGATTTTAATTAACTTAGAACCTTCTTTTTCTTTTTTTAATTCATGTATCAACTATATCTAGAATTAATCATACACCATTATATAAATAAATGTTTTTTTATAATAGTTAAACCGCACATAAGTTCGCACAACACATCAGTGCTTACAGGGTGAGGTGCCTCTCGATTACCGATTACCTACATACGGATTACCAAGAGGTAGAAGCCAATCCATGTCCACATGTTACAACAATCTACACAATGTTCCTTTATAGTTGAAACAGGGGTGACAACAGGAAATGTACTGTCATGCAGCATACCTAATCAAGAATAAGAGCAAGTTACCTGTTCCGTTGGGGAAACATCGAACACAACGTGTTTGATATTTCAAAGACGAGTCCCTTTTTTGCTCAGGTTGAGACATATTGCGCAAATCATAAATATTGACATGCCTTCCGGCTGTTGCAACAACCAACCTATTTCCTACTAATGACAGAGAATATACACGCTCGGGTTGAGTATATGTCCCAACAAGTGTACGCTCTGGTCCACTCACGCCTCTTGGATCCCAACATTTAATAGTCTTATCCCAGCTGCCAGTGATGACTTGACCTAAATAGATAAATATACACAAATGAACAGTCAAGTTCCATCTTATTCTGTGAATGTAACAAATTATCTAACACTACTCAGATAGTATATTTTTTTAAAATCCTTGTAAACAATACCAGCAATAAGTTAGGCACAACATTCAGATATTTAGGCATTTTAAACACGATTTAGCAATTAGAAGTCAATAAAGTCCAGTCAGTATTGAAGTTAGGATAAGTGACTTGTACAATATGACCAGAGGAATCAAATGTTTTTACTTTTTAGGGGTTATGCAAATACCCAGCCACAATTTAGGGAGTTTGTCAAAAGCCCACCAGCATTCCAAATTTTGTCGGTCACACACCCGCAAGTTTTATGTGTTTGCAAATACAGGTTATTTGTCAAAACTAACAAGGAACTGCAGGTTTAAGAATCAGAATCATAGAACTACATATACTTTGGCAAATTTTATCGCTGATCTACACCCCGATGCTTTGGACAGTGCGTGACACCTCAGGCCCACCAGGCAGCCTCACATAACCATGGAACGGTTCAAGCAAGTGCATGTCGTTAGCCAGTGGACTCGAGCTGTAAGGCGCCATGCAATGTAACAGTTTGTAGCTTACTGATACAAATTGCAAAAGCACTTGTAGTTTTGCGAAACTGCTTTTTAAAACTGAAGTTCTTTGATAGTTTTGTAAAAAAAATGTACTTTTATGAAATTTACTCTTTGCTTTTTTAATAAGGCAGCATCTCCTCAGTTTAGGATCCTTATTTAATTTAATAAAAGTCCTTACAAACAGATTTCTTTATCAATTATGAACGCATATAGATAATAAAAACTCTGAGTGAGTCATCTTGACGGAATAATGGTACATCAAAGTTTGACTTGCATTGATTAAGGGCAATGGATGTTATACAAACTAATAGATATGTATAGTAATGTAAAATGAACAAATACCTATAAATATTCCAACACACGACAGGACAAATAAATTCAGTACTAAGCTAGGTAGAATAGAAACACATCTAACACAAACAAATTGTTAGGTATCATAAACAAGACTATGGCATGGACATGCGCCCAATTCTCTACCCAAATGGATAAAGCAATGTTAATAAGCCAGCCAACAGGTCTATTGCATTGGATCATTGTAAAAAGGAACTCTTGTATCAGTACAATCAAAATGGAAATGACAAACTAAGATCACTTCTATTCAAGATAAGCCTTACAAGGTTGTAAAGCATTGAATTGTGCACTGTATCATTAATAATTCACACATCAATTCAGTTAGCAATGTGTTTTATGTACTGACAAGTGGCATCTAAAAAACTCACTTGCACCCATAATAATGATTGCACCAGTAAATTACCTATGGTTTGACTGCATCAAACTGCAGCAAGCCAGCAATGTATGCCATGAAAACGTAAAGCAAAAAACATAAATCCAAAAGCAATTCAATAAGAATGTAAGTACAAGTACCTGCAGCATAAGAGTACTCCACACAACGAACTGGAGCATCATGCTGCCCCAGAACATCCTCTTTTGCCGAACTAAATACTAGCCTGAAATAGTCATTTGGGCATATTCTCATTAGTCATACTAAATATCCACATAAATGATAATAACAAAAAGATAAACAAATGATGATATCAAAAGGACAACAAGCAATAAAATATCAAATTTACAGAATTCAACTTACAAGGTAATATTCAATGTACTAATGTGGGCATATTGTTTGACAGTCTTACCTGCAGACTGCAGCATTCAATTTACAACAAAATGCAAATTCAAATATGGGCATATTACTTGCTAGTCTTACCTGAAGTATTCAAATTTAGTTTCATGGACCATTAACAATCTTCAAAAGAACCAGACAATTTTCCAACTTGAATTTTTTTTATGTTTAAAACATCATATATTCATCATTCTATAATAGGGTCAAGTAAGCATAAAATCAACTCTACCTAGGATCCTGAATCAACAACCCTGCAATAACAACAACAAAGCATTTTGTCCCAAACAAGTTGGGATAGACTGGGAATGAAACATTCTAAAGATCAAAGAGATGAGAACCTTGAAATAAAAACCTACAATGCTAAAACTTTAAATTGTACATCTTGCTATCTGAACCGAGCCTAAAACACTGCTCCTAACTTTCTTATGGTTCCGGTACGTGGATCGCTAACCTCCATGCGCTCCTATCCAAAGTTAATTCTTCAACCCTACAACTAGTAACAAAATATTTTTCATTTTTCTACATTCATAAATTATGTCTCCACAAATAGGACTTATCTACTGTCCAATTTTGCAATTGGAGTATGATTGCTAAGTGCTAACTAGCACAAAGGGATCCAAATTTTCAAATAAACAATTTGTTGTACGACTACTACATGCCTGTTACAGAAATTGTTTCTTTACATAAACTGCCACCTTATGGCGCAGGGAACTAGGCAACTGAGGCTCTAAATATCTAGCTTCTTATGGCGCAGGGAACTAAGCAACTAATTCTCTTTTCTAACCAGTTCTAACACACAAAATTCCCTGTGCAATAGTCGGCAGGAAAGGAGAACACACAAAAAAATTCCTCACCTCCGCACGGTGTGGTCAGCGCCGGCGCTAAACCCCGAGGAATCGTCGTGGAAGCAGCAGTCGAGTACGGCCCCGGGGTGCACGAACTCCCCCTTGAGCACGTTCGCGTCGGCGGCGTAGAGCCGCACCGTCTGGAACAGAGCTCAAGCACCCAAGCCAGGTCAGATCAGCCAGATCAAGGGTTTATTACTGCTCACTAAACGGAGGGGAAACGGAAAGAAGAGAAGCGCATCGTCGCTGACCTTGTCCCAGGAGGAGACGAGGAGGTGGTCGCTGTGGTTGGAGAAGCGGAGGTTGGAGATTCCGTCGGACGGCGGGTGGGCGAGCTCCTTGCCGCTACCCACGGCGGCGGCGGCGGCTGGTGCGGCGGCAGCGGAGCTCATGGTGGGATGTGGGGAGGAAATGGGTTAGGATTTTTGGTGTGAGAGGAGGAGGGCGGGGCGAGGAGGAAGGGGCGGTGAGGGATTCGAAATTTGAATCCGCAACGGGCGGAGCGAGCAGGAGGCGAGGAAGGGGGAAGGTGAGGGATTCGAAATTTGAAATTTGGACTCGACGGACGGGAAGATGCCATGGCGTGAATTTCGGTGTGCCTTGGGCGTGGGCTGAGGCGGGGCATCGTTCTGCTCTCCGTGGGCTGGGCTGGGCCGGCCGGAATAGATGGGCATTTTTATTCTTCTTCTCTCTTTTGTCCATATGTTACGCTAAATTGCATTTTTGTAATTGGTTTTGCTAAAATAGTTGTCTGGATCTCAGATCTTCTAAATTGATTTTTTTTTATATTTTAGTAGTACGAATTTTTAGTTGTTTTTAATGTTAGCATAACATTTCGTGGAAACGTCGTTTTGGCTAAAGCTAGCTTTTAGTTATTCTGCTATATATTTTTTACTTTTGTGAAAAACAGGTGGAGTGGTTTTTCATAGACGGAACTGCTAGAAATCTCTCAAATGAATTTTTTTATGATACTAGCTGAGTGCCCTTTAGGGGTGGAAAAAAAGCTCGTTAGTGGGCTCGTTGGCTCGGTTCAAAATTACTTCAATTATACTTGTTAATTGGTTAAACATTAAAATGAGTTGATTTCAAATGAATTTGAATTTTGCTCAAGCTCGGCTCGGCTCGTTAGCTCGTTTCTAAAAATACTTTTAAATTATCCGTAAAATGATATTAAATCAAAATATGCTAATTTTAGAAAAAGCTCGATAAGACGAGCAGTTGGCTCGATATCCACCCCTAGTGCCCTTGCATTACAATGACAAAGCGTATTTAGTTGCGGTGAAGTCTTTATTTGTGTGAGATGGTTGCAGTAAAGTTACATGTCAAAAAGATCAATTGAGTGCCCATTCATTGCAATCGACAAATAATATGTGAGGAGGAACACCTAATTTTAACATACATAACCAGAAAACATTGAGAATATTTTAGAGAACAACAAATTCATGGACTTAATTCTCCTTCCTTAAAAAGCAAATATGAATTTGACAATTAAAATGGCTAATACGTCGACAGACTTAACTTAGCTGCATTTAGAACATCGTCATCCGTCAGATTCTGTTTATGCTCACCTATCAAGTACCCACGGATTACTATTACCCTTTTGTCCTTCCTTCCAATATTGAATCAAGGAAAAGAACAAATAAAAGGATTTTATTCCTAGCTTTAAGAAAGCTCATGTTTAGAATACAAGAAAGAGGTAGATAGAGGAGTACTGCTGAGGATTTCAACTTACAAAATATACCAATCCACTAATAGATAAACATGAACTCCCTTTATTGAACGTTGATAGAACTAAACAACTAAGAAACCCATAATCCAACCAAAAAAAGAAAATGATATCTTCAAATGTTTACTTGCAGCTCTATTGGTTTCACCAGATCAATTTACTGCTTGAGCATGGTCATTGCTTGATCCTCTCACAGTGGCTCCTCGTCCTTCTGAAGAATTTCCATTGCTGCTGAAAGGAAGTTATCTTATACCAAGCTTCAGTTGGATATGATAATGATTTATTTTCGATAGCCATTTTGTTCCAATTTAACCAAAGAGATCAGCAAAAGGCAGCAAAGCAAAACCAATTCACCCCTAACCCCCTGAACCACCTTGCTCGAGGCACCCTGGCCCAAATGAAATCAGAAATACAGTTTGGAGCTGCTGTCTCATTTTCTGCTTTTCCTTTGCACATTCTTGTTCCGAAGCCTAAAAATTGGAGTGATGACAACATAGTTTCAGACTTTAGACTGAATGCTTCATTTTTCTCCAACATATAATGCACGCAAAAGAATAGAGGAGTAGAAAACAAGAAAAGGTTAGACCTTGATGAGATACTGCACAGGACCGAAGCTTGGATTCACTCTACCAGACATACTAAAGATTTGAAACTATGACTACTATAGATAGCATCATGTAAGCTTTACCTTTGAAAGGGTGAATCCATGGAATTGATCTATCAATATGGGCAGTAGCTGCAATTTTAGATTTTCTAAGGGCAATTAGGTGACTACTGAAGTGATCTTTTCCTCCACCTTGTGGAAATACGTACCAAGTAGACTTTTCTCTCCATCCCGTGGAGATACCTACCGAAGTATATCTTTATAGGTCTTATTCAAGAACACACCACAATAGTCAAATAGCTTTACTCATAGCTATGTAACAATCTTTTTCTCTATGACATTTACATTGTTCTGGCCAGAGGTGTGTAACATCCTGATTATCAGAGCCTTTTTGAAGCTTTTAAAATAAAATTCACCATTTGGATTTTTTCTAGAATTAATTAAAGCTTAAATTGAATTTTTATTAAATAAAAGGATTTAATGTGATTAAGTTAAACTTCAACATTTGTCAAAAAAATATTTTATTTGAGTTCCTTGAGTCTCAAGGATTTTTCTGAAATTTTCTATGATTTATTTGGATTTATTTACTATTTTCTAGAGCTCAAAAGGTGATAGGAACGGGGTCCCGATCTTCCAACAGGTTCTAGATATGTTCGATTTGGTGAAGGCGCGACACAAATCGATCCGGCTTCTGAACAACACGTTCCAAACCCCGCAATCGCAGCACCACGTCTCCTCAGGTTATCAACCGTGCGCAGCCCGGTTGACCTCGCCAAGAAGGCTAATCCTTGCCTGTGAATCCAAGAACACAAGCAAGAACAAGGAAGAACATAACTGAATTGCAGATGTATTGATTTAGCACTCGAAAGTTGGGGTCTCATAAACCGATGAACGACGAAACTGTTCAAAGACAGATTAATCTAAGCAAAACCTAACCCCTAATGGTGGGGGTGGCGGCTGGATATAGAGGAGTAAGGGGCGTGCAAAACCCCTGGACGTGCCCTAATGGGCTCCAACACGATACAAAGCCGAACGGCCCAAAAGACGGTGGCGCAGCACCCTGACAGATTCTGAATGCCCAATTTTTTTGACGATTCCCGTTGACTCAGAAGGAATTTTGACATGGGACTAGAGCCATTGGAAAGTTTGTCTTCTCAGCTTTCCATCCATATGTAGAACGTCCAAAACGGAGCCCGGATGCGATCTATGCGTCCATTTTAGTGCGGCCTGGTCCTGGACTCCGAATTGGATTCGAAGTCGGCTTGAGTTGGGCCTCCAACATGATTCGACTGCCCTTGCTGGACTTGTGCGCCTCATAGGCCTTCTCCAAGTACTTCCAGGTCCTCTCCATGGTTCCTAATCATAATTAAATCATTAGGTAGCAATCGATTCTCAAATGAACAAAAAGAAGTACTTAGGAACGAGCTCACCTGTAAATTCAATTGTCGGGCGCGAGCTCTAATGATTGGTCCTTGAATGTCAAGTGGAGGAGTGTTGTGTGTATCTGAAGAAGTGATGTCCTCATCAAAAGGATTTATTTGAATTTTCCAAACAAGCCAGCTGCTTAGCCCGCTTCTGCCTTGCCACGTGGCACGCATCCATGTCTGTACCCGCCCACCGGATGGTGGCCATGCGTCGGCCATCTGCAACCTGCCGCCTGCATCCAAGCCGCCCGCTTCGCTCACCCGCATCGCCGTCCAATCTCCTGATCCACCACGTGTCACACATTCGGGGCCTCGTGCACTATGCTTTTCCTTCCTCCCGGTTTCTACCTCCGTCGTCTCCGACTGGGACTTCCTCGGTGTTCTTGCCCTACCAGGCCTCTCGGCCATCTTCGACTCTACCTCAGAGTCGTGCTCGCCCCCACCTCCTCGAGGTTTGAGTATTTAAGCCGTGCCCTTCTCTCATGTTCCGCATCCCAAGCTGAGCTCGCCGTGTGACCCCGTGCGTTGTTGCTGGTCTCGCCGAGTCACCGCTGCTTTCATCTTCGTCGTCGATGAGGACATTGTCTTCGTCTCTGACCCTTGTCGCCGTCTTCGACTGTGCACAGCCGTCACCGTTTGCTGCCTCACCGCTCTCGCTGCTGGTGAGTCCAGTCATTGCCGTCATCTTTGTTCGTCTTTCGTCGCTCACCTCGCCTCGGTTCACATGTCACCTGCCTCGGTTCATGCACCCGCCCACGCCAGCACGCACTCGCACCCGACCGACGGTTCACCTACTCTGTGCGCCAAGTTCTCTGTGGACCAAGCCACTGACAGATTGGTCCCACATGTCAGATCCACTATGCTGTAGACCCGTGAGCCAGCGAGCCGAGTCATCCGCCACCTCACCTGCCACATCAGCCCTAGCCACCACGTCAGCAAGCCCAGTCACACTCGCATTGTTCCATGAGCCGGGTTCACCGTAGACTAGCCTTTTCCGTGCACCGGGTTCACAGCACAGTAGTTTTTCCAATTTTCAGCCTTTTTCTCCAGATTAGATTTTCCAAGAGCCTGTTCTTCTTCGTCCTAGCTCCAATTGACTCGATTCTTTTTCCTAAATTCACCTAAAATTGAGTTCTATATTTGGTTCTAGTTTTGTAGTTTTTTTGGAGTTTGTTTGAATTTTATTTGAATTTGTTTTGTGTTTCGTTTCGTTTTCTCTCTCGTTATATCACGCTTCGAAGGAGCTGAAGCAAGATTTGAAGATCAAGAGCCATTAACTGAGCAAGGCCAAGGCAAGTCATGTTCTTTGATCATGTTGAACCTAGTTTTCAAATCTATTATGTATTATTATTTTTTAAATTATCATGCATCGCTATTTTATTACAAACCCTTGTATTGATAGTTACTGTCCAAATTGATTAATTCCTTCTTGATAAATTGATTGCCATGATTCCATTGTCACCCTAGGATGTGTAATTATCTAGTGATGCAATATTAGTTGTCACATGGGTTGTACGCTTAAATTGCTTTGCCATGTTAATAGTAGCGTTGGGTTTATCATCACATGTGATCAATTAATGAATTTTGACTTAACGATATATTGGAACGTGGTGGTCAGCCACAGTTATAAAATTTGAGTAACATGACATGGATAGTGTCATTGGTGTTGGTTATACAAAATGGTTTTCACTTCGGCGAATGATCATGTAGTAAAGGGGGAGAAGTGTGGTTAGCACTTCAGGGATGTGGAAGTTTCACCTGGGTAATGTCTAAGGACTTAGCTTTGTACGCCATTGATCTGAGTCTTACCGCACAACCATATGTCTAGTATGGGATAGACCTAGCTGATTAACTTGTAAAGGTTTAGTTCAAATATCATCAATGTTAAGTGAGTACTAGGGGTACTGGTTTACTCACAATGAGGAACAGGGCTACTATACTTATACAGCGCAAGAGGGGACTTCTGATTATGGTGGTTAACCCTTCAGTGGTGGAACCTTAGCGGATGATGTTTAACTAGATTGGAGTGAGGTAAAGGCTTTGTAATAATTTATCTGGGTCTCATGCCTAAGGAAGCATGTCGGCTATTAAGATGACTTATCTCTTGTGGGTAAAATTGTATAACCTCTGCAGAGTGTAAAACTATTCGAATAGCTGTGTCCTCGGTTATGGACAATGCTCAATGATTTCACATGAGGGGTAGAGTTTTCATAAAAATCTGGATGGGTTAAAATGGGAAGTGAATGGTCAGTTCACTGGTGGTTCATTATGTGAATTTTAGTTCACGGGTAATTCATTGGAGTGAATGGTTAGTTCACTTATGGTTGTCTCAATTCCTTTGGTTACTTATTTATTATCCTTTTCAAAGTTTGCTTTTCAATCTATTTATCGTATTTACTTTAAACTATTGCTTTATGCAAATTAGCATTTCAGTCATCCTTTGGCAAGCCCTGTATTTTATATTGCACTTTTTGTTATAAAACAACTTGCTGAGTACTCTATATACTCATGGTTTTATCCACATTTACTCAGTTGAGGAAGAAGGACCAGATCAGCAGGAGGTATTAGAAGGAGGATACTTCGATGACTTTCATGGATTAGGGTTTCGCTCCCCAGTCGATTGCCTGTGGGCATGTCGAGTGGCTACTATGCTTATTTTTGTTTTCCGCCGCAAGTTTCTTAAGCCTTTTAGGTTATTATTTGTAAGATTGGCCATACGGTCGCAACTTTGATTATTAATAATATTTGAGTCTTTTCTTAGTAAATCGTGATATGGTTGATATTCCATCTTTGTTTATACTGTGTACACTAGCGTGATCCCAGATTGGTGCAGAATACACAGGAGAGTCTGGATCAGCAGATTCGGGTCTCGACAAGGTGGTAGGTGCATCTTTTGCTCTTGCTTTTTCTTCCGCATCAATTGACTAGTAACTACCTCATCAAATCATATTATGATATTTAAGCAGTATTATGACCAGTTAAAAATGTGAGAGATGATGTATAGTTTTGCAAAAATAAGGTAGACTTGGTCTGCCAAGTGGCACGCCACGCCACGACGTGGTCGCGCGTCGCAAGTCACAAGTGACGTGATTTTCACACAAAAATACATGAATACGCGCACACATGCGCGTGCGTGATTATCCAAAGCCCTTCTCATGCAATCTCTATTCATATTCAAGGAGTGGTGAGGACTCCACCTTATAAATTAGTCTCCTCCACCTTACTTTAGCAATATGGTACTAAACCATGCATACTTTAGAATTAAGGAAATGTGCCATGCTCATATTGGCCAATTTCTAACAATCCCCCACCAATTCCAAAGCAAGAAATAAAAAGATGTCAAAGAAATTGTGCTGAAGTACTGTTAATATACCGGTCTTTTAGTGTAAGTCCCATACGGATTGAACTTGCACCTAGAATAATATTATTCATCTTCTCACAGCTGATGAATGGACTATGTGTTGAATTCACAGCTTTTCGTGATCAGATTTCTTTTGAAATCTCAACTAGTACTAGGCTGCCAATGAACCACATCTAAACCGAGCGTTATATGGTCATGCTCCCTTATCTGCTCATGAGTTTTTTGAGAATGCCCCGTTCTTGTGAACTGCGACTGCACAGTTAAGCTCAAGTAGATGTATTCTTTCTAGGTATCCTGCAGACTAATATCTTTTCCATATTTGGACAACAGAATACATTAAGGCTTTATGCCAACCTTCCATACAGTCGAGAGTACTTTATTTATTAGGACATGGGTATACTAAATATATATTCTCTTATTACCACATCAATTTGTTTTTCCCATTGCCTAAGTCATAGATCTTTGATAAAAAGGTATGGGTTACCATTGTGATGTAACTGAAATGGGCCTCATTTCCATGTCCATAGATGCAACGGAAATCGCTTTTCATGCTAACCCCTTTGTAAAAGGGTCTGCCAGATTTTTCTTAGTGTGAATATAGTTCACAACAATCACTCTAGAGTTTCTCAGTTTTTTTGACAGATTTAAGCCTATGCGTCACATGTCTAGAGGACTTTATATTATCCTTTGTACTTGTGACTTTGGCCAACATTGTTTGTTTATCACAGTACATTAGGATTGCAGGTATTGGTTTCTCAACTAATGGCAAGTCCAATAGAAGCTCTCTCAGCCATTCAGTCTCAATAGTAGCTGTGTCAAGTGCTACAAGTTCTGCTTCCACGATTTCTTCCTCCAACTCTCCATTAAGGAAAGCTGTCTCCACGTCTATTTGATGAACATGTAGACCATAGGAAGATACTAACGCAAGGAGTACTCTGATGGTGGTTAGTCTGGTGACAGGAGAATCGGTATCAAAGAAATTTTCTCCCTCTCTCTGGGTGTAACCCTTGGCCACAAGTCTTATCTTGTACTTCTCAATAGTACCATCAGGTCTTAGTTTCTTTTTGAAGACCCACCTACATCCTACAGGTTTGCACCCGATAGGATGATCAGTGATCCCCCAAGTCCCATTAGCCATGATAGAGTTCATCTCACTATGGACTACCTCTTTCCAATACTCAACATCAGAAGATGCATAAGCCTCCGAAAGAGTCTTTGGCACATCAACCACAAGGTATACAATAAAGTCATCACCAAATATTTTCTCAACCCTTTGTCTCTTGCTCCTGCGAGGAGTTTCTGCGACTAGATTATTATCCTCCTTAGGGATATCACATATTGGTTTAGAAATGGTGGGAAGTTCAGAAGTTTGATTATTTTCACTTTCACTATTATCAGTTTGAACATTCTCTGTTCGTGAAGTACTGCCTGTTGTTCTGAGAGACCATGTGGAGGTGTCCCCATGTTTGTGATGAGTGGATTCGTGTTCTGGAAAGTTTGAGTTTGATTTGGTTGATTCACGCCAAGTCGGTGCATGGCGCAGTTTGATTCGGTTGGACTTGGTAGAACGCAGTCGGATGTGTTTAGGACACTTGTTCGTATCTCGATCGGTCATTCGGGCTATTTTGTGTTTGAGTATGTTTCATTAATGCTAATGTTGATTATGCTGTTTTGAGCGGTGCTATGTGACTGTTTGCTTGTCTGTGTGACTACAGGACTTCGGAGCTAGGTCATGGTGAGGCGTGGAGGACCGGAACTAGGCACAGGAGGTGTTGAGGTCTAGACGGTCGGAGACGTCGAAGATGATCGAGGCTGCTGAGGTGGTTGCAAGCCGAGAGACGAGGAACCGGAGCTGGAGCTGCCGGAGGTGGACATGACGGGTAGTGGTGAGGTGGACCGGGACTAGGCTCAGGGAGGAGCTGAGGTCCAGACAGTCAGGATGCCGGGTGCGGTTGTATGCAGTGGAGCGGACCGGGACTAGACTCAGGGAGGAGTCGAGGTCCAGACGGTCAAGGTGCCGGTTGCGGGAAGCTTCTGGGAAGGTGCTTGAGGGGCAATTTGGAGAATTGACTCAAGCATGAGTGGAGTGGCTGGTTCCCTCCAACCCTGGTTGGTTTGACTTTTGCCTCATGTGTGTGTGTGAGGTTGGAGTGGATGTTGGCTGACCTTTCTTGATTTTCCATATGGGGTGTGAGCTTACTCTTTATATGGAGAGGGAAGGCAGTGTGCAGAAGGCAAGCAAGGCAGTAGGTGAGCTCAAGCAAGCAGTAGAGTTGTGTTCTTCCTCCTGTGTGTGTTTGCCCAGGGTGTGTTGTTCTCCTTGTTTTCAATTGCGTATGGGGCCGTAGTGGAATGGCTGTAATGAAACCCTTTGTAACCATTCCTTTGTATGCAATCATTCATGGTAATGAATCGATTTGAGCTGCTTTGATGTCTGTTCCTTCTTGGTGTGTTTCTTTCTGTTTGCTCAAGCCCCTTCTTTGTTGGTTGTTGATTTTCCTGGTTTTGTGATGAGCTCTTGAAAAGTGTACCCTCTGATTACTGCTCAGTACCAGGAATTTGCCTCAAGGCCATTTGGCCATTACATTCCCATGAGTGAAAATCAAATTTAATGGGTAGATTCCTCTCTCAGCTATGCGCCACATTTCCCCTATTTTGCATTTTCCAGGGTTTGATGTCAGGGGAGCCTTGTTCTCATTTGTTTGGGAGAAGGTGTGTTTCAGATTTGTGTCTCTTCTTGACCTGAGATCATGTCCTTGTAGAAATAAAAAATCTCATGGTCAAAAGATCAGTGATTCACAAGATATGTGGAATCTGGTCTATTTTCTGTTTGGCAACTCGGTTTTTGTCGATCTGTTCTAATTCTGTCAGAGAGCACTCATTTCTTCAGCCGAATTGGTTACTGTATGCATTTTCTTGCTTCTGTGGTCAGTCCGTTGTTTAGAATGAAGTCTTGACCTTCTAACCTAAGAAGAGCAGAATTTACTCATCAAATCTCTCTGTTTTTTAGTGGTGTACAGTAATTACTGCAATCTCTTTTTTGTAGGTCAAACCGAAATTACAACTGTAGTTGGACTGCTCGGCAGTCAGCCTAAATGTTCAGTTTTCAGTATTTTCGGCTGTAGCTTTAGTGTGTTTTCGGCTGCAGTTCCATTCTCCTTTAGTTCGGTTTCTAGTCTACATTTCATTTCCCTGTTTGCATTCGTTGTTTTTGTCTGCAGTTTTTGGTATGAAGCTATTTGTCTTTCCTGCTTTCGGCTGCTATTTTTGCTGCTGAATATACTCTGTTTCAGACAGCAAAATAGTGCTGGTGCTGTCCATTTTCAGTACTTGTGTATCTCAATTCTCAGGCAGAAATTTCTGCTCTCTTCAGTGCTTGTGTCTCTTAGTTCGGCTGCTGTTTTTGCTGCTGAATATACTCTGTTTCAGACAGCAAAATAGTGCTGGTGCTATCCATTTTCAGTGCTTGTGTATCTCAGTTCTCAGGTAGAAATTTCTGCTCTCTTCAGTGATTGTGTCTCTCAGTTCGGCTGCTATTTTTTGCTGCTGAATATACTCTATTTCAGACAGAAAAATAGTTACTGTGTAGCAGATTTCAATTAGCCGATGATTTCTTTTGTCAGTTGAATTCTTTCCTTTTTGGTCTGCAGTTTCAGCTTCTCTGCTGTTTACTTTTTGGCAAAATGATTTTTGGTTTTCAGTGATCATTTCTCCTCTTTCTTCATAGCTTCTATAGTTATCGGAGAAGAAATTTGTGTGGATACTTCGGGGCGATTTTTGAAGGCACCATTCACGCCCCCTCTGTTGCCATTTCCGATCCTACATGTTCTCATAGGAAAGATATTATCAAAAATGAAGCATCTCTACACTCCATTATTGTATTAGCAATAATCTCAGGAGTTTCCGATTTAACTACTAAAAATCTACAGTGTACTATTTTGAGCATATCCTAGAAAATACCATCGACTACTTTTAGTCCAAGCTTTCTCTTTTTCTGCAATGGTATATTGACTTTTGCCGAACACCCCTAAGTTCTCAAAAAATTAACATTAGATTTTATCCCCTTTCATCCCTCATATGGAGTAATCTCACTCTTGTTAGTGATTACTCTATTTAGGATGAAAGTTGCTGTCAGTATAGCTTCCCCCACCATGCCTTAGGCATACCGGCACTCTCTAACATGACATTAACCAAATCTATTAGTGTCCCATTTTTCCTCTCAGCTACCCATTTGATTGGGGCGAATATGGTGGTGTAAATTCATAGACTATTCCATGCTCAGAACAGAATTGGGAGAATTCATGAGAGACGTACTCTCCTCCATGATCATACCTCAATATTTTTATTTTCTTCTCACCTCGGCCTTATAAGTCTTAAAGTAGTTTAAAGCTTCATCCTTAGTTTTTAGCAAATACACATATCAGTACCGTGTTGCATCATCGTCTTCATAGCAGAGGAGTATTGAAAAGGCCAGAGTAGTAAAATGGGCATAACACTCCGAAGACCAGGGTAACTAGGCATAGTAGAGGAGTATCGAAAAGGCTAGAGGGCCGAATGACCATCACGGTGGTCTCTCTGGATGGCGTTCCTCTACAACTGAAGAAAGTTGTGATAGCATTTCGGACTACCTGCGAGATAACTAGAAGACAACGGGTCCACATCACCATAACAAACTAGAAAGGTTTTACAAGAGACAATAAAAATGCGCTATGGATGGAAATTTCAAACATGTTCTAGATCCCAGTAGAAGTCCAAGGACTTGTACAATAGCAGGCGCTCCTCACGATGGGAAAAGCATGGAAGACCTTCAAGAGCACGCTTGTCACGAAATATGTGACCAAGGATCACATACCTTTCACGAGGTATGCTTTCGTGTCACTAGAAACATTAGTGGCCTTTGTACAGATGAAGACGATGACCGGATTTTAATAGGAAATTACGGTGCATAGACTTAGAACCACTGGGTACATGGATAAAATCCCGCAATGGAGGATGGAGGACAAGGTCACAATCCGATCGGAGGCCTCCCCACCATTTGCCGGGATCACAAACTAGCACGCTCGAAGCTAGTTAAGAGTGAGGTCATCAACCACGTCTTCGAACATCACCTTTTTCAGAAACCCCATAGACAAGGAAGTGTCTCAATGCCTAGTAAGATATGTTAAACTACCTAGTTGTGAATAGGTCCATAACTTCATGGAGTCTAAAATAACATGATTGGCTCTTGCAGTAAACATTGATTACTGAATATTTCAAAGGCTCCTTCCAAGCGGTCAGAGAGAGGGAATACTGCCCACAGCCCTGGAAACAAGGAGCACCCAGGTCGCACGCAAGGCCTAGGGGTTTACATATCTTGGAGGCACGGATTCCCAAATGACTCCGAGGCATATAGGAGTAGGAAGAGATCCAATGCTGAGCATAAGGAATGTATGAAATGGGATTTTGATGCAAAACTTGAGAACATAACTGCCTCACCTCTTAGAGAGATAGATGCCTTGAGAGAAGAACTGAGAGAAGTCCGCAACCAGTTGCAAGCCACCCTTGTTATTGCAATACCCAGTCCCCCTTAACGTCGGAGTAGATGTGCGTCCACACCACTTTCTAAACATAGCGATGCCCACTTGCCTATTGATGATATCCAAGTAATGTATATCTCTAAAA
Organism: Dendrocalamus sinicus; assembly: GCA_036346575.1. NCBI lineage: Eukaryota > Viridiplantae > Streptophyta > Magnoliopsida > Poales > Poaceae > Dendrocalamus > Dendrocalamus sinicus. Next base: position 12,066,936 of record CM070658.1, on the reverse strand, counting down.
TGCTACATAGGTAGACCTAATGAACGCCTTAGCTCATGGTGTATCGTTATGTAGGAGGCCACACCGTGCATCCTCAGAATCAGAGTTATTGGCTCCATTCTTGTTGATGCTGGGCAGGAGTTGGCGTATCCATGTCTGCTAGGGATGTTGGTGTATGGTGCCCAGCTAGGGACCGATTTTGTGAAGGTCTAGGGGGACAAGATTAATGACTTTTTTAGGACCATCCCGCTGGACAGGCCCCAACAGAGAAATCATGACACTAGGGGATACTATCCACACATTCATCCAACAGCCTAGGAGGGATATCAACTTCGACCCTTCCATGCCACGATCTCCACACGACCATGCTTATCAAACAGAACCCTCTATGACTCCACCTCAAGCTCTGCTTTACAAGTCCATCACATCGGCTCCTATGGAGATGATGCCAAAGATGTATCACATCGAGGTGCTAAGGCTCAACCAAAGAAGACTAAGCCATCTCTCGAATCCTAGAAGTACCAGCTCAGACTGTTGTTGGTCCCTAAGTCACAATTAACTAGCCTTGGACTGGTTTGTAGGTCTTTTCATACTTGGTACATGTAGATGTCCAACAGGAAGCCAAATCGGCAAAGTGCATTCACCGTGTGACACACGGAGGTGCATTTCCTCCATGACCTAGGCTACATCGTCATGACCTTCGAAGACTTATTTTCACTATTCAACCTTGACGAACTCGATGCCTCACTTCTACGATGCCTGCACACTGTAAGTGTACTATATAATGAAGTTTTACATTCACATAATACTGATAAATGTCATAACACATTGTTTATATATAGATCCATGATGCAACGAGTCCAATGATAGCAACAACCAGTGGGTTTCCTCAACCCACACTTGGTCTCTGAGCAATCCATCAATGGAAACACATACTTCGTCGAAGAATACATAACGATGGGATAGCTTGCTCACACTGACAAGAGGTACATCCTGGTACCCTTCAATGAGGAGTATGTGCTTCAATAGTTGCCATACAAGTTTTATTTGTACTTTATATGCAACATGAACTTAGGATTAATCACTATGGTGACACACATGACTAGATCTCACTGGATTCTGATTGTGATTGTACCAAAGTAGAGCAAAGTAATATATCTTGATTCTCTACTTACGAGCATATATCTTGATTCTCTACTTACGAGCAACCACGACTTCATCAATGTGCAACAAACAATTGACAAGTAACTCATTTTCTCAATACATAACTCTATTGTAGCCTTTCCTTTATTTGCAATGGCCGAGACTAACTTTTTGAAATTATGTAGGTCGTTTAGCGCTTACGTTGCCCAGGAAGGGAGACACAAGAAATCCAGTGCCACACTGTGACATAGGACACAATTTTGTGATACCTGCTACAACTCAACAATCTTGCTATATCACACTTCGCAATAATACCTCTGGAACCGACAATACCAATATATATGTAATTCTATTTTTGAAGTGCCACCAGCAGCCACAAGGCAATGTATGTGGATTCTATGTTTGCCGCCATATATAGGAAATCATGGACGCTAAGACGAATGATCTAGAGGTTTGTCAACCTGCCAATAAATATTTCATGATTATATATATATGTGTGTGTGTGTGTGTGTGTGTGTGTATGCTAATGACTTTAACACTGCTAGCAACAACGTGTGGAATTCGACAGAAGTACATTCGATCTTGACAAACTCGTTGAAGTTCAAGAATAGCTCTTCGAATTCTCACTACAAGAAAACCCCCCTATAGTAACGCTGTATTGTTATGTTTGATACGCTTTATTTCGTTTCTACAGGAATATAGGCACATTTTTGTAAAGCGTGTTAGGAGCGTCTTCGCATGGACCGTGTCAGGAGTTGTAGAGACGAATTCTTTAAGCATATCTATGAGATAAAAAGACGTTTTATAGAGACGCTTAATGCATGCCTACATATATTGATACACTTTTATAGACACATTTATACAACGCATCTATCGGTATAGTTACGTCGATAGTAGCGTTTCATCACGTATTAAGAATTGTAGAGACAGTCTCGTAGCTACATTTATATTACGTGTCTACTAATATAGTCACGCTTTATAATGACGCTTTAATGCGTATTAAGAAGTATAGTCACGCTTTATAACGACGCTTTAATGCGTATTAAAAAGTATAGTCGCGCTTTATAATGACGCTTTAATGCATATTAAGAAGTATAGTCACGCTTTATAATGACACTTTAATATGTACTAGCAGAATGCCCGTGCGTTGCAACGGATCTCAAATAATTAATACCACACATAAGCCCAAAAGAAATTTAGCATGTTCTATTTTATTGCAATCTAAAACATATCTAGTAATCCTTGGATCCTTAATTTGATCTAAATGTAAGTTGAGGTTCCTACATTTGATCCTTAATTAACCCGGAAAAACAGAACACCAAGCACTGAATACTGATCTAGGTCAACAATTTAGAACACATGAAACAAGGAAAAAGTTTCTATATCACGCCAAAACATAAATCTCTGGGTCTGCCTATCTCTTATTCTCTTTCACCAAAATCTGTGCTTAACAGCCGCCTTTTCTTCAATAATGGGCAAACCGCAATGCAACCATGATAAACAACCATTACACCCGCAGATACGTCGAAGATAGTCAGCATTGCAAGCTCCATGAAGATTTGCTGGTTTCAAGCTTATTGTGGGTTGAAGATAGTCTCAATCAGCATTGCAAGCTCGATGAAAATTAGCTGGTTTCAAGCTTATGATCAGGGGGGCAGAAGCTGGTGCATGAGTCGATTAATCATCTCATAAGTGGTGAAAGTAATGACAGCATTTGGGGTAGTTCTCAGCAAATTTGTAGCACAACCTCGGTAGAAGCCAGCAATTCCCTCCTTCTGGTACACTTGCTTGATACAGTCAGTTACACCAGTGTACCACATATCACCATGACGAACACGGCCTTGTTCTTGCAACTTAGATCGTACAACCTGCCAATATAAGCCAATAACTGAAACTGTAAATAAAATATAAGAGCCTTTAATTACACAATGCTCTACGGAATTCCTGAGTAACAAGAGAAAGTGATTGTTTTTTCTTCACTTTAAACCATCTGGCGCTCTTTCCTTTTTTCTCTCCTAATTTAGCACCTAAAAGAAATCGATAGATCTAATTTTTTAGCTTCTCTTTCCTCCACTTATGTATTTAATTTGAAAAGGAGTTCTCATTTTAAGCAATAACATTTGCTAAAACTCGATATCCTAGTGAGGAAGTAAAGAATTTGGCAATTGGCCCACTCTTTGATTCACTATTCCAAAATGGAGACACCAAGCAATCGACCAAAAGCGCAAGATACATTATGTGCAGCTTGGCAACTGCCCCTCTCTTTGATTCTCTATTCCGTAGGATCGATAAACATACTTCATGTGGGTATGTTATTATTGAGGCTGCTACTTTGGATCCTGACGAACAAATAGCTACTTGTCCAGGGCTGAGCTTATCAACTGTAGTATTGTCTGAAAAACATACACACCTCTTTCTGTCAATCTCTTACATGCAGGCACTCAATCTTTTGTCCAACTTTGCTATTGTAGAAAAGATTTTATTACCTCTTTTAGCGAAGTACAGCTTCACCTTCTCGTATACTGGGAGCTGGATGGCTACATGAATATTGGATTTTATTACCTCTTTTACGATATGTTTTATTTTTTACTGCCTTCACTGCGCCTTCACTCGAATATTAACCCAAGTAAAGCATTAACCTTACAAATCCAATTTAGCGTAACTGCTCATCCTTGTTCATGAAAGCACTTGCATACTCATAATCATAAATAGTCATAGTAAAGTCCAAACATAAGCTCGATTAATGTAATCCTATTGGGGCTAATTGGCACAACACCCTAGCTCGCAGAACAAACCCTAGAACTGCCCTAGAGAGCGTCGAGGCTTGCAGATCCAGCCGCAGCATAGCACACACAACACGATGGAAATCTAACAATATCTCGAAGCATACGTGGAAGGCGATGTACTAGGAGACGATAGAGAGATGGGGGCGCGGGGCGTTACCTCTCGAGCGCTTCCTGCCGGCGGCGCCCCTGTTGGCCGTGTCCGGCATGGATCTCTTGCGGGCGGCGGCGGTTTTTGCCCCCTCCATGGCGCCGGTGTCGATGCACTGGGAGTAGGGGCCCTGCTTGAGCTTGAGGTAGCGGCCGACCTTGACGGAGCGTGAGACGGGGAACTGGAGGCAAGATGGCTGACCTTGACGGCCGACCTTGGACCTTCTTTGGGGAGGATGGCTGGATGGGGATCTGGATGGGGAGGACTCCGGATCTGGATGGGGAGCAGCCGAGGAGGAGGATGGGGATCTTGGATCGCCGGATCTGGATGGGGAGCAGCCGAGCAGGGGAGGGGAGGATGGGGATCACCGGATCGGATCGCCGAGAGCAGGTCTGCAGTCCGCCGAATGCCGAGCAGGGGAGTGGAGGGGAGGGCTGGAGCCTGGAGTCCGCGATCTGCCGAATGCCGGTTAGGGACCTAGGGTCGGGTGAGGATGGGGAGGCGCAGTGGAGGATGGGGGGAGGCGGAGGGAGGGGAGGCGCGGGGGAGGTTGGGGGAGGCGAAGGGAGGGGAGGCGCAGGGAGGAGATGGGGGGATGCGCGGGGGAGGCGGAGGGAGTGGAGGCGTGGGGGAGGAGGGGGTAACGCAGGTCCAGCTGGGGCATAGAGGAGATAGGGGGTAACGCAGGCGTGGGGGAGGAGGGGGTAACGCATGTATGCAGATAGTTGTTTGTTATGCTTTGTAACGTGTCTAGATGCTATTGATGATTTAAAGCGTGTCTAACTCCGTGTCATTTTGAGACGCTTTTAGTACCATGTCAAAAGGCATCTTTAGATGGCTATAGACGCTTGTATGATACGCTTAACAACATGTCTAGATGCTATTAACGATTAAAAGTGTGTCTAACACCGTGTCATTTTGAGGCGCTTTTAATATCATGTTAAAAAGTGTCTTTAGATGCCTTTTGACGGTGAAAGCGTGTCAAATGTCGTGTCACATTGATATGCTCAAAAAGTCGTGTCAAGAAGCGTCTTTACGTGTCTATGTAGAGACGCTTTCAGCGTGCGTTACTATGAAAGCGTGCCTAGAAGGGGGTTTTCTTGTAGTGATCTTGATAGGGGAGGTTACATACAAGAATGGAGAGTTCTATGCCAGCGATGATGATTAGATGTTCAAACATTTGATACAATTGTAATCACTCGATTGTGCTTAATCAAACAATTCATTCAATTGTTTAATTCATTTGTGATATTTATGTAATGATTATCGTGTGCCATATGTTGATCTATTTGCTTGTTTTCAGAGAGCATGGCTAGCATTTCCTGAGGCTAGCCAAAAAATAAGAAATAATTTAGCTATTAAAATAGCTATCACAGACGGTTTGTGTTACAAACTATCTATGATATATGATATATCATAGATAGTTTTTTGGTATTAGTTGTATGTGATATTTTAGATATCACAGACGGCTATGTTGAAGAACCGTCTCTGATATCTAATATATCACAGATGGTTTTTAGTATTAGCCGTTTGTGATATATGAGATATCATAGACGGTTATATTTAATAACTGTTTGTGATATCTATAATAGCACAGATGATTTTTAGTATTAGCCATCTGTGATATCTGACATATCACAGACGGCTATATTTAAGAACTGTATTTGATATCTGATATATCACAGAAGGTTTTATTGAAAAACCATCTGTGTTGTAACTTATCATAGACAGTTAAAAAACTGTCTATGTTGTAACTTATCATAGACGGTTTGAAAACTGTCTATGATAATCACCTGTTGTCACAGACAAATAAATTCAAATGGTTTAAAAACCATCTGTGATGACGGTTTTAAACCATCTGTGACGACCATTTCTGTAGTAGTGATCGTCACTAGTAGTAGTTGCGTTTATGGCCTTGTTACACCTAGTAGTTGGTCGAATTAAATTTTAGTCATAACTAGGAACATTAGATAAATTTCCTTAGTTTTCAGAAGTGGTATGGGTTGCCACTTTTTGTGTTGTAGAAAAATAGTTCCAAATTTTTAATCTTGCTGTCCAGTAATACAACAAGTTGACCTTCGGTATTAAATATGAGGGCTTAGATGACATAATCATGAAATTTTCATAACCAGGTAAATGTGTAAAATTTTGTGCAGATTATAAAACTCATATGGTTTTCTATGTTTCGATTTGTAGACTAAAAGTTAAGCCTATTTGATCACTGGGACAGCGGGTGGATTGTCCGATGAAGGAGGGTTAATTAGGTCGGGTTGCGCGTAGGAGCAATTAATGTCAATCTATTTTATGCTCATGTACTATCATCACATGTTTTGAGGTGGATATTGGCTTTGTCTTGGAGGTGTTGCTTCAAGTTTGGTGCCATCTTTGCATGGTTCTGTTTTCTGTAAGTGATAAAGCGGTAGACATTGGTTTGTGTATTACTTGTTTTTAATAATTGATTTACCAGGCCATCTCTATGTTTTATCCATGATCATACAATGTCTATATGATAATGATAATATGATGAAGATGGAATGACGATGATGGAATATGTTAACAGATAATAGAACAATTTGTATTCACATCATGTGCACTTTCATGTCATGAAAGGGAAAGACCATCTTGGGTGGGCGTGTAAGACCTACTTTGGTAGGCCTCCACGGGAGTGGAAAGTTCCCCAGGTCGATGAGGATGGGATTTTGAGAGGGTGAACACTGGTGGGTGTTCACTTAGCTATACCGGTATAAGATATGTGATAAACAAATAAGCATATAGTGTATAATTGCTTTGCACTAATAAAAACAAAAGATGATGATGGAATACATGAATGAAGATCTTTTTATATGTATGTTTACTGGTTTATTATGTACTTGCTGAATTTTGGACTTACTCTTACTTCATTGTTGTTTTTATGTGATCATTGAAGGCAATATGCATTGGATGGGAATGGCACAGACACATAACATGTGAGCAACAATTAATATATCACCTTTAGTTACCTTATTTATATCTGAGAGAATTAGCTCGTCTACTTGGAACTTGGTTAGTGGACTTTATTACTTTATGGTTGTTGCATGAACCATGAGTAGTACTAGTGCGTGTGGCAATGATGAGTTATGTATGTATTTATGGTAATGGTTTATTTAAAGTATTGTTGCTAGTCAATGCTTCCGGACGCATAGTTCCAGGCACTCTCGGTCATGTTGTCCTAAGCGTTTTTGGACGCGAGTTTCTAAGTTATGTGTGAATGTTTATCCTAATTTGTATTATCATGACATGCTTGTGGTAACTTGTTGTAGAGTTTTATTTAGGGATATGTTGCTGTAAAACATGTAGTGGTGACATTTTGGGGTTTTTTACTGGGCTGGGGTGTTACATATATGCACAGCTTCTAATTAGGCAATCAAGACCAAAACGGTACATTTGAAGTGTTCCTAAGAAAAGAATCAGCTTCAAAAGTTAACGGACTAAAATTTGAGTGCACTTTTAGAAAATGAATTAATCACTAACAAGATCTTGTGCAACAGTTTCTAGGGAAAATTAAATGGAATAAATAACAGTAACGTGTCCCGGCCAATACAAAAATACTACTACTGCGTAGTCCTCGTGATTCTTGTCTCAGGGACATGACCAATTTTTCTCATGATTTCTCTCTCGATTTTCTGAACATCACAGCTATCTTTGTAGCCCTTGAGAGGTACATGCGTACCAGTGACAGCTAGCAAGCCTTGCAAGTTGCATCCCTTACAAAAAGGGCAACAAAACAATGACAAAACTATCATCTTATAAGAAACGCACGTACTGCTCTAGGTTATCATATTTGGGAGAAGGCAAACGAATACGGCAAGGCAGCAACAAACTAGATCTTGATCAGTGGAATAATTATAACTAGTTGTGCTCAGATCTCTAGACAAATTAAAACCACCATAAAACATGTCCAATTGATGTCTGGCTCTTGATAGCTGGCAATTGATTTAACAAGACAGACTTCAATTAACCTAAGAGTATACATATCGAAGTTCTACCAAACATGTCAAAATAATGTAAGGGCAAAAACATGTCGAAATTAACACAGAACTGGCAACCGATCTCTGTTACGAAATACTAGCGCGGTGCCTCTGTGGTTATGGCTACTTATGTAAAATTTATAAAACACCGGCGAGGGCCGGCTCCTATATTGCATGCTTGCATACTTTCGTTGATCTGTAGTTGTTGTTTTTTTGTATACAGTTGATCTATAGTTGCACGACAGCAGCAGAAGCCTGACATGTCAATGAAAGTATAAATTTGCGTGCAAAACATGCTATTAACTAGCTTCAATGCCTTCTGTAAAATAGCCTGGTTCTAATTTTTTTGTTGAACAAAAACTAAATTGTTTGACAGAAACATAAATAAGATGATCACAAAGAAATGCTATATTGAATAGAGAATGTTAGACCGTGTGATGGTCGTGGATTTATTGATGATGAATAATTGACTTTTAAGTTACATTGAAATTTGCGTTTGAGAAAGTTTCGGTCGGTGCTCTTTATAGAACTGGAATCGACAGACTATGACCACGACAGTACGAGCAGCACAACTACGAAAGAACGATCACATCTGGTTACGACCACGTCCAACTTTGACCACGTTCGATGTCGACCATGTCAGACTTCAACCACGACATTTCAACCATGGTATTTCGACCTCGTTATTCTTCGATCACGATATTTTGACCATGGAACATCAACTATGGCAAAATGACCATACCTGGTCGAAGATGGCAATCTATAGTGAACCAGTCGTAGACTTTACTTGAGAGACCATGTGGAGGTGACCACATGTTTGTGATGAGTAATTGACACTTGTTTTGGAAAGATTGAGTTTGATTTGGGTGTTTTCTGCGAAGTCATAGCTCTTAAGAGTGGTCGGTACCTGGTAGAGGCGTTGAACGAGTGGTCGGTAGCCGTGCGCACTATTTACAACCACATTATGGCATTTACGACCACTTTGGGCGTGGTCGAAGGTCATCCGAGAGGTTTATGACCACATTGGGCGTGGTCGAATGCCATCCGGAAAATTTACAACCACTCTGGCCGTGGTCGGAGGTTACCAGGACCATTTAAGACCACGTTGGCCATGGTCGAATGCCTCTACAACTATGTTGGCCGTGGTCGATAGCTGGTACGACCACGTTGGCCGTGGTCGGAACATTCCTATGACCACGATGGTTGTGGTCGGAAGATTGGTTCACTGTTTACGACCTCAAGGTCAAAAGTTGGTAGTCAAATTTACAACCACGTTGAGTAGTCGGCAATTTACGACCATGTTATCACGAGAAACGGTCGGTAGTCGAGGCTTCGACCGCTGCGGTCGATAGTCGGCAGACTTCGACCACGACCACGTGGGAAGTCGGCAGACTTCGACCACGTTGTAAAGTGGTCGAACGTGGTCATAGCTCAGTCAGCTGCGGTCAGACCTGGTCGAACGCGATTGGACTGGCTTGGGACATGGTCAAACATGGTCAGAAGGGCATGTACACGGTACGTTGTGGTCAGAACCAGTCGTATGCCCTTCCAAAGTGGTCGAACACAGTCGTATGTGGTCGTATGCAGTTGGACGGGCTCGGGTAGCGGTCGTAACGCGGTGAGACCTGGTCGGAAGTCCTTTTGACCACGTTAGAACCTTTTGCCGTGGTCGTAACTCGAGTCTAACCGGTCGTATGGCTTGGTGGAATGGTCGTAACCTTGTCTAGTGCGGTCGTAGGCTATGTGTATTGCACATCTTGTGTGTTCGACCAGTCGTAATTGGTGAACGACTTTGTGGAGTGTGTTTTGAGTTCTCATTTCTGATACAAATGGATGTTACCCTTGTTTAGTACGGTGCTATGTGATGTTTTGTTGTCTGTAATGGGTGCAGGATTTTGAGGCTAGTCGTGGCGAGGCATGAGATGACCGAACTAGGCACAAGCGGTGCTGAGGTCGGAGCGGTCGGGAGATGCCGAAGACGATGAGGCGTTCAAGGTGGTTGCAAGTCTTGGACAGCAAGAAGAGGAGGAAGCTTCCGGGAAGGCAGTGGAGTGGCATTTTTGGAAAAATGCGGAAAGCTGCAAAGGGAAGCTGTGTCCTGCAAAAGCACAAGAGTGGTTGGCGTTAACGGGCAAAGTAGTGAAGCCGTTGGTGTTGGCGGATAAAGCAATGGAGTCCATTTTGCTAGTGGGTAAAGCAATGGTAAAACCCGGTGTTAGGTGGGGTTAACGGGTTCTCCCCTGGTATTTGGTGACTATAAATAGATGGGTAGAACTCGAGTGCTATTTTGAGGTTTTTCGGCAAGTCACTCGGGTCTTTCTCTCTGTTTTGGTGTGTGTTGCTCTATGAACGAGAGTGTGTATGGAGTGGCTATGAAACCTCTTTATGTAATCATTCATCTCTCTGTATCTATCTGAGCCTCATTTCATTTGAGATGTTTTGATTCCTGTATCTGTTCTTCTTTTTGTCTTGTGTTCTCGGGTGATCCGGTTGATTTGTTCTTTTTCTTTTGAGCAACGTTCTTTGCTTGAGTAGCCTTGAATTCTTTTGCTCTAAACTGGGGATCATCTCAAGGCCATTTGGCTAGTCTTTCCCGAGAGCAAAGTCGTATCGACAACCTGTTTTGGCCGAGCAGTCGTGCGGCTTCAGAGTTCCTTTGTTTTCTGTTCGACTTCGTTGTCTGTCTTGAGCTCAGCAAAGAAGACTTGTCCTCTTGGTATTTTCTCTAGCAGAGGTTGCGCTCTTACTAAGTTTCAAGTTTTGTGTGTTTTGGATCTTTGAGCCAAAAGTTATCCAAAGTCTTAGTCCTGCAGTCTTGCGCCTCGGCTTTGCTCTATTTTGAGTTCAACCACGTTGTATGGTTTAGTCTCGGCTGTGAAGTCTTGTTTTCTTTATATTTTCTCAGTCAGAGGGAGTCTTCTTGATGTGGTTAAATTCTCATGACCGGAAGAACCATGAATCATCGGTTATCTGGAAATCGGGTGTCGCGGTTGTGAGTCCTCCACTTCCTCTATTGTCGGCTGAGACTGTTTTTCTCTCTGGTTGCTTTCTGTTGTCGGTCTAGTTCTCGGTTTCCAGTTTGCATTTATCTTCTTGCTTCATAGCTTCTATAGCTATCGGACAAGAAGTTGTGTGTGAATACTCAGGGAGGTTTGAAGGCACCATTCACCCCCCTCTGTTGCCATTTCAGTCCTAAATTGGTATCAGAGCTGGTTAGCTCTTTTGGATAGATCTTAATCAGTCTGTGAGCCATGGCAATGGATAAGTATTCCACCAAGCCCCCGATCTTCGATGGGATCGACTATCCCTTTTGGAAGAGTCGGATGGAGACCTACATATAGGCTCAAGGCTATGCCATCGGAGAAAAGTGAAAACATGCTATGTTGTTCTTGCTGATGAGAACATCAATGTGACAAACATGCCCGATGTTGAGGTGAATGCTAAGGCAAGGAACATCATAATTCAAGGTCTTAGCAGAAGCGAATTCGATTGCATCTCTCATCTCACATCGGCCTTCGATATTTGGGTGGCCCTTGATGCTTACCATGAGGGAACCACTCAAATTAAGACGGTACGGCAAGACCAGTTCAAGCGAGATTACAACAAGTTTGAAATGCTCGCTGGTGGTCCTTGGATGAGTGTTTTGCGAGGTTTCACAAAATTATGAGCAACCTCCGAGTGGTCGGTCTCATGTACCCCGATTCGGACAACGCTCGACAGATGCTTTCTGCTCTTGATTTGCATGTTTGGGAGATGAAGGTGACCACCATCAAGGACACGACCGATCTTTCAACCCTGACTCTTGACGCGTTGTACTCACGCCTCAAGACTCATGAGATTGACATAGTCTCTCGTAGGTCAAAGTCACAGTCGATGATCAAAGACATTACTGGTTAGTACTCGATAGTCATAGACTTTACTGGTCGGTACTCGATAGTTGTAGACTTTACTGGCCAATATTTGATAGTTGAAGACTTTGTAATCGGTAGCCATAGACTTTGTGGTCTACTGTCGTTGTCTTAGGCTTTTTGATCGGTTGTTGTAGACCTTGCGATCGGTAGTTTAAGGCTTTGCGATTGGTTGCCGTAGACTTCATGATCAGTACTTGTAGACTTCATGGTCAGTTTGAGTGCTTCAATTCATACTATCTTTGAGTACTTCAAGTACTTGTGTTAGGCCAGCAGTATGACTAGCGGGTGCATGGTGGTGGGTGATCGGTGAATAGTGCTTAGAGGAACAATACTCGAAGGATTCAATACATGGAAGATGGAAGTATTGGGTGGTCAGATGTTTGTGGTACTCGACAGTCAGAAGGAGCCAGTACTCGGTAGTCGAAAGGACTCGGTATTCGGTAGTCATAAGGACTCGGTACTTGATAGTCATGGTTTTTGCGATCGTGGTTAGTGATTGGTTGTTGGAGACTTGTGGTATGTGATCGATACTCGTGGATGGTAGTCTGTGCGGTACTCAGTGATCAATGGTGCAGCGAATGGTTGGAAATCATAGTCGTAGACATAGCGATCTGTGTTTTAGTCGTAGTGATTGGTAGTCGGTACTCGATGGTTCTATGGTTGGTAGCGATGCTTGTTATTCTCGAGTGTTTTGAGCGATGGTATTTCTCGAGTACTTGTGTTTGAGTCCTCAATGAGCTAACGACTGGTCTTGCATAGCGGTTGTAACTGGTCGTAATGAGTGATCTGAAGTTGGTGATATCTGAAGAGTGGAAATTATGGTCATGGACGACCTGGTTGGTATTCGTGGCTGGTTTGGTTGTTGTCTATGGATAGACAAGAGTGTGTTATACGTGTGTGCTAATATCGGTTAAGTTGTGGAGAACATGCGCCGAGAAAATGTTCTTTGGTCTTTGATATGCAGGTTGGCTTAGAGACAAGCATGGTCAGTGACGAGGAGGACCAAGACTAGAATGGGGGAATCTGAGGTCCAAGCGGTCGAGGATGTCACGTGAGGTGGTCGGGCTCACGTTGGAGCACATGAAGATCAAAGGTGATAATGCATGGAGAAGATACGGGAGGTGTGGTCCCAGAGGCTTTAACACATGAGGATGACGTGTGGAGAAGATACGGAAGGTGCAGTCCTGGAGACTTCGACACGAGAGGTGATGGTGTGTGATGAAGATACAGGAGGTGCTATCCTGGAGGCTTCGTCACGTGGAGAGTTAGGAGTTATGGAGGGTGTCCATAACTAGGAAGATTGAGAGTTTGAATAAAACTTGTGTTCTAAAGGGTTTTGTGTCCCTTGGGTTTCGGTAGAGATAAGGTTTTAAGTTCATGTTTAAGGTGAACACGGTTTAGGGCTCCAGCATACAAAAGTAGGTAGAGGCTAAGGGTTTTAGCTGTGGCTTTGAGGAGGCTTTTGTGCTAGGGTTTTTAGGGGTGCAGTGATGGTGCTTTGTAGCCATAAACATGATATAGAAGTAAAATATCAGATCAGTTCTCGAAGAAAGAAATCACCACCGATGTTGTCACATTGTCTCAATCGAAGCACGACAAGTTTTTCTGAGCATCTCTTTACTGTGTTCTCATTTGTGTTCTATCACATCATGATCTTCGATCTACGAGTGTGGTGTTGTCTTCGGTTTGTTCTTGTTCGAGCGATCGATCGAGGACGAAGTGTTCGGCAGTCAAAGTGATCGAGTGGACGAAGCATTCAAAGCGATCGAGGCTTTAGAGTGGAAGAAGATTTTGACTACGTGCAAAGGAGGTCAAGCGAGCAGTCGAGCGAGCGGTCAAACAACTTTCAATCGAAATCTACATCTGGTATTTAAATTGTTTTTCTTGTGGTTTGATATTTGTTTTCAGGTATCAAAAGGTGGAAGGCAATCATTCGCCCCCTCTAATTGTGCTATACAATCCTACAGAGAAATACTACAAAACGCTATATCATCAGATCTATTCCAATGGTACAACAAACAGTCGTTTGATCCCACACATTCAACATCTTGTGTGACTCCTTCCCTCATGACTCCGTAAGACCCTTCTCCTTCATGCACCTCGTCCCACTCAACACAAACTTTCCCCGCCTCTCTTCTCCTACATCGGCGATTCATCGGTCACTTCACCACTGACAGTGACGAATCTCACCATAGGTAACCAAAAATTGAACTGTGAGATCACCTTGGTTTAATTCCCCTTTCTTTCATCTTCCAATTTGACCCCTAGAGTGGTGGATGTGAGCAACAGATATGGTGATAGGGTGAGGTGGTGTTGGCGAGTGGGTGCAACAGTGTTAGGCGAGCAGATGAGGTGAGCCCTAGAGCAGCTACATAGATGTGACATAGCTAGGTAGTGAGGTCGCGTGGAGGCGGTGAGGGAGATGTGTTGGGTTGGTGAGGCCCCACGAAGGTGTTAGACCATGTGGATGGTCGTGAATAAAGAAATTATGGATAATTGACATTTGTTTGCTTTGGAATTTGCATTTGCAAAAGTTTCGATCGGTTGTGGTTACAGAATTTCACTCTGAGTGGTTTTGAGGCTTCCGAGTGGTTTTGATTCTTTCGAGTGGTTTCTACCGCTTTCGAATGGTGTGATCGGCTTTGAGTGCTTTCAGACTAGTCTGAGTGACTTGGATCAGCCTCTGAGTGGTGTCCGACCAGTCTGATTGGATCCAAATGGCATCAGACGGCTTTCGAGCAAACAGTGGAGTATCAGACAGCTTTTGAGTGCTGTTGGAACATCGAATGGCATTCAAGTGGCTTTGGAAGATCGCATGGCTTTACGACCATGCCCGAGTTTGACCATGCTAGCCTTCGACCATGATGGACTTAAACCATGATTGATGTCGACCATGCCCAAGTTCGACCACATAGACTTCGATCACGGTTGACTACGACTTCGACATGTTATGACCACAACTGAACAGCTTTATGACCATGCCAAGTTTTGATCGTGGCATGCCTCGACCATAGAGCTACGACCACTGCTGAATGGCTCTACGACCACGCTCGGCTTCGATCATGTTCGACTATGACTATTACCAACTTCGACCACATTCGATGATGACCACGTTCGACTACGACCATGTCTAGCACTGAGTATGTACGACTTCGACCACGGTAATTCGACCACCACAAAATGACCTTACTTGATTGATGATCATAAGCTACAGGGAACCAGTCGAATGTTGTAAGATGCTACAGGTACTTGCTCATGGTCATAGCTACAATATTTATTTTCATGGTCTTAAATCTTACTGGTTGGTAGTTGTAACTTTTACTAGTCGTTAGTCATAAAAATTTTTGGTCTGTAATTGTAACTTTTACTGATCAATATTCCTAGTCTTTGTAGACTACTGTTATACTCGTAGACTTTGCAGACTACTGACATACTCGTAGACTTCACGGTCTGCTATCGTTGTCTTCAGTTTTCTGGTCAGTTGTCATAGACCACACTATCGGTAGTCAAAGGCTTTGTGATCGGTTGCCATAGACTTCACGGTCGGTACTTGGAGACTTCATTGTCAGTACGAGTACTTTACTTCTTGTGATCTTTGAGTACTCATGTTAGGCCAGTGGGTTGACTGGCGGGTGTATGGTGATCAAGTGGTCATGGTACTCAGTGGTTGGAAGTACTGGCTACTTGATGGTTGGTAATCGATAGTCTAAGAGTGTTTTCTGGATTGCGATGAGGTGAGTGGTTGTGAATGACCTGGTTGATGGTCGTGGATGTTCTGGTTGGATAGACAAGGATGTTTTGAGTGTGTTTGCTGATGTTGGTCAAGTTGGAAAGAACTTGTGCCAGGAAAATAGTTTTTTGGTCTTTGATGTGCAGGTGGGTGTGGAGATGATCATGGTCAGTGATGAGAAGGATCGGGACTAGGACGGGAAAGTATGAGGTTTGCACGATCGAGGATGTCACGCGAGGTGGTCGGGCTCATGCTGGAGCACATGGAGATCAAATGTGATGATTCGTGGAGAAGCTACGGGAGGTACGTTCCCAGATGCTTTGATATGTGGTGATGGTGCGTGATGAAGATACAAGAGGTGCTGACCTGGAGGTTTCGACATGTGGTGAGATTGAAAATGTTATGGATGGAGTCCGTAATGTGGAAGATTTAGTGTTTGATAAAACCAGTGCTAGGAAGGGTTTCAGATCCCTTGATTTGATGAAGAGATTAAGTGTTGTGTTCGTATTTGAATCGGACACAATTGGGACGTTAGTATATAAAAGTAGGGAGAGGCTTGGGCTAATGTAATCAGTTTTTAGGGCTTTCATTAAGGAAGTTTTTAGGGGTGCCGTGACGGTGTTTTGTAGTGAAAACTTGTTACAAAAATAATAGATTAGATCTATTATAAGAAAAGTTCATTAGTGACGTGTTTTTTTCTGAGTGTTGCTTTTTCGAGTTGTTGCCAACGTGCTATGGGCAAGGTGCTGCCTTTAGTTTTTTCTTGATCGAGTGGTTGATCTGTTCGAGAAGTCAAAGTTTTTCGAGCGACAGGAGATCTCGACTACGTGATCGTAGCAAGTAGTCGAGCGAGAGGTCGAACGCCGAGCGGATGGAATCTTCATCAAGCTTGTGCACATGATTGAGTGCTCTGTGGTTGGATTTCATGTTTGGAAGTTAGATCATTTTTCTTCTTGTTTGAGTTTTTGGTTTCAGGTTCAAAAAGTAGAGGCAATCATTCACCCTTCTCTGATTGTGCTATATGATCCTACAAGTGGTATCAGAGCAGGTTGTGATGGAATTAGAGAGGTATGTAAATCATCCCCCATGCTAGATGGTACTGATTTCGCTTTTTGGAAGTGTCGTATGCAAGCTTACATAGAGGCTCAAGATAATGATGTCTGAAAAAAGTTTCTCAACCTTATGTTGTTCCTGCTGATGTTACGACTAAAAATAAAGCTAATGTAGATTTTAACACTCGTGCTCGTAATTACTTTTTCAAGGGATTTCTCGCAAAGAATTCAGTCGAGTAGCTCATATTGCTTTTACTCACTTAATCTAGAAAAATCTTTGCGATTATCATAAGGGAACGACTAAAATTAAGAAAATACATAAGAATCTTTATCGAAAAGAGTACTCGGATTTTGCTATGAACCCTGGAGAATCTATAGTTGATCCTTTTGCTCTTTTTGAAAAGATTTTTAGTAATTTGCGTGAAGTTGGTGTTATTCCTACTGATGGAGATAATGCAACCAAAACTCTAAGGTCTTTAGGTTCTGAGTGGTTGATAGTCATAACAACTATTAATCAAACTGTCGATCTAGATACTCTAACCATGGATGATCTATACTCTAAATTGAAAACCTATGAGGGAAGTCTTGCCATCTAAGACTAATAAATCTTCATCCTTAGCTCTTGCGACTAACTCTATGCAGTCTACTTCGAGTACATTGTCTTGTGTTTTCTTGTCTTCATTTACTTTTTTTCAGAGGAACAATTCGAGCAACTACCCGAAGAAGAACGTCCTGATCTCCTCATGATCAAACAAGGCTCTTAATAATATGAGGATGAGAAAGCGAGGTGGAGCTTTAGTATTGATCAGGTGCTTCGAATGTGGTGAGCCAGACCACATTAAGGTAGATTTTCCCAGGCTCGAAAAAGCAGTCAAGGAAGACAAGACTAATCACCATCCAAGGGTTGATCATACCGCACAAGGTTCTAGCAGCTATCGAACATCTTGATTGGAGTGATGTAGATTCAGAAAGTTGTGATGACGATGACCATAACAATAATGATGTCAAAGGCAAGAAGAACACTGACGACTTCACGGGCATGTGCTTTATAGCAAACAGTAACCACAGTGACAACAGCTACAATGATCCCAATGAGGTAAGACCGTCATATGATCAACTTGAAGAAGGTATAGTTAGACTCGCTGTTGAATTAAAAAAGACTAAATGGAAATTAAAAGAAAACAATCTTGTAGTCGATAGCTTAAATTCTGAAATCAATAGACTGAGAGCCTCTATTCCTGATAATGATTCCTATGAGTCTTATCAAATCTTGCATTTTGAGTTGGAAACTACTAGATCTATTAATGCAATAAGCCTAGTTCAATTAGAAGTGCAACTAATAAATTTGAGCAACTAAGAATGCTACATGACGCCTGTGTTGAAAAACTTAAATCTGCTAATAATGAAATTGAGAAGCTTAAGTCTAACTCATCTAAAGCATACTCTAAATGTGATTTGCTCCAAGCTAGACGTAATTCTTCTCAGGAGTCTATTCAACAAATGTTTTATCATGAGACTCTTTCTTTCTCTAATTGTCCTAAGCTTAACACTAAAATGGAAGCTTTATCTAGACAACTTAACGAGTTTGCTGAAAAAGAAAATTAGCTCAGTCTAGTGCTTCTAATGATCTAGCTCTTGAATCTGTTAGGTGCTCTTTGTGTTGCTCTCTGTCCAAAGAAATCGAGTACCTTAAGAACACGTTAGAGAGGTTATCTTTTGGCAAGAAGAATTTAAATATGATTCTAGATCAATCAAAAACAAGCATGAAAAAACATGGTCTAGGATTTAATTTTGTTGAGGATGCCAAGAATACTCCTCCTAATATCGTCAAGCTTTTGGAACCTGGAAAATTTGAAACAGAATTCGAACCAAAACTAATTGTATTTAAATCTACTGGTATAGCAAAGGATCCCTCTACCAAAGTGAGTGCTATGAAGCCATCATATACGACTTCTCATCAAGTCAAGTATCAATGCACTCATTCATTCCCCCTCTGATTTGCCATACGATCCTACAGGAGGTGATCGTAGCCACGTGGAACGGCGTGGCAGCAGGGTGAATAGCATGACAATGCAAGGTTGGTGCACAACATTGTGGTGCGGTGCTCAGTAGTGATGATGATGATAAGCATGCATGTGCGGCTTTTTGACACTTTTGCTATTTAGGTTTGTAAAAGTTTCTTTCAAACTTCTCTCTTTTTTTGTGAAATCTACATGAAACTTTATTGAAACTCACATCGAGTTTTGATGTTTTTGTTTGAAACTTTTGTCGAATCTTTAGGTTATGAAGAAAATCCTTGAAACATACTAAAACTTTGAAACTTGTGAAATTTTGGCTAAAACTAGATGAAACTTCGCTAAAACTCTTTGAAACTTCGCGGAAACCTCTTGAAACTTGTTGAAACCTTTTGAAACTTTTCATGAAACATGCTAAAAGTCTATGAAACTTGCTTGAAACTCTTTTAAAAACATTGCTAAAACCTTCTGAAGCTTGGTTGAAACATTAACTTAAAACTTTTGACGAAACATGAAACTTGTTGAAACTTTGACAAAACATGAAACTTGCTGAAACTTTGCTATACTATTGGGGAGCACTTCTAATAGTATAGTAGTGGATAGCAGCTTCCTATTGAATAATGGTTTTTCTTTTTATACGTTCTAATGCGTAGGTAACAATTTTTTTATTTATCATGGTTATTCGCCTTTGATTAAGTTCTTGTGGTCCTCATCATCTTCTCATGATCTCATATATAAACTCACTCACCTCTAACCCTAACCCTACAAGTCCTCGCCACAGCCCCTACACCTCCCCTGCACCGCCTCCCACCGTCTCACAGTGGTTGCTGGTGCAAACCTTCACCTCTTCCGCCACCCTTCTGTCATCTCCCCACAACCGCACTACCTGTTTCCCCTTCTCTAGCATGGGTGGTTCATCGCCACCGGATCCAATGCCATCAAGTCGGAGCCATCAACGTCTTGCCGACCAGCCACCCACCCCTCCTTCGATCCCACAACCAGTATTGGCATCACCACCGGCACCCACCACCATGCCTCCACCGCCCCTCCCTCCATCTAACTCTAGTGTTGGTGAACCCAAACCCTAGCTCTGCCATTGCCTGGTGAAGCTACCAACTGACCGGTGAAGAGGATGACAACATTTCGACATGCAAATCTCCACATCAATCTAGAGGTTAGCAAAATCAACTGAGATCGAGGAAATCTATTTTCTTTTCTTCTAAGAAGGCGATCATATAGCTATAACAAACATCACACGTACGCGCTCCATGTTTGTTCTTATTCCAATTATTACTAACAGAAGAAATTGTGCCTGCCTTGCGTATATATGTAGGGACATTCTTGACATGCGTCATTTTTTATACACATTTTTCTGTCATTTTACCCTTTTATTGTTTGCATTTCGAGACCATTTATCATCATTTACGCACTTTTCTATAATTAATCACTCGATCAAGTAGGCCAGTGCAATCGAGATGCAATTACTCCAAATTAACATGATAGGATTGCTCCACACAAAAATACATGTTGCCATGAACGTGTAGGATCAAACCGCAAAGAAAACGGAGCTCGGGAAGGGCCAGAACAAAAGAAATCATAAGAAGGAAGGACTTGATTGTAAACCTTAGATTCTCGGAGGGACTAAATTGCAAAATGGATAAAAATACACCACCGGCCACTAGCCTCAAATCCCTTGCGCAGCCTCAATTGCAATTTGAGTTAGCATTTCCTTCTTCCTTGGCTTCATTTGCTTCCCTCTCCCCCCTCTTCTCCATCCATGACACCGGCGAGGTCGGGCCACCTCGCTGGAGGTCGCTCCTCTCCTCTCCTTCCATTGCATCCTTCCTTCCCTCTAATGCTTTACCCGTGCACCTATCCACCGGTGGTCACCTCGATCTTCTCTCTGCTTCCCTACGGCACCATTGCCTACTCCGCTTTACTACTCCACTACTCCCTGCTCACCTCACCTCTGCTGGCCACACCTCCCTCACACACCTCTGCTTCTCCACCCGCAACTCGCCACCTTCTTCCTGCTCCATATTTGGTAAGCCACCACCGGCCAATCTCCTCCACCGCGCCCCTGTGCTTTCATCTTCCTGGCCTCCACCATGCTCTCTTCTTCCCTTAGGATCTGTTTGGTTGGAGTGATGAAAGTGGAATGGGATGGGATGGAATAGGATGAGATGGTTCCACAAAAAAGGTGGAACCACATGGTACAACATCTAAGAAGAATATTCTCTAAATTTGCACAGGCTCATCCCACTTGGACCATTCCATCCCACCCCATCTCTCAAACCAAACATATAGATAGGCTTGGTCAAATGAACCATCCCATTCCATCCTACCTCATCCCTCAAACCAAACACTTCCTTATACTCCAGCCGGCACTCACTCCATCTTCTCCACCAAACACCTACCTTCCACCAGCCTCCTCCCATCTTGGCTCTCCCTCTACCGCAATCTCTCTCTCTCTCTCGCCCCTTGTGCTCCTCCTTTCCTCCCTATGCTTCCACCACCGAGCACCACATCCGGCTACCCCACTCCCTCTGGTCGTCAGCAAGCTCTACTACCTCAGGTTAGCTACTGCTGCCAATCTCCACTGTGACATCTTCTTCCTCTAACCCCGATTGCTTAACGACTTCTTCTGCCGATGGCCACCTCTGCTATAGCTTCATCTCGATTTACCTTCGATTCCTCTCTCTCTCTCATTCTACTTTTCTTGATTACTGCTAACATTAATTGATAATTATGCACTGTTAATCCAATCTTTGGAATGCTATTTGTGTTCAGTGATGATCTATGATGTATACATGTGATCTATTCATGTGTGATTGAGCTATAGTGTTTGGTGGATCAGAGGTTATGCTTGTGTTATTGTTCTCTATTCATGCCTGATACCTTGTTCTTGTTGTTAGATTTTGTGGTTAATTTGTGTTAGAAGCACTCTTGTTAGATCATTGTTTCAATTTGATAGTAGAAATTCATGGTTCGAGGTAAAGTAGTGATCAATTTTGGCAGTGTTAATTATTTGTTTGTTGAGTAGCACAAATTAGCTAGTCAGCAATTGTTCCCTTCCCTCTTGCTGTCTCAACCCCCTCCTTGCTTCTTGACTCCCTCTTTTCTTCTATCTCAATGGTCGATCGATAGTTAGGTCGAGTAGTTGTAGTTATTTGTGTTGTTGCATGCCGCCGTCATCTAGTTAGCCATCGACTATTTTCTCCCTCTTTCTATCTCGACTCTCTCAGTGCTTATCGACTCCCTTCTTCTTTCTTGCGGTAAGTAGTTAGTTTGGTCATCGGTCGGTAGATTAGCGTGCATCGTTCGTGTAGTCACTCATCATGTTGTTCGTTCGATCATGCAACGTCAATTCATATAGTCGTTCATCTTGTCGTTCTTTATTCGTTCATTCGTGGTTCTGTCCATGTGACTAGGGTTTCGTTCGGTCATTTTTTATATTAGTTCATTCGGCTGATTCGGTAGTCATTTTAGGTTTAGTTTTTTGCTTTATCCCCCTGTTTTGATTGACCTAGCTTTAGTTGAGCACCGTAGCCTCAGTCTAGTCCTTATGGAGAACACAACACTTGCCGCTATTTCAGTGGTAACCCGTACACTTGCAGGTGTGCTATTTTTGCATGATCAAGTATTTTGGTGCCATTGCCAAGGATTAGCTTAGAGTGATAGTGTTAGGCTATAGACTAGGTTGTTGTTTGTTTTATTTTGCTTGTTTTGTCTCTGTGCTGACTTCTCTTTTCATATCATTATTATTCATATTTGTGGTATATCGCTAACCCTTAACCCTAGTTATTTCTTTTTCTCGTGTCTTTTCGTGTCCTTTCCCGCAAGTTGATTGATATAGGAACTTACTGAGGCTATGGCTTACTATTATGATTCTTGTGGTTTTATGAGCACTCCTAGCACTCATGATACTCTTCAAGTATAGGTAAATGTATTGTCTCGTTAGTTAGAATGCTATGCTTTGGAGAGAGGGATTGTGTTAGAGAGTGGGCATGATCAGTACAATTCTTTATCAGGTGCCCACTCTCTTGTTGTTCCTATATGCCAGACTTGTGGTTTTGAGGGCCATTCACCCGTTGAGTGCCAACGTGGTTATTCTCCCACACTAGAGTGTTATGGGATGAGCTTTGCTCAGTTGAGCGAGCCATACCCTAACACTTACCACCCTGGATGGCCTGAGCACTTGAGTCTGTCAAATGGAAACAACAACCCTGATATCTCATCATTTTCTTCTAGTACAGTGGATTTCTCTCATTGGTCACACTAGCACTATCCAATACCTCAGCATTAGACTCCAACTCCTAAATTCGATTAGATGACCAGATTTGAGGAGAGGATTTCTAGGATGATGGAGATTTCAAGAGGAGAATGTGTAGTGACTTTACATTCGATCTGACACCTCCTGCCTGCACTTTACCTGTACCTTCACCCAGCCAGTTTATAGATCCTGTGCTTGAGTTCCTAGTGCCGCCTCATGAGCCACCTCCTTCACATGAAGACCAGGCTTCTAGACTTGATGCATTATGCAAGGAATTCACGGCTGTGCCTCCTGATGGTGATCGTGCGATGGTGATTCAGGATGAGATTGAGGCGATTATAAGCATAATGTCTACTAATGTGGATAGTTTTGCCACTTTACAGCCTTCCTTTAGCACCACAGAGATAGCTCTTGATAAACATGAGAGTCAGCTTACCTATCCTATAACTGATCTTGCTAGCGAGTGATCGTGCAAAAATAGCACACCCGCAAGTGCACGGGTTGCCACTGAAATAGCGGCGAGTGTCGTGTTCTCAACAGGGACTAGACTGAGGCTACCGATGCTCGGCTAAAGCTAGGTCAAACGAAACAGGGGAGAAAACTAAACTAAAACGACCACTAAAACAGTCGAACAAACGAACTACCGAACGAACTCTAACTCGCACGGACGAAACGACGAAAGAACTAAACAACCGCACAAACTAAACGACGACGGAACGAACGACCGTACGAATGGACATCGTACGACCGAACGAACAACACGACTACGACACTCGACGACACACCTAACGACAACGACTACAAGAACGACCAACCGACAAACTAACTAACTATCGACCGCTAGACAGAAGGAGGAAGGGGAAGTCCAGAAGCACGGAGGGAGTCGAGAGAGAAAGAGAGGGAAGACGGTCGACGGCTAACTAGTCGATTACGGCAGGGCCGACAAACACAAGACTATGACAAACGAAGGCACATCTTAACTATCGACCGATCACGAGAGAAGCAAGGAGGGAGGTCTAGAAGCACAAGGGAGGATTAGAAGCAAAGAGAGAGTCGAAAGCACCGGAAGGGAGACGATCGCGAATCGCTAAATTGCGCTAGACAACACAAACACAAAACTACGACTTAACGCCGCACAACTTAACTATCAACGACCGTGGAAGGAGAAAAGAGAGAAGACGAGAAGCACAAGGGGGGGTTGAGACAGCAAGAGAGAGGGAACGGTCGCCGGCTAGCTAGTTCGCGCAACACATCCAACACAAATACAAATTAACAAATAAAACTACACTAACACAGGGCAAGCCTACACTAGAACTGATCACAGACACACACAGTCACTAACCTAACATCACATTAACAAAGCTAAACCAAATAACATGAGCTGAACCAATATCCAATAACAGAATATTTACTGATATCAAATAACATCTTAGTGAGCACAAGCATTCATCAGTTCATAATTCACCATCACAGAACAAGGAACAATATCATATCCACTAATCTCATGCTCACATCACAGATCACAAGCACAGTGCAATAACAAGTAATCAGTAAGAACAATTCACAACCACAGAAAAATTAGTGCATCATGAAGCTTCAATTAACAGAGCATTACTAACAATTCAGTGAATCAACACTTGAGACTAGCAATAAGAAAATAGAGAGGAAATAGAGATAACCAAAAAAAATGTAGCAGAGGAACAGCGCTGGGTGGAGATGCAATGCGTGGAGGGAGCGTCGGTGAAGAAGTAGAGCCGAGGAAGGAGGGGGTCGGTGCAGATGAAGCAGGGCGACGGCGTTGAGGTGGAAGGCGGCGCCGAGAGCCGTCGGTGAAGGGGTGGCGGCCGGTGAAGCAGATGACGGTGGCTCGGTCTCGGTGGCGCCCTGATCTGGAGAAGTCGGTGGGGAGGTCGTCGGCGTCGGCGTCGTGATGGTGGCGCACGGGGGGAGCAGCGGAGAAGTAGTAGAGGAGCGGCGCTTGGTGGCAAGCCGGAGCGGAGAAGAAGGGAGGCAGCCGAGAGAGGTGAGCGCTGGCGCCGGTGGATGGAGGATGCGGCGGTGGCAGAGGTGAAGGGGAAGTGGCCGCCCAGTGAGGGGAAGTGGGGCAGCACGGTGGTTCCGAGGGAGGAGATGGGCAGCGATGTGTGAGGAGGGAGTAGGCGGCGGAGAGATGAAGGTGCGGTGGTTAAGGGGCGGCGCGAATGGAGGAGCGGCGGAGAAGTGGGGCGCACCGAGGAGAGAAGGAGAGGAAGAAGAGGTCGGCGGCGGTGGTGGAAGAGATGGGGAGGAGAGCAAGCGGCGGCGCGGTGGATGACGGCGGTGGCGGGTGAGGAGAAGGAGGAGAGGTTGGCGCGGATGGGGAGAAGGTAGAGCAACGAGGACGCAAGGCACGGGAGGAGATGAGGAGAATCGGAGGTGAGATGCGGCGGTGGAGAAGGGGACTGGGCAGAGAGAGGTGGCGCAGTGGAGGAAGACGTGGAGAGGAGGCTGCGGTGAGGAGCGGCGGCCGGATGTGGAGGATGAGATGCGGCGGAGTAGGGGCGTACCGGAGGGAGAGGAGGCAGGGACAGAGGCGGCGCGGTAGAGGAAGGCGGCGAGGGGATGGCGCGGTGGATGACGGCGGTGGCCGGGTGATAGAGATAGAATGGGGAAGGAGAGAGAGGGCCAAGGGAGAGGAGGAAAAAAATGCAAGCCGGGCTCCAGCCCTCTCCACAGGCGGCGGCGACTATTGAGGGGTGGGGAATTTTGGGCATATTGCAAATTAGGCCTCAAAGGAACTAGGGTTTTCAATTAGGTCCTTCTCCCATTTATGTTTTCTTCTGATTTAGACCTCCAGAACTCTGTTTTCAGCGCGGTAAGATCCCACGTGTTCGTGAAGACGCGTACAACTGTACGGAGCAGTCCAGATCTATCGTTTATGTGCCTAGATCGCGCCGGCCTGCGGAAAAGTGCAAAAAATGTAAAATGGTCCATTTCGAGCAATTAAATATAGGAAATAGTGCAAATGATGATAAATGGTCCTAAAATGCGAAAAATAATGGGGCAAAATGATGGGTAAATGTATATAAAAATGACGCATGTCATACCCCCAAGCTTTAAACGTTTACTTGTCCTCAAGTAAATGGCATGATATTTATCGAACCCGGACAACAAGTAATGATGGTAAAAGACTAGTTAAATGCATGTGATAAGCCAAGAAGCATATAGCAATATAAAATGAGATTGTCTAGCTTGAGTTTTGAGGATCATCCAAGATGAGAACGAATCAAGCAAAGATCTCAAATGATAACTACAACATTTGACCAAATCAAGTTACACACAAGTGTTGAAATGCACTAAGTGATGACATGTATCCAACCAAAATTGTAAAGGATCGAAACTAGGTATAACATCAAGAATGAGCATATCAAAAGGTCATGCTAAGGCATATGCTATTTGAGACAAAGAGACTAATACTTGCATGATATTTATGAAAAAGCCCACACTTGAGCCATGATACCTAATTTTTGTTGATTTTTAGCAAATTTAAAACACAATGGGCATTTGTGCCACTTATTCAAACCCTTGGGCAAACTTTGCCGCTTATTCACACATTCAAACTTCATTTGGGCAAAACTGCCACTTATTCAGACGTTTGCAAACCAATGTGACAAAGTCACTTATTTTACACACTCACACATTGCAAAACATTTTGTTTTTTTTTCTCTTTTCTTTTTTTTTTAGTTTTTGATTAAGCATCTTTAACCGGTTTTCATTAATACTAAGTAACACGTGTCCTAAGACATGGATACCTAGATAATTCAACCAAGTTATTGGCTCAAGATAGGACTACCCCTTTCACAAAATTTTCATTCAAGCAAAGTATCAATATCTAAAATAACATATGCCAAAGCATGAAACTAAGATATAATCATTTAAGAGGCTATGACTAGAACCAATTCAATCCGCAAATGGTTAAAATACATGTGTAACTCGCAATGAATCAAATACTATAGGATCACAAGGTTTCTAAGCACATCAAGGATAATAAACAAAACTCAAGCTCTATATAATGCCAAGTGACTTAGACATACAAGGAACTAGTGACAATATAGCTTAATTAAGAAAATTTCGACATGACCTTTCTTGATTAATCAAAGCATGGGCTCACATGGCCAAGATATACAATCAAGCATAACATGAGAGCAATAGTAAAGACCATACATCATCACACAAGCACAATATGAAGCATAAGAATGACCATATATCATCATCTACACGACAATAAGCTCAAATGCTCACAAATATAATACAAACATGCTAGAACATCATTCATACACATACAAGTCTCCCCCAAGCTTAAATTGAGCAATGAATCAAGAATGCGCATAAAGGGGTAAGAAACAGCTCACCGGGTATATATGATGTAGTGGAAGTAGACTAATCATCCCATGACTTCTCGCACGTACAAGGATGAAGATCTAGCACGGGACCTGAAATAAAAAGAAAGAAAAGAAAAGAGGAGAAACTAACAAACAAAATGGAAATAAAAGGAAAAAAATGCTCATTTGGATGTAGCGGGAGGAGGGCCAAGGACGGGACATGGAAAAGGCACATGTCCGCCTCCACATGAAGCAAAGATGCCTCGAAATCCACCCGATCCCAAGGAATATCGACTCGAACCATGTCTGCTCGTAGTCGAAAGTACAAAAGTGTAAGCCTGCAAACAACCTCAAAGATATGGCAAGTAGGTATAATAGGGTCGACACCCTTGAAGTTATCAATAGAATATCCAATCACACAAGCATATCGATAAGGTACATCATGCAGACTATAAGTGATATAAGCACAATCAGTAATAGCATATGTCTCGTCAGGGCGAAAGAAATCAAACCTGAGGTGATCAAGGAGTTTCCATACTACCTGAAGTATAAGTGAAGTAGGACGTACGGTAGTAGAAACCTCCAGAGGGGCGATGTCGATGAAGGAAGTAGCTGATGGTGGATCAATAGAAATGTGCTCCTCCTCAACATCAGAAGCAGCCCCCTCATCATCAAGAATGAATATCTCCATCTCAGGCTCAAAGATAAAATAATCATCTAAGTGGCCCACATCATCAAAGGTGAATCTCTCCATAATGGTCTCAAGAAGCACAGGATCGAGGTCAAAGCAGTGAGAGTCCTCCACATCAAAGCTAACAGCCTCTAACTTAGGCTCATCCATGAAAAAATCATCAATCTGAAGTCTCGAGTCCGAAGGATGGCGTCGGTGTGAGCTACCATATGCACCATAGGAGTGATATCATCGTCATCAAAGATAATCCACAAGCTCAACCATGTCACATATAGAATCCGACTCAAAGAGGTGTGTATCAATGGTACTCAAAGTCGTCTCAGAATAAGCTCATCAATCTCATCTATCCTCGTAGCATCGACTAGAGACCGAGTAGATGGCATCTTATGGTGATGACGTGGAGGATGTCTAGAAGTCAGAGGTCGATCGTGGCCGAAGCACCGTGGAGTAGACACGATCAAGTCGTACCTCTCTCCGTGGTGACAGAATGGTACTGAGCTAGAGAGCTCGGGTAAGACTGCGAGGATGCCAAACTGTCACAACGGGAGGTCAAAGTGCACATAGCCTCTCTAAGATCATGCAATTGGGTCATCAAAGTTTTCACACCACATAACTGTGACTCCAGATGAGATATATGCAAAACAGACAGCTCAGGACTATCAATCTGATCATGATGAAGAGTATGTAACTGCTGCTGAGGGGTAGGAGTAGAATGAAAACTATGCTGGTGTGATGAGAGAGAAGGATGTGGCTGACTAGAGCTCAAACTGTACCGATCCATATGATGCTCAGGCGCATGCACTCTGGCTATCAAAGAACCTGAACAAGGCTTCTCATTGTACCACTGGAATTGATGGAAAGCCATGTTCTCAATAAGAGTGAATGCATCATCAAGTGTCTTGTTTGTGATTGCTCCACCAGCTGCTGCATCAACTAAAGATCGTGTGGCACATGTCAAGCCTCTGTAGAAGATCTGCAGAACAAGCCATCTCTCTAGACCATGGTGCGGACATCTCTTGAGCAAAGCCTTGTATCGCTCCCAAGAATCATACAAACTCTCTCCATCAAGTGAGCAAAATCAAGATCTGATTACGGATCTCAAACTGCCTAGATAGTAGAGAGTATCTCTCCAAGAAAGCACATGACAGCTGATCCCAAGTGAATGACCTCGATGGCAAAGAATAAAACCAGGTACGAGCACCATCTCGAAGAGAGAATATGAATAATCTGCATCTGATAGTGTCCTGAGAAACCCCATGATATTTGACCATATCACAATACTCCAAGAATCTGCGAATATGCTCATAAGGGTCCTCAGTGGATAATCCTCCAAAACGGGTCTCCTGAACCAAAGAAATCAGACCAGGTCTCAACTCAAAGTCATCGGCCTCAACTACTGGCAAAACTGGTCCTGACATAGCACTCTGACAACTCGGAGCCCAAAGATCATGAACTAATGCCATATCCTCAATATATATCTTTAACGATCAACCTACGGGAAAAGATGAGGAAAACAACAAAAAGAAGAAGAAATAGCTAGGAAAAGGGTTAGGGGTTAGCAATATATCACAAATATAAACAATGACGATATGAAAGACAAGTCAGCACTAAGACAAAATAAACAAAAGAAAACAAACAACCTAGTCTATAGCCTAACACTGTCGCTCTAAGCTAATCCCCGGCAACGGCGCCAAAATGCTTGATCGTGCGAAATATAGCACACCCGCAAGTGCACGGGTTGCCACTGAAATAGCGGCGAGTGTCGTGTTCTCCACAGGGACTAGACTGAGGCTACCGATGCTCGGCTAAAGCTAGGTCAAACGAAACAGGGGAGAAAACTAAACTAAAACGACCACTAAAACAGTCGAACAAACGAACTACCGAACGAACTCTAACTCGCACGGACGAAACGACGAAAGAACTAAACAACCGCACAAACTAAACGACGACGGAACGAACGACCGTACGAATGGACATCGTACGACCGAACGAACAACACGACTACGACACTACGACACACGAACGACAACGACTACAAGAACGACCAACCGACAAACTAACTAACTATCGACCGCTAGACAGAAGGAGGAAGGGGAAGTCCAGAAGCACGGAGGGAGTCGAGAGAGAAAGAGAGGGAAGACGGTCGACGGCTAACTAGTCGATTACGGCAGGGCCGACAAACACAAGACTATGACAAACGAAGGCACATCTTAACTATCGACCGACCGCTGAGAGAAGCAAGGAGGGAGGTCTAGAAGCACAAGGGAGGATTAGAAGCAAAGAGAGAGTCGAGAAAGCACCGGGAAGGGAGACGATCGCCGAATCGCTAAATTGCGCTAGACAACACAAACACAAAACTACGACGAACGCCGCACAACTTAACTATCAACGACCGCGGAAGGGAGAAAAGAGAGAAGACGAGAAGCACAAGGGGGGGTTGAGACAGCAAGAGAGAGGGAACGGTCGCCGGCTAGCTAGTTCGCGCAACACATCCAACACAAATACAAATTAACAAATAAAACTACACTAACACAGGCAAGCCTACACTAGAACCGATCACGCACACACACAATCACTAACCTAACATCACATTAACAAAGCTAAACCAAATAACATGAGCTGAACCAATATCCAATAACGAGAATATTTATCGATCTCAAATAACATCTTAGTGAGCACAAGCATTCATCAGTTCATAATTCACCATCACGAAACAAGGAACAATATCATATCCATCGATCTCATGCTCACATCACGCATCACAAGCACGATGCAATAACAAGTAATCAGTAAGAACAATTCACAACCACAGAAAAATTAGTGCATCATGAAGCTTCAATTAACAGAGCATTACTAACAATTCAGTGAATCAACACTTGAGACTAGCAATAAGAAAATAGAGAGGAAATAGAGATAACCAAAAAAAATGTAGCAGAGGAACAGCGCCGTCGGTGGAGATGCAGCCGGCGGAGGGAGCGTCGGTGAAGAAGTAGAGCCGAGGAAGGAGGGGGTCGGTGCAGATGAAGCAGGGCGACGGCGTTGAGGTGGAAGGCGGCGCCGAGAGCCGTCGGTGAAGGGGTGGCGGCCGGTGAAGCAGATGACGGTGGCTCGGTCTTGGTGGCGCCCTGATCTGGAGAAGTCGGTGGGGAGGTCGTCGGCGTCGGCGTCGTGATGGTGGCGCACGGGGGGAGCAGCGGAGAAGTAGTAGAGGAGCGGCGCTTGGTGGCAAGCCGGAGCGGAGAAGAAGGGAGGCAACCGAGAGAGGTGAGCGCTGGCGCCGGTGGATGGAGGATGCGGCGGTGGCAGAGGTGAAGGGGAAGTGGCCGCCCAGTGAGGGGAAGTGGGGCAGCACGGTGGTTCCGAGGGAGGAGATGGGCAGCGATGTGTGAGGAGGGAGTAGGCGGCGGAGAGATGAAGGTGCGGTGGTTAAGGGGCGGCGCGAATGGAGGAGCGGCGGAGAAGTGGGGCGCACCGGAGGAGAGAAGGAGAGGAAGAAGAGGTCGGCGGCCGGTGGTGGAAGAGATGGGGGAGGAGAGCAAGCGGCGGCGCGGTGGATGACGGCGGTGGCCGGGTGAGGAGAAGGAGGAGAGGTTGGCGCCGGATGGGGAGAAGGTAGAGCAACGAGGACGCAAGGCACGGGAGGAGATGAGGAGAATCGGAGGTGAGATGCGGCGGTGGAGAAGGGGCCGGGCGAGAGAGGTGGCGCAGTGGAGGAAGACGTGGAGAGGAGGCTGCGGTGAGGAGCGCGCCGGATGTGGAGGATGAGATGCGGCGGAGTAGGGGCGTCTGAGAGGAGAGAGGAGGCAGGACAGAGGCGGCGCGGTAGAGGAAGGCGGCGAGGGATGGCGCGGTGGATGACGGTGGCGGGTGATAGAGATAGAATGGGAAGGAGAGAGAGGCCAAGGAGAGGAGGAGGAAAATGCAAGCGGGCTCCAGCCCTCTCCACAAAGGCGCGACTATTGAGGGTGGGGAATTTTGGGCATATTGCAAATTAGGCCTCAAAGGAACTAGGGTTTTCAATTAGGTCCTTCTCCCATTTATGTTTTCTTCGATTTAGACCTCCGAACTCTGTTTTCAGCGCGGTAAGATCCCACGCGTTCGTGAAGACGCCGCATAATCGCGGAGCAGTCCAGATCATGCGTTTATGCGCCTAGATCGCGCCGGCCTGCGGAAAAGTGCAAAAAATGTAAAATGGTCCATTTCGAGCAATTAAATATAGGAAATAGTGCAAATGATGATAAATGGTCCTAAAATGCGAAAAATAATGGGGCAAAATGATGGGTAAATGTATATAAAAATGACGCATGTCAGCGAGGCCCTTTCAATTGAGACACCGCAGATTCAATTACAGGCACCTCAGTTGGATCCTTTGCCTATTGACTCTGAGAGAGAGAGAGATCATTCTTCTTGATGATGATGAGGACATACTTCTTGATGATGTTTGTTTCACTCTTGATTATGATGATGAGTTTGCGGTAGATCCATTCATGAGTTGTGATGAGTCAGATTTCCATGATGAGAGCTTTGTGCTAGATGATGACGAGTTCATTATGGATATGCTTTTGAGTTACGAGGTTCTACATCTTGATGAAGGGGCTGCTTCTGATGATGAGGAGGAGCACATTTCTATTGATCCACCACCAACTACTTCCTTCGTTGACATCGCCCCTCTAGAGATTTCTACTACCACGCATTTTATTTCACCTTCACTTCAGGTAGTATTGAAACACTTCCCCAATCATCTCAGGTATGATTCCCTTGTCTTGATGAGATATGTCCTTTGATTGATGTTGCTCATGTTACTTACATTGTGATTAGTAGTCCTCATGATGTGTCTTATCGATATGCCTACGTGATTGGATATTCTATTGATGACTTAGAGGGTGCCGATCCTATCACACATACTTGTCATGTCTTTGAGTTTATTTGCAGGGTTACATTTGAGTACCATTGACTATGAGTAGACTTGACTTGAGTCGATATTCCTTGGGATCTAGGTGGATTTCGAGACATGCTGTTTCACGAGGAGGGCCGACATGTGTCTTTTCCATGTCCCCTCCTTGGCCCTCCTATCGCTACACCCATATGAGCATCTCTTTATCTTTTTATTTCCATTTCTTTTTTTAGTTTTTGTTGGTTTATCCTCTTTTCTTTCTTTTTATTTTAGGTCTCGCGCTAGATATTCATCCTTATACGTGCGAGAAGCCACGGGATGATTCGTCTCCTTCCACTACATCATATATGCCTGGTGAGTAGTTTCTTAACCTTTCAAGCATATTCTTAATTCATTGCTCAATTTAAGCTTAGGGGAGGACTTGTATGTGTATGGATGATGTTCTAGCATGTCTGTATTATATTTGTGAGCATTTGAGCTAAATGTTATGTAGTTGATGATATATGGTCATTCTATGCTTCATATTATGCTTATGTGATGATATGGCCTTTACTATTGCTCTCATGTTATGCTTGATTGTGTATCATGGCTATGTGAGCCCATGCCATAGTAAATTTACAAAGGTCATACCAAAATTTTCTTAATTAAGCTATATTGTTACTAATTCTTTGCATATCCTAAGTCACTTGGCATCATATTGTAGAGCTTGATCTTTGTTTATCATTCTTGATGTGCTTAGAAATTTTGTGATCCTATAGCGTTTGATTCATTGTGAGTTACACATGTGTTTTAACCATTTGCAGTTTGAATTGGTTCTAGTCATTGCCTCTTTAATGATTATATCTTATATTCATACTTTGACATACTATGTTATTTTAGATATTGATAATTTACTTGAATGTAAAATTTGCGAAAGGGGTAGTCTTAACTTGAGCCAATAACTTGGTTGATTTATCTAGGTATTCATGTCTTAGGACATGTGTTACTTAGCATTAATGAAAACCAGTTAAATATGCTTAATCATAAAAAAAGAAGAGAAGAAAGAAAAGAAAAATTATGATGCAATGTGTGTGTGTGGAATAAGTGACTATGTCAAATTGGTTCAAAAATATGTTGAATAAGTGGCAATGTTTGCCCAAGTGAAGTGTGAGTGTGAATAAGCGGCAAAGTTTGTCCAAGGTTGTGAATAAGTGGCACAAGTGCCCATTGTGTGTTCCAAATTTGCTAAAAATCAACAAAAAAATAGTTATAATGTTGTCTCAAATAGCAAATGCCTTAGCATGACCCTTTGATATGCTCATTCTTGATATTATACCTAGTTCCGATGCCTTACAACTTTGGTTGGACTCATGTGATCACTTGAGTGTATTTTGACACTTTTGTGTGTAACTTGATTTGGTCAAATGTTGTAGTTATCACTTGAGATCTTTGCTTGAATAATAATTCTCATCACGGGTCATTCTCAAAACTCAAGTTATATAATCTCATTTTATGTTGTTGTATGCCTTTTGATTTATTACATGCATTTAACTAGTCTTTTACCTCATAATTACCTGTTGTCTGGGTTCCATAATATCATGCCATTTACTTGAGGAAAAGTTTAAAGCTTGGGGGGGTATGACATCCATCATTTTTTTACATATATGTTTCTGTCATTTTACCCTTTTATTTTTCGCATTTCAAGACCATTTATCATCATTTACGCGTTTTTCTATAATTAATTGCTCGAATCGGACCATTTTATATTTTTGTAATTTTCCACTGGCTGGCGCAATCGAGGTCAATCACAACAAATTGGCATGCTAGGACTGCTCCATACAAAAGTACGTGTTGCCATGAACATGTAGGATCAAACCAAGAAAACAAAAAAAGAGCTCGAAAAGGGCCAGAATAGAATAAATCATAAGAGGGAAGGATCTGATTGTAAACCCTAGATTCTTCGAGGGACTAAATCACAAATGGAGAAAAAATTTCCCACCAGCCATTGGCCTCAAATCCCTAGCGCAACCTCAATTGCAATTTGAGCTCAGCATTTCCTTCTTCCCTGGCCTCATTTGCTTCCCTCTCCCCCTCTTCTCTAACCATGGCGCCAGCGAGGCCAGGCCATCTCGTCGACGGTTGCCCCTCTCCTCTCCTAAAACTGCATCCTTCCTCCTCTCAGCTGCTTTACCCATGCACCTTCCACACCACAGCAAGCCATCTACCGTCGCATCTCTACCGGTGGCCGTCTCGATCCTCTCTGTTGCTCCACGGCACCGCCTCCTACTCCCCTTTACTACTCCACTGCTCCATGCTCAACTCACCTCCGGTGGCCACACCTCACTCACACGCCTCTGCTTCTCCACCTACAGCCTACCACCTTCTTCCTGCTCCAAATCCGATGAGCCGCTACTGGCCGATCTCCTCCATTGCACCCCTGTGCTTTCTTCTTCTTGGACTCCCCCTTGCTTCTTCTCCCTACTCTACTCTGGCCAGCACTCACTCCATCTTCTCCACCATGCACCTACCTTCCACCAGCCACCTCCCACTCAGCTCTCCCTCCACCGCAATCTCTCTCTCCTTCGCCCCCTTATGCTCCTCCTCTCCTCCCTGCGCTTCCACCACCGGGCACCACATCTAGCCACCTCAACTCCTTCCAGTCGTCGCCAAGCTCTATTACCTCAAGTTAGCCACCGCTGCCGATCTCCATTGTGACCTCTTCTTCATCCAACCCTGACTACTTGAGAACTTCTTCTGCTGATGACCACCACTGCTATAGCTTCATCTCGGTTTACCTCTAATTCCTCTCTCTCTCATTCTGCATTTCTTGATTACTGCTAACATTAATTGATAATTGTGCACTATTAATCCAATCTATGGAATGCTATGTGTGTTCGGTGGTGATATGTGATGTATACATGTGATCTGTCCATGTGTGATTGAGCTATAGTGTTTGGTGGATCAGAGGTTATGCTTGTGTTATTGTTCTCTATTCATGCCTGATACTGTGTTCTTGTTGTTAGATTTTGTGGTTAATTTGTGTTAGAAGCACTCTTGTTAGATCATTGTCTTAATTTGATAGTAGAAATTCTTAGTGTGAGGTAAAGTAGTGATCAATTTTCGTAGTGTTAAGTGTTTGTTTGTTGAGGAATTAACTAGTGGCGACCGTTCCCTTCCCTCTTGCTGTCTTGACCCCCTCCTTGCTTCTCGACTCCCTCTTTTCTTCTATCTCATTGGTCGGTTGATAGTTAGGCCATGTAGCCATTGTCATAGTTATTTGTGTTGTCGTGTGCCGCTTTCATCTAGTTAGCCATCAATCGTTTTCTCCCTCTTTCTCTCTCGACTCCCTTCGTGCTTCTCGAGTCTCTCAGTGCTTCTTGACTCCCTTCTTCTTTCTTGTGGTCAGTAGTTAGTTAGGTCATCGGTCGGTAGATTAGTATGCGTCGTTCTTGTAGTGAATTGTCGTGTTGTTCGTTCGGTCATGCAACGTCAATTCGTATGATTGTTTGTCCCATCATCCTTTGTTCGTTCATTTGTGGTTTTGTCCATGCGACTAGGGTTTCGTTCGGTCATTTTCGATATTAGTTCATTCAGCTAATTCGGTAGTCATTTTAGGACTAGTTTTTGGCTTTATCCCCCTATTTCGATTGACCTAATTTTAGCTGAGCACCGCAGCCTTAGTCTAGTCCTTGTGGAGAATACGACACTCGTCACTATTTCAGTGGCGATCGGTGCACTTGCGGGTGTGCTATTTTTGTACGATCAATTCTTAAGTGGCTAATATAATTGCAAGTTTCTTATGTGGATCTTCTACTGTTCAAAGTGAATCATGTACTAGATTAGGAACAACAAAGAGCTACATCATAGTCACATATCAAGGTCTGACAATGATTTGAGTGATCATGTCAAATTAATTAACACATCACATGATCATGAGCTATCTCTGATAGTGTTTCTTATTCAGAAAGAGAATGGATCTTTGCATCAACTACCATAACTACCTTTTTTAACAAAAAAACATATAACTATAGTTCAACTATCTTTTTTAACAAAAACCATATAACTATAGTTCTCTACCACTGAACTACACCGGCATACTACTACAAAACAAGCTATACTAGATGCCTCATCATAGATGGTTCATAAGGAACCATCTGTGCTGTAATTATCATAGACGGTTTTACAAGCGTGACCGTGTACCATTTGTGATACACAAATATTACATATGATTCTTGTTAATAATCATCTGTGATAGTTCATAGATGGTTATTAATACAAACCATATGTAATATTTGCATATCACAGACAGCTTGTGGTTGGAACTGTCTATGATATGTATTTGTGAGTATGAATGGCACCTCTTCAATCGTTTTAGCTCCCCAATGCGTCTCTTCATCTCATGTGTCGGATGTATTCCTTATTGTATAAAATGATCATCCACCACTGGATATTAACCCCCACATCGCTGATCTTGTACAAGCACCTGACCGGTCACCCGCCTACCTTCCTTGTCTCTCAAGAATAAATAAATGGCTTCCTATTCTTCCTTGTCGCTGCCATTGATGGCCAACCTGGCCATACTATATGAGCACCTAACTGGCTGTATGTTGGCGGATGCTACGGAAGGACACTGTGCCAACAATGTTCTCCATTCTATGTCTGAGGATTTGCCAAAGCAGTTGAAGGCCACCTTCTGCTGTCTTGACATCCTCCTCCACCACGTCTTTTGGTTGGTCTCCCACTTCTGGTGAGCTAACCTCGCCATCGACATGGTCCTCCACAATGACGTTGCATATATCCAAGAGGCTTGTCGTCACTTGGAGTGCTTAGTCGAGGCAGCGGGCAGCCGAGTCAACCTTGCCAAGACCCCTTAAGAAAGGGAAGAGAGCCTATGAGCTCAATTTGACTTGATTGTTCAGTCAGAGGGTGTTCGGGAGACACTCGAATGAACGCATTAGTGGGTGGATGAATTTCGGGCTTCATTCACTGATGATCCCGAACCGTCTGGTGCCAACCACATTGTTTACGAAGTTTTGAAGACAGAGATATCATGCTACCTCTGCCACTAGAAAAACTTCGAAGCAGTTAGATTTCTACTTTTTTATCTTATGTAAGAAGCGACTGGCCATGTTGTTTAGCCATATGTAAATACAAGCAGTAGAATTTGTATTTACTATCTTCTATATATGTAAATGGCCTCACTATAATGATATGATCGACAACATTACTTGATGGGTAAAAACAACAAAGTAACACATATTTACTCTGAGGCATTACTGAATTTGCATTTATGTATATGAGAATATGTCATATATATGTGAATTTGCATTAATATATATATATATATATATATATATATATATATATATATATATATATATATATATATATATATATATATATATATATATATATATATATATATATATATATATATATATATATATATATATATATGAGAATGTATTTAGAACAATCAGTAGTTTTATCATAGATAGTTCTACTTTAGAACCGTCTGTGATGTATATTCACGCACGATTATTAATACAAACTATCTATAATAAGTAATTATCACAGACGGTTCATAACAATAACCGTCTATGAAATCTACCATTATCACAGACGGTTCTCACTAAGAACCGTCCATGATAATTATGTATTATAGATGGTTCATGGTTAGACGTGTCTGGGATACGTCACGTTATTAGCTAATACCTAGCCAGATCGGTCCCAACAGATCTGTCTTCATTGTGCTGCATTGAAGGAGGCGACTGGCTTTGGGGAGTTTCGTGAAAGTATTCCGCTTGTAGATCTAGCTTATATTGATTTGTTCTTGGTGATTTGAGGTTAGTATTTGATTGTAATTATATGATTTGTAATAAAGAGAGATGATAGCAAGGTTTAGATCTAACTTGGTAGTTTGCTCTAATTTAAGAATAGGTCATTACTCCTAGTTTACTTCAATATATTCTTGCTTGATATATATATATATATATATATATATATATATATATATATATATATATATATATATATATATATATATATATATATATATATATATATATATATATATATATATATATATATATATATATATATATATATATATATATTGCTTCATTAATGGTACATATGTAGCTATTGACCTAATTTAGATATGAAAATTTTATTAAGGTCAATAATAATTATGTGTAAGTATTAGGCTAGCTAGCTATAATAGCATTAATAATCCAATTTGACACTAATTTGTTACATATATAGCGTAGATCGATGGACTGAAGTGGATTTATGTTGAGAACCATGTGACCGCTGAAGGCCGGTCTGACCGGTGGTATAACGCCGGTCTGACCGCCGGTTAATACCCGGTCAGACCGCCCCACTCTAATCGGTCCGACCGCTCGAATTCGAATTTCGACATATCGTGATAAAATTTTCAGACAAGAGGAAACTCAGTGCGCAAAGAAATTTGTGGCTTCTCTCTGATTTCTCACCCTAAATGTAAGACTACAACTTAAATACCGAGGAGCTTAAGGGTGAGAGATTCCATCAAGATAACAAGAAATTCAGATTATGACAAAAATCTGAACTTTTTGCAAATCTGAACCAAAACCCAAATTCCTCTCCAATCTTTGATCCTTTGCTCATGAAACTTTTAGAATAGCTAATTAATAGCCTCAGGATCCTAGATACCAAGTTTCATGCCAAGATATGAAGGGAAACAAAATCCACACCAAAACCCTAGAAAAGTAAATGATGAACAGAGGAGTTCAAAAACAAAATCTGGAATCAAGAATGGGCTCTTGGAATTTTAACCGATCAAATGATCTTGAGGCATCATCCCAACATAGAGCAACCCATTTTGCTACTCCCCAGCAGGAAAGAACACAAAATCAAAAACTTGAGAAATCCAACATAGAGAGCAACGAAGAACAGAAATAACAGAGGGGGCTCAAGAACTCAATCAAACTCAAATAAAGCCATCTCAGATTGATATTGCGGATGAGAGATACATGATTACATAGAGTATCAACTCACATCATCCCTACAATCCCATACATGCTTGAAGGAAACAAGAACTCCTCTCTCTATCTCTCAAGAACACACAGAGAGAAGCTACGAAGGGGACATGCATCTTGCCTCAACTACTCTCAACCACTAAAGCCTAAAGCCAAAGCAACTCTCTAAAGCCCATTTTGACTAAAGCAAAACCCTAAAACATCTCTCAAGGCCATGGAATACATGCAGCCACTCACTCCTATTTATAGCCCTTGGCTAACGCAACCACGCCGAAATCGTCGGAACCACTTCCACCGTGCAGCTCTGCCGAAACACCCCTCTTCCGAGAAGCATCCGCCTCGCAACCGTTCGACACATCAACACCTCAACACCGCCTGTGTCTAGTCCGGTCACCCCGTGCCTCGCCACGACTCCACCTCGACGTCCTGCAGCCATCACAGACAAGAAACACATCACATAGCACCGCTCGATACATGAATCATCAATGAATATGTATCCTAATCCTTTTGACCAGGTTTGACCAAGTCCGACTGAAGCTGATTGCACCACGCAACGTCAAGGTCCGAACCATCCAAATCAAACTCAACTTTCCTAAACCAATGTCAATTACTCATCACACACATGGGATGACCTCCATATGGTCTCCCAATTGTCCATGTATTGATTGTGATAATTTAAAGATGTTTACCAATTCAATGTAGATCGAAACTCACTTGATTCGAAG
Source organism: Dendrocalamus sinicus (assembly GCA_036346575.1). Classification (NCBI taxonomy): domain Eukaryota; kingdom Viridiplantae; phylum Streptophyta; class Magnoliopsida; order Poales; family Poaceae; genus Dendrocalamus; species Dendrocalamus sinicus. The sequence continues at coordinate 12,026,223 of CM070658.1, read as the reverse complement.
GGGTTTTAAAAAGGGGTATATAGTTGGACCATTCATGGTGAAGAGAAGATTATATAGGAAGGTGGTTATAACATCATTGAGGGAGACAATGATGTGCCAGTTGTGGACTGTGCTTTCGATGAGGATAGGTCACATGAGGACAATCTAGATCAGATGCTATGCGATGCAGAAGGGAACAATAGTGAGAGAGAGTTTGGTAAATTCGAGGGCTTGATGGATGGCTCAGAGAAACCTTTATTCCTAGGCTACAAGCCGCAATACATAAGGTTGTCATCTGTTCTTGAACTACTGAAATTGAAGGCAAGCAATGGTTGGTTCGACAAGAATTTCACGGCGTTGTTAGGTCTCCTATCGAACATCCTTCCAAAGGGAAATGTGTTGCCGAGAACCACCTACCAGGCCAAGAAGGTTATTTGTCTATTAAGAATGGAAGTAAAAAGAATACATGCATGTTTGAATGATTGTATCCTCTATCATAAAGAGTATGTAAACTTACATATTTGTCTGGTGTGCAAAGCATTCCGATACAAGTGTAAGAATGACTCTGATGATGGCGAGGGCATTGAGGTGAAGTAAGGACCTCCTGCTAAGATGTTGTGGTATCTTGCTGTTATTCCCCATTTGAAGCATTTATTTATGAATTGAAAGAATGCAAGATTGCTGCGTTGGCACTCGGAGGAGCATAAGAAAGTTAGAATAATAAGACACGTGGATGAAGTGGAAGTACATTTTAATGTCACTACTTATCCAAGGGCTGAATCAATCTAAGAACGATATTGATGTGTACCTAGCATCATTGGTAGAAGATCTTGTGATACTGTAGAATAAAGAGGTACAGGTATGAGATGAGGACAAATGAGAGAACTTCACTCTACGTGCCATGTTGTTCTACACCATCAATGACTTTCCTGCTCTTAGTAACTTATCAAGGATGAGTACAAAAGGAGCTAAAGCTTGTATACACTACTTAGATTATACCGAGAGTGTGCGGTTGAACAACTAACGCAAAACTGTGTACATGCGTCACCATAGGTTCCTTCTAAGGTATCACCTATAGTACAAGATGAAGAAACAATTTGACAAAAAAGGGGATGACTTAGCTCTAAGGCCTTTTAGCGGGAAAGAAGTTTATGATATGATCAAGAATATTGATATTGTGCTTAGAAAGGGACATAAGTTGAGGACTTATTAGAAGAACATGTGGAAAAAGATGTCAATATTTTGGGACTTGCCTTATTGGGAGCACTTAGAAGTTCATGATTGCATCGACGTGATGCACATAGAGAAGAATGTATGTGATAACTTGATTAGTCTTTTATTGAACATTCGTGACAAAACAAAGGATGATGTCAATGCACGGTGTGACTTGGTCACTAGGAACATTAGGACCCAGTTAGCACCAAGAGAGATGGATAAAGGCCAGACGTACTTTCCCCCAACTTGCTACACTCTGTCTACGTCTAAGAGAACTGAATTTTGCTAGTACTTGCATGGTATGAAAGTTTCATCCGGTCACTCCGCCAGTATGAAGAAACTTGTTTTCATAGAAGATTAGAAATTAATTGGCATGAAGTATCATGACTGTCTTGTGCTAATGACATAATTGTTTCCTATTGCAATTAGAAGTATTTTGCCAAACAAGGTTCAAGTGACAATCATGAGACTGTGTTATTTCTTTAACACAATTGCTTAAAAGGTTATCGATCCCGATGGACTCGATGCCCTGTAGGTCGAGGTGGTCAGGACTCTATGTCATCTTGAGATGTATTTCCCTCTATCATTTTTAATATCATGGTCCATCTCATTGTCCACCTTGTGAAAGAGATAAAGATATACGGCCCTGTATTTCTACGTCATATGTATCCATTCAAGAGGAACATGGGAAGTCTCAAGTCCTATATACGGAATCGATCTTGATCGGAGGGCAGCATCATCGAAGGTTATGTAACTGAAGAGGTCATTAAGTTCCGCGTTGATTACATGACTCAGGTCAAGCCGATAGGTATGCCTCTATCTCATCACGAGGGGAAGCTAGAGGGTATCAGGACCATCAAAAAGAAAGCAATAACTCTTGATCTGGATACGTACACTCAAATCCATTTCATGGTTTTGCAACACATGTCTAAAGTGTCCCCGTATATTGAAGATCATACAAACATGCTACGCCAAGAGAATCCAGGCCGGTCGGAGGTTTGGATCATGAGATAGCACAACCGTCGGTTCAACGAATGGTTGAAGGTGCGATTCACTAGGAGGTTGTCAAGTGAAACGCTACCATGGTTAGAAAAAAGGGCCAAAATTTACAATTGTGACATGGCAAGGATATGACATTAATGGGTACACATTTTATACAACAGATCAGGATTGAAAGAGCACAGTGCAGAACTCAGGTGTCCACATATATGCATTTCATTAGTAGTTCAGTAATGCTGGCCCAAGCTCCTACTACAAGCTTGTAGAGGAGATTTGAGAGCTCAATTACATAATTTTCAAGATCCCTGTCTTTCGGTGTCGTTGGGTCTAATTCCCACAGTGTATACAGGTCGATAAGTACAGCGCCACTACTGTGGACCTCGAACGTGTAGGATACAAAGATGAGCCATTCGTACTCACAAGGCAAGTTGCTCAAGTTTTTATGTAACTAGCCCAACAAATAAGAAGCGCCACGTAATTCTTCATGGAAAAAGAAGAATTGTCGGAGTTAAAAATTTTGTAGATGAAAAAGAGTTCAATCAATTTAATGAGTTGCCTCCATTCGAAGATGACATCAGGCTCAAGAAAGAACCAAGTGATGAAGCAAGTTATATGCATGTCAATTATTGTGAATGGCTTTATTTAAAAGGAAAATGCCAAGTGGAATGATCCCACATGGTGAACACCTATTTCAAAATTATTCCAATGTAATTAAGAAACTCGGCATATAATTAACTAATTATTCTATTGTAATTTATTTAGTAATTTAGAAATAATTACATTTGTGATTATATTTGCTTACTTATTTTAAAAGGGTATGGCTAGCATTTCTTGAGGCTAGCCAAAAAACCTGATATGTTGCATACAAAAGGAACTTTCCATATGTATCATAGAGGATTCATAATAGAATCGTCTATGATATACTACAATATCACAGACAGTTCCATAATAGAACCATCTGTGATAAGCTACAACATCACATACGGTTTCATAATAGAATTGTCTGTGATATGCTACAACATCACAGACAGTTCCATAATGGATCCATCTATGATATCAATATCATAGACAGTTATTTAATAGAACCGTATATGATAGTAAGTAGGGTCCCTGCTAGGTTTTGCGTTTTTACTCCTCACTCGCGCATCCCTCCGTCTCCTCATCCCCACATAGCCATCGTCACCACTGAAGAACCTGACGTCTCCGTCCTCTCCTTACTCACCTAGCATGGTGGCCCCGTTATTTTCCTCCTAACACTACCTCTCCTCCTGGCACTACCTCACCTTCTCGTCATCTCTCATCCCGATGCCGCATCTCCTCCCTATCGCATCTCTTCCTAAAGGTATGGATTCCATATCCCACTTCTTTATCTCATGTGTGATAGATCCATATATATCTTTTAATGTGTGTTCATGAGTTTTCTCCTCCCCGTCACCTCTCCTCCCGAAGGTGTGGATCCCAAATTCCACTTTTTACCTCATGTGTGTTACATCCGTCCATATCTGTTAGTGTCTTTTTATGTGGAACACAAAAAGAAATGGGAAAAATGGATGTGGGAGGGAATATGGGTTTACTTGTGTTGGGCTAGAAGTGTAAGGTTGTTGGGGGGTGGTCTCCATGTGGTCCTCATGCAGATGAAGACGTGGATGGTGGTCCCTTGCTGTTGCCAAAAATGTCGCCTTTATGTGGTCCTCACAATCAGCCTTCCGGGTCCCCGGTGGTCCACGCTTTCCTTCGGCTTCCACTACGTTCTTGTCTCCCCTCCTCCGACTCTTTTCTTCTTACTTCTATGGGTGGACTGTAGGTTTAAGTAAAAAAAGATATGAAACACTGTGAAACATAGTAGTAGTTGTACAAGAGGAACATTACATCACTATATACTTGAGCTTCAAAAGGCATGAAGCACATTAATTTGCTTCATGCCTTTTCAAGCCCAAGTGTATAGTGTTTTAATATTTGTCTAGTAGTTGTTGAGAAATACACGACACATCACTCAAAATCCTAGTTTGGGGAGAAATAAATTGTGAGGGTGTATGAGGATGGAAGTTGTGGTGAAAATAATAAAAAAAAATAGCTAAGGAATGGCATGTTAGTGTTCTAAAAAGACCTTGTAGCAATATTTTATGCCCAAGAGACCTTTAAAGGGTATGAAGCAAATCACACACTCTAGTGTCCTCTGTGCCAATGTACCAATGTTTACATGCACAGCTCACTGTAATTAGTTTTTTCTTGTAAGAGAGATGATGTCTGCATAGTCATCGTCATCACCATTGATGTCACCGAATGGGTCTGATGCTTTGAAGACTGAGGTAACTAAGCATGCAAAGGAGTATTGAAAAGACTAAAGGGCCAAATAATCACCACGGCGGTCTCTCTGAATGGGGTCCTCTGCAACCGAAGAAAGCGGCGACAACATTTCGGACTACCTACGAGATACTTGGAAGGAAATGGGTCCTCATCACCACAACAAACTAAAAAACTTTCGCAATAAATGATAAAATCAGCTATGGACAGAAGTTTCAAACTCATTCAAGATCCCAGTAGAAGTCCACGGACTCGTGCAATGGCAGAAACTCCTCGCAATGGGAAAAGCATGGAAGACCTTCAAGAGCACGCTTGTCACATAGTACGTGACCAAGGATTGCACGTCCTTCATGAGGTATCCTTTCGTGTCATTAGAAACACAGGAGGCTTTTGTGCGAATGAAGACAAGGACCGAATTTCAACAGAAAAGTGTGGCGCACAAGGCTCTCCAGGCACAAAACACTCACCCCACAGACTCAGCCCCGCTGGGTATGCTTGCAAAATCCTGCAATGGAAGATGGAGGACGAGGTCGCAATCCGATTGGAGGCCTCCCCACAATTTGTCGAGATCACAAACGAGCGCATCCTGGTTAAGAGCAAGGTCATCAACCAGGTCTTTAGGTGTTGTGCCTTTCAAAAACCCCGCAGACGAGGAAGTGTCCCAACACCTAGTAAGATATGTTAACTACCTAATTGTTAATTGGCCCATAACTTCATGGGGTCTAAAATAACATGATTGCCTCTTGCACTAAACATTGACTACTGAATCTTCTGAAGGCTCCTTCAAAGCAGTCAGGGAGAAGGATATACTATCCACGACCCTAGAAACAACGGGCACGTAGGTCGCATGCGAGGCCTAGAGGTTTACGTATCTTGTAGACACGGATTCCCAAACAACTCCGAGGCATGGTGCCAAGCTAGGGACTGGTTTCGCGATGGTCCAGTGGACATGACTAATGATATTTTTAGGGCCATCCCACTAGAGGCCCCCAAACAGAGAAATTATGACACTAGGGGATACCGTCTACACATTCGTCCAGTGGCCCAAGAGGAGACATCGCTCTGGACCCTTCTATACCACTATCTCCACATGACCATGCCTATCAAACAGAACCATCTATGGCTCCACCTCAAACTCTACTTTAGAAGGCCATCACATCGACTCTCGTGGAGAAGATGCTGAAGATGTATCACAAGGGAGATGCTAAGGCCCAACCAAAAAAGATTAAGGCACCTCCTAGACCCTCGAAGTACAAGCTCAGAGTGTCGTTGGTCTCTGAATCATAATTACCAAACCTTGGACTGGTTTGTAGGACTTTACATGCCTAGTACATGTAGAGGTCTAACAGGAAGCTGAACCGGCAAAGTGGATTCACCATGAAATACACGGAGGCACATTTCCTCCACGACTCGGGCTATTTCATCATGACATTCGAAGACTTATTCTTACTTTCAACCTTGACGTACTCGACGCCTCACTTCTACAATACTGAACACTGTAAGTGTACTGTATAATCCAGTTCTACATTCATGCAATACCCATAAATATCATAATTCATTGCTTATATACTGATCCATGATCCAACAAGTTCGGTGACGGTGAGAATCGATGGGTTTTCTCGATCCACACTTGGTCTCTGAGTAGTCCATCAAGGAAAATGCATCATTTATCGAAGATTACATAACGACAAGATTGCTTGCTCAGAGTGATAAGGACTCCATCCTGTTACCCTTCAACTAGGGCTAAGTGCTTCACAAGTTGCCATACAAGTTTTATTTGTAATTTATACACAACATAAACTTAGGATTAATCACTATGGCAACACACATGACTAGGTCTCATTGAATTCTGATTGTGATTGTACCAAAATGGAGCAAGGTAATCTATCTTGATTCCCTACTTAGGAACAACCACGACTTCACCCGTGTGCAACAAGCAATTGGTAGGTAAACTCATTTGCTCTATACATAACTCTTTTGTACTCTTCCCTTCATTTGCAATGGCTGAGGCTAACTTTTGGAACCACATAGGTCGTTCAGCGCTTACGTTGCCTAGGGAGGGAGACACAATAAATCCAAGCCACACTACAACACAGGACGCAATTTCCTGTACTCGCTACAACACAACAATTCTATATCACACTTTGTAATAATACCTCTAGAACTGACAATATCTATATATGTAATTATATTTTTATAGTGCCACCAGTAGCTGCAGGGCAACGTATGTGGATTCTACGCTTGTAGACATATGCAGGACATTATGGGCACTAAGATGAAAGATTCAGAGGTTGTCAACCTGCCAATATTTATTTCGTGATTATCAATTTATATATGAATATACATAAATGCTAATGACTTTAACACTCCTAGTGACAGGGCATGGAATTTGACTCAAGTGCATTCGATCTTGATAAACTCACCAAAGTTCGAGGAAACCTCTCCGAATTCTTGATGGGGGAGGTCATTCGCTCGAATGGAGAGTTCAACTGCGGCGATGATGATTAGATCTTCAAACATTTGATTCAATTGTAATTCACTTGGTTGTGCTTATTCAAACAACTAATTCAATTGTACTTCATTCAGTTGTTGAATTCATTTGTAAGACCTGTGCAATGATTTTCGTGTGTTATATATGTGACCTGCTTGCTTATTTTCAGAAGGCATGGCTAGCATTTCCTGAGGCTAGCCGAAACATAGAAAATAATTTACATATGCAACTAACTATCACAGATGGTTTGTAACATCAAACCGTCTGTGATATGTAAGATATCACAGATGGTTATGTCTCAAAACCATCTGTGATAAATGATATATCATAGGCGGTTTTTGGTATTAGCCATCTGTAATATGTCAGATATCACGACTATGTTTCAGAATCGTCTGTAATATCTGACATATCACAGACAGTTTTCGTATTAGTCGTCTGTGATATGTCAGATGTCATAGATGGCTATTTTTAAGAACTGTTTGTGATATCTGACATATCACAGATGGTTGTTTCGAAAAATCGTCTATATTAAATCACCTGTGATAATAGTTTTAACTGTCTGTGATGATATTTTTTGTGGTAGTGGCGGCCGCCACATGCATGCAGCTTTGAATTGAATAAACAACACCATCAGCCATATGTATAGTCCTCCATTAATTAGAGACATTATTTTAAGAATTATTGCATCTTCGAGGATTGTTGATGAGAGAGAGAGAGAGTTGAGACACGAAATACAACTGTTGGAAGAACCAAGGACTGGTCGGTGTTAAAATGAAAAACTATTGCACACCACAGTTGGAGGACTCAGTCAAGTAGTTTGTTCCAGGCATATATCCCAAATATTGAATAATTTACCAGCTCAATTTTACTATTATTTAAGGAAAACCAAAACATATCGCCTGTCACAGTGCCCAGATCTGCTGCTGGTGTCGTTTGGATAACATGTACGGCACAGTACAGAACACTGTGTTTGTCATTGCTGCATGTGGTTTGATGTTGCCTGAAAAAATTTATTATCATATAACAAGATGTCCTGCCATATGAAAAAACAAAGCATAGTACCATTTTTTCGGCACATGCATACACGGACATGAATGCAGTTAGATCTGATTTGGAACATCAATAAAAGAAAAGACTGTCTATCTACACAGCAAGTTGATTTTAAGATAAAATAGTTATCTTAAAAGAAAGTTAGACCTGATATGGAGCATCAGCAAAAGGGCAAGAAAGGCCTGTTCGTTTGGGCAATGCCTTAAGGCCCCGCTCATTTCGGCTTAAACTACGGTTTATGGCTTTCGGTCCTAGTGAGAGCGCTCGTGTGAACGAACCGAAAACTGATAAGCCGCTTCTAAAAGGCTATCCCAATAAGCCGCTTCGAAACAACAGTGAAGAAGCCATCCTGTTTGTTTGTTCAAGGGAAGTTATAAGTCATAAACTAAAAGAACAAGACCAATATGATAAGCTGATTTTAAGGGGGTGCCACTGTCGATCACTTCTCACCACAAAACCTATAACTCGAGTCCTCACATGGTATATAAGGTGGGTTCTTTTCGACTACAGCTGATAACTTATGATCGCGGTTGATGTCTTTTGGCCTAGCATGATGTTGAATTACGCTAGTTGTTGTTTGGGTTGCTTTGGTAGGTATCATTAGCTATGGTAACCATTGTAGCAGATATGGCAAGAGATAACCATAACATAATTGTAGGCCTAACAGATTATTATCTGATTGCAATGTTTAGTTGTCTAATTGTAGTCTTTTGATGCCAATAAAAGGAGAAGAAAATAGAAAAGTTGTAGTTGTTGTGTAGTGCAAAATCCTCTCTCTCCGTGTTCATGTCTTCCCTCTGCGTGTTCATGAGTTCCTGAGCTTTACACCAATCTCACATGTGTATCTAGGGGAAATGTAATACCTCAAAAGTAATTCGAGAGTTAATTGATTAATTGGAGTGAGGGACCTTATAGAAAAGAATTAAACAATGATTTTTAGATGGGGATTTTTGAAAAATCCAGGCAACCTGGGCCTGGGCCTTGGCCCAAGTGGAGGCCGGCCAAAAAGGGGGAAGGCGTCCCTCCCCCCAAACCCTAGCCGCCACCCTATTCCTCCCTTCTCTCTCCCCCTGGCCGCACCCCTCCCTTGCGCGCCCCTCCAGCAGCTCCTCCCCCTTTCCCTCCCCCATTGAAGCCCTTCTACCGGTGAGAAAAATCTTCCTTTGGCTGCCGGTCAAACGGAGAAGGGAGATCAATCGCAGCGAGGCGATTGGATCCGGAGGAAGGGAAGAGGAAGGGAAAAAGGGGAAAAGGAGAAGAGGAGGAGTCCGTAGGGCGTTCATCGTAATCTGCATCGGTTCGTCAAGGGTAATTCCCATTGTTCCCCAATTAGATGCATTTTTTTACTAGTTGTTGCAAGGTCGGTATTCTGGACTGCTAAGACAGATTTCGTTGGACGGCTGTTTTGGGGTAGTTTAGTGGGGATTCAGATCTGGACTTCTCCCAGAGAGTTGTAGAGGACATTGTTATCTTTCCATGAAGTGCTAGAACGCATCGATCGGACCTTTGTAGCAGAAGTTATGATTTTTCTTGTAAGACTGTTATGCAGATCGGGAGATTTCTGTCAGATTTTGGTAGATTGGATTGGGCGATTAGAAAACGGGAGAATCAGAGGATTTCCATATTATCAAAGTTGTAGATAATTGTCTTATATTTCCAGAAAGGTCAAGAAATCATGATTCAAACACTCGGGCTGGAAGTTATGGCATTTTTAGTGCTCTGTCCAGAGAACCCAATGTGAAATTGATGTTTTAGAAAATTGGATGGTGCGGGTAGAAGATGGCTGAATCAAGGAGGCTCACCCACTAGGTTTAGTTATATAATTTAATATTCTTTCCAGAAAGTCTAAGAACACCCTATTCGAACCCCTGTACCAATAGATATGAATTTTTGAAGTTGACTGTCCACAGAGGGGGGCGGGATGACCTGTAGGATTTGGGAATTGGAACCAAGTTAGACGAATTTACTAGTTCGTGATTGTTTTTATTTGGGCAAAAGTCCGCTACTATTATCTTAGCAAATATTATAATTATTATTCAGGTGGAGGACGGATCCCAGAGGCGGCACCTTCTGCACGTCCCCCGTTTTCTCGCGGTTAAGGCAAGTATAATGATGGTTTAAAAATTGATAGTGTGGAATGTCGATGTTTGATCTATAATATGAATATATGTGTTCATGGTTGTGGTAAGGATGTATTGGTTTTGTTTATGGGTAATTGCAATTTACAGTGTTCATGAGTATTTCTGGTGCATGGATAATGTGAATGCAAGATTTATTTTATTGAGACATTCACGCATATGCATCATGTTGATCTATTGAAGTCTTGGTCACGAGATGACTAAGCGCCGAGGTCCCCGTCATGTTGATGACATGACGGGCTAAAGGTCCCCATATTGTGGAGTATGGGCAATTGGTCCCTGTACCAGATGGTACAAGCATGGGTGTGCATCGACGGATGCACACTTTGCATTACCGGTAAAATGCAAAAGAGAAAGAGATAAAGAGATTTTTGATCATCTTGCATAGCATGGCTTATTTATATGGTTGATGGATGAATGTGTGAAGTGATGTTCATGAATGTTCTTGTTACTATCTATTATATTTGCTGAGTCGTTGGACTCACTCTTGTTGTTGTTGCTGTTTTTTTGGCACCATTATGAGTTCGGCATGCATGGGGGAAAAGAAGGATTAGTCTTGTTGCACTTGCACGTTCCACCTATAATGGAAATAAAGGAAGAAAAATTAAATATAAGACGCAAGGACTATTTAAGTACCATTTGATTATTACCCTTGGATTTTAATTGTAATAAGAGTTTAGAATATTTATGATGCTCATGGTCTTTCTCTAGGTATTATATCCATGAATGGTTTAGTAATCTTTAATCTATTTGCTTAGCATTGAACTTATTACTTGAGGATTGTCTATTATAATCGATACTGCTTGTGAAACATCTGATTTAGAAAGATAAACAAAGGAGGCTCTGCCGAAATTTTGTATAACACAATTAGTTAACATTGCTTTACTTCTAGTTGGGTAGCATTCCAGGTCATTGTTTGGCTGGGGTGTTACAGGAAAAGAGTGTGTAACCAAGGCTTGATTTCTAACACTTGGTATCAAAGCACGGATGCTCTTCACGTGTGAAGATCATGGCGAGAGGAAGACTTGCATTTGAGCATGGTGAGGCTTCAGAGGTGAATAAACAAAGCCTAGTACCGATGGTCTATCTACAGCTCATATCACTACAACAAACCTTTTAATCCATGACGGATTCTCCATGACGTATTTAGAAACCATCACTAACAGTGCACCATCTGTGACGATCATCTATTTTTCATCATGGATCTGCACTGGTGGATACCCAGCCCACAAACTCGTGACGTTTTATCATAGACCGTCACAATCTAGTAGGAATTTAAATTCGTCAAAGTCCTGAGCCCAAAACACTAGGCCCGCTATCATGTATTTACTGTGGAGGGAAAATTTTTTAAAAATGTGATGCAAAGAGGAATCGAACTCAAGAGCCCATAAAAGAACTGAACGTGCCTTACCACTTAGCTACTCTTTCATTTGTGATAGGATTAAAAACTAAATATTTTTGTTTCTTTGTTGCATGTATATGGCACGGAGGGAAAAATAAAAAATATTTTGAAGCACAGAGGAATCGTTGTTGCTAGTAATAATAAATAGGAAAAAAGTGCCAAATCTAAGATTCGAACCCAGCACCAAGCGATTGAGAGCAGTATGCCTTACCATTGTGCTACTTGTTCAGTTGTGTCAGATATGGTTATTTTATTCTTTTGTTCTATACGCGTAGCTTTTCCTGAATTAGCATGGCGAGAGTTCACGGGACTGGAAAGACTTCGCCTCTCACAGCGCCGCCGACGGCGAGATTGCGTAGGAGCCGCGTCGTGGTTGCCCACCATTGCCGCGCCGTCCAGCAACGCCGCCTCTGCCATTGTCGCGTCATCCTGCATCCCACCGCACACCAGCGCCATCCTGCACCACCGCCCACCAACGCCATCCCGCAGCCTTGCCGCCTTCCATTGCCGCACCAACGAGAGATGGAGTGTGCGGCCATGCGTCCACCTGGAGATAGATCCACCTCTTGAGCGGACTCTTACAGCCTCGGAGCGACTCAAGTCCACAACTCCACATCTCTCCTACCATCCTGTGACCTGCGACGCAGTGACAGAGCGAGCGAGCGACTCAAATCTCCAACCCTAGCTCTCAGATCCAACGCCCGGGCGGCGGCCGGCGGCGGCTGGCGCGCTTCGGCACCTCGGCGGGCGGCGGCTCGCGCTGCTTCCTCGGGCTCTCGCGCGCGCGCCGCATGCGATCCTGTCCCTCTCCGGCTCTCCGCCTCTCTGGGCTCCAGCTCTCCCTCATCCAGTCATCTGTCTCTCAGATCCGGCACCCGGGCGCCGGTGGCTGGCACGCCGCGCGCTCCTTCCTCGGCTCGAGCTCGGCGCTCACCCACCCGTCAAAGCGATCGCCCAATCCGGCAATCAGCTCATCTCCATACGCCTTGAGACGCCGCTACTGCACACCTTCCCTGGGCCCCGGCTGCTCCGCCTTCGTCGCTCCCCTTCAGCCCTGCTCCCCGCCGCCCCCAGTGCCGAGGTAATCCATCCCCTCCCCTTCCTTCAGATCTGCTACATTGGTTGTTGGTTAGCTTCCCTCTGCGCTAGTTAATTTTATCTGTGTGTTGGATAATGGATAACCTGAGAAAGTAGTTAATCTCTACTTTGATCTGTGTTGCCTCATTTGCTGTGCTTTATGTATGAGTAGATTTTGTATGAGATGAGTAGAAATGGCATAATACATGTTAAGATCATATAGATGTTTTGCATTTCTTAGAATCTCAGTTTCTGCAGTAGTCCAATATGGTTATGCAATTGTGAATTGACAACATATTTCTCATTTACAGCCTTCTATTCATCTATTGACTTAGACATAAGAACACACACTTCTGTTCTCCCTAAATCTGAGAATGATATCTATATGCAAGTTAAGGATGATGATATTATATCTCGCTTTCAAGGCATGAAGCGTCGTCGCGTTAATATTTAGTTCTTAATTATTTTATAATTTCTTTGTATTATTTCAGTTGTTGTCTGTATTACGAACATGCTTTAATTTTCGCTATTATGGACCTTTACATTTTTTTATTGAACAATATTTTTGTAACTTCGAATACCCATTCCGAAATTCCTGGATCCGCCCCTGTTCCCCACCGAACACCTGGAGACAGGTATATCTCTTTGATTTTTTCTAGACTTTGTTGGATGTAGCGTTTGAATTGTTGCAGTCTGTTGATTGTGGTTTATCTGCAATGGTTGATTAGATGGATCGAAGTTGGGTGCATGGCAGACTGTTTTCCCCTATACATTGATGGTGTCAAAGAATTTATGAGTTTCATTCAAGGGAAATTCAATGAGAATGTTGAAATTCTATGCCCATGTAGCAGATACCTTAATCAGAAGTACCTAAGGCAGGCTGTTGTGAAGAAGCACATACTGATGAATGGCATGGAAACTACTTATACTCGGTGGATTCATCATGGAGAGAACTTCGATGTCAATGTTATTGAGCATCCTGTTGATTTGCATGACAATGATGATGGTTCCACACATGGGGTAGGTGTGACAGAGGATGACAACTACGGTGATCGTTTGGAAGGAATTTTAGGAGACCTACAGACTGCAGCGGCACAAGCAAGATAGGATGGAGAAAATCAGGTTGGTGATGAAGAACCTCGTGATAAAGAGTCATTTTTCAAAATTGTCATGAAAGAGGCAAAGCGTCAGCTTTATCCCGGCTGTACCAAATTTTCAAGGTTCTCGTTTGTGGTAAAGCTTCTTCATATGAAGTCGTTATATAGGATCAGCAATTCTGCTTTTTCCGCAGTATTGAAGCTATTGGCTGAAGCTTTCCCAGAATGCAATACACTCCCAAAATCATATAATGAAGCAAAGAGTCTTCTAAAGGAACTAGGTCTTGGATATGAATCAATACATGTGTGCTACAATAATTGTGTGCTGTTCAGAAAGCTATATGCCAAGCATGACAATTGCCCGGTTTGTGGTCTCTCGAGATGGAAAGACGCAGAAAGAAAGAAGATTCCGCAGAAAGTGTTGCGGCATTTTCCATTGGCACCTAGGCTAAAGAGGATGTTTGCGACCAAAGAAGCATCAAAAGCGGCACAATGGCACAAGTTAAAGCGGCAGCCCATTGAGAAGAATATGAGCCACCCAGCTGATGGCGAGGCATGGCAAGATTTCAACTGTGAATATCCAGACTTTGCACAAGATGCAAGAAACCTTAGACTTGGCCTTGCTACTGATGGGTTCAATCCTTTTTCAGAAAAGAACACAAAATACAGCTTGTGGCATGTGTTTGTTGTGCCATACAACCTTCCTCCTTAGGAATGCATGGAGGAGTCAAACTTTATGATGGCTTTGCTTATTCCAGGTCCTAAATCACCCAGGAAGGACTTTGATGTATTTTTAGAGCCTCTTGTAGAGGATTTACTTCAGCTTTGGAAAGGTGTGGATGCTTATAATGCTATTACTGGCAAAACATTTAAACTTTGTGCTGCAGTTTTGTGGTGCATCCATGATTACCCAGCTTTGAGCACTCTTTCAGGGCATACCACAAAGGGCTATTTTGCATGTACTCATTGTGACAAGCATCCTCTTTCATATGGCCTAAGGAGCAAAATTGGGTATTTTGGGCACTTCCGTTTCCTTTGAAAGGAACATACTTTGCGGAGAAACAATGAGTTTGCCAGACTTCACGAAAGCAATGATCCACCAGGTAAATTCTCTACGGAAGAGTTGTTGGCTGAATTGGAGAGAGTTAAAGACGTTAGACCTGGGAAGCCACAAGGAACTGGGAAAAGGAAGTGTTCCAACTTGGAAGGGGGCCATGTGCAAATTTGGAGCCGGATGGTTAGTTTATGGAAGTTACCATATTGGAAAAAGTTGAAGCTGAGACATAATCTTGGTGTCATGCACATTGAGAAGAACATTTGTGAGAACCTGATTGGGACAATTCTCAATATAACTGGGAAGACAAAGGACACACTTAAAGCTAGGCTTGATTTGAAAATTTTGGGAATTAAAAAGGAGCTGCAATTTAGAGAGGATGGAGATTCATGTGAGATGCCTCATGCTAGATATACCTTGTCCACTGAACAAAAGAAGGCCTTTTGTGATTTTTTTACGGGAGGTCAAGTTTCCAGATGGATTTGCTTCCAACATCTCAAGATGTTTAAATGCTGAGGGAACCACGGTACAAGGGCTAAAAACACATGATTGTCACATTCTTTTGCAAAGAATCTTGCCAGCTGCCATGAGAGGATTTTTGAACACGGATATTTATGAAGCAATAGCTGAGTTAGGGAAGTTTTTCAGGGAATTGTGTAGCAGAACCCTTAACAAGGATGTGTTGGCTAAAATGAAGAAAGAAATCCCTATAATTTTGGTGAAGCTTGAGAAAATTTTCCCACCGGCTTTCTTTGATGTGATGGTACACCTTGTTGTACATTTAACCGATGAGGCATTGCTCCGAGGGCCTGTGCAATATGGGTGGATGTACCCCATTGAAAGGCGGCTGTATACTTTGAAGCGATATGTGAGGAATAGGTCACAACCAGAAGGTTCAATTGCCGAGGCATATATTGCTGATGAGTGTCTGACATTTTGCTCTAAATACATGGATGATGTTGAAGCAAGATTTAACCGGGAGCCAAGAAATATAGGTTTTTCCGATGAAGGAGCTTATGGTGTTGACGTTTTTGGGCATGGAGTTAATTTTACTTCCGCTCCTGAATTTGTATATGATGAAAACGGTATTGATGAAATGGTGTGGTTTGTGCTGAACAACTGTAGTCAAGTTGAGAATTATGTCAAGTATGTTGTATATATTGACTTCTATACTTCTACATGCTATCTTTGTATTTCAGATATGCTAATTTGTATTTTTCTGCAGAATGTTCAGAGATGAATTAGAGAAACAAGGGTTGTCTAACATTGAAAGAATGCTTCGGCAAGGATTTCAGACTTGGTTCAGGAACCATGTTAGTGTTTGTTAGCAAATTTTTTTAGTATTTTTTTATGGCGCATACATTTTTAAAATAGATTCTGATATATGTCTATTGCATGCATGTGACAGATCATAAGGTTGCGGAATACTAATCAAGAAGAGGTAGATGATGATCTCTTTTCCTTGGCATGTGGTCCTAATTTCAGAGTGAGGAAATACTCCTCATGCATAGTGAATGGTGTGCGGTTTAACAATGTTGACCGTGACAAGAACAAGAGGACACAGAACAGTGGAGTAATGTCACAAGGTACACATAACGGACAGATAATTCATTTTTTTGGAACCTTAAAAGAGATAATTCACTTAGACTATAACTTAGATGAGAGGTCAGTAGTTTTGTTTAAATGTGACTGGTTTAAACTAAATGGGAAGAGGACTGAACTTAAAGATGATGGATTTTTTAAAAGCATCAACATTGGAAGTCTATGGTACAAGAATGATTGTTTTATTTTGGCCACAATGGCTAGGAAGGTCTTCTATTTGGCAGACACAAGACTGGGTAAAAATTGGCAAGTTGTACAGACATTTGACCATAGGCATCTTTACAATGTAAGTCAGACTGAGGCTGCATATCAAGAGGATGAGTGCTGCGACGAGGACGGTGTGCAACAAGTAGTTTCTGACATTACATATGATAAGCCTTTAAACAGAGATGATGAACGAGGCCCTGTTTTTGAAGCTGCTGAAATTGCCCAGTTGATGAAAGAATCTAACAAAGAAGCGCATGACATTGACGATGAAGATGAAGAAGATGACACACTTCTGGAGCACTGCAGTGAAGAAGAAGGAGGTGTCACAATTGAGGTCGACAGTGATGATGAATAATTGTTCTCTTGTAATATTGTGTTTTAATATTCTGTTGTAAGGGACAAGCATGCATCCTGGTGGAGTCAAATTTTAGCCTCGCAAGAGAGTTTTTGCAGAGCAACCACCTCCTAGAGTTACAAGGTCAAAGAATATCATTGCCCAGCCAGATGCAAGTTTGACACCAAGTGACATCCGTGTGCCACCTCCAGCGCATCCTAATGTGAGCCAAGCCAGAGAACTTGTTGGCAACTTTGACCACACACGGGCTGCTGTTGAAGGCCAGTTCTACTACCACATCTCTTTGTCACTCTATTACCTTTGATTACATGATGAATGCACCCTTACTTACTGCCATTTTTTTAGATGATAGCCTTGCCGTGCTTGATAGCAACACTCACATGACCACTCGAGTTGATGCCATTCCCCGGTCTGATCAGCACAACCATATGGACAATGGAGGTGATGCTTTCTTACTGTCATTCTATTAGTTCTGTTTGTATGATGAATGCATTCTTACTGGCTGCCTTTTTTAGATGGCTTTGCCCAGCATGATGACAACACCCTTGTGGCTGACGTAGCTGATGGCATTACCCATCGTGGTGGCCATAACCAGATGACCAACGAAGGTGATAGTTTGTTCATCTATTTTCCATATTGCATATTGCCTCACTGGTTTGGATATTAAATGCAACTGGTTTGTCTGCATAGCTTTGATTGCATGATTAGCTTGGATCAATGTTTGCTTCACCTCACTAACAATTTCAATGTACATTTACAACCAGGGGGAGAGGAGAGAAGGGACCAGGGAGTTACTATGAGACCAAGGGACCGGGGAGTTAATATGGGACATGGTCTCCAAAGGTTGAACCAAGCTCGGCGTGGCAAGCTGCAAGTTGTCATAACTGAAGGGAATATAAGGCCAGTGGTTCCTCTTGTTGCTGCAAAGTTTGCAACTGAATGCAACATTATAGTCAGGAACCATGTGCCTATACTCGTGCACTGGAAGAAATACAAGAACCAACCTGCGTTGATTACTCTGTTCATGGGAAACTTAGTGTAAGTACATTCTCCAGTCCTTCCCACATAAGAACCATTGTTTGTAAACTGTTTTATGCCAAACATTACTGAACTGGTATTCTTTTTTATACATGTTCTTCCATTCGATTAGTCAAAGTTTCACATCGACATAGATGACGAGACAATCAAAAAGGCTTGTCTTGAGATGATGAAGTCTGCAGTTCGCCAACAAAGATACAAGCTGGAGCAAGAATATTTTGATCCTTTTCCACTACATTTGGTTACAAAAACTTCTCCTATCAAATGCATGACTAATGAACAGTGGATTCAACTTGTGGAATCATGGAAGAGTCCCAAAAAGATGGTATGTATCTTCCTGAAAACCAAATTGTTGCCCTGTACATGCTAATCTGTCACCTGCCTTACATGTATTTTGTCTTTGATGTAGGAGACATGTCAAAAGAACAAAGACAACCGAGGCAATGTTAAGTACCATCAAACAACTGGCTCCCGTGCCTACATGGTTCATGTTGAAAATTTGGTAAGTGAGCCATGTCCATGTGTAGTTCATTTGTTAGCCCGTGATCTTCTATAGTTCTTACACCTATATTCTGTCATGCTGGACCATCATGTGTTAGCAAGTGATGCTTCTACTTTCATAATGTTTATGCCATCTTCTATAGCTCTTACATCAGCTCAACATTTTCAGTGCACATGATAACATAATAATGCTTCTTTTCTTCTTTTTGTGCCTACATGGTTCATGCTGTCAAGGTCTATTTGTGTATGCATTGCTTCATAGAAAAGGAAAATGTAAATTTGACCAAACTAATCTCATTATACCAGGCTACACATAAGAAGATGCACCATAAGCAATCGAATTAGCTCTCAGGTTCATACCAACAGGCTTTCTAATCAGTAAAACTAGCAAATTTTGATTGTTGTGGACCAGAAATTGTGTATAACATTACTACATTAGTTCTTGCTGCACAAATATAAATGCCAAATATGTGTTAGTGTACATGGTCTTTCTTCAAATTTTTGCAGCTATCAAGTGTTGTGGACTAGAAATTATTGCTGCATAAAAAAACTGTTTGAAATCTGTTCTGCACTTAATAGATATAGTCTGGAGTGCTGTTCAAAAAATACATGATACTGGTGTAGTGAGATCATATATGCACAGAGTATTGTAAATCAATATTTGCTACACAAATATATCATGTGAGCTGCTGCTACTTATTTCCTTTTAGATGAACAGTAGCTGCAGGTGTGCATGATGTTTGAAAGACACATACAGCTCTGTCATTGCGCTCTCTGCTGCAGCAAGCATAGCCTAGCAGGCCCATGGTGTTCCTTCAAATAATGTCAATTTCTTACTGCATATAAATGTTGTTTTCAGGGAGACAAGTACAATGATCAAGAACCTGATGCATTTGATTTGTTCAAGGAGTGCCACTACAGTAAGAAAAATAAAGGCTACACCCCTGCTGTACAAGAGGCTATTGTAAGACAGCTTTCAAACTTTGCTCTTTGTAATGCTTATTTTTAATTGTCTCTCATCATCATCAACCATGTTTTCTACTTGCTTGCTAGACTCAAATGGAAAACAAGCTGTCTACACCAACAGAAGGTGAAGAACCCAAGTCTGCGACTCAGGTTGTATGTGATGTGCTTGCTGAGAACACCAAGAAGAATCAGTTCTTGCAGAATGTGGGGATCCAGAATGCACGGCCTAGATCTAGTGAGCGGAACACTGAGGCCGAACTGGAAGCAGAGAAGAGGGCAAATGCTGAGCTTCGTGTACAAGTGGCTGATTTGTCAAAGAAAGTGCAAGAATCTGAGCAGGCAAGGATCAGGGACCGAGAGGAGATGAAGAAGAATCAATCTGATATGGAAGCAAAACTTGATCTTGTGCTAAGTCAAGTTCGACCAAGTTAAGCTATACATAGTGGTATGATATCTTTTGCTACTGCAACTTCATGCATTTTGCTGCTGCAGCTGCATGCATTTTTTGGAATCTCTATTTTGTTGTTGGCTTATGTGCCATGGTGGATTGCAAGTTTGATGTGATGCTTCATGAAACTTTGTATGTCAACTGATGTTGGATGAAAACTTATGTGATCTGATGTTGGATGAAAACTTATGTGATCTGATGTTGGATGAAAACTTATGTGATCTGATGTTGGATGAAAACTTATGTGATCTGATGTTGGATGGAAACATGAGATTTTTTATTTGATGTGCTGCTGGATAAAAGCATGAGTTATTATGTGTGAAAATGGGCTGTAGTATGTTGTATGTGTGAAAATGGGCTGTAGTATGTTGTATGTGTGAAAATGGGCTGTGTATATGGGTTGTATCTGTTTGCTGTATGTGCTGTAATAATGGGCTGAAAAATATGCTAAAAATTGGTGATGGTGATGCAAGCAAATGGGCTGAAAATGGGTTGAAAAATGGCTGAAATTGGGCTGAAAAATGGGCTGAAAACTGGCCCACCTTTGATTTTGGCCTGTTAATTGTCGAGACCCGAATATACAAATCCGGACTCTCCTGTGTATTCTGCACTAGTCCAGGATCACGCTAGTGCACACAGCGCAAACAAAGACAAATATCATCCACATCACGATATTCTAAAGGAAATCCAAATTATATTAATAACCATCAGAGTACGACCTTATGACCAAGCTTACAATTATTAGCCCAAGGGCTTTTAAGAAACTAGCAATGAAATCCAAAATTTAACGTAGTAGCCACTCGACATGCCCACAGCAATCGATCGTGGAGCGAAGTCCTAATCCGTGAAGTCCTCATAGTAGCCTCCTTCGAGCAACTCCTGCGATCCGGTCCTTCCTCCTCAATCGAGCAACAGGGCATGAAGCCGTGAGTACATTGGTACTCGACAAGTCGCTTGTAACAAATGAATGCAATATAGTATGCGGGGCTTAACAATGGATGGCTGAAAGGTTAACTTTGCATAAAGCAACGATTTAAAGTAAATACAATAAATAGATTGAAAAGCAACTTTAACAAAAGACATTAAATAAATAATCAAAGGAATTGAATATAACCACAAGTGAACTACCCATTCACTTCCCACTCAAACCAACCAGATTTCATAAAGACTCTACCCTCGTGTGAGATCACCGAGCATTGTCCATGACCGAGGACACGGCTATTCGAATAGTTTTACACTCTGCAGAGGTTGCACAACTGTACCCACACGATGTGATAATCCTCACGTTAAACATAATCACAACAAGGCTTTTACAATGATCCATCTCCACCTGATCCCACTCGCTAAGGTTTCGCCGTCGAGTAGGGTAACCCCCTAGTCGATAATTGCCCCCTCTTACGCCACAACAACATCGGTAGCAAAACCAAAGTGGAGACTTCACAAATTATTATGACAGGTCTATCCCATACTAGACATGTGGTTTGCACGACTTAGCTCAGATCAATGGCGCACAAAGTTAAGTCCTTAAGAATTACCCAGGCGAAGCATCCACATCCCATGTGCATTCAAGACTTCTTTCGCACGATCAATCGCCCAAGTGAAAACCAATTTTGTATAACCAACACCAATGACACTACCCATGCCATGGGAACAAGTTTTATAATCGTGGTTAACCACCACATTCAAGTATATCATTAAGTCAAGATTAATTAACCACATGTGATGATGAACCCTTTCGCAAAATAAGCAAGGCTAAGCATTCTAATCGTACCAACCCAATGTGACAAATAACATAGCATCACTAATTAAATTCCCAACCTAAGGTGACAATGGCATCAAGGTATTCCAAAATATCAAGGAGGGAAATAACCAATTGGGATGATAACTACCAATACAAGGGTTTGAATAAAAATAGCGATGCAAGATAATTTAAAACAAACTAATTAAATAATAGATTACAAACTGGGTTCAACATGATCAAAGGACACGACTTGCCTTGGCCTTGCTCAGTTGACGGCTCTTGATCTTCAAATCCAACTTCCGCTCCTTCGAACGCGTGATCTAACGAGAGAGAACGCAAATCGAAACACAAAATAAAATCAAATAAAATTCAAATGAACTCCAAAAATTCTCAAACTTGAACCAAAAGATAGAGCTCAGTTTTAGATGAATTTAGGAAAAAGAATCGGGTCAATCGGAGCTAGGACGAGGGAGAACGGGCTCTGGGAAGTTTTAATTCAGAGAAAAAGAGACAGACGGGTAGTCGTTACGACCACAAAGGATCCCTACGACCACGCAGAGAAATTACGACCACGAAGAACTTTACGACCACGAAGAACTTTACGACTACGACCACAAACCAATCTATATCTCCAACTACACTAGGAAACCTACGACTACGACCACGAGCGAATCTAAGACTACGAAGCCGAATACGACCACTTAGGCAGGCTTACGACCACGCAGTCGAGCACATGACTACGATCACCCAGTCGAGATTACGACTACGTAGTCGAACCTACTACTTCGACCACACAGAACAATCCACGACTACGACCACACGGGCGGCTACGACTGCACAACGGCTACGACTACTCAGGCAGACTTACGACCATGAAGTCATTTACGACCACATGATCGGACTTACCGGTGGCTTTACGACTTACGACTAAGGCTCTACAACGTAGTCGTAGAACCTTACGACCACACGGACCTACGACACACGGATCTACGACCACGGATGGCGGCGGGATCTGGTCGGCGGTGACTAGGGACGGTGGCGGGACTCACCGGCGACGGCGGATCGGCGAAGGCGAAACGACCGCGAGGACGACACGACCTCGGGCTCCAGCACGATCACGGCAGCGGCTACGCGTATGACCACGGCTTCGGCGAGGCGCACGACCACGGCTTTGGCGAGGCGCACGACCACAGCGGCGGGAGCACGACTTCGGTTTGCGGCTCAACTCGGAGGCGAGGCTTGACTTGGGACGAGGGAGACACCAGGGGTTCGGCCCTTTTATACCCGGTCGTAGAGGTGTCCTGGTCGACCACGAGTACGAGTCCGGGTGGGATACGACCTGAGAGTCCCACTCGTATACGAGTACGACTTGCTAAAAGCGGGCAGCTGCGATGCGCGCGAGCGCGAGCGGCAGCGGGTGGATGGGTGACACGCGGCACGCATCCGAAGGGGCAAGGCGGGCGTGGGGAGCGGCGGATCGGCGACGCGTGGCGTGGGGCGAGGCAGGCCGGACCGAAGGCGGGCGAGCTGGGCCAGCCGGCTGGTGGGTTTCGGCCCACTGGCCGGTTTAGGATTTCTTTTCTTTTTCTTTTTCCAGAAATTCAAACAAATACTTTTGAGCTCTAGAAAATAGCAAATAAATCCAGAAAAATCACATAAAATGCCAGAAAAGCTCTTGAGGCTCAGGGAACTCAAATAAAATACTTTTGGCACATTTTAATGTTTAACTTAATCATATTAAATCCTTTTAATTCATAAAAATTTCATTTAAGCTTTAATTAATTCCAGAAAAATTCAAATGGTGAATTTTATTTCGAAAGCTTCAAAAAGGCTCTGAAAATCAGGATGTTACATTAATAAATGGGCTGGGATGGTGATGAAAGCATCCACGTAAGCATCTATGATGATGTGGCAATTCATCCATGACGTTTATTTTCTGTCACAGGCATTGGGCATGGGTTGGGCTAACTGGGCCTCGAGCTATTCTATGATGGTCTAGAATTGTCACGGATTGCGTTAATCTGTGATGGTTTTCCAACAAACGTCACGTAGGTTAATCTGTGACGCTCAATCCATGATGAAATCTGAAACCATCACAAACACTGCTTTATGACGGTTTTTCGGTGATCTGTGACAGAATTTTTCCATCATGGATTAAGGGGTTTGTTGTAGTGTATGCAACAACTACACCATCTGGGCTATGAAGATGTTCGTTGTGTTACAAGCCCAGGAGGTGTGGGAGGTTGTAGAACGGGCCAGCAACGCATACATGAAGGGCGGCATTGAATTCCGTAAGGATCGTCTGGTGTTGTCTGTGATTTATCAAGCAATCCCGAAGAGCCTCATGCCATCCTTGCCGCAAAAGGACTCAGTGAAGGTGGAGTGGAACACGATCAAGATGACAAATATAGGGCACAAATGTGTCCGGGAGGCGAATTTACAAACCCTCAAAAGGGACTATGAGGGACTAAAGATGCAGGACGACAAGACGGTGGAAATGTTTGCCGCCAGGGTGTCATCCCTGGTGAGTGGCATTCATGTCTCGATGAGAAGAAACTGGAAGATATCGATGTCGTCCAACAGTTTCTTCGTGCAACCCTACCACACTTCATGTAGCTCATCGCATTGATCGAGTAGTATGTGCATCTCAAAATGCTCACGATTGAAGACCTCACAGGCTAGTATGATGCCTATGATGAAAGGGTCCAAAGTAGCTTCGGTGATCCAAAGGAGGGCGAACAATTGATGCTATCACGTGCACAGTGGGAAGCATAATCAGCTCGAGGAAAAAAGGGCGATATGTGCTATGGCAATTGTGTGAAGAAGAGCTTTGGGTGCAGCAATGGCCACGGCCACAGCATGAAGGGCTGGCGAGGATTCGGCCAAGGAGAAAAAATGTAGCAATGATCCCAAGCCTAAATTTGACAAAAAGAAGATCAAGTGCTTCAACTACGGGATCTACAGGCACTTTGCATTCGAGTGCCACAAGCCTAAGAAGGAGAAGGTGTATGTGGCAGCGAAGGATGACAATGGGCCTACTCTACTAATGCTCAAGGCGTGCGAGTTGATGGAGACTAAGAAAAGATAATCCTACGTCGAGAATTATCTCTAAGGACGCACTAGCAACATAATCAGCTTGGGTCAGCTTGAGGAGTGTGACTACAAGGTCATGTTGGAAGATGGTCACCTGTGTGTGTTTGATCGCCAGGGACAACTACTGGTACAGGTCAAGAGAGTGAGGGACAAGTTGTACATCCTCAATCTTTACCTCATGCAGCCACTGTGTTTGATGGCATGCCTCAATGATGATGCATGGAGATGGCATGCACACTATGGACATTTGAACTACCAGGCACTATGTAAACTGGGCCAAGAAGGCCTAGTCAAAGGACTCCCGTGGTGAGTCATGTGGAGCAATTATGCGATGGCTGTCTCGTTGGTAAGCAACGCCACACATCATTCCCATAGGAGGCAAAGTTCAGGGCAAGCAAAGTACTGGAGCTCATGCATGGCCACTTGTGCGGGCCTATTTCGCCCCCAACCCCAACTGGTAACAAGTATTTTTAGTCGGTAGTTAATGATTATGGTAGATATATATGGATTGTTCTATTGAAATCCAAGGATGAAGCCTTCCAAGCCTTCAAGAAGATCAAGGCAGTGGCTGAGGTTCAATAGGAGGCAAAATTAAAAGTGCTTCACATGAATCGAGGAGGTGAATTCAAGCCAAAAGAATTCATCGCCTATTGTGAGGAGATGGCATAAGAAGTTACTTGACTGCCTCATACTCTCCTCAACAAAATAGGGTGGTTGAGCAAAGAAACCAAACAGGTGTTGCCATGGTGCACAACAAGATGAAGCGCATGAACATGCCTGGCATGTTCTGGGATGAGACTATGATGAACGCGGTGTATATCCTGAACTATGTGCCAACCAAGAACGTGGTTGGCATGACACCATATGAAGCCTGGTGCAAGCGGAAACCGGTGGTACACCATCTTCGCATCTTTGGGTGAATCGCGCATGTGAAGAAGGTGGGTGGCCATGTCAGAAATCTTGAGGACCGTAGCTCCCTAATGGTGTTCATTGGGTATGAGAGTGGCTCAAAGGCATACCTCATGTTTGATCCTACTAGCAGGAGGGTGTGCATAACGTGTGACATCGTCTTTCAAGAAGGGAAGAAGTGGGACTAGAGTGCCACACCACAAGCGGAATAGCTCCCACCTAGGAAGGTGTTTCATGTGTTTTATGAACAAATTGAGCCTGCAATTTCGACAAGAGCACCAGCACACCAGGAGGATAGCAAGTACCATCCACTCTAATACACGAGATTGTACCAGGAGTGGAAGACGATGCAAGGGCAGCCGCACTAACATTGCCTACTACAACTGTAGTGGCCTTGGCGTCTAGTGTGACGGCATTGCCTTCTACAACCATAGTGGCCTTGGCATCTGGCACGACGTCGGCTACACCCATGGTAGCTCTAATGTCTAATGACACACCGATCTCACCATGGGAGGCACCGGTGTGGATGCACACCTTGCACGACCTGTACAATGCCACTGAGCTGATCCAAACTAAATACTTTGGCTTATGCTTCCTGGGTGTAGAGGAGCTAGTGACCTTCTAAGAAGCCAAGAAGGAGAGCTAGTGGTGTGCGATGCAGGAGGAGATGGACTCCATCTGAAATAATCAGACATGGAGTCTGGTTGATCCTCCTACTGGACAATGGGACATAGGACTCTAATGGGTCTATAAAATGAAGGACTCAGATGGTGCGGTGGTGAAACACAAAGTATGCCTAGTTGCAAAAGGGTATATGCAGAAACAAGGTATCAACTTCAAAGAAGTGTTTGCTCTGGTTGCCAGGATGGAAACAGTGAGATTACTCATTGCTCCAGCTACACACGAAGGGTGGTGACTGCATCACATGGATGTTAAGTCGGCATTTTTAAACGGGGAGCTAGAAGTAGTGTACGTGAGTCAACCTCCTGGTTTCATTGAGAAAGGAAGTGAGCACAACGTACTGAAGTTGCACAAAGCTTTGTATGGCCTACAACAAGCCTCGAGATCATAGAACTCAATGATGGATAGTATGTTGTTGTCACTTGGATTTGAGAAAAGCCCACTTAAGCATGTAGTGTACGAGAGGGGCAGAGGTGAAAGTTGTCTCCTAGTTGGTATGTATGTGGATGATTTGGTGATCAGAGGAGCTTGTGGTAAGGAGATTATGAGGTTCGAGCAGCAAATGAAGGAGTTCTTCAAGATGAGTGACCTTGGATTATTGAGTTACTATGTTAGCATAGAAATCCATCAAACGCTAAGTGGTATCTCTCTTTGTCAGGAAGCATATATATTCAAAGAAGATCCTTGAAAACTATGGCATCGGTGATTGCAATCAAACTCAAGCTCCCATAGAAGTGAGGCTCAGGTTAAGCAAGAAAAGCTCATTACCACCAATGGATCAAACCATGTACAAAAGCATTGTATGGAGTCTGAGGTATCTCATAAACACAAGACTAGACTTGGCCTATTTGGTTAGCATTGTGAGCCGATACATGGAGTCCCCAACAAATGAACATATGGCTGTGGTCAATTACATACTGAGGTATGTTAAACAGACACTTGATTTGGGCTACTACTATGAAAAGAAGAAAGAATGAGAAGAATTGCACTTGGTGGGTTATAGCGACAGTGATATGGTCGGCAACATTTATGATAGCAAGAGCACAACTAGAGTCACTTTCTTCCTCGGCTCCAGCTTGATCAGCTGGCTATCACAAAAGCAAAAGGTGGTTGCATTGTCATCATGTGAGGCGAAATATATAGCAGCAGCATCCGTAGCATGTCAGGGTGTTTGGTTAGAGCACCTTCTTGGCGATCTCATGAACCAAAACCTTGGCAAGGTGGTGCTCAATATTGACAACAAGTCCACTATCTCCCTGGGTAAGAACTTGGTGCATCATGACCGAAGTAAGCACATCGATACTCAGTTTCATTATATCAGGGAATGTGTGGAAGAAGGGAAGATCATGGTCGAGCATGTTAGCACCAATGATCAGCTCGCAGGCATCCTAACCAAACCTTTGGGAAGACTCGGGTTCTTGGAAATGAAAGAAAGACTTGGGATACAGGCTGTGAAGAAGACACAACCAACTTAGGGAGGTGAATGTTGAATTAAGCTAGTTGTTGTTTTGGTAGGTATTGTTAGCTATGGTAACTATTGTAGTAGATATAGCAAAAGATAACCAAAACATAGTTGTAGACCTAACAGATTGTGATATAATTATAATTTTTAGTTGCTTAATTATAGTCTTTTGATGCTAATAAAGGAGAAGAAAACAGAAAAGCTATAGTTATCGTGTAGCGCAAATCTTCTCTCTGCATGTTCATGTCTTCCCTCTGCGTGTTCATGAGTTCCTAAACTTCACCAATCTCACATGTGTGTGTCCATGGGAAAAGAGTGTGCAATCAAGGCCGGATTTCTAATACACAAGTGTATGTGCGAATAAACCGAATACTACTAAGTCATTCTGAAAAGGTTATCCAGATAGATCGTTTCGAAAAATCATAAGCTATAAACTGAAAAACTGAAAAGAAGGAAGCCATACAACCTGCCACAGGTCGACACCCGCAAACTGCACGCTAACAGTTCTACCATTGGCCACGCTCCCTGCTGCCTCGCCACACCACTGCTAGCCGCTACCATCTTGTTCGACAGTTGATTAAACCTAAAATCTCATCAGAGCTGAATCTCATTGGTCTGCCACTAGAGATGGAGCCGAAGCAGAAATTAATATCAGCACAGATCGGAAGGTGAAAAAATTGACCTTTTGTGAAATTTTATCTCAGCCGATGAGTAGCTGTTCCGAAGAAACAAGTGTCAAATATCAAGAGATTAAACATTTAAACTTCAGTGTATCTAGTGGTGACATATACAAATCTCTCATTCTGTTCTTAATAATTTTCAGCTAGATGACATAAAACATGTTGGTCCCTGCTCTCTTTGGAAAATTTATTATACCAGCTAGCTAACTAGCTAGCCTTAACCAATAATCATGGATGATTCCCAGCATCAGAATGCAATTTGTAGTCGCCATCAGGATTCACTATTTCGGATGAAATGGGACGAAACCTTTCGTTCCCCTCCGAAACAAGATCAAATCGGTTAAATTTTGGCTAAATTTATCCTCATTTAATTTTTGTCTAAATTTCATCCAAATTTTGATCAAATTTCATTAAAAATTTGAATTTTTTGTCTGAATTTTTGAATGAAATTTTGTTCTTTCGTTCCTTCTGCTGACGTCCGAAAATTTTCTCGTTCCAAAACTTTTAACTCTGGTTGCCATGCATTTTCAACATGAAATCTCAAATTTAGATTTTACAGTACTGGAATACATATCCTAATCACAGGCACCCTTCGTGTTCTTAATTAGAATAATCACAAATATTTAGGCTCTGGAATAGATTGTATCAATGGGAGGTCAAATGACAAACGGTACTTACACAGACAAACAGTACTTAAGATATATGAACTGTACACAAATGCTTATTTCATGCACGCACAAACACAGAGAGAAAAATCATTGGCAAGCAGATCGATTTGCTGATCGGCGGTGGGAGCATGCGTGCACTGTGCAGTCTGCAGAAACATTGCAGGTTGCACAAAAACATGGAAGAAACACGGCTGCACGTGACTATCCCAGACCAAGGATGTATATTTACGATCGAATACGTACGTACGATTGGATACGTCGGCGGGCCGGCAGATCTGCCGCTGCCGCAGCTGCCGGCCGGTCGGCCTGTATAGCCTTAATTCTGGCCATGTGCCTCTCTGATCGATCGAGCTACAAGCCTGTACCGTACGAACGTCCATGCATGCATATATGTCGATCGACGGCCGGATCGTACGAAAGAGGGTACGATCGTAGGACACCTGGGGACTCCTGTTTCCGCGTGCATGCGTGCTTGCGTGTACGCACGAGGCCGACCCGCTAGCTTGCCTGCCGTGCGCGCACCGTTCCATGCATATGGACGGTCCGCGACGGAAGGAATTGCTGCGGAATCGTCAATCACGATCAGTTCAATCAATTTTTTTTATTATATAAAATCAGATTAATTATAAAAGATAAAAATAATAGATTAAAATTCAGAGATAGAGAGAACTCCTATTCTTTCTTTATTGCTTCCTTTTCTGATTCCGTATACAAAATAGTCAATAGTACTCTCTATTTATAGCCTAGTGGTGGGTGCCTAGCATGGGCCAAGACTTCTAGGCCAGACCCAGATTTCTTAACACACTCCTTAGGCACTCATCGGACACGTTCATACCTCATCAAAATTCCATAAAAATCCAGTAGGAAAAATTTAGAGAAAAAGTACATGATACATGTTATGCTGCGTTGTACGAATTGCCTCATTAAAAAACTTGGCCGAGAAACTTTAGCAAAAACTCGTCAAGAGAGAAAGAGTACAATCCACCCAATTTCATTTAACCTTCAGGATTTATTCTTTGGGTACTCGATCTGCATGATCAAGTTTTAATAACGAGCTTGAGAAAGATCTCCTCCTGAATTCTGCACTTCTCCAAGTCTCATCATTCCAGTTCCTTGTACGCACCTTTCAAAACTAGATGCTGGAAGTGACTTAGCGAATAAATATGCAAAACTTTCATATGACTTAGTATACAGTACCTTAATTTCGTCCATCTTTTGTAATTCATGAGTATGGAAGAATTTGGGGTTAATATGCTTTGTGAGATGACTCTTCACACAGCCCGTCCGCACTTGTGCAATACAAGCTGCATTATCTTCATAGATAATTGTGGGAGCTTACATAATATTCATCCCACATGACTGCTGGATGTGGTGAATCATTCGTCGGAGCTAAGCACATTCTCGTGCGGCTTAGTACAGTGCTATGATTTCTGAGTGGTTCTTCGAAGTCGTTACAAGACTTTGCTCAGACGATTTTCATGAAATTGCAGTTCCACCACATAGGAATACATAGCCTATTTGTGACCTTGTGATATGCGGGTCCGACAGGTACCCAGCATATGCATAGCTAGTCAAATTCAAATCTTGATTCTTTCTGTAGAATAACTCAAGATCCTTGCTTCCTTGAAAGTATCAGAAGATGTCCTTTATTCCCTGTCAATGCCTTTCGATAGGTTCTGCATTATGTCTTGCTAATAGATTTACAGCAAATGCAATATCCGGTCTAGTATAGTTTGCTAAATACATAAGTGCTCCTACTGCACTTAAGTATGAGAATTCCGGTCCTAGGACTTCCTCCCCCTGTTCCTTAAGTCGGTATGGATCTTTTTCTTGCTGTAAAGATCTCCCGATCATCGGTACTTTCAATGGGTATGCCTTCTTAAAGCCGAACCTTTCTAACACCTTCTGGGTGTAGGCTGACTGATATACTAATATTTCTTTAAGGATGTACTCGAGCTGCAGGTCTAAGCAGTATTTGGTTTTACCCAAATCTTTCATTTCAAATTCTGACTCTAGGTAAGAACTTGCTTCTTTTATGTCTTCTATTGCCCCGATAATATTCTGATCATCTACATATACTAATATTATACAAAATCCATTATGAGATCGTTGTATAAATACACAGGGACAATCTTCATTGTTCGTGTAGCCTTTCTTGCATAGAAAATCGCTTAAGCGATTATACCACATCCTGCCTGATTGCTTGAGTCTGTACAGTGATTTTCTGAGTTTCACACTGTACGGATTTCAATTTGCTCTATCTTGGTTCGGGACAGGAATACCTTCATATAAATTTCCGAATATATGTTTCTATAAAGGTATAAGTTACTACATCCATCAATTTTATTTCTAAATTCAAGTTTACTGCCATTGAGATTAAGTATCTAAAGGTGATTCCACTCATGACTGGGGAGTAGGTTTTCTTAATCAACTCATGGACGTTAAGTGAAACCTTGTGCAACAAACCTTGCTTTATATTTTACAACTTAATTTCTTCCATTTCTCTTTCAGACAAATACACACTTATGCCCTACAAAGTGCACATGGGGAGGTGTGCGGCTTACGGGCCCAAACACCTCTCTTTTGTTCAGAGATAATAATTCAGTTTCTATTGCCTTTTTCCAATCTTTCCAATTTGATCTTTTCTTACATTCAGCAAGCGATGCAGACTCTGGATCAAGATCGATGATTGTAGCAATTTTCTTTGCAAAATAGATATCAACATTGGCTGTTGTCCTATTCATGGACTCTCCCTGTGCACATAATTTATAGCTATTTCATCATAAGTTGCTTCTTCTTATGCTTCTACTTGCTCATCGCTTCTTCCAGTTGCGGTGGCAAGTCACTTTAGTTTTTCAGCTCCAATGTGTGCGCACACATCCATGCCGATTTCCCCTTCCATGGGGATGTTCAGATCCGGTATGCCCTTTTTTGAAGGTGTCATACTGATGCCAGGTCTCAACTGGCTCCCCTTCTGGTTCTAGGGAGCTTCAATGATCGACTGTGTCAAGTCCTTCTTATCCTTCTTCACCAGGCGTCCCCGGTTACTTAGGATTTGAGGGGCCGGACTTCTTGTCCTTTTATTCTGAGGCCTCTGGACAGCATTAGGGATACCTTCAATTTTCTTTGGTATTTTAACCCTTTCTGGTATATTGTGTGCAGGCACATGCGACTTGGTCATGCTCTTCAAATCACTAAAGTGGTTAGGCAGTTGATTTGCTAATGCTTGCAAATCAATGATCTTCTTGACTTCTCTATTTGTTTCACTAGTGCGCGGGCCATGCGCATAGATTCCCGTGGCTTGCCATGTGATTTCCCAACATTTTTCATCAAGGGGTTGATTTCCTTCCCCTAATGTTAGGAAATTATCCTCATCAAATATGCAATCAACAAAGCGGGATAGTATGCAAATTTCCTGTCATGGGTTCTAAATACCTCATTATAGATGCTGTCTCATAACCAACGAACCAACGTATATCCCAGTCTTTCGAAGAGGACCCATTGTAGTACACTGTGGAGGGGGTATAGGTATATAAACCTTGCATCCAAATCTCCGGAGATGAGAAATTTTCGATGCTGACCCTTGCGCTAGTTGCATACGTGAATGGATGTTGTAGGCCGATGGTCTGAAGTTGAAGAGAGTTGCTGCATGCAGGACTGCGTGTCCCCAACATGTAGTTGGTAAATTACAATTATGCAAAAGTTGTTAGGCAATAAATTTAATTCTCTTAATTAATGCCTTTGCTAGTCCATTTTGAGTATGGACATGCAGTACAGAATGCTCAACTGTAATTCCCATTGGCATGCAATAATCATCAAATGTCTTTGAAATAAATTCTCCGGCGTTGTCCATTCTGATGGACTTTATGTGATGATCAGGGAAAATATTTCTAATGTGAATTATCTACGAGATCAGCTTTGTGAAAGCATGGTTTCTCGTAGACAATTAACATACATGCGACCATTGCGAGCAAACATCGATGAGCACCATGAAATATTTAAATGGCCTTGAAAGTGGCTGTATGGGACCGCAAATGTCTCCTTGGATGCGTTCAAGGCGGGGATTTTATCCTTCACTTTTAGAGTAGAAGGTCTAGTAATTAATTTCCCGGTGGCATATGCAAGCACACAAAATCTTTATGATTCGGGAAATTCTTTACATTGATATTATTGTAAGACCTGGGTGGCCTAATCTGTCATGCCAGAAACAGAAAAGTTCAGAGCTTCTAAATACTGTTTTCAGGGTAGTATAGGCTGCAGGTGCCTTGATGTTGGTGTATTATAGCCCAGTTTCTAATGAAGCAAGTTTTTTCTAATACCCTTTTTCCATTTGCTTCACGCTTCATAATGAGTAGGTATTCCTTATCGTACGCTTCTTCAGTCTCAACATGGAAACTGTTGGCGCAAATATTCTTAAAACTTAGGAGAGTTCTAGTCGATTCTGGGTACAACAAGACTTCTTAAATGACCAAAGTTGTGCCTGTTGGGAGTATAATTGTGGCTTTTCCTAAACCTATTATACAAGCATCGCTACTGGCGATTGTTGTAAGGCTGCCAGCATTCTTACTGATTCACTGAAAATACTTTGTCTCTCTTAAGATGGTATTCGTTGTGCCGCTGTCGGCTAAGCACACTTCCTCTATAGGGCGCCACACGTGTTCTAATATAAGGTATTTTATTAATATGCATTAAAAGGTAATCAACACATAAATAAAATACTTTAATATTAGAACACATCATGCCATTGTAAACTGAATAAATGAACGAATTATTCAATATCATCCAACCATCACGAGAAAATTGTTTATTACCATCCATGCAAATTCTAACTTATTCTTCCGCACAAAAGTAAATGACAATTAAAGTATAAATGCATTTTGTGCATTAGACTGAATATACTAAGAAGTCAGAGACTTCAGCTGCAATTTTCTTGGGGGTGATATGCTCTTCGAGAAAAATCATGGTGGTGGCCGTTGTAATGTTAAAAGGGGGTGCTGCTGCTTGAATGGTTTCAACCTCCATCAGCGTAGGCAGCTGCTCAGAACTCTCTCCCTCAACAGCTGCAAAATGGGTTTCATGCTATCCCTTGCCAACCTTTTTCTTCTGAGTGGAAGGCATCGATGACATGCTGCGGCTCTTCACAGATTCGCGACCAGTGCCCTCACTTGCCACACTTGTAGCAGGATTGGTCTTACTGAGCATAGGGTTTGCCATCCCACTTTGGCTTGCTCATCTTATTCTCATGTGAAGCATCTGATTTGCCTTTCTGGGCTATAGCCTTACCCTTCCTTCCCCTTTTCTTCATCATAGGCTTTTGCACCTTGTAGCTCTCGGCGTTGGCTTCATAGCCAGCGGAGCTCACAGGTGGCTGTGTGACGTAGTTCTTGCGGAGAACTTCGTCCTGAGCCTCTACAACCTGCATCATATCGATCAATTCAGCATACTCCTTGTACCGTCTTGACGATAATTGTGTGCGGATTGCACTGCATTGGGGTGGAAGGTTGATAGCGTCTTCTCAATCTTCTGCTCATTTGTGATCTACTTGCCACAAAGTTGAAGATTAGTGCACGCTTCTTAAGTGCAGTCCATAATGCTAGCACGCTCTTCTCTGCCATGTACTTATTCTTGAGAATGAGACAGAGATGGTGCCTGAGGAAGTGAAGTGCCTGATCATTTTCCTCAAGGGTGGGTTGGGCATCCTGCGGTGCGCCAATCCTAATGGCAGTGCGGAGCTTCTTGGCTCCAAGTACTATCTCGACATCGGAAGCCCGAGTCAAGTAGTTTTGGCCATGCTAGGCCAGCTCCTCGAACTTCCAGTTCATGATGCCTGTCATCTACATGTGCATGAAAGGAATCAATAAATTTACTGCCGGTAAGCATGCATAAAATAAATTTACTATAGGAAAATAAATTGGATAATGGTACAAAAGATTCTCGTAATGTTCCAAAATTTTCTATGCATTTTCTATAAATTTTTTACTATTAATTTCAGTGATAAAAAGCAATTTAAATAATTACAATTAATCAAAATAGTAAATAAATACAAAAAACATAGAAAATAATAATGATAGAAATAAACATGCTTCAAATGCTAAAAATAAATCAAAATTTGAATTCCCGAGGCTCTTTTATGCCAGAATATGAATTTTCAATGAATTCTGCAATTTTTGAGGGCTTATACGCAAATTTTCAATTCGAGAAAATTTTTGCGTAATTTTCTGATTTTTTGAGGGCCTTTCTACAAAATTCGGGACCCGTCTGAAAATCTGAGGACCCTTTCGTAATTTTCAAAATTTTGGGGCCTTTTTGCAATTTTTTCGGCGCCCCTCCCCTCAACCGCTCCGAACTTTCGGCTCGTTTGCTCTTCTGGCCCATTCGACCCATTATCAAATTCGGTCAGATCGGCCCCATTGAAAACCGGGCACTAGGGTTGAAAGCACCGGCATCATTGTGGCGGCTTTGGCAACGGCAGCGGCGCTACGGGCGATAGCTAAGGCGTGCGGCGTGTGGAAGCTGAGGTGGCGCAGTCGGTGGCCGTGCAGGGAAGCCGATGCGACGCGGGGCGGTGGCCTCGGAGCTCGGGTGGTGCTTCGGGACCCTGCTTGGGCGGCGCGCAGGCGACTAGTGGCTTCGGGCGGTGGCTTCGGGCCAGCGCATGCGAGGCGAGGCCGACGGCCAGATTCACGCACGGCGGCTGTATGGGGTCGGCCGTGCACAATTTTTTTTCTTTTTTTCTTTTTCTCAATCTGCGGTGTAGTCAACATCTACTCTTTCATGTAATCTATCGATCGACATTGTGCCGGCAACTTCAAGTCTACTTGTGGTAGATTAGAGCGGATTTGCACTGTACGAAACTTAATCTAGAAAGCGAAATCTGCGAATTTAGAGCGATCTAGATATAGACAATTCAATGTACTAATGCTTCGATGATTACCTTTCAATTCATCGTAGCGATTCATGCTGATAACGTGTTGAGGAACCTTCGCTGGTGATTAGTCCGATCGATTCCTCTGCTATGCAAAACTAGATCAATCGCAGAAGACAGAAATAGTCAAGGCTTCAAGCCTAGACGCAGGTTTCTTAATAGGAATTACTAGCATGGGCAAGCAAACGGACCGTGCAGCCTATTAGCGGACGTACGGCTCGCAGTATCCTCACGAATGGTCCGCGCATGACAGACTAGGAGAGGTCACCTCGCCGGCCGACAGAAGGTTAATTAGGTGACCGGCTGATCACGAGAGGAGAGATGCCACTAGCTCCCACCATTTCGGTGGCCGTTGTCGGCACCTCCTATCGACAGAGCTTGCGGCTTATAATTTTTTGATATAATCTATTAATTTAATAAATAGTTATTGTTAAAAGAAGTTAAAACTAAAAATCGACTGGAATAGTTATTGTTAAAAAAAGTTGAAACTAAAAACGACTAAAATTTAAAAAGAACGGGACATTATCTGTATCCAGTGCCCAATGTCGTCATTTTTGTCGACCACTCCGGTGGTTGTTGTCGCCAACTCCTACATATCGGCTGAGTAGTTCTCTTCCCTCTCCTTCTCTTTTGTTCTCTGTACCTTCTTTGTTTGTTCTCTATTTGTTGCACTGGTACTTGGCGAGAGAGATGGGTGAGAGAGATGGAGGGCCCTCAGCCGGGCGCAAGTGGTGTACACTAAGCCAGCCGGTTTTTTATAATTATTTAATGGATCTTCACGGCCGTCCTTCGATCCTCACACTGTACACATCCAGCACTTGCAAGACAACTCTACCTTTGTCCCATCCTCACGCTACCGGAAATCACTAGTATGTATATCCATATAGCTAGGCCCTGCAGGCATCCAGCTTTCCCTATATGAGCCTTAGAAATAAACTATAACAAATCTTACGATGACCAATTTATCTACTAACGAAGCATCATTTGGTCTCCCAATTACTCGACCAATGTTCTGAGATCAACTAATAATTTAACATGCTCATACCTACTTGTCCTGATTCTTCTTTTGTCCTTCCTTTCCCTGTGCGTGCTGTTGGGGCCTTATATTTCTTTGAATCGATTGCGACTGACGGTTCTTTAATAGCTTTACAAAAAAAATGTGATTTCATTTAGCATATATATGAGTTAGTATTGGGTGTTCTGAATTAAGACATAGCAGTAGTATTGATTGCCGACATTAGTTTTACAAGTGGTATCACAATTTAGTTAAGCTCTTCCCCATAGATCTTAACCGGTCTTAAAAGTCATGACATCAGACAGGTATTCTACCAAGCCACCCGTCTTCGATAGGGTCGACTTCTCATATTGGAAGGTAAGGATGGCTACATATATTCAAACTCAATGCTATTCAATCTGAGAGAAGGTAAGAGTTCGTATGTTGTATTCATCAATGATCAAATCACTCTGATAAATCTTCCGTATGTGAAGGCAAACAACAAGAATAGGAACCTCCTAATTCAGCGACTCAGTAGAAACAAGTTTAACCGTGTGTCTTATCTCACAATGGCACACAATATCTAGCAGACTCGGACTGATTACCATGAGAGCTCTACGCATATCAAGGAGGTGCATCAGAACCAACTCAAGAAAGAATACTAGAAATTTGAGATGAGACCTAAAGAGTCTTTGGATGAGTTCTTTGCTCGTTTTCACAAGATCCACAGTCACTTGCATGTTATCGGTGTGGTCTATCCGACTCTAAAAATGCATGTCAAGTCCTTGGAGCCTTGAACATGTCGGTTTAGGAAATGAAAGTCACTTCCATCAATGATACTGCTATCATGAGCGAGCTCACCTTGAATAAGCTTTACTCAAGGTTGAAGACTCACGAGACTGACTTGCTCTCTCGCAAGAACAAGTCTGAGTCAATGGTGCTTGTAACATCCTGAAAATTTGAATTTGAAAATATGAAGTTTTTGAATTTCTTTTGCAAATGTGTTTTATTTGAATTTGGAGTTATGGGATTTTTCTTGAGAATTTTGAGGAAGGTTTCAAAAGTTGGAGGAAAACAAACATGTTTAAATAATAGAGAATTAAAATTTTAAATGCGAATCTGAAAAGATGATCCATAGAAGTAAGAAAGAAATTTGACTTGGAACATAAAATATCATTTCTGAAAATAATGGCATGAATAACAATGGAAGCAAGTAAATTAAATACCAACATTAGTTGGAAATATTTTTACTAAGTCCAAAATGTCATCAGGAGCTTCTGTGAATTTTTCTGGAATCTTGGATGTATTTTCATATTTTTTTGAGCTTATTGGGATTTTCTGGCAATTTCTAAAAAGCTAAAATCAAAATAAGGAAAATTAAAACCCCAACCCACTCCTCTGGCCGCCACTTGGACGGCCAGGATCAGCCCACGTCGCCCGGCCGATCCCGCCTCTCCCCTTCCCCTGCTTGCCAAGTGGGCGGCCGCGATGCCCCCTTCCCGCGCCTCGGCCCATCTGCTGGCCCAGCCCCGAACGCAGCGCGCACGCGCAACTAGCGAGCGGGCCCGCCCTCATGGCTGCCTCGCGCCACTACCAGCGGACCCAGCTCCGCCCCCGCACCCGCTCTCTCTCTGCCGTTGGCCCCGCCCCGTGCCAGCGTCGTCTTCCTTCTCTCCCGAGCGACCGCGCGCGCGCCGCTCAGAACTTTCCTTCCCCGTGGCGCTCATGCCTCCGCCAGCTCTGCCCGAGCCGTTCCGTCACCCGGTGGGAGCGCCTGCGAAGCCGTCACCTCCCCTAGTTTCGCCGCCTCCGCCCCTGGAACGACGCCGTCGCCTGCAGCTTTCCCTCCGCCCAGTCGCACCACTTGGCCGCGTGGCGCAAGCCCCCTGCGCCCAGCGCGTGCGCGGCGCAAAGCTGCAGCCGGCAGTGGAGGGTCACTCCGCAGGACCTGCCACAGTTGCCCTTGCTGCACGCCACCAGGATTCTTGCTGCCACCGCCGCCTGCCATTGCCGCCCGAAGTGACCAAACAGCCTCGCCCGTTGTCAGCTTCACCCAACCGCCTATAAAGGGGATTGAGCCCTCCGTTCAGCTCCCCAGCCACACTCGTCGTCCTCCAGCAGGTAATCGAGCCCCCGTGCCCCGTAGCCACCGGCGAGCCTAGCTTCCTTCCCAAGTCCGGCGATCACCGAACCGCCAAACCAAGCCATTAGCCACCGATTCCTCGCGCTAGGACCATCTCCAGAGCATCGCGAAGCCAACCCGGGCCTCGCCTGAGCTCCCCGACGCACGTACGTCGCCGTCGCCGAGAGCTTCCCCAAGCCGCCGCCGCCGCTCGACGCCGACCCATCTCCGAACCTCCTCGGCCCCGGGCGACTGCGTCATCATCTTCACCATAGCTCGAGGAGTGCATTTTGCCTCTCCCTCGGACCTCCCCGTCATCCCCGCGCCGCCGGCCACCGTCGCCCCGACTCCTCTGCCCGACCCAGCTGCTGACCCACCTCAAGAGGATTTATTCCCCTATAGAGGTAAGAAACACTCGAGCGGAGACCTGGCTAGCACCGTTACTCTCTTCCTCCCCCCCGGCTCCCTCGACCCGCGTTCGAGCCCAGGCTCCGCGGCGCTGAGGTTGAGCCTTTCTTTTATTTTTCCGCGCTGACAGCTGGGCCCCGCTCGTCAGCCCCTGTGGCCTGTGGGCCGCCTAACAACCGGGCCCCGCCTGTCAGTACTACCCGCTGACATGTGGGCCTCGAGCCCCCAAGGTCCCACATGTCAGAAGTTGAGCGGAGGAACCTCACTGCCAGTGCGCCCCACTTGTCAGAGACACAGTACCTAAGGAAATAAAATAAAAAGAAAATGAATTAAAAACTCCAGTGGGACCCACGTGTCAGAATCTTTTATTTTCTGGCATTTCAAAGAACTGAGATTTTCAAATGGACTTAACTTATTCATTTTAACTCCAAATTAAGTGAAACAAATTTCTAAATTCATCTAAACTCAAGATCTATCCAATGGAACCAAAATCATGAATTTTAGAGCTCATATGAATTTTTAGTGAAATTTTTGGATAATTTAGGAATGTAGAAAATTTAATTAGGAGTTAAAATAAGTCTACTTACTATTTAAATATCTGATTACATATTATGTGAATAACTAAAATAGACTTAAACTAAAAATAATGCTAAGCTTAATAATAACAAA
Source organism: Dendrocalamus sinicus (assembly GCA_036346575.1). Taxonomy (NCBI): domain Eukaryota; kingdom Viridiplantae; phylum Streptophyta; class Magnoliopsida; order Poales; family Poaceae; genus Dendrocalamus; species Dendrocalamus sinicus. Next base: position 11,985,948 of record CM070658.1, on the reverse strand, counting down.
AGTATGGACAGAATGATAACGGTGCCAGTGATTAAATCTTAGCACTTGATTTAATACCTAATAATATTGAGCATAAATGTATAAATAGCAAGACGGGACCCGTATGATTAGACGCTAACTCAAATCAAACTTAGCATAAGGATAACTAAAGGTGCATAAAATGTCGTATCACAAAGTGCTATATGCCCAGAATATTAACGCTCGACAAAATGATACTTAACTAGACCCATACACCAATTCATAGGTCTAACTTAACTCATGGAACTTCCTTGATAAATACAAAAATAATAAAAGAGATTATTAATAAAAAGGATCAAGTCATCATAATCTACCACTGGCCTTGTCTCAAATCACTCGAATCGCCTATTAACTCAAAATAAAACCAAATTGAGTTTATTCGGATTTATTTGGATCTTTTGAGTTATTTGTTTTTATTTGGATTCAGTCGCTTATCGCATAGTTAGAAACTGGAGTTCCGAAGAATCAATGGATCAAGCAAGACCAAGATCAAAGTGTAGAAAAGACCAGCAGAGCAGCCCCCTCAAATGAGACACTTTGAGAAGAGCACAAGACCGTGGCAGACCGCGCCAGGCGAGTCAATACTTTGATCATGTTAAACCTACATTTTCTGCAAACTACTTTGGTTTAAATTATCAAATTGCATGCTATTATTTTATATGCAAATACATGTTAATTTAAGATTTTAGTTATATGCCCATTGCTTGCTTGATTAATATTACACCTCCTTTGGAATACTTGAATATGTGAACCTTGTCGCCTTAGCAAAATTATAATGGTAACTTTTCAAAAGTAAGTCTGTAATTATATGCCATGCTTAGTTTTAGATACTCATGGGCGCGAGAGCGCCCAAGCCTCACTTTTAATCCTGAGAAAAATTGGTTGGGCAGTCATGGTGGTAATGACTGGTGTATGTTGGATATGGTTATTTTACATTCCCAAAAACCTCAAATTGCTTATTTATCTGGGCGGATGGTTCGGGGGTATGGTGCAGGGGTGCACGAGAGTGTGGTTTGTGGTAGAACCGCCCAGATATCACTAAGGACTGAATCTTGTTATGACCTCCTGTGTAAAATAGTACAACCACAAGTCTGTAAAATACAACTTGGCTAAGTAGATTTATCAAAATCCCCGGACTCATCTCACTGGTAGTGGATTGATGGGGCTACACTATGGCAAGGGGGCCTGAAGAGACACCAGTGGTGGGTGAAGTTTTCCAGCTGTCCTAACGTTGCGGGAAGTAGAAGCCCGAGCTGCGTTAGTGGCTGTGGGAAACATCCCGCGCATAGATGGGACCCATCGCAAGTGGGCGGCTACCCATAAGGTAAATGAGAAAAGGGACTAGATACTTTGAAAAGTCACTGTGATGGTCTGCTCAACCACATGTCTAAGGCATCATGTGGGGCAACGAGTTGATTGTCTCTTGTGGTGAAAGTGTACAAACTCTGCAGAGTCAAAACTATTCGAATAGCTGTGCCCACGGTCAAGGGCAGACATGGGAACTTAACCAGATATAGTTCTATTTCAAAATGCTTTATGGATAAGTTTGGAAAAAGTGGAGGGCAGTGGAAAGCCCTTATTTGAATTGTCCTGGGTGTCGTCCCAGTGGTAAGTTAAGCGGCTATAATGCTGAAAGATGCTATATGGTGCGGATGCCATGTAACTGTGGATGGAATCTGGATCGCTATTATTATTGTATTTTCTTGAACATTATATTTTTGTTCAAAACTGCTAGGTCTCAGGAAATTTTTATGTATCATATTGCAAAAGTAAAATATTTTCTCTTCTCGCAAAGTAAAATATATGAGGAAATAAGTAGAGTCGGGAGTAATGAAGATGGAAGTTTGTGGTAAAAACATAAATATATTGGTGGACCCATGCCGATTATAAAAAGGAAATGATAGTGTGGAACCTGGGAGAAATAAATTTGGTGGAGCCCAAATGGATTTATAGACTAGATAGATGAATTATATGATTTTTGGAGCATTAGGAAATGCAAAGGTAATGGTTGGATTACAACACCGATATTTGTTATAAATTCTTGGGAGATGTTGACAATATTGGGATTGATAGGATTCGAACAATTTCTAGATGGATGAATTGAGAATTTCTGGAAAATTTGGAGATATGAAAATAACTATGGGAGATTAATCTTGATCAACGATATTCTTGGTGGATGTATACTAGTGAATTAATTAGAGACAGACAGTTGAAAATAAGATTGATTATTGGGAGAACAAATTATGGTTGTGGATCAATAACGAAAGGATTGTTAAGAATTTCGAATGCAAAAGATACTGGTGGATTAAATAAATGATATTAGATAAATGATGTCATTCGCTGTTTGGAGTCTTAGACAGCAATCAATAAAGGAAGTGTATTTTGGTGGATTAAGTCGATTATGGTAGTCGCTAGGTGGAGTATAGGCAGTAACAATAACACTATGATTAAATAATGACAATGCTACTAAAAGTGATTTTTGGCAAATAAAATAACCCGAGCCTCTCCTTTGTTAAGCCATGCATACTATTTATTTGCATTCTGTGTATTGGCTCGCGGAGCACGGGGTTGGAGTGCTCACACTCGCTTTTGCGACAAAATTCAGAATTAGGAATCAAATCACCTCGCCTCAGCAACAAGATTGGACAAGCTGGCAGAGAAGATAAAGATGTCAAGGGCTAGGTTGCGAACCTCCAGTTGGCTGCCTGTAGGCATGCCCTGAAGGTCCCATCTGTGTGCTTCGTTCTTTCGCTGCTGCAATTTAATGAATTCGGCCTAAACGGCCCATGAGTAGGTTTACTATTATATTTATGCTTCCGTATGATATGTACTTTTGATATTCAGAACTGTAATCTGTGAGCACTATCTACTGATCCAGGGAATAGTGCGGTGGAATCACAGAAGATTCCGGATTGAAAAATCTGGGTCTGGCAGCGCTTGTGACTGATCCCGCTAAGAGCTCTTCTTCTAGCCCAGTTGAATCTGATTCTTCTAAATTCTATTTGTTTGCCTTGCATGTTATGAGTGATAATCAGCTTGAGTAGATTACTAAGGATGGCCTAGCCCTCCTATGCACCAAGTTCATGATTGCCTTAAAATAATGTACGGATAAAAAAGAGAGGAGGAGTAGGTCCTATCCGGTGCTTCGAGTGTGGTGATCTCAACCACATTAGAGGCTACTTTCCTAAGTTCAAGGGTAAAGAGGAGAAAGAATACCACAACTATCCACCACCTCGGGATGCCAAGCCGAAGAAGTGTAATTACCACATAGTAGTCCACCGAGTCCTGTCCGCTCTCAAGCAACTTAACTTGAGTGATGTGTACTCGAGGACCGAGGAGGAGGACGAGCTGCAAGGCAAGAAGTAGGCGATGACTTCACTTGCATATGCTTCATGGTGAGCACCGATGACATCTCTGATGAGGGTGATCTCTACAGCAACTCTAATAAGGTAAATACCACATATGATGTGATATCTCATGTTATAGTTTTCCTAGACCATAAGCTCATAAAATACAAAAAGAAAATTAAGAATCATGATTTCTTGGTTAAGGGCTTGAATGTTGAAATTGCTAAGCTTAGAAAGAATTCCAGATGATGATAATTGTGAATCTTGCTAGTGTTGCACTCTGAGCTAGATAAGCTAAGGATCATTCATTCTGATATTGCTAGTCAGCTTAGAGTAGCATTGGATAAATTTGGGAAGATGGAAGCATGCTTTACTCTTGGCACTACTATACATGCTTATGTTGTTGATGACTTGCTAATAACTAGGGATAATCTTACTAAAAATGAAAGTTATTCTTCTTGCTGGTTCCTTAGTATATGCTTATCATGCTAAACAACTCAAATATGTTAATAATTAAATTTGTAAACTCAAGTCTAGAAACACTTCTATGTGCTTAAGAGCTGGGGACATTAATGCTATTGCCTTATCTTGGTCTAAGGAATTTTTTAAATAATCTATTTTTTATTAATATTACAAAAATATACCATCGATTAAAAAATTACAAAAATAATCTTCTGTCACAATTTCAAATGATGACAATGATCCTATCGCCACTCTAAATAGTGACAGCAACTCTATCGCCGAATGGCAACAGATGCCCTGTCGTCTAACGAATGGATAACAGAGCACCATGTCAGTGTCATGAGTTATGTTACTATTTCAATTGATGACAGAGTGATCAATTGTCAATTCAAATGGCGACCGAAACCCCCATAGCTTCAATCGTCATTTCAAATAGCGACAGGGGCCCCCACACCCTCTGTCGCCATTTGAAATGGCGATAGAAGCCAGGCTATTTAAGAGCAAACAATCAGCCAAAATTCATTTTAATCCATTTAAAAAAGAAAAACTAGAGGAGAGAAGTCCAAAATAGATAGGAGAGGTGAGGATAGGAGGAGTTGATTAGAGCATCATAATAGTGAGTTCTCTATTTCTTTATAGATTTCATTTCGAAACCATGGTAGGTTAGCAAATAAAATCATTAGATGTATAGTTGTATCGGGTAGTCTGCATGTTGTTAGTAGAGATATGTAATTTATATTGGGTAGTTATAAATATTGTAGTTGTAGATATGTAGTCCTCTAGAGTAGTTTGCGTCGACCTACAAAAATTTTAGTTGTAGTGAATTGGTTAATTTTGCGGTGTTAGATTTGGTAGATAGATGTATTCAGGAAACAAAGGATACAATGTGTCGGGTCCATTATTAGGTGCATGCGCTACATAGATAAGGTACAAATGGTAATTTTGATTTTTATAGGACTTGTAGGAATAGTTGTCCAAAACCCATCCTATGCAAGTTTTTTTTGCAACGGGTTTGTTATTTGCTATATTTAGCATTTATTTAGACTAATGAATTGTTGTCCCTAACATGAGATTAGCTGTTGAATAATTGATAGGTATGTTTGAACGAGTAGTTTTCAAAATACACTATAGAGAATGGGCACCACGGATGGGTGAAGAAGAAGTCGAATTGGACAATTTTTCATTGGTGACGACCAGTCTTTCAAATGCAGAGCGGTATCCATAGGGCAGTATTGTGAGATGGTTGTACCACTTATTCTCGTTAGCTTATGCGTTGCACGACCTGAAGTTGCATGGCATTGTTGCTCAGGCACATCAATGCACATACTAGGAGCTTGTAGAACTTAAGGGCCAAAATTCATGGAGCTCCTATGTGAGATTGGTGACCAAGTATGGATGGCTGCTTGTCTTACTGGCACAAGCTTACGAGAAAGTTCATCCAATTTATGTGACGAAGGAGGAAGCCAATGTTGGTGATGATGAAGAAGTTGGGTAGTCAAGCCATAGTGTGTTGTATTCTTCGAACCAAGAAGGGGTTGGTGGTATCGACCTAATCGAAGCTGAGACTAAGGACCCACCTACGGCCGAGGCACAGGAACCCATGGGGATTGCTGATGAATGTGAGATGATCGAATCCTTGGTTGAATGGAATGATCTCGAAGACCAAGAATACAAGGCATTGTCTGGTGATGAAGCTTCTGATGATGAGCTAGGTTGAGGTGGTATGTTGCCATGTTTGACCAGCTGATGAATGATCGTGTGATCTGGAGGCCGTACGCCGTCGATCACATGATTTCCAATGCACCAAGGGGACTCTTCATCCAGTGCACCCGAGATGTCGCCTTTTGGCTCACACAACGTCACCTGGTGTACTACATCTTCATTGAGACATATGCTATATATCAGGTGATGAGGCAGTTTAGTCTTTAGCAGTGTGTGATGCCGCATGTTTGTGGGTAAGTTGCACATTCTGCCACCTTCTACTCGATAGCACATCTAAAGTTACTAATTACTAATGGTCATCACTTTTGGGTTTCTACAAGCACACAAGGAAGAGAGTCATGGGACATCTGGGGTGGGCCCAGCGCATGGCGCCATACATCCACTGTAACACCCCAGTCAGGCAATGACCTGGAATGCTACCAAACTAGTAGTAAGACAATGATAATCTAAATATGCTACACAAAATTTCGGCAGAACCTCCTTTGTTTACTGTCTAAATCAGAGGTTTCAACAAGCATAATTAAAAAAAGGATGAATAACCTCAAGTAATATAATCAATTCTAATCAATATTGGCTTAGATTACTAGAACACTCATAGTTATAAAATTTAGATAAAGAACAGAAGCATCATAAAAGAATTCTAATCCTTTATTACAATTTAAATCCGGCAATCAATAATCATCTACTACTTAAGTAATTCATGCAAATAGTATTTAATTTTCTCCCTTTCTTCCATTATGGATAGATCGTGCAAAGTGCAATAATTCTAATCTTTCCTTTTCCCCATGCATGCCGATCTCATAAAGGTACATAAAAAACGCGATAACAACAAGAGTGAGTCCAACAACTCAGCAAATATAATAGATAGTAGGTTCCTCTAGTTGCAACCCAAATCGGCTACCCTTTTCTTAGAAGAGACAAAAGGTAGTAAATTTCAGCACATAGACAGGTGTACCAGTTGCAATAGACACCAGACCAAGGGAAATAGCAATGATCTTGGAAAACAAATGATAAGTTCACAGTCGAAGGCACATGCTCCTCAAGAGAAAAAGTATCAAATCTCAACCAATAAGAATACGGTATTATCATTTAAACTCAAGAAACTCTTATGCAGTGAAAATAAGAGGTCAAGCACATCTCTAAAAGTTACACAACTTGACTCCAATCTCAAATACTTTTACCACAATCTTTCCTTTAACAAAGAGAGCAACTTTCTTCGATTACAGTATTACCTTGACATTTACAACAAAAGAGATTTGAAGACCACACTCATTAATCTTTTAAGAACTAATAAAACTTCTCAACGCGTCAGTTTGCTCAAAACAATTTCACCTACCACCTAAGTCATGAGGTCTAAAAGATCGCGCACGCAAATCCCAAACTTTTGATTTAAATACTATCATGGAAGTTATCAAATTCTTTTATTTATAGAACATTCAACATTATCATCTCAACCACGTACTAACAATCATACTAGCTTCAAAATAATACACTCTTAACAAGAACCATCATATCCTCATATTCCTTGATAAACTTTTCCCAAAAGGAACGCAATAATTCACTTCATCATGTTTCTATTATCTAAACAAGATTGCAACTACTTGATCTAGGAAGAGACTAGTGCACAATCCACAATATTGAAACAAAACTCTTCTAACAAGCTAGTACTAGAACATAGCAACCTCAAAAACCGTTATGAGCATAGTTTCAACATTCCACCTTATGTTCAGCAATTTAAAACGAAATTCTTCAAACTTCAATAATATAAGCTCTATAAGACAAGGTTTTACAGGTTATACTTCATCCTTCCTCTATTTCTTTATACGTACTTCAACAATTTTGCATAGTGAAAGGTAGATGAACCTAGCAGTTATACATGCTCATAAATTTCTAAATAAAGGACATATTAAAGGTTAACTCCCCAGTCAGGCAATGACCTGGAATGCTACCAAACTAGTAGTAAGACAATGATAATCTAAATATGCTACACAAAATTTCGGCAGAACCTCCTTTGTTTACTGTCTAAATCAGAGGTTTCAACAAGCCTAATTAAAAAAAGGGATGAATAACCTCAAGTAATATAATCAATTCTAATCAATATTGGCTTAGATTACTAGAACACTCATAGTTATAAAATTTAGATAAAGAACAGAAGCATCATAAAAGAATTCTAATCCTTTATTACAATTTAAATCCGGCAATCAATAATCATCTACTACTTAAGTAATTCATGCAAATAGTATTTAATTTTCTCCCTTTCTTCCATTGTGGATAGATCGTGCAAAGTGCAATAATTCTAATCTTTCCTTTTCCCCATGCATGCCGATCTCATAAAGGTACCTTAAAAAAATGCAACAACAGCAAGAGTGAGTCTAACGACTCAGCAAATATAATAGATAGTGGCAAGAACATCCATGAACATCACTTCATAAATTCATCCATCAACCATAGAAATAATAGTAACAAGAACATTCATGAACATCACTTCACAAATTCATCCATCAACCATATAAATAAGCCATGCTATGCAAGATGGTCAAAAATCTCTTTATCTCTTTCTCTTCTGCATTTTACCGGTAATGCAAAGTGTGCATCCATCGATGCACACCCATGCTTGTACCATCTGGTACAGGCACCAATTGCCCATACTCCACAAGTATGGGGACCTTTAGCCCGTCATATCATCAACATGACGGGGACCTCGGCGCTTGGTCATCTCGTGACCAAGACTTCAATAAATCAGCATGATGCATATGCGTGAATGTCTCAATAAATAAAACTTACATCCACAATATCTATGTACCAGAAATACTCATGAGCACTTTAAATTGCATCAACCATAAATAGCACCAGTACATCCTTACAACAACCATGAACACATATACTCATAAAATAGATCAAACATCAACAGTTCATCAACCATCAACAATCCACACTATCAATTTTAAACCATCATTATACCTGCCTTTACCGAAGGAGCGAAGGGATCAAGCACGATCAGGAGCGAAGCCACCTATTCACAGGGAACCACTTAGCACAAAACCATAATATAATATTCACAACTGAGAAGTAAACGCCTCTATGCCCAAAACCCGCAACTCCCTCTCCGCTTAACGGTTCTACACTCTGTCCGCTACAACAGCACTGCTTAATTTTTTGTATCTTTAACAATATTAAGCCAATCACAGCAAATGATATATTTATGGATTCCTCACTTAAACACCTTCACTTTTCATGTAGATCACATATTTTTATTTTGATCCTAGCAAGGTGTAACTTAATGCGCAAAACAGAGGACATTCTCTGTTCTGGCAATCTGGGCAGCCAGATTCTAATGCGTCCCAACCACAGTGTAAGGCTCTAAAAATTATTATTTTTATATAGTAGTTATATTACTGAATTCCCTACATTTTTCTCAATTGCGACCAAAAACATAAAAATCATCTACTACCCCTAAATCACACTTGAACAACAATCTGCCCCAATCTGCACCCCTGACAGACAGCGACATTCCTGACTCTGCTACGCCCAAATCCCGCGGCCTAAAATTCTGGAAATATTGCATAAAATAGATCTTGTCGTCCTCTACAATTTTATTTTGGATCATACCCACAGGAAAAATCGTTTCATAGGTCTAAACTGCGCAAACAGTCGCGCTGCGCGGATTGATCTACAGGCAGACAGCAGGAAATCTCTAATCGGGTAATCAATCTGCTAATCCCCTTCTAATCCCGTGCCAAGAACCCTAATTACTCTAAAAACAGAAGGATTTGAGATGAGGGAGAGTTACCTAGAGGATCCCCTTAGAATCACCCATCTTCTTTCCCTTCTTCTTCCTCCTTCCTTTCTTCTCCTTCCCTCCCTTCTTCTTCCTTCCTTCTCGCTTTCTCCTAGCACCAAGGGACAACAATGGGGGGAGAGGTGTGCTGGACATGGTGGAGGTGCAGGGGCAGGGAGGGGTGCGGCCAAGGGGGAGAGAGGAGGGGGCAAAGGGGGTGGCGGCTAGGGTTGGGGGAAGGCACCTCCCCCCTCCTGGGCCGGCCTCCACTTGGGCCGAGGCCCAGGCCCAAGTTGCCAGGATTTTTCAGAAAACCCCTCTAAAAATTCTTGTTTAATTATTTTCTATATGGTCCATCTCTCCAATTAATCGATTAACTCTCGAATCGCTTTTGGGGTATTACATTCTACCCCCCTTAAACGGAATTCGACCCCGAATTCTATCCACACTTACACCAAGTTTAAATCACGGTTAAAACTTAACCATGGCACGTTGAGCACGTCACATGCTCCCATCGCATACCCACCAAACATGCCACTACAACTCAATACACACAGATGTTCCCAAGTATATGTCTCGCTCCTTGTTGCCTTAGCTCGACTTTGCAAAGAAACTTCAATTGTACCCTATGTTCCTTGCAGGCCACCATCTGGAGGACTATGAGAAGGACATGTCTGCCCATGGCACATAGGTTGTCGACAACGTGACATACCACTCGGTGCAGTGGGACAACGACAACGACCGAGTGGACTCCTGGTTGGCTTAGCCCCCAGAGGACGAGGTGGCACAAGTCCTAGGTAGTTCACAGCTTCGACATGCCAGGATGCGGTCAGCTGACCCAGTAGGACATGGTGACTTCCACACCTGCTTCTTGGCTAGCCATGTCACAGCACACACCTAACCAATGGACCTACCCTTCGGGTCACGCACAACACCAGTAGAAGGCTGGGGCCACTCAAGGATTAATGCCTGGAAGGAACTACATGTAGGCCCAGTCAAGTTAGTACATTTTTGTATTACAATGTATTGTTACCCAGATGTCATGATATTGGCATTGTTATGATAGTTAATTTTCTTCCTAGCCTCTACGTGAAGTTACCACACTACATGCTTTCCCCTAGGAACACAAGACAGACCCCCTCCCTAGTAGCACGATAAAGGGGTAATGCTAACAACAAGTATCATGACATGCGAGTCCAAGTGAGTCTGCCTTTACAACACAAAGACCATGTTGGCAATGCTGGAGACTCTATTGCCAGTCCAATTGGCAACAGGTCTCTCTCACCAGCACGATTGGTGACATAGCTTCTGTTACCAATTGAATTGACGGTAACAGCTGGACCAGTGATAGAAACCTGCTCACCACAACAGAGGACTCCACGTAGGAAGGTTGCTATTTATAATGGCGACTGGTCTTTGTCACCATTTGAAATGGTGACTGAGGATTATTTCTGTAATTTTTTAATCGATGGTATATTTATGCAGTATTAATAAAATAGGTTATTTTTTAAAAATTCTTGCTCTAAGTGTACTTTGCTAAATTTAAAGTTTAATAGTTCTATGGGCAAAATTGTTGAATTAACTAAAGAAAGGCTTCACTCTAGGACTCTATCATTTCACTCTAGGACTCTATCATGCTCAAATTGTCCTAAGCTAACTATTGAAATTAATACATTAACTAGAACTCTAAATGACTTCATTGCTAAAGAAAACTTGCTACATCTTCAACCTCTAAAATGTCTGATCCTATTGCATCCATTGCATGTGCATTCTACGCTGAGATAGGTTAGAATTTAGATGAGATGCATGAGGCATTTAGAGTCAAGTTTGATCAGTAACTTAGGAGAGTTAGAGAAGCCACTTATGTGTCATGTGAGTCTTTTATAGTTGAGGCAAGCATGCATAAGGAGTGATATGCTAGAGCAGTGAAAAAGAGTGAATGTTGCTCTTGTGCCACCCTAGCTAAGTAAAATGACTACATAAGGAAAACCTTAGAGCAATTCTCAGGTGGCAAGAAGAACTTCAACGTGATTCTAGACCAGTCTAAAGTAAGAGTCAAGAATAGAGGTCTAGATTTCAATGCCTTAGAGTATGCTAAGGAAAATCCTCCTAAGATAGTGAGTGTTTTGGATAGTGGCTTGTTTAAGTTAGAGACTGAACCAAGCAAGACTATCTTTAAATTTGTTGATGTTACACAATCTCTCCTCATGTGCAATGGGTGCTTCTTCTTCATCAGGACAGACTCCACATCGACTCAAATACCATTGTGCTACTTTGAAAGGGATGGCCACTTGGTTTAGTTCTGCTTTAGGCGAGCTAAGAAGGAGATGAGCTAGGCATATTCTTGTTGCTCAAAGTGTCTCTAGATCTAGTGTCAAACCTAGATTTATTGAGGATTTCTTTGATAGCTTCTGGTTAGCTTCTCGTCCAGGCATAGGTTACCATGAGAGCAAGATAGGTTCACAAGTGCTTACTAGATAGGGTGAGTGCTAGGCTTTTGTTAGATCTAGGTGAGAGTTCTACAGAGTCTGGGTAGAGCTTGTGTGGGGATGCATTATCATGGTGTCCATGCTTCATCTCATTCTTCATCATCTTTAGTTCATGCTTCTACTGGTTCTACTTCTACTCTTCATGTGTCTTGGCATTGGATTCTCAAGTCTTTTATCACCAACTCCAGTATTGTGACCTCGACATTTTTTGTTTCTACAATCTAGGCCTGGCAGGGGAGGAAGGAGAATCTGTGGCTAGTGAACTCTGGATGTTCTCGATAAAGATCGAAAACTCAAGATGGTTTTCCTCCCTTACCTGAGCATCTGACGATGAGTTGATCACATTTAGAGATGCTTCTACTAGGACTGTGATGGCCAAGGGCACAGTCTGTGTTAATGACAACTTCGTACTCAAGGATGTAGCCCTCTAAGCAAGCTCAAGTACAATTTTCTCTCCACCTCGCAATTAATTGATGATGGTCTCAAGGTGAGCTTTAAGAGGAGTGCTTGTAGGGTTCTAGATCAGTCTGGGGATTAAGTCTTTAGGATTTCTCATCTTGGGAAAGTTTTAGTGTTGATCTTGCTGAGTCTTCCTCTTATGGGCCTAGGTGTCTTGTTGCTTCAAAGTATATAGATTTGGTTTTCTGGTATCGTAGGCTTGGACACATTGGGTTTGATCATCTAACATGAGTCAATGGCATGGATCTTATTAGTAGATTACCTAAGCTCAAGGGTGGAAAGGATTTAGTTTGCTCTCCCTGTAGGCATGGTAAGATAGTTGCTCCTCCACACCCACCTCTTGGCTCTTACAATGGTCATGATAGATGCTCTTGGACAACTCTTATACATGGACACTGTAGATCCAACTAGAGTTCAGTCAACAGAAGGGAAGTGGTATGTATTAGTCATTTTTGATGATTAATCTAGATATTCTTGAGTTTACTTCCTGGTATCTAAGGTTGAGGCATTTAGCCATTTTAGATATTTAGCCCTTAGATTGTCAACTGATCTTCCAAGAGCCCATAGGGTTATCAGGAGTGAAAATGTGACACAATTTAGGAATTGATCATTCTCTTCCTTCTATTCTGAGCATGGCCTAGAGCATCAGTTATTCTCTCCTAGAGTTCCTGTCGGGACCCCAGATTTCCAAACCCGGACCCTCTGTGTATTACAGCACTAGTCCCAGATCAAAGCTAGTGCACACAGTTAAACAGAAATGATTCATAACCAACAACGTCTTATTACAATATTAAAGAGTACTGACCAAAAGGTCTCATTATTACAAATGAGGTTTCAAGACCTCGCACACACGAAACACAGCGGAAGCAAGATAAATTCAGCGGAGACCCCTCAATACGCCACAGGCAATTGACTGGGGAAGCGTGACCTAGAACTCCTGGAATCCTTCGTCAAATCCACCCGCGAAGTAGTCGTAGCCTCCTTCTTGGGCTTCGTATTCTTCTGAATATTATTTTTGAGTGCAACATGTGAGTACATAAAGTACTCTGTAAGTCTTGGGAAAAATGCAATAGATGCAAGGCTTGACAAAGGAAGGCTATATGGTTCTTTTGCACAAAGCCATGTTTTAATTTCAATTACCACTAATTATTTTCGAAGGCAACAATTTATTAAAGTAAATGTTTTAACAGAACTATTATTAACTTTATAGTGAAGGTTCTATCTACCAACACTAGCTAACCAATTACAATTGATCAAGTTTAAAACTGCGGGTTCCATCCACCCTCTCTGGCTCCAACTGCCAGGATACCCCTCCGAGAGTTCCCTCCACTCTCGGAATACAAAAACTTTGATTTTAAAATCAAAACCAAAAATCTACCATGTGAATGCATTTCTTGCCCACCCATGACCGTGGGCACGGCTATTCGAATAGTTTGACACTCTGCAGAGGTTGTACAACTTTACCCCCAAGAGATAAATTATCTTAACAGTCACCACGCTTCCTTTGGCATGAGACACAGATAAATTATCACAAAGCCTTTACCTCACTCTAGACTAGCTAGACACCACCCGCTGAGGTTTCACCACAGAAGGGTTAAATCTGCCCAATCCGAAGCCCCCTCTTGCACCATATGAGTACAGTATATCCCTGTCCCTCATGTGAATAACCAGTAAATCCCTGGCACCCACTTTCCACTGGTGGCACCTAAACTAGACTATCATGAGTTAATCAGTTAGGTCATACCCATATAGACTTAGGGTTGTACGGTAGTGCTCAGTCTGGACAATCACCAGGGTCGGTCCTTAGTTGACTAGGGTGGAACATACACTTTACAAGATCTCGTGCTTGCCGCACCAACCCAAACCAACCATCCACCCTAATCTAAACCAATTTCCACATTTTATTTTATTTTAAAAGATCAGTAGCAACTCCAATCACCACTAGACTTATAAACACAAGGTTATTACAACAAATCATAATTTCCCCTTTTCAAGATTTCAAAGGTTTTAAATAGCGTGACTAAGCATTATCCTACCATTCTATTATTCACAAATAATTATAGTACTCTCATTATTGAGACAAAGGAAATTCTAGGGTTACAAAGGTACATGGCATTCAACTTCAATTGAGGGCATAACAAAGTTGGATTAACTAATACCTTAAGATTTGAACTAATGTTTTATGTAAATAGCAATGCACATAATTTAAAATAATTAAAACATTTCAAAATCATAGGTTCAAGATGATCAAAGGAGACTTACCTTCTTGCACGCTCTCTGGGTCTTCTTGCTGCGGAGCGGAGAGATCTTCGACCACGTTGGAATCTATGCGCGAAAAAGACGAAGCAAACAAAGCAAATAAATACAAAAATTCAAATAGAGGCCATAATTGGATAGATTATGATTTTAGAAGAATTTAGAAATTTGAATGGCTCAAATTGGAGTTAAAATGAGAAAGTTATGCTCATTTGAAAATCTCAGTTTGAATAAATCCAGAAATTATTAATTTTCTGACAAGTGGGGCCCACTGGCAGCATTTAAATTTTAATCTTTTATTTTATTATTTTCTCTGAGTCTATGACAGGTGGGACCCACTGGACAGTGAGCCCTCTGTGCTTGGTCTCTGGCATGTGGGACCCTCTGCATGCGGTGGCCAAATGCAGTGTTGGTCATCGGCGGTGGGACCCATTGGGCTCTGGGCCCATATGTCAGTGGCCAGCGCAGATGGGTGGGGCTCAGGTGGCAGTGACCAGCGCAGACGGCAGCCGCTGACGTGTGGGGCCCGGTTGTCTGTGCGGGAAAAATAAAGAAATGGCTCAACCTCAGCGTGCGGAGCCGGGGGCTCGAACGCGCGCCGAGGGAGCCAAGGGGAAAAGGGAGTAACGGTGCTAGCCAGTCGGTCAGGGAGGCGTTGCCTACCCATACAGGGAAGGTAAACCCTTTGAGGGGTACCTGCTGGAGGGGCCGGGCCGAGGTGGCTGGAGGCAACGGCGTCGGCGGCGAGGGGTGACGGAGTGGTTCAGGTGAAGTCCAAAACGGGGTCCCGTTGCGATGCCGGTTTTGTTGGAGGGGTCGGCGAGGCTCGGGGATGAGCAGAGGCGGCCGGCGGCGAGGAAGTGGCGGAGCGGGCTCGGGTGTCCCGGTGCGACGGTGCTCCGGTGGCGGGGAGGTCCGGCCGAGGGGCTGAGGGTGGTCGCCGGCGCACGGGGAAGACGTTGGAGGCGGCGGTGGGCTCGCGCGGGAAGCTCTCGGTGCGGGGCACTCGAGGCTCGGGGAAGAGGGAGAGCGGTGGAAGGTGGTGCAGAGAGAGGCGGAGCCGATGGGGCTATTTATAGGGGCGGAGGGAGAGGCACAGGCGCGGCAATTGCTCGCCGGTGTTGGCGGCCGGAAAAGGAAGGGAGAGGGGAAGGAAGGAAATAGGGGGCAGAGAAGGAAGGGAGGCGCGGGGGTTTGGGGATTTGGTCGCGCTGGCGCTCGGGGCTTCCAAAACCGGCGGAAGGCGGGGAAGGCAAGGCCGGGATCAGCTCGGATTTGGTCGGCCGGCGCAAAGAAGGAAAGAGGGGGAGAAAGAAGGAAGGAGGCGATGCCGCGGGGACGACGGTTCTGACAGGCGGGGCCCAGTTTGCAGCGGGAGCGGGGTGCAGGCGGCTGACAGGCGGGGCCCGCGGGGCAGCGAGAGGAGAGAGGGAGCGAGCGGGCAGCGGGATGGACCGCGCGGGCGGCGTGGCGCGCATCGGGCCGGCCACTTGTCGGTCCGAGGGGAAGGGAAGGTGGGGTGGCTGACAGGCCGGGCCCGCTTGGCGGAGGGAGAGGGAGGGAGCGGCCTGGATTGGGCCGAGCGGCGACGTGGGCGGATCGAGGGTTTGGAATTTTGATTTTAGAATTTGATTTATATTTTCAGAAAAGGCTAGGAAATTATTTAGGCCTCAGAAAAATATGAAAATACCTCCAAAAATTCCAGCAAAATTCACAGAAGCTCCTAGAGATATTTTGGACTAAATAAAATTATTTCCAACTACTGTTGGTACTTAATTTTCATACTTTAAAATAATTTTTAAATTTTAAAAATAAGTTTTAAACTCCAGAAAATCCTAAAAATCAAATAAAAGCCAAATAAAGTCCAAATACTTTAAAATAATTAATTTGAATTTAAATTTTTCTAGAAAGCCAATTTTGGGATGTTACAGTTCCTTAGCAAAATGGTATAATTGAGAGGAAGAACAATAGTTTAGTTGAGATGGCTAGGGCTATGTTAGATGAGCATGATGCTCCTAGAAGGTATTGGCCTCAAGCCATTTTCACTGCCTGTTATGTGTCTAACAGGGTATTCATGAGATTCTCATTGCATAAGACTTCCTATCAATTGAGATTTGATCGTAAGCCTAGTGTGTCTCACTTTAGAGTCTTTAATTGCAAGTGCTTCATTCTTAAATATGGCAATCTTGGTAAATTTGAGTCTAGGTCTTCAAATGGTATCTTTCCAGGCTATCCCACTCATTCTCGATGTTACCATGTTCTTAATCTTGAGACTAACAAAATTGTGAAAACCTGCGAGGTTACTTTTGATGAGGCTAGTCTAGTAACTAGAACATACATTATAGGTACACAGATTCTGGGAGATTCTAAGGGCATCTTCCTTAAGGAGTGTGGTGGAAAAGATGACATTGCTGATCTACTTCCTTTTCAACCAGGTAAAGCACCTGCTTTAGCTAATTCACCTTTAGCTGGACATTCTCCTCCCACTTCTTCCTCAGCTATATGTGGCTCTACTCCTGCTTCCACGGCTTACGAGATAGAGTCTCCTCGACTTCAGGAATGCCTCAACATCTCCAGCACCATCATCCTCCATATCATATCATTGTATGTCTTCACTCCAGGTTGATCTCTCCTGACTCACATGCTCATTCTATTTTTATTGCTTCCTTTGAGCCATGTGGTGTCACCCATGCACTTTTTGATGAGTTTTGGATCAATACTATGCATGAGGAGTTAGAGAACTTTGAGATAAACAATATCTAGATCTTAGTTGAGCCTTTCCATGGTCACAATGTTATAGAAATCAAGAACAAATAGAGTGAGGATGGGGTAGTTGTTAGGAATAAGGGCCTGCCCATATTGAATTCTGCTTCTGACTTCTTCCAGAAGCAGAAGCCAACACAAACGCCCCAGTTTCTATAAGTCGCTTCTATTAGCTACCACTTTTCACTTTCACATATTGTAACATACTTTGTATTTTATTATATCATAATTTTGTAAGTCGCATGGTAGTTCAAATGTTGTAGTGTTTTTCGTTGCACCGTCTTTCTTGCATAATGTACTACTATTCATTAACTACTACTATTTATCAACCGTTTCTATCAGCCACTATTATTCATCAGCTACAGCCAAAAGCCATCAGCAAAAGCAAATATGAGCAGGCTCTAAGGCCAAACTTGTAGCTCAGAGCTTCGCACAGGTAGAAGTCCTAGACTTTGAGAAGATTTTTGCACCTGTAGGCAGATTAGAAGCCATTAGGATTCTCTTAGCATTTGCAGCCTCCAAAGGGTTTAGACTATACTAGATGGATGTTAAGAGTTCTCTTCTTAATGATTTCCTAAAAGAAGTATAGGTCAAACAACCTCCAGGGTTTGAGAGTTTAAATCATATATACAAATTGTTAAAGCCTTATATTGGTCTGAAGCAAGCCCATAGAGCATAGTATGATAGGCTTAAGTTGTTTCTGTTAAAAAAATAATTTTCAAATGGGCAAAGTAGACAAGACACTGTTCAACCTTAGGCATGGTAGTGATCTTCTCTTGGTTCGAATCTTTGTGGATGATATCATTTTCAGTGGCTCATCTCATACTTTAGTTTCCAAGTTTTCAAACACCATGAGCAAAGACTTCAAGATGGATATGATGGGGAAGTTGACCTATTTCCTTGTATTCCAAATAAAACAGATGAACAAAATACATTTGTGTATCAAGCCAAGTACACCAAGGACATGCTTTGATATAGAAAGTAGCAAGCCAATCTCTATCCTGATGGCTTCTATGACGATTTTGAATCTAGATGAGGATGGCGAGTCTATTGATTAGTGGGAGTACCATAGCATGATCGGTTCCTTCCTTTACTTACCTCATGGTATTGAGGCCAGATGTACGCTTCTTAGTATATTGTGTGCTCTCTTTTAGACCTCCCCTCGTGCATCTCACCACCAAGCGGTGAAGCGCATCTTCAGGTAACTTCAGTCCACTCTTGAGTTTGGGCTTTGGTATTCTTTTTCTTTATGTCTCTTCCTTCGTACTTTCTCATAAGTAGATTTTGGGAGATGTAGGACTGATAGAAAGAGTAACTCAGTCACTTGTCATTTTCTAGGTACCTCTCTCATTTCCTGGTCCTCTAGGAAACACTTCTCTATTATAGAGTCCACAGCTGAGGCTGAGTATGTAGCTGCTGCTAGTAGTTGCTCTTAGATTCTTTTGGTCTCACCTATTCTAAGGGACTTTGGTTTAGATTTATATAGTATTCTGCTCTTTCTATGATAGCACTAGTGCCATTAATATAGCTAAGAACCCAATGCAACATTCCAAGATCAAACACCTAGACATTAGGTATCACTTCCTTAAAAACCATATAGAAAAGGGATGTTGTCCTACACTTTGTTGAGTTTGAACTCTATATTACTGATATTTTCATAAAAACATTTGAATTCTTCTTGTTTTATCTTCTTGCGGGAAGAGTTGTGGTTATTCGTCCTATGGAATTGATTTGATGGGAAGTTTGCTCTATCTACATGCACATTAATATATTGCATATTTACCTTCAATTCTTGCATTGTAATATAGATCTAGAGCTTTGTTTATTATTCATACTTTTTCTGTATCAAGTTATACCTATTTTTCAATGAACTTTCTATATCACATGCTTACACAAATGTTTATTTTCATGCACGCACAAATAAGAAAAAAATCATTGGCAAGCAGATCAATCTGCAGATCGGCGGTGCAAGCATGCGTGCACCGTGCAGTTGGCGGTGGGAGCATGCGTGCAATGTGCAGTCGGCAGAAACGTGGCTGACCCGCTAGCTAGCTAGTGTTGTACGACGTACACGCCTTACCATCGCCCCTCTTCTCCCCCTCGGCTCTCGATCTCTCTCCCCCATCTCCCTCGACAAGAACTAGTGCAACAAATAGAGAACAAACATGGAAGGTAGAGAGAACAAGAGAGGAAAGAAGAGGGAAGAGAACTACTCAGCCGATATGTAGGAGTTGGCGACAACGACGACCGGAGTGGCCGGCAAAGATTGCCATATTGGACTGGATATGGGCAATAGGTACCGATAGGAGGTGGCGACAACGGACACCGGAATGGAGGGAGCTGATGGCATTTCTCCTCGCGCGATCAGCCGGTTGCCAAATTAACCTTTCGCCGGCCGGCGAGGTGGCCTCCCCTAGTCTCCGTCACGCGCAGACCTTTGCGAGGATACCGCGAGCCGTACGTCCGCCAATAGGCCTGCACGGTCAGTTCGTTTGCATGCTGGATAGTTCCTTCCATCGCAGGCCGTCCATATGCATGGACCAGTGCACGTGGAGCAAGCTAGCGGGCTGAGCCAGCCCCCCTTTTTCCTGTTTTTTTTATAATTATTTAATGGATCTTCACGGCTGTCCATCGATCCTCACACACATCCAACACATGCAAGACAACTCTGCCTAGTTTGATTTGTCCCAATCCTCACACAGTCACACTACCGGAAATCACTATCATGCATCCATATAGGCCCTGCAGGCATCCAGCTTTCCCTATATGGTCTTAGTAATAAACTACAACAAATCTCACGAGGACCAATTTATCTACTAACGAAGCATCAATTTAGTTAGGTTTTTTATGCTAATGACTTATTTTTTTTAGAGTAACTAGTTTTTAAATGGAGTATCTTTTTAAAACGGGGTATACAAAATCAATTATAATAGATATTGTCTCGACTTCATCTATATCGATTAAAATCGCATACGAGTATCTCTCTCTGTACTCTCTTGTGAACAAGTAGAATTTAAAATTTTAAACCAAAAATCATAAATAAGGGCCTAAAAGAATACACCCTTGGTCTCCTCGTTACTTGACTAATGTTCTGAGATCAACTAATGATTTAGGCTCCGCTTCAAACGAATTCAGATTCTGGCTTTTTTTGTTTTTGGCTTATTTAAGCCAGAAACCACTTGCAACACATCGGTTTCTAATTTTGACTTTTTTAGCTTTTCTTTTTTTCTATTATTCCTTTTCATTGTCTGTGACGATATGTCTTTTTAAATTATTTTTAGTTTTTCTAAATTTTTCTTAAAAAAAGTTAACAATCGTTATAGTACAATTGTAGTCAAAAATCAAAGTTAGAAGTTTAAGTCATAAGCTAATTAGAGCACCACAGGTAATCTTTTCTTGCCGCCGGGGGGGAGGGGGAATATATCTTGTGATCAAAGCTCTATATGAGACAAATCCAAAGGGAGGGGGACGGGAAATGCATTCATGAGTCTAGTATACCTCGGTAGCAAAAGAAATATATATACCAGGTGTGTGCAATGCAATGATTAACTTTTCATTGGCACTTGCATCGATCCACAAGACCACAACTACGGCAGTACGATACCTCTGACTCCATTATTATGTTCTTTTCAGGTGCGCACCTCCTCAATAGGAAAAATAAAGTTCACCACATGAGAGACGATGAAAATCCTTCCTTAGGATAGTAGGTGGACTAAAATTAAAATCATAATAATCAACTCCACGACGTTATCTAACAGCACTAGAAAAGGTGTCAAAGAAGCCATCAACAAATATTCAAGATTCTATCTTCAAACACCCATAGAGATGTAGAACACAAAAACCTCGGATGAAAACTCATGTCAACAAAACATAGAAGCCAACCATTCCCGATGGTCTAACCGGCCTACAAATGGTGGTTTGACCGGCTTCAGCAATCTGACCGCTACTTTAAATGTGATCTGACTGCTGCTACAGAAAAAACAGGCAAATGAATAGTGCTTTTAGCATTATTTCAAATCCAAAAATTGATGGAACTTTTAATCCGTAAATCCAAATGATATGAAATTTTGTAGGGATTTTTTCTAGGTTATCAAGAACCTATTCTAATAAACAATCATGAAAATTATGTACGAAGTTGAGGCATTTTCAGTTTGAAGGAAATGTGCACCAAAATTGAGCCCAAAACCAAAATTGGTGAATCCAACTTGCTCGTGGGAGAGTGATGACCAAGATGTGTTTCCATATGTCACAACAAGTTAGAACACAGAAGAAATCATGTTAAAAACCCTTTGGATCAAGAAATCAAACTTTGAGGCCAAATCAAGCAAAACCGGATTTTCTTGATAATCTTGCTATCAAAGTGCCTAGATGGGTGGTGATAGATTCCCAGAGGTTGTCTCCATCTCTCACATATCCTTGGCACATCAAGAACAAGAAAAAGAAAGAGAAGAGATCAAAACCAACCGAATCAAGAGCAAATCAATTAAAACATGAGAGATCCATGGAGATGATAAAACATTGATGTATTGATTAACTGAGGAGGTATGTTTTATAGCCAATCCCTCAGGATAGCAGAGCTCTAAGCCTAGAACACACACAAATAATGCTCCAACCCAAAGAAGTCTAATCCCACATGGGAGGGAGAAAGATTTAGCCATCAAAAGGCTTAGTCATCCTTCTTAAACCCTAGCATTTGCCTCTCCTCCCCTTATATAGTCTCACAACTTGAACCAAAATCTAATGGATTCACCCATTAGGCCAAACCGGGGATAACCCGTTAACCCCACCTAACACTGGGTTTTACTCTCATGCACGCTTTTCAAAGCGGCTTACAACCATTTACCCATTAGTGAATCAACACTTGATCTACTTCACATTTTCAGCACATACAAGATCTAAACCATTTAGGCCAACACCGTGGTTTCATACACTGTCACTTTTTTATATTGGGAATTTACCAAAATGCCCCTCTACCGCCTTTCACGAAGTTTCCCATTTTCTTTGTCACCAAGCATTGCCCACGCTTCACCATCTTCCACGTGGTCCCAATGATTTGCCACCAAGTCTCTCACGCGTTCAGATCCCACCAAACCATCCTCGCCTGCAAACAACCCAATTCACTTGGCGCACAACATGCCACTTCTCGCACATGACGGCACCTGGCTTCCTTGACCGCATAGGACCTTAACTCCTCCTTGAGCCTAGTCCTTGTCTACCTTGCCGTTGCCAATCATGTCCACCACCGATAGCTCCCACTCTGGTTCCTCGCCATCGCAGTTTGCAACCACTCCACGAGCCTCAGACATCTTCGACGTCTCCTTGATTGTTTTGGACCTCAGCACCACCTTGTGCTTAGTCCCGGTCCTCCTACACCTCACCATGACCTAGCTCTGAGGTTCTACAACCAACAACAACAAACAGATTGCCACGTAGCACCGCATAATACACAAAGTCATCAATTGACACAATTAATCCAAATAATGCATATTACAAATTGTATAAAACCAAATTATTGATCCAACCCTCAAACAAAACAATAAACCCATGTGTACACAAGCAACAACACCCATACCATGACCACACTCCAACAACTTGATTCAAACAAATGTATGACCCAACAGCTCCTCAACCGATATGACCGCTAACCAAAAGCCAATCATATCGCCTCACTGCGATAGTACCACCCGTTCATCGCCAGTAGTACCGCACCCTAGTCTGACCACTGTTTAAGACCAATATTATCACACCTGGTTGGTATGACCGTGGCCCCAATGCTGGTCGTACCACCAGCAATAGAATTAGCTAAAGAACTTGTGAACTCTAAAAAAACCAAACTCAAACTCCACAAATACTCTAATCCAAAAGTCAATTACTCATCACAACCATAGGGTGATCTATACATAGTCTCACATAAACACTACCAAGATGTCCATGTCTATAGGATTTCGCAAGATCAGGGAACATAAATGTTGTTATTCTTCACATTAGCAGAAATCTCCAACTAGTCTCCAGAATTATTAAACAATATAGGACTCATGCCAGCAATAAGATGGGTAAATGTTTGTTCAAACTTTTCCCTCAATGGTATTCAAAATATTCACTCAAGTGGTTGTAAGAATCACCAAGTTCAGTTTGCACCAACTATGCTTTCCAAAACAAGGCTAGAGACCTAAACCAACAAAATCAACAACCTTTAGCCTAAGGCTGGTCAGACTACCATGGATGGGCCAGTCTAACCACAGGTTCAGGGTTGGTTTGACCAGTCCCCTATTTGTAGACCTGAAAGCCTCTCGGGACAAAACCCAAATATTGAGAACTTGCTCAATTCTCATCCAAACACTTTCAAATTTTGTATGTGACTTATTCAAGGCACACTACCATACAAAGGGTCATCACAGATAGTTCTAAACCCTCATCAAAGATAGTTTTTGAACCGTCTGAATTTTTGTGTCTATGATAACAACGGTTATCACAGATGGTTTGTGAACTATCTGTTAAGTCACAACACAGACGGTTGGTATAAAAAAACTATATTTGAAGGTATACTATCACAGCTGTCTCTTACCAAAAATCGTTTGTCATATGTTACCCATCACAGACGAATCTATGTACCAACCATCTGTGACAATTGGTGATGCCCTGGATGTTATCGTGCAAGCCCTTCCAGTGGTGCTTCATGTCGCCCTTGCTAAGCCCCTTCCCTCTCTTGCCACGCTGACTGGTTTCAGCCAAAACAAGTGGTGCACATGCCATGGATTATCTTCACAGTGCAATAGTTTAGATTTTGGAGCAATGCTTAATAAATTAGCTATAACTTTTGCATACAGACTCCGTTTTCGATGTCCGTGGACTCGTTTGAAAGATAACAAAAGGTTACATTTGAAAATCTATAATTCTAGGTCTAATTCATTCATGAGGCACCAAAAAAGTGAAATCCCCAAAAAAGGTTGTTTAGGGTCTCAAAACAGCCTCTGAAGTTTCCAGACCCGTTGGACAGCCGCATCAGCCTTGGTGCATAACCTCCTCTTCATATCTAAGCATACACATGACACTAGAATTAGGTAATAGCAAATTCTTATCAAAAATATATTCATTAAAGAATAAATTCACCTGTTGTTATAGTTTCTTTGCTCGTACCCGTGTGATCGGCCCTGTTGGTTCAATTGGAGGAGTTGGAGCTTCATGCAAAGGAGTAGATGAACTAGGAGTAGTAGGAATGTCCTCATCAGTGTTGGTTCTTGGAGTGAAATTGGAGGAAAGAGAGAATGGACGAGTGAAATCAAGATCCTGGGGGAGATGCCACTGATTGGTGATGTGGCATTATCACAAACGGTTCAGATTAAAATTGTCTATGATGTCTGCAATTATTACAGATGATTCTTATTAAGAATGGTCTGTGAATTATCACATATGGTTCAAATTAAAAACCATCTATAATGTATGTAATTATCACATACGATTCTTAATAAGAACCGTCTGTCAATTATCATAGATAGTTTGGATTAAAAACTATCTGTGATAATTTTAGACATCATAGATGGTTTTTATATATCACAGACGGTTCTAGTCAACGCTTGTAATGTAGACGGTCATGCTTGTAAAACCGTCTATAATAATTACAATACTGACGGTCCCTTTTAACCTTCTATAATGAGGCGTCCAAGATAGCCTTTTTTGTGGTAAGGGCATTAGGAACATAAACCGATCAAGAATCACAAGGGTTATTGGGCTTAGGTTCACTAAATTGCAGAGAATTGAATCTAAATCACAAGAACACCAAAAACTCTAAAACTCAAATTACTTCTTGCTCATGAGGATCTAAGGCATGAGGCCTTTTAGATCTATTCTCACATATCCTAACAAGATAATTTAAACAAGAGTTTAAGCTAGAACTCCAACAAACAAGAAATCACAAATCTAACTCAAGAACAAGCAAAACCAAGCAAGAATGCAAACAAGAATATGATTGAGATAAAGTTTTAACCTATTTTCAGTGGATGATAAAGTTTACATACTTACGAATGATTACAAGGTGTAACTAAAGCACTCTCTTTCCACTCTCAAATTTCTCTCTCAAAACCATTGAAGGAGATAATGTGGTAGAATAAAAATCTAAACCCTAGAATTCTTGGCTCTAACACCTCATCTCATCCCCTTTAATAACCAGCCACAACCTAATAGGTCCAACCCATTAATACACCGTGGAAACCCATTAATCCCACAAACATGGGTTTTACACTACATGTGTTTCTGAAAGCTTTTATAAGACCCAACCCGCTAACTCATTAGTGATTGATTCACTTGGCAATTCTAGCTCTCCTTGACCAAAACTACTTCTCTTTTGCGCATCACTGTGTCGTGGTTTTGATTAAGATACCAATCTGGTATTTGGCCAACTAGCAAAATACCTTCGACAAAGTATCTTCGCATGCTTTGACACGTAGGCTATAGATCCCAATGACTAGCCATCACATATTCGGACTCCTCGAACCATCTCTATGTGCATTGGCCTTGTCACCTGGTGCATCTATGCACAAACTTATCTCTTCATGATTCTTGTCTTCTCAGTGCTTTCTGCTTAAGCCACAACCTCACATGGACTTACACTACTGCATGAACCTTAGCCGCCCACTTAGTCCTAGTCTATTGCCATCGATCGTTAATATTTTGCAAGACACTTGCACATCCAAAGACCATACAACCATCCTAAGCACAAGTTTCATGCACTTGACTCATGTTAGTCATGCATACATCATGCAACTCAATACAACTCAACACATGACATCCATGCCATGCATACGCTCAACCCAACTCAAAATCCAATTTCATCCATACCCGAGACATGTATTAGGTACCCCAAACGTGTCTAATCCCTTCAGAAACCCTCTAGAGACCCCAAACATGACTGGTCTACCGAGAAGCTGTTTGACTATCATGCCACAGCCGATCACACCACCAAGTACTGGTCTGATCGTTCTCCCATGGCGGTTAGACCGCTGACCATTGGCTATCTTACTCCTTATAATTGGTCTACACAATCACACTGGTCTCAATGACTACATTGGTTTTTCACGACTAGCTTCCACGACCACATTGGTCTTACATGACCAGCTGCCACGACCACATTGGTTTTAACCAAATTGAACTAGTATGACCGCTTGTCCTATGGCAGTCAGAGCGTCGACCATCGATCGGCCAGACCGCCATCTGTATGGCGATCAAATCGCTTGGCACCTAATAGTACAATCTAAATTTTCAAAAAGTTTACAAAATTCAATTTCAATTCAACCAAACTATCAATTTTTCGTCACAAACATATTATATACCTTTGCATCGTCTATCAAACAAAGAGAATATAATCATTGGGCACGAAGGAAGCCTTACACGCTGGAATATTGGGCGCGTCCAAATACATGCACCTCACCTGTAAGTAATTTGGTCCTCATCTTTTTAGCTTAAAGCCTATGACTCATAGTTTTTTTAAATAAATAAACGTGATCAATCTTCATCATCTTTTAAAAATAATTTATCGGGATAGTTTTTTAAAATAATTTATGAGCTTATCGGTATTTAGTTTATTCGTATAAATATTTATATTAAGACTAAAGACTATCAGTTGTATACATAAACCGTAAATTATAGAAAAAAACACAAACACTAACATAAAAGTTGGTAGAACCTTACCTGCAACGTATCAACGCCCGTAAGAAAGAGACCGGAGTACCATCACACACACATCTAGTCAATAGGAAAAGGCCAAATATTATATTGCTAATTAATATTGGTATGACATGATAACATTGGTACGAACGCGAACCGAAAAAAAGAAAAGGAGGGGACACGATCTGCCCCAGAAAACGAAAGGGTGTAGAGGGGTGGATTCGGTTGGACTTTCGTTCTAGTTTATCATTTTTTGTTATAATAATTAATTTTTAAATAGTATGTCTTTTTAAAATTAGATCTACTAATATATTATAGTAGACACTATATCGATTTTAAATATATCAGTTAAAATTATATATAATTGCTCTCATCTATATACCATCTTTTACAAATAAATAGAATTTAAAAACTACAAATCAAAAGTTACAACCACAGCCCAAACCCACCCTAGAGTACCATCAGGCATAGACATCATGGAAGTACGAAACGCCAATTAATAACAATATATTATTGCCTCTTTTTTTCTACATTGGTATTTATGTCGTTAATAAATCTAGAGAGAAAAAAAAGAGAGGTGTCGGTAAAGTATTGCAGGACGGGAAACAACTGGCGGAGACGAGTGTCGGCTGTGTTCTCTTTGACTGCGTTTGATAGTTTATAGCTGTGCTTGATGACTTTTGTTTCTAATAAAATGTTTATGTGAATAAATTGAATATTGATAAATTATTTTAAAAAGTTATTCTGATAAACTGTTTTAAAAAAATAACGGAGAAAATGTTATATTTATTTGAACGGAAGTACTTATAAGCCGAATGGACCGAAATCAACCCTTAGCTGACCTCTGGCAAGTAATTAGGCCATCAACTTTCTTTCTTGCACTGGAGACGCGAGAGTTACGGTTTACGAGTGAGAGACTGCAGATTAGGCCTGTCTGTAAGGGTGTGTTTGGTTGAGCTGTGCCTTTTGAAAAAGTCTTTGTGAGTGGGCTGTGGAAAAGCTCTTTGTAGGTTGTGGGTGTGGAAAAGTGTAATGTTTGGTTCAAACAAGTATAAAACATACCTCCTATCTCTATTTTCCTTGAAACAACTGTGAAACAGCTCTCTATTTTCATCATTTCGAAAGCCAAAAGCCAAAAGCCAAAAGCGGGTCCAAGGTGCTTTCAAAATCAGACTACCCAAAAGTAGCGACTTAAAAGCGACACGGTTTCCACCCCTTTGGTTGGCTTTTGGCTTTTTGGAAGTAAAAGCAGCTTCCAAAAGCCCAACCAAAGGCACCCTAAGTGGCTTCGGTCTTTGACTTCTAGTTTTCAGAGTCAAAAACCAAAATAAATATATCGGCTTTTTTTGGGTTTTTTCTTTTATTTCTTTGTATTATCTGTAGAGATATAACGATGCTTTTTTATTTTCTTCTTTTTTTTAGAATGACTTAGAAAAAAAATTAACATCGATTGAAGCAGGCCTTACCCGGGCATGTCCAGCATCCAAGCACAGGTGGCAGGCTGGATATGGAGCAAAAGGGAGTTTTATCTAGCCTCATTTGAAATTAAAATTTTTATTTAGTACCATCTTATTTATAGTTTAGATACAATTATATTATCGAACTAATGAGTCGAAATGAACAGCGTAATCATGTTTCATTTGAAATCGACTCGTTTCAATTTTAAGAACAAAAAAACGAGCAGTTTTGAAAAGAGCTCACCAGTCCACTTAGCCCCGAAGGGGGTCTGCTTGTGAAACGGAGGCCAGCTGACAGGTGGGGTAACAGGGGATCCTTGCCTTAAGGATTAGCAGGCCAGTCAAAATGACTGTCCGCTACACTAATGCTATAGTATACTTATGTGTTGCAGTGTATGAACAGTCCTATTTGTGGTGTCGATAAGATAAAGGCACCATTGTGGAACAACATGCCTTCGTTACTGCAATGCAATGCCGAGTTTTTGGTAATTCTACCGTTTGCACTAGTAAAAGAAGCAGATAAAAAGCTATTAGTGAAGCAACAAGGCTAAGGTCTTGTTCTTTAACGGCTTCTTAAAGCGATTTTTGATTTTTACTATAGTATCTAACTTTTAAATAAAGTATTTTCTTAAGACAGTGTCTACAAGTTAATTGTAGTACCCGTTAAAAGCCCAACTTCTGTATCAACCGAAATCTCAAGCGAGTATTTCTCTCCGTAATCTCTGTCTCAATAGCGTAATCAAAGTTTTAACAAGTGGTATTAGAGCCTAGGCGAGAACCGAGTAGCTGAAAAAATCGTCTCGACGATTCCGTTTTGCACTCGTCTCGCGCAGCGCTCCTACGACATCTGCTCCGCGCGTCATCACGTTTTAGCAGCTCGTCCGTGTGGCGCATCCGTCAGTCAAGCAAACTCAAGCAAGGTGAAAAGAAATTGGAACTTTGAGGAGATGTGTCACCGTTCTATGTCAAGTATGAGTTTAGTAAGTCGTAGTTGAGACCGTCTGCCTTAATATTGTAGGATCTTTGCATTCGGATGAATCTATGCCAGTTAAGTTGAGTTCCTACATTTAGTTTGCATGTAGAACGCTTCATGTGGAGGCGTGGCTGGTAGTTCATAATGCATTGAAACTAAAACTAGAGTATGTTAAGCCAAGATTAAGGGGGAGATTATTAGAAATAATCTTGATTTCGAGTCCAAAATATAGTAGAGTCTGTTTCCGTGTGTAACTTAAGTTGAAATTATGTCTAATTTGAAGTCCGAATACATATACTAGTAGGAGATTATTAGGCTATATATTGAGAAATCTTATAACCAGTTTTGTAAAGTCAAAGCAAGAAAAAAAGGGAGCAAATAAAAGAATAGAGAAATTCAAAAAAATTTCTGTATTCTCTCTGTTTTATTTGTAATGTATACGTTTTTTCCTAGATCAAAATTTTAACAGAAGCAATGGTGGAACTTTCCGTATCCAGCATTCAAGCAGTGGTGAGAGACACACACACAGTCACACTCAAGCTCAACACATTGACCAAGGATTATGGGCATGCTTACCTAGACTTCTCCACAAAGGCAACGAAACAAACAGGCTACAACGAAGAAGC
The DNA here is from genome assembly GCA_036346575.1 of Dendrocalamus sinicus. Classification (NCBI taxonomy): domain Eukaryota; kingdom Viridiplantae; phylum Streptophyta; class Magnoliopsida; order Poales; family Poaceae; genus Dendrocalamus; species Dendrocalamus sinicus. Next base: position 11,955,938 of record CM070658.1, on the reverse strand, counting down.
AAAGGAGCTGCAAAAAGCCCCCGAAAAGAAAACAGAAAAGGTCCTGCATCTCGCTCAAGAAATGTACACTTGTTCGTCTCGCGCACGCAGCACGTAGCAGATATTTACATACACCGGACGCGGCCGCGTTTGTCGGTCACTACGCGGCGGCGACCATTGCCGCCGGCCGCGCGCGCAGGCTCCCGCTCCGAGGCTGCCGCAGCAACTCGATCAACACCTCCGCCTATCAAATCCCAAACAAAAAAACGATAAGAACCAGCAATTAATGTTGCAACTTGTGACGGCGTGCGTGTAGCACGTGCGTGCACTCTGTAGTTTTACAGTAGGAAGATGGATACCTTTGCTCTGAGTTTCGGGCGCGCGGAGGACTGGGAGAGGGCGACGAGCGGCGGGATGGCGCCCTCGCGTGCGACCATGGCGCGGTAGGCGGCGCTGTCCTCGCACACGTGGAGGAGGCACAGCGTCGCAATCTCCTTCTGCCGGGGCGTCCCGGCCTCCACCATCTCCACCAGCACCGGCACGCCGCCCTCCCCCACCGCTGCTGCGCGCCCGTCCGCGGTGCCCACCAGCACGTGCAGCACGTACGCCGCCTTGTCCACCATCCCGGACTCCGGGTCCGCCATTAGGTCCAACAGCGCGCGCACAGCGCCGGCCTCCACAGCGCGGGACCGGTTCTCGCGGGCCCCGCTGCAGAGCGCGTACAGCGCCGTCGCCGCGTCCTTCTTGCCCCGCGAACCGCCCGACTCCAGGAGGGAGACCAGCACCGGCACGGCGCCCGCGCGCCCGATGGCCGCCGCCGCCCCGCCGTCGAGCTGGGCGAGGCGGAGCAGCGCGCACGCGGCGTTCTCCCGCGCCGCCGGGGACGCGGCCGACTTGAGCGCGCGCACCAGCGGGCCGAGCGCGCCGGCGCCCACGATGGCCTCCTTGTTCCCCTCACAGAGCGACAGGTTGAGGAGCGCGGTGACGCCGTGCTCCTGGAGAAGCGGGTCCGTGTGCGACAGCAGCGCCACGAGCGGCGGCAGGGCCCCCGCGGCCACGATTCGGAGGCGGTTGTCCGGGTTGTGCTTGGCCAGCAGCCGGAGCTCCATGGCGGCGCCGCGGAGGTCGTCCAGGGAAGACGCGGCGGACTCCAGCTCGGCCACGAGCGCCGCGATGGCGGCGTCGGAGGCGCCGGCCGCGCAGGACAGCAGCAGGCGGTGGATCCCCGCGGCCGCCGCGGGGGATGACGGGAGGTCGTCGCTGCCGCAGTCGCTGAACGCGCCGTCGGAGCAGGTGGAGTCGCCGCTGTCGCTGAGGCAGCTGGTGCTGCGCCGGCGAGGAGAGGTGGGCGCATCAGACTCCATCGCCGCCGTCCAATCCGAGATCGACGGGTCAGTGAGTGGCCGCGTGGTGGTGTTGTGTTTTGGGGAATCGGCTATGCGCTACGCAGGAGTCGGGTGTGCCTTGCTGCTGCTGTTTCGGGAGGTGGGGAGTGCGACATATATGTACGGGTTGCGTTGCCTTCCTCAGCGTCCGATCTGATCGGATGGCTGGCGAAATGCCTGTGTACGCAGGTGCACAAGCGGCGTGGTCATGGCCGCATGATCCTGATCCGACGGGTGGTGAGTGCATGGCGAGGAGTTCGAGAGTGACACATGCAGTGGGGCCCACCCAGTGCGTACGGGACTACCGGGAGAGGTGATGCGCACGTGAGGGCGGCTAAGCGCCACGTGCGCCAGCTCGTGATCTGGCGCCTTGCTGGAGGCCGTGGGGCCTACGCTGCATAGGGACATCGAGAATCGGTACACGCTGGACTACGCCCGCGCGGACGGGTTCTTTTGGCGAAGGCGAGGTCGCTCTTTGGGCAGTGATCTTGAACACTATTGCTGCGCCACATTAACAGTGTTGTGAGAATATTGAGACAAGTGTTTAAGAGAGAAATTGCTTTCATTAATCTGAGTCTGTACATGATACATATTTATAGATGATGAAGGAGTGGCAAATAAGGTGTCTGTATGAATAGGCATATATGGATGAAGACATCTTTACATTGGGCATAACTGGTTTGTAACACTCCCCCTTAACCAATGTAACTTCATATGATCACCTTGATTCATCATCTTGGGAAAACTCCTCCAAAACCCTGTAGGGAAAAATATGAGGAGGACCGATAGAGAAGATATGCAATGAAAACTCCTTTAAAACCCATTGGGAAAATTTAAGGAGAAGATGATATGACATATATTTGATTATATCTCCTAAAAACCCCTGAGGGGAAAATAGAGACATATATTTATGATTACGTTGTCATATTGCCTCATTAAAAACCTTGATGAGAAACCTTAGAGGAAAACTCATAAAGGGAAAAAGAGTACAATATTTGTATTGAACGGGTTAAGTCTTAGGAGATTTCTCCCCCTGACGTCTGCAAATCTCGTAGTCTTCGCATACCAATTCCATGAATACATTTTTGGAATGTGGAGGTTGGTAATGACTTGGTGAATAAGTCTGCGAGATTATCACAAGACTTAGTTTGCAGAATATTTATTTCTCCACTCTCTTGCAATTCATGTGGGTAAAATAGTTTAGGAGCAATATGTTTTGTGATATTGCTCTTTATGTAACCCGTTTGCATTTGAACAACGCAAGCACCATTATCTTCGTAGATAATGGTAGGTGATGCAATAGCACCTATACCACAAGATTGTTGTATGTGGTTAATCATTCTGCGAAGCCATACACATTCACGTGATGCTTTATATAGTGCAATTATTTCAGAGTGATTTGTTGAGGTAGCCACCAGAGTCTGTTTTGAAGATTTCCATGAAATGGCTGTTCCTCCATGTAAGAACACAAAACCTGTCTAGGATCGGCCATTATGGGGATCAGATAAATAGCCGGCATCAGTGTATCCAATCATATTAAGATCTGGGTTCCTTTGGAAAAATAATCCAAGGTCGCTTGTACCATTAACATATCTGAGGATGTGTTTTACTCCCGTCCAATGACGTTTGGTAGGAGCAGCGCTATGTCGAGCTAGCAAGTTCACTGCAAATGCAATATCAGGCCTGGTGCAATTTGCAAGATACATAAGTGCTCCAATGACACTGAGATAAGGGTAATAAGGTCCCAGAATCTCTTCTCCATCATCCTGTGGTCTGAATTGATCAGTCTCCATTTCTAGAGATCGAACAACCATAGGAGTTTTGGATGGATGTGATTTGTCCATATTGAATTTCTCCAATATTTTCTAGATATAGGCTGATTGATGCACTAAAATTCCAGTGGGAAGATGCTCAAGTTGTAAACCTAAGCAAAATTTGGTTTGACCCAAATCCTTCATTTCAAACTCCGTCTTTAGATGATTGCGTGCTTCATCAATATCTTGTGGGTTGCCGATGATATTTAAATCATCAACATATACTGATATGATGCAAAATCCCGTTTGGGACTTTTTTTTACGAAAACACATGGACAATCATCATTGTTAGTGTATCCCTTCTGCAAAAGGAACTCACTAAGTCGGTTATACCACATTCTTCCCGACTGCTTTAAGCCATAGAGTGACTTTTGAAGCTTTACACAATACATGTTGCGATTTGCGTTTGGATTCGGTATAGAGATTCCATCAGGGACCTTCATGTATATGTCCGAATCAAGTGACCCATATAGATATGTAAATCCTCGTCCATCAACCGCATAGATAGACGATTTTGAACAGCCAGAGATATAAGATATCGGAATGTTATTCCACTCATAATCGGAGAATATGTTTCATTGAAATCAATGCCGGTCTCTGCGTGAACCCTTGTGCTACAAGCCTCGCTTTGTGTCTCACCACCTCATTGTTCTCATTCCGTTTCGGACGAAAACCCATTTGAATCCCACAGAAAGATTCCTCGAGGTGTAGGTATTGCATGAGTGAATACCTCTCTTTTAGCGGCGAGGTTATCTCTGCTTGAATTGCATCTTTCCATTGATTCCAGTCCAGCGCTTTCGCACTCTGCCATGGTCTTAGGATCTGGATCATTTTGGATGATTTCTGCAATTGCTTGAGAGAAATAGATGTCAACAATTGTAGACTTTCGTCATATGATTCTCCGATTCAATATAGTTGATGGAAATTTCAAGCACCCTTGTGATGTATCATTATTTCCCAAAATGATTGCATCGTATGTTTGATGTCCCAACATCGATGGTTGAGTGCATTGTTGATGTGGGATGTGAAGGTTGAACCTCCACAGGTGTTTCTCAACGTGAGGTTGAGTTGCATTTACTTGGGTTTGAAGAATTGTTCTTCCTTTTCCTTTGCTTGCTAGAAGTCGCATCTGTGGAAATAGCCGTACTTCTCCCCCTCTTACTTTGGAGTTGAGTAGTTTTATTTGGTACCTCTACTCTTTCCAGCACATTTCTCGCAGGATTATAGGATTTTGTAACACCCTTATAATCAGTAAATGCATCTGGCATGTTATTTGCAATGTGTTGCAAATTAATGATCTTCTGAACTTGGAGTTCGGTTTGAATACGTGGATCGAGTTGGAGATGTCTATGGCATCCCAATTGATTTCCTGGCATTTTTGTGGTTTTCAATTCCTCCCCCTAATGCCGGGAAATGGTCTTCATTGAAGATACAATCAGCGTACCGGGCAGTGAATAAATCCCCTGTAAGGAGTTCCAGGTATTTAATGATCGACGGAGATTGATATCCCACATAGATCCCCAATTTCCTGTGTGGGCCCATAGTTGTACGCTGCGGTGGGTAGATCGGTACGTATGTAGCGCAACCGAACTTCCGCAGATGGGAAATATTTGGTGTATTTCTACGTACTAGTTGCAATGGGGAGGTTGCATGGTATGCAGTTGGACGCAATTGAATCAAGTCAGCAGCGTGTAAGACTGCGTGACCCCAACATGATGTTGGTAGATTGCAATTCTGTAGTAAAGGTCTTGCAATAAGTTTCACTCTCTTAATGAGAGATTCTGCCAAACCATTTTGAGTATGAACATATGGGACCGAGTGCTGAACTTGAATTCCTAAAGCCATGCAATAATCATTGAAGGCACGTGAGGAAAATTCAGCAGCATTATCCATTCGGATTGATCGGATTTGATGTTCAGGATATTGTGCTTTAAGCTTGATAACTTGTGCAACAATCTTAGCAAATGCATGGTTCCGTGTAGAAAGTAGACACACATGAGACCGTCGTGTAGATGCGTCTATTAGAACCATGAAATACCTGAATGGGCCAGATAATGGTTGAATGGGACCACATATGTCACCTTGAATGCGTTCAAGGAACTTTAGAGGTTCGGCATGAATTTTGAGGTAAGAGGGCCTCAAAATTAATTTTCCAGTGGCACATGCGGTGCACATAAAATCTGATGATTGGGGAAATTTTGCATCACTTAAAGTGTAACCAACAGAATTGCTTATAATTTTCCTCATCATCCCTATTCCAGGATGGCCAAGGCGATCATGCCAAGTTTGGAATGCGTTAACATTCTGGAAAATTACTTTGTAAGCAACATGTGGTACGGGGTTGATGTATGTGTAGTACAATCCAGACGGGAGTGAGAGAAACTTTTCAAGTGTCTCTTTCCCATATCCGTGATCTTTTGTTATGAGAAGAAACTACTCATAGTTGTCCTCATGAGTTTCAACATGAAACCCATTCTTACGGATATCTCTATAACTCAATAGGGTACGAGTTGAATCAGGATACAAGAGTGCATCCTCAATTTTTATTGATGTACCCATAGGAAGCGTAATAGTGGCCTGACCGGTGCCAACTATTACAGCATCGCGTCCAGCGATTGTTAAAACATTTCCTTTGTTCTTTGTGAGAGTTTGGAAATATTTTATCTCCCTGAGTATAGAGTTAGTAGTACCGCTATCCACTAGGCACATTTCCTCATCCATCAGATCGACTCCCGTACAATCTATACAAAATGGAGAATTTGAATATGTAATTCTCAACAAATATATATAGAATACATACAATATATATATAGGTATCAATTGTGCTTAATACAAATTACAATACCCATTGTGCTTAAATGAAGTACGGACAACAACTAGCTTATGACAACATTCACAATTAAACGACATCCACATTTAAGGCATAATTAAATAAGGTATCTCAAAGTGTAGGAGCCTAGTTAAAGTCTCCAAACAGATCGTTAGAAGTGTACTCCACGATCATGTCCTCCTTATCATCAATGTTCCCATCAAGTGGAGGCTGTGCCTTGGTGTTGCTTGGTCCCGCAGTCGCAGGAGCGGAGTAGGAGCACCCAGGGGCATTTTGCTTAGTGATGACAGGTTGGAGGTATTCTTCCATGTTGACATCAGATTGGGAGTTGAAGTGTGCTTCAAATTGTCCACCTTGATTGGAACGTCCTTGATTGGAGCGTCCTCGTCCCACGGAATTCAAGTACAAAGCCACCAAGTGCTTGGGAGTGCGACATTTCTCAGTCGGGTGGTTGTAACAGCCACACTTGACACAAGTGTTAGACTTGTTCTTTTTCAACTTAAAAACATCCTTTCCCTTGTTAGCATCACGAGATTGACGCTGTCTCTTGCGCTTGTTCTTCCCTTTGAAGTTTCCAGGATTGCTAGAGTTAGTAGCATTCCCTTGTTTTTTGTTTAGAGTGTTAGCATGTACTTTTGGCAAAGGCTTAGTGCCCAAAGGGCGCAGATTAGAGTTCCAAAGTAGGAGCTCACTATGTCTTTCTGCCTGAAGTAATGTTTTAATCAACTCAGAATAAACGGTGAAATCTCTTTCACGGTATTGTTGCTGAAGGATCATTTGTGCAGGAAGCATGGTAGACAATGTCTTCTCAATTTTCTCCGCATCAGATGGTTCCTTCTCGCAAAACTTCAGTTTAGAACTGATTTTATGAACAACATGGTTGAACTCTCCCATAGATTTAAAATCTTGTATGCGGAGGTGGTTCCACTCATTGACAGCCTCCGGTAGGATGACTGCTTTCTGCTGTTCATACCGTGTTTGAAGAGCAAGCCACAGAGCGCGTGGGTCTTCTTCCATCAGATACTCAGCCTTGAGATCAGGATGGATGTGGTTCCTTATGATAAATAAGGTATTGTACTTGAGAGTCTCAGCCAAAGGAGCTTCACCCTCTTGGGGAGCTGCAATTGCCTGGTACATTCCGCGCAACGATAGACTCACTTTGAGATCCATCGCCCATGTGGGGAAGTTGTGGCCATCAAGAGTGAGAGCCTCAAACTCTTTAGTAGCCATTGTGCCTACATATGTAGGGCCACAGATTTGTTAAAATCTTTGGCAATGTTAAATAAGCAATGCGAAATGCAAGTAATCAAGGTAAACTTGAAATACATAAAGGGACATTCTCCTATTGTGGAACAACATAGTTAATCACCAATGGTATTAACATTATTTAATTCATTTTTCAACATTGAGTGCGCACTTTGAGGATGATAATCCCACAGTAGTACTTTGATACTACCTTGTGTATGGCCAATGTGAAAAAGAACCATGGTAATCACTTAGGTGTAGACCTTGTATAATTTATAATTAAATTGGGTACGCACGTTGAGAATGAAATCCCAAAGTAGTACCATGGTACTACCTTGTGTATGGCCAATTTGAAAATAAATAAAGGTAGTCACCCAAAAGTGTAGACCAAAATGTTTCAAAACTTGATATTGGGTACGCACGTTGAGGAATAAATCCCGCAGTAGTACTGTGGTACTACCTTGTGTATGGCCAATATCAAAATTAAGAAACTTTGTGTTATTCCAAACGAGAGAAAATCAACCTAAAGCATTTGCATAAAAAAATATTAAGTGCTTGTATGGTAAGCTAGTAAACGTAATATTTAAATTGCATAAGATATATTGCAATAATTGATGTGCAATACATTGCATGGAAATGCATATGTACAATACAAGGGTACAACAGATATTTACAATAGAAATTTATTTAATATAAAATGCTGCATCTTCCATAAAAGGGAGGGGGTTTTTGCAATTTTTTTCGGCAACCTGGGCTGCAGCCCGATCGGCCTTTTGGCCCATGAGGGAAGGTGGAGGAAATTTGGGCTAAAAGCCCATTTCGGGCAGCACTATATAAATGAGGGTGGGGGGATTTTAGGGTTTCCCCCCAAACCCTAGCCCAACCGCCACACATGGGAGCGCGGCGGGCGGCGCCGCCGCCGCCATCTCCACCGCCGGCCAGCTCCACCGCCGCCGCCTCCACCGCCGCGTCCGCCCTGCGCCGCCGGCGCGCGCTTCCTCCTCGGGCGGGCGCCGCCGCCGCTGCCGCCTCGTGGGAGCGCGGCGGTCTCGCCGCAAGGCGCCGTCCGGCGCCGCCGCCGGTTGGTCGCCACGCGGCGCGCCTCGCCGCGCGCGCCGCTCGGGCTGTCGCGCTGCGCTGCGGGAACGTCGCCGCCTCGCCGCCCGCCCATGGGCGCCGCGCCATCTCGGTCGGCAGCCGCCTCGCGCCGCCGTCGCCATGTGGGCGCGCTATGCGCCGGGCTACGTGCTGCGCCGCCGCACCGCCACGCCGCCATCCGCGGCGTCTCGCTCGGCGCGCGTCGCGCCGGCCGCGCGTCGCGCCATCGCCGCGGGTGATGCCGCCTCGGGCTTGCACCGTCGCCAGCCGTCAGAGGACACCGATGTCGCCATGGGCGCTGCCGGGTGCGGGTGTGGTAGAAGGCGATGCTGTGATTCGCGCAAGGAAGCGATCAATGCAAGAAGAGCCATTACCTGTCTCTGTTGTGTATATGGTTTGAGCGTGCTGATAACGTGTTGTGAGAATATTGAGACAAGTGTTTAAGAGAGAGATTGCTTTCATTAATCTGAGTCTGTACATGATACATATTTATAGATGATGAAGGAGTGGCAAATAAAGTGTCTGTATGAATAGACATCTATGGATGAAGACATCTTTACATTGGGCATAACTGGTTTGTAACAAACAGCAAGCTTATCAAGCTGCTGTTTATTAACAGAGTATTATTGAGAAAGTTCCTTGAACCCGTCAGCGTCGGATTGGCTGGCTAAAGACATATAGTATCGGTTAGGGATGGGATGAAGCCAAGACGAGGTGTAAAAACACATAGCTCGTTTGTCTTTATCAAGCTGCTCGTTTGTCACCGCCACCACTGCTTGCTGCTGCCACCCTGCCGTTGGCACGTACTGCTGCTGCTGGCTGCTATCAGCCAGGGAGAGAGAACATAGTATGCAGAGCAAGAAAGCAGTAGCCATGTCAGCAGGAAAGAGGAGAGCAGGAGTAAGAGGAAGGAGAAGGAGGTGGCAGTCCCATCATTTCTTTTTCATATAGGTAGCACGATGCTTTCTCTGGTCCATCATTGAGATTAGATTAGAACAAGTACTTAGTAGTTGATTGTTAGTGTATGCCCTAAAGACAATCATAGAGATAATTGTACCACTTCTATGTTTATGATATTTTGAATAATATATTATTGTCGCTTGAATAAATATATTTTGTGTTAATCTACAAGTATGTGACTTATTCATAGAACTCTCTATTCTTGATTTAATGTTATTCTAAATTATTCCTGATCTTATATCATTATGTAGGACAATTATTATTTATAGATCAACATAAGTATTGATTGATGATCATATTTTATGGATCATAGATATAGGGATATCAAACCAATAATGTGGACACATGTTACAGAACATGGTGTTGGATATTGACCTATCATGAGACATAACGGGAATTATTATATTCTGAAGTGTTATTAGTTGGTCTCATTCATAGTGTATGTAGAATTCTTAGACCAGAGATTGTTATAGTTTTCTACATATATAATAATTTACTTAGGGGTTGCCAAACACTATTATGTAACTAGATAGTTATAAAGGTTACTTTTGGGTTTACTATGAAACATGCAAAGGAATATTAGCGATCAAGATGGAATTTACTCCTGCTATATAATGGGAGAGGTATCTCTGGGCCCCTTGATGTGGTTGGATTAAGTAAGTACATAGCCATGCCGAATGTGGTCGAGGAGTCAATCACAATTGAGTAATCCACTATAGGCTCGAGTAAAGGATCGAGCTATCATAGGATGGCATGTTTCTTGACTTGGGTTTGATCTGGTATCGTGAGGCAAAGGGATCGGTACATTAGTGCTATATAGGTTTGTCTAATATGAACTTTATATATGTTTGGGAGTCGATATGTCCTACTATGGACCGGTACTGACTGTACTGACTTGTGGACCAGAAAGGAGCTTTCGGACCACTACCGAATATACATGAACCTATAAGGTCACACACTTAACGGATTGGAAGAATAAAGGTCCGGATTATACTTTTTGAGTAGGATACGATCTCTATTTGTATTGGACAAGGATCTGGTCGGCAGCTCTCCGAGTGGGATACGATCTCTACTTGTATTGGATAAGGATCCGATTAGAGGCCATATATTAAGAGAGACGTGGACTAAGGATGGTACCTTGAGACACATCCATCGAAACCCTAGCTGCCACCTCTCTAAACCCTTACCGTGCGTGCTGGTGCTATCACATTGATGCATGGCGTTCCATCCCTAGACGTGCCAACTTCAGTAGAGGCATTGTTGCAACTGCGATGCTGATCAGGATGATTACAAGGCGCAGACGGTTGGCTAGTGGATGATCAACTACATCCAATACACTGACGCGCGCTACGTAGAACTGACTGCTTCAACTCTCCTTTCACTGTAAGTCTATACCGCGTGTCTAGTAGTAATGATCTATGATCTCTTACTCACATGGCCTCCTGGTTTGCACAACAAAAAATTTTAATCAGTGCTAGTATAGACTACCCATATCCCAATAGTGGTATCAGATCCATCTTATGTAGTATTTGATTTGGATTGATCACATACAATTGATATGTGGTAGTAGTAGATTAGATCTATAGCTGGTCTGATATAATAACTTAGGTTAGTTCATATTAATGGATTGGTTTAGGCACTGGTTGATGAGATCAATTAGCTTCAGCAGTAGTAGATGGGTTCACTGAGGTATGAATTGACAGCACTGCATGGTTAGCTACATTTGTTCATAGTAGCATTGCACATTACCCCTACCAGTTGGGACATCACCATCAGGGCAGATCATGATGAGCAATTATGTAATGCTAGCATATTGGGTTGCTGTTCTTTCTGAAAACTTCTGGCGTCGATCAATGCAAAATCGAATCAATCAGATTGGTTATGTGTTCATATTACATGACAAAATTGGATTCTATGCATAACTCATTTTTTGCAAGGGTTGTGTGAATAATGGCCCATTGTGTATGTGATGCATGTATAAATTTTTCATGCCTATGCTCGTGCTGATATATAGCCATGGGCTGCATATTAAAATATAACAACCTATGTATTAACTTGTGATGCTTGATATTTTCATATGTAATTCATTGTTAGCTGTTAGGAGTAATAATTAATTAGATAAATGTGGTGACCTCAAGTATTGATGGCTCGGTGGACAGGAAGCATGGTGATGGAGATTGCTGTGCTAAGGGCTACTATCTCACAGTTTAATATGATTAACTATGAATATTTTTTATGTTCCTGTTATACTATTGTTCATGTTATTATTATCTTGTTTGTTTTTAACAGGATATAATAGTATCGCTCTAGAAAAATTAAGTAAAACTTAATGCCCTTCCAATTGTTGCATCTATTAACTGATAGGTCTACCAAAGTATGGTACTATTATTTATCTCAATAAGATAAGGTAAGTGTTCAACAATTCTTTTGTAATATTGGTTTAACTTGAATAGGCTATCAAAATAGTTTTTGAGTATAGGGACATAGTGTTGAGGCCAGGACATATGTATGTCACTCAACAAACAAGAGTTACATGTGATGTAATTAGTAAGGAGTTGCTTACCTGCATCTTTAGGTTTCTAGCAGTGATACCAAAGCACACTAGGACTTGATGAAATATAGACATTGACTCACTATATGTAGTTAAAGAGAACATGATTTTTAAATATATAGTGGGAGTATTTTTTTGTTAAATTGTTAATGGAATATTTTACATAAACATGCTACTAAATTTTTTCATATACTTTTTATGTTATTTTACCTAGTTTTAACTTGCGATCTATTCTTTAGAAAGAAAAACTAAGTAGAACAAACTTCATTGACTGGTATCACAACTTGAGAATTATTCTCAAGCAAGAAAAGAAGGAATATGTTCTAGAGATTCCATATCCCGATGAACCAACTAAAAATGCTACTCGTGCTAGAATGATTATGAGAAACATTGTAATGACTCACTCGATGTTAGCTGATTATGAGAAACATTGTAATGACTCACTCAATGTTAGCTGTCTCATGCTTGCCACATGAACTCTAAGCTTCACAATCAATATGAGAACACAGATGCCTACAATATGATTGTGGGTCTTAAAGGCACGTTTGAGAACTAAGGCATATTTGAGAACAAGGCAGGGCTAAAAGGTATAACACCTCTAAGTTATTATTGGTGTGCAAGTTTGCTAAAGGAAGTTCGGTCAGCCCTCAAGTAAGCAAGATGATTGGTTACATTGAGTATTTGGAAAATTTTGGTTTTCCCCTTAGCCAAGAATTGGCTATTGATGTGATTCTTTAATCGCTCCCTTCGAGCTTTGAGCTAATTATTTTGAACTTTCATATGAATGGCAAACAAAAATCAATGATCAAATTGTATGGGATGCTCAAGTCAGCAGAGAAGAGTATTAAGAAAAGCTCTAACTATGTGATGATGGTTCAGAAAACTACCAACATAAAAAAGAAGAAGTTTAAGGTTTTGGGCCAAAGAAAGAGCATAGACAAAACTGAAGATTAGATCTCGAGTATCAAGTCTAAGCTTCACCTGACACTATTTACTACAATTGCCAAGGGATTTGACAATGGAAGAGGAGCTGTAGGAAGTACTTGGTAGAACTGGAAAAGAAGGGAAGTAAGACTTCTACTTCAGGTATAAAATTATAGAAAGAAATCTTTCTACTCCGCATTTGGTTCTTGAGTATTTGATACCGGATCGGTTTCTCATATTTGCAATTTGTTGCAGAGGCTAATAAAGAGTAAGAGTGTAGCAAGAGATGAGGTTGATCTTTACGTGGGCAATGGAGCAAGAGTTATGCATTGGCTATTGGCACTTTACCATTACCTTTACCCTCAGGATTAGTTTTGAAATTGAATAATTGTTATTATATTCTTGCGTTAAGCAAAAATATTATTTCTGTTTCATGTGTGGGATCAAAAGGTTATGAGTTCAGAATAAAAACAATTGTTGTTCAATTTATATGAATGATATACTTTATGGTCATGCTCATTGGTGAATAGATTATATATTTTAAATTTTAAGGTGTGCATGCCTATAACATTAATGCTAAGATGTTTTAGCCTAACGATTTGAATCCCATTTATATTTAGCATTATCGTTTCGGCCACATAAATGAGAAGCGCATGCTGAAGATGGTCTTTTAAACTCATTTGATTTTGAATCATTTGAAACATGAGTGTCTTGTTTACTTGGTAAAATTATTGGTCTAGGTGAGAGGGCAAATGACTTGTTGGCCCTAGTACATTCAAATATATGTGGACCAATGAGCTCAACAACCAGAGGTAGTTTTCAGTATTTCATAACTGTACTGATGACTTTAGTACATATGGTTACATCTACTTAATAATGCATAAGTCTGAATCATTTGAAATGTTCAAGGAATTTCATAATAAGGTACAGAATCAACTTGGCAAGGCAATTAAAGCCCAATGATCAGATCGTGAAGGTGAATATTTGTCGGACCTAGATTTTATCCTCTGTGATTGCACTGCACTATTTCTTGGATCAGTAGATAGTACTCACAGATTACAGAAATGAACATCAAAATACATATCATACGGAAGCATAAATATAATAGAAGACTTAGACATGGGCCGATTGGGCCGACATCAATAAAATGTAGCAGCGGAAACGAAGTACACAGGTGGGACCCTCAGGACATGCCACAGGCAGCCAACTGGGGGTTCGCGACCTAGTCCTTGACATCTTCATCCTCCTCGCCATTATAACCAAAAGTATTGCTAAAGTGTACTGGTCTGATTCCTGATTCTGGATTTGTTGTAAGAGCGAGTGTGAGCACAAACCACCGTGCTCCGCGAGCCAATACACAGGATGCAAATAAATAGTATGCGTGGCTTATCAAAGGAGAGGCTCGGGTTATTTTATTTACCATAAATTGCTTTTAGCAGCATTATTATTATTTAATTATAGTGTTATTGTTGCTACCTAAAACTCTACACAGCGATTGCCATAATTGACTTAATCCACCGAAGATACATTTTCTTTATTGATTGTTGTCTAAGACTCCAAACAGCGAGTATCGTCATTTACTGTATCCACCGAACATACACTTTCTATATTGGGTGCTGTCTAAAACTCCAAACAGCAAGTGTAATAATTTATTTAATCCACCGATCAAACAATTCCCATTACATTGTCTAAACATTCTATTAATCACATCGGGGTTACTAACTCCCATATGAATCTAAATTTTTCCACCAATTCATGGATCCAACCTCGGGGTCACTATTTACCAATTTCGTTATTTTAGATCCACCAACATCATGTGTATTCTAAATTCCTAACAATTTAATCTTGTGGTTGCTAATCATCAACTCTTCATTTCTAAATTCTAATAATTATCCAACATAATTGCTTTTAAATCCACCAAAATCATTCGTATCAGGACTTTCTAACAATTCAATCCTTTTGTTATTGCTCCAAAACCATAATTTGCTCTTCCAATAATCAATCTTATTTTCCATCATCTGTTTCTAACTAATTCACTAGTAAACCTCCACCAAGAATATCATTGATCAAGATTAAACTCCAATATTTGTTATCATTCCTCCAAATTCACAAAAATTCAATTCATCCATCTAGTATTTAATCAAATCCTATTAATCCCATTATCGCCAACATCTCCCAAAAATTTTTATATTAGTTATCAGTGTTGTGGTCCAGCAATTATCTTTGCACTCCCTAATTCTCCAAAAAAAATTTAAATCATCTATCCAGCCTATATATTCATTTAGGCTCCACCAATTCATTTCTCCCAAAATCCACACTATCGTATCCTTTTTTTTTATCGACATGAATCCACCAACATCTTTATGTGTTTACCCCAAACAACCATCTTCTTTTCTTACGACTCTATTTATTCTCCCTGATATTTTATTTTGTGAGAAGTATTATCATTATTTAAAAATATAATACATAGACATTTCGTAAGACCTAGTAGTTTTGAACAAAAATATAATGTGTAAGAAAATGCAATAATAATAGCGATCCAGATTCCATCCACCGTTACATGGTCTTTGCACCATATGCTAGACCTTCATCATTATAGCCACTTACATTATCACTGGGACGACACCCAGGGTAACACAAATCAGGGCTTTCCACTGCCCTCCTCTTTTCCATTTTACTACAAAGTTTTTGAAATAGAACTATATCTAGTTAAGTTCCCATGTCCGCCCTTGACTGTGGGCACGACTATTCGAATAGTTTTGACTCTGTAGAGTTTGCACACTTTACCCACAAGAGACAGTTCACTCGTTGCCCCACACGATTCCTTAGTCATGCGGTTGAGCAAATCATCACCGTAACCGTTCAAAGTACGTTGCCCCTTCCATCATCTCACCCTATGGGCCGCTCCCACTTGCGGTGGGTCCCATACGTTGTGCGGGATGTTCCCCTCCTATGCGCCTAGCAGCTGGCTACCCACACTGCTAGCACACCGCAGACGAACTTCACCCTTTGCGGGTGTCCCATTTAAGCCTACCACCCAAGCTACCACTTGCACTACTTCACTCCTCCACCGATGATGATGACTTTCAAGGCTCGGTAAATTTACAAGGCCAAGTTGTACTTTACAGATTTGTGGTTGTACTTGTTTTATATAGGAGGTCATGACAATATTCAGTTCTTAGGGTTATCTGGCCAGTTCTACCACAAACCACACTCTCGTGCACCGCTGCACCATACCCCCGAACTATCCGCCTAGATAGATAAGCAATTTGAGGTTTTTGGGAGTATAAAATAATCATATTCAACATATACCAGTCATTACCACCATGACTGCCCAACCAAATTTTCTCATGATTAAAAGTGATGCTTGGTGCATTTCAGCGCCTCCGAGTATCTAAGCAGTACTAAGCATGACGTATAATTACGGACTTATTTTCGAAAGGTTACTATTATAATTTTGCTAGGGCAACAAGGTTCACATATTCAAATGTTCGAAAGGAGGAATAATACTAACAAGTCATAAAATGGGCATATAACTAGAATCTTAAATTAAACATGTATTTGCATATATAAAATAACAGCATGCAATTTGATAATTTAAACAAAAGTAATTTGCAGAAAATGTAGGTTCAACATGATCAAAGTATTGACTCACCTTGGTCACAGGGGTCTTGGTTTTGAGCGTCGGGGTTTGCTTTGTCTTCAGCTCCTTCTTCTTGAGCCTCGTACGCAATTTTTACGTGTGCGAAAATTTGGATAAAAATCAGCAAACCAAACAAAATATCCCAAAAAATTCAAATGAGCTTAAAAAATCATGGTTTTGGTTTCATTGGATAAATCTTGAATTTAGATGAATTTAGAAATTTGCTTCATTCAATTTGGAGTTAAAATGAATAAGTTATGCCCATTTAGAGTTCTCAGTCCGATTAAATCCAAAAAATATTAATATTCTGACAGGTGGGTCCCACTTTCTATTTTTAATTCATTCTTTTATTTTTATTTTCTATATACTGTGTATATGACAAGTGGGGCCGGCCATTATTTAAATAAATGGGGCATGGCCCACATGTCAGTGAGGTTTTTAAATTTAAACTCGTATTAGCATTTATGACAGTCTGTTAACCTTAGTTAGGCATCATTAGCATTAATTAATCTCTGTCTATCCTAATTAATTTTGTATCAGTCGTTAACTAATCCTTGATTTTTTCCTAATTTTTCTTTATTAATCTTACTTAACAAAATAGTTAATAAAAACCTAATCTAATAATGCGGAAAGGGGGAATCGAACCCGGGTCGGGACAATGAGTGTGAGTGCTGCTTGCCACTCGGCTATTCGGTGTTTTGTGTCTTACCAGAGGGGGCGAATGCAGTTGAGCTGAGGCGGTAGCGTCCCAAACAGAGGAGCCCAGGGCGATGGTCGGGCGGCGGCGTTGCCGGCGGGTGGCGGTCGGACGGGAACCGGGAGGGTCAAAATGGAATGCTGGGACTGCGGGGATGCCGAAGGTGGTGGCAACGGGGACTGGGGAGACCCAAGGCGGACCAGCGGCAAGCGGCGGTGGCGACTTGGGGAGGGGCTTGGGCGCCGGCGAGGTACGGGCCACGGGAGGCTTGGGGGAGGCCGGGAGTAGGTTCGCGGTGCTCCTGAGATCGTTCGGGAAGGAAGAATTGGATTTTCTCGGCGGGAATCAGCGGGGAGTGCGGTGGCCGGCCGTGGGGAAGAAAGGTGGCGCTGGTGGTGAGGGAGGCTCGAAATCTCAATTGCACGGAGGTGGAGGGAGTGCGGGGTGTGGGGAGACTTGTGGGAGCTCAGGCGGCTCTTATAGGTGAGCGGGCAAGGCTGGCCTTGGGATTTCGCCCGTACGGTCGCATCGGCAAGCAGCGGAGGCAGCTGGTGGGTGCAGGCGGTGTTGCAAGCGGCGGTTGCAGAGCAGCGAGATCACGAGGGGGATTCGGGCATGATGGTGTCACTCATGCTGAGCGGTAGGGAGATGGCGTGTGCACTCGATGCTTGACGCGATAGAGCGGAGCGAGTAGGGGAAAAGGCTATCGGGGGTGGCGGCGGGACCCTGCTGGCGCGGTCGGAAGCGGCGGCAGCTGCTGGTCCAAAGGCGTCAGCGACCGACGGTCCGAGACACTGGCGCGGAGGTGGGCCGGGCTGCAGCGGTGAGGCGAGCAGAGCGAGTTGCGGCCTGGGAGGAACGAGTGAGGGGTTCGAGGGGAAGAAAGGGGAACAGTGCGAGGGAGTTGGTCCGGCTCGGCACAGAAGAAATGGGGTGGTTAGGCCGGGCCATTTCGGTCGGCCTGACTTCCTCTTTTCTCTCTCTCTCTCTCTTTTATTTATTTATTTAATTACTTGTATATTATATATATGTATATATATATATGTCTAATCTCGTATATATACATTTTATGTTTTTGCTCATCTTGCTAGGCCTTTTGTATACATATTTGTATATGTTTTATTTATTTTCCATGAATTTCTTCAATGTTTTGGAACCTTAACCAAAATTTAGAGAACACCAAAGGAAATTCAAATTTTCAAGAGAATACATTGCAAAATGATTCAAAAGCTTCACATTTTCAATTTTCAAATTTCAAGATTTTGGGATGTTACAATATTGAAGCTATAAGTTTGGTGATCATCAAAAACAATAAGGAATTGTTCCACAGCTAACTCCACCAGGAATGCCTCAATGGAATGTGGTGTCTAAACGGCGGAACCGGACCTTGTTAGACATAGTTTAGTCTATGATGAGCCAATTTGATCTACCATTGTCTTTCTGGAGGTATACTCTAGAAACAGCTACATTCACATTAAATAGGGTTCCATCAAAACCATAGAGAAGACACCATATGAGATATGGATTGGAAAGTGTCCCGCGTTGTCTTTTCTCAAAATATGGAGATGTGAGGTATATATAAAACATTTTATGTCTGACAAGCTCACACCCAAATCTGACATATACTTCTTCGTGGGGGTATCCTAAGGAAACTAAAGGATATTATTTTTATAAAAGGGATAAGAACAAAGTGTTTGTTACTTGAAACAATGTCTTTTTATAGAAAGATTTGTAATACAGGGGGACCCTGGGCGCGAAACACCCGTAGTCACCATATATGTTTTGTACTAGTCTCATGATCGATAGCTAATATACACATTTACAACATTGAGATCACATCTATACATATCGCACATAATTAATTTACAACAAAAGCATGATATATAAGCGATGCATAGCAGAGTTTACAGCATAGGGCCGACTAGCTAAATAAAATATCATAGTCAAGAGTAAATTGTAGCGGAAGACAAGTAAAGAAGCAAAAGAATCTAATGGTATGCCACCATAGCCTACAGGCAACCGATTAGAGTTAGGTCTTGGAAAGACCCATTGTCGAATTCCCTAGTGCTGGGGGCAAAGTACGCTTCGTTGGGTACTGTCGGAACCCGGAGCGGCAACTCCAGGATTCTCTGTGTAAATCGCACTAGTCCAGGATCAGCTAGTGCACACAGCGGATAACAAAGATAAATATCAAGAAAAATGACCATATTATTCCATTTAAAAGAGTATGGCCTTATGGCCAACATTTACATCATCGCCCATTGGCAAACATTATTTATAGCAAGAAATTGCGGAAGCAAGCTGGAAAAAGCGAAGCCCAAGTTTGCCCACAGGCAAACGACGGCAAGACGTGCCCTACGCACCTGGTCCTCACCGTAGTCGTCGTAGTCCTCCTCTGTGATGAGACAGCAAGAGTGAGTACAAACTTGTACTCCGCAAGTCACACAAAAATACAATATAATGATTAAGGCCACAAAGGAAGGCATATAGGGTTAGTTGTGCAGAAAATAGCATTTAAAAGAATACAATAAATAGATTGAAACTGCTGAATTTAATACCATAAGTAAAAACAATAACTGTAAATAAAATTAATACCGTTAGTGCATGCTCCGACCAAACACCAACCTATCCACAGGCATCCCACCCGGTCCATTCTCCCCAAAATATTTCACGTGGCTCCGACCACATGGTTTTATAAATCATTTTAAAACCAAAGTCTAATCCATGAAAAACTTTACTCAGCATGCCCATGACCGTGGGCACGGCTATCCAGGATAGTTTATACACTCTGCAGAGGTTGTACAGCTTTACCCACAAGACACGATCATCCCGTTTTACCACACGAGTTACACACTTCCTTAGGTGTGCGGCGAGGAGATCATGACAAGGCCTTTACAATGCAAAGCCTTCAACCTGGCCAAGCCAACTCTAAGGTTTCACCCCAGTAAGGACTCCACCAGACCGGGACCCCCTCTTGAGCCGAGTGAGACTTCTCATGGCTTTGCTTGGGTGGTAGTGTATCCCGATATTATAATCTTTGATCAACTCCATCCATCGGCGTTGCCTTAGGTTGAGCTCTGCTTTGGGTGAAAATGTATTTTAGGCTTTTATGGTCCGTATAAATCTCGCAACGATTACCTAAGAGGTAGTGTCGCCAAATCTTCAAGGCATGGACCACGGCTGCCAATTCTAAGTCATGGGTGGGATAATTGCACTCGTGCAGCCTTAGCTAGCGAGACGCATATGCTACCACTTTGCCTTCTTGCATCAAGACACATCCTAGTCCTTGTCGGGAGGCGTCACAAAATACCTCAAAGTCCTTGTGGATGTCTGGCAAAACCAGTACTGGAGTAGTCACAAATCTCTTTTCGAGGGTCTGAAAACTTTGCTCACAGGCTTTTGTCCATTCGAATTTCTTGTCCTTCTTCAGGAGTTGGGTCATAGGCTTGGCTATTTCGCTGAATCCTGCTATGAAATGGCGATAATATCCAGCGAGCCCGAGAAAGCTTCTAACTTCTGTCACCGTGGTAGGTTGCTTCCAATCTAATACCGCCTCAATTTTTTATGGATCTACTGCAACTCCTTCAGCAGATATTACAAAAAGGCCACTTTACTCAACCAGAATTCGCACTTGCTAAACTTGGCGTAGAGTTGATGTTTTCTCAATTTTTCCAGGACCATTCGGAGATGATCCTCATGCTCTTTCTCATCCTTAGAGTAGATGAGAATGTCATCAATGAAGACCACTACGAATTTATCCAAATACTCCATGAACACCTTGTTCATTAGACTCATGAAGTAAGCAGGTGCATTCGTCAATCCGAAGGACATGACAGTGAATTATATTGACCATAACGGGTGGAGAAGGCGGTCTTGGGTATATCCTCTTCCCTAATTTTCAACTGATGGTATCTTGATCTGAGGTCTATCTTAGAGAATACCCTGGCTCCCTTCAACTGATCGAACAGGTCATCGATTCTAGGCAAGGGATATTTGTTTTTGATGGTGGCTTCATTGAGTACTCGATAGTCAACACACATCCTCATACTGCCATCTTTCTTTTTGACAAAGAGAACAGGTGCTCCCCAAGGAGACGAACTTGGTCGAACATAGCCTTTATCCTCTAGCTCTTGTATTTGCTTTTTCAGTTCGGCTAGCTCGTTGGCGGGCATCCTATATGGTCTCTTGGAAATAGGAGCGGTGCCCGGAACTAAGTCAATCATGAACTCAATGTCCCTGTCGGGAGGCATTCCCGGAAGGTCTTCTGGAAATACATCGGGGTATTCGCTAACAATGGGTACTTCCTCCACTTCTTGAAGTTGGTTAATGGTACATTCCTCAACTCTTGGGATAGCTGGGGTGAAAGTCACTTCTACTCCTTGTCCATTGGTGAGGGTGATGGATCGGGTGGCACAATCAATATGCCATTTATTCGTGGAAAGCCAGTTCATTCCAAGAATAACATCCAACCCTTGGGATTCTAAGATTATCAGGTCGGCGATGAATGGTATTCCCTCTATGAGCAGGTTCACTTTTGGGCATAGGGTCTTGGCTCTCATCTCCGCTCCAGGGGATTGAACTAGCATGGGAAAGCTAAGAGGAACCGAACCCATCCCATTCTTAGCCACAAAAGCTTTAGAAATGAAAGAATGCGATGCTCCGGAATCAAATAAAACTGAAGCTGGTACTGAGTTAACCAAAAACGTACCCAAGATGACGTCCAGTGCGTTGACAACTTCTTTAGCCATGATGTGATTCACACGCCCCTTCACGAAAGCCTGGGCTTTTTGGGGACTTGTCCTGAGTTTTGTCCTCCCGTGTTGGCCATGGCTTGTAGCTTCTTGGGACAAGCCTTGGCGAAGTGTCCAGCTTCCTTGCAGTAGAAGCAAGTCACTCCATCAGTAGGTGTAGAATTCTTTGTTACTTGACCTCCAGCAGGTGTTACACGAGAAAGCGGTGGAATAGAGCGGTTGGCCTGCTGCGGTGCCCGATTCACCGAAGTCCTGAAGTTACTTGACTATGGTGGAGTATTGCGGGCCTTGGGAAAACCACCGGATTAACCCTTTGAGCAGCCATCTTCCTTTTCCTGCTTTCAATCTCCACTTGCTTGCCCTCCTGACGAATAGCCTTGCTAACGAGTTGGTGGAAATCAGCGTAGTCATGGGAGATCAATTGCACAGCTATGGTGTCATTGAGGCCTTCGAGAAACCTCTCCTGCTTGGCTTCGTCTGTGGCCACATCCTCGGGAGCGTACCGGGCCAGCTGGTTGAATTTCTGCAGATATTCACTAACGGTACGCCCTCCTTGACGAAGTGCCCTGAACTCCTTCTTCTTAAGGGTGATGGTGCCGGTAGGGATATGGGCCTTGCGGAAATTGCGCCTAAACTCCTCCCAAGTAATAGCCTGTGCGTTACCATGAGCGGCGGTGAAAGTATCCCACCATTCCGAAGCATGCCCATTCAATTGGTGGGAGGTGAACATAACTCGCTCCCTGTCGCTGCATTGAAGGATGTCTAGCTTCTTGCCGATAGCTCGCAGCCAGTCGTCCACGTCCATCGGGTCGGTACTGCTGCTGAAAGTTGGGGGACGCATTCTCATGAACTCCGAAAGGCAAGGTGCAGGTGCTTGAGTGATTGTGGCAGGATTTGATGGGGCAGGGTTATTTATGGTCTGGACCAGCAGCTGAATAAGTTGATTTTGGTTAGCCATCATTTGGGCCCAATCAGGTCCATCGGCTGGAGGAGGCGGAGGAATCTCATTGTTGTGAGTGCTGTTGCCGTTGTTTCGGGTGTTTACCATCTGCTTGATGCTTCAGAAGGGTTAGGGATAGATTTGCTAAGAGGGGTTTGCATGCCCATCCCAAAACAACCAAAGAACACCACAAAGATAACAATAAACAAATGCAACTTCGAATATTATTAATAAGCTTAAACTAAGGTTGCGGCTGTCGATAAAGGATTCGCAGCTCACTAACATCGCCAATTTATTACATTATTATTATAACTCTAAGGCATCCTAGGGTGCTGGCTTAAACAGGGCTAAGTACTTGGTCTTGTCCCCGGTGCGACGTTTCTTGGGTGGGGTTTCAAAGTTGGATCCAGTGGTTGAAGAACTCTCATCACTGACCCGTAATGCAGCTAGCTCTACCTCGGCTCGCTGTAGCTTGAATGTGGTGTAGCTCAGTTCATCCAAAGTGGCTTGATAAGTGTAGTCCAAAGACCGCGTAAACTCCACCTGTTCCTTGAGCCGTGGGTTATCTTCCATCTCCGTGGATGCAAAAATGCTGGTGAAGCTCGCAGGGTATCTCCAGGGGTAGTATCGGAACTCGGTATCTCTAAGTTCTCGGGCGTAGAGCTCCCTTAGTTGACGAATGGCCTCGCGTGCAGTATCTTGAATACCGGTGAAAAAGGTATCCCGTCTCTGCGGAGCATCGAAGATGTGGAAGGCAGCTATGTCTCCGATCCTGGAGTAGATCCGAACTTCTACTCTCCAAGACTCTTGTTCCCCGATGTTATGCAGGTAACCATGGTAAACTGGGCGTGCCTCAAATCCTAACTTTTACAGAAGGTTCCAAAGGCAGTTGACTAAATATCCTGCTTGGGTGCCAAAGGTGGAGTGGGTAGGGGTCTCGGCCATCTACAATTTTGAAGAAGGTAAGTGTTAGAAAACAACTTTTTGAAGAAAATAACAGAAATATGTTTAGAAATTACGAGAGCTTTTTTTAAATTAAGTTTGTAGAAAATAGCTCCTTAGGATGATCCAGTTCTATTCTATCTACGGTCACGTCTTGGGGTCGTTAGGGCTCTGATACCATCTTTGTCGGAACCCGGAGCGGCAACTCCAGGATCCTCTATGTAAATCGCACTAGTCCAGGATCAGCTAGTGCACACAGTGGATAACAAAGATAAATATCAAGCAAAATGACCATATTATTCCATTTAAAAGAGTATGGCCTTATGGGCCAGCGTTTACATCATCGCCTATTGGCAAACATTATTTATAGCAAGAAACTGCGGAAGCAAGCTGGAAAAAGCGAAGCCCAAGTCTGCCCACAGGCAAACGACGGCAAGATGTGTCCTACTCGTCCTGGTCCTCACCGTAGTCATCGTAGTCCTCCTCTGTGATGAGACAGCAAGAGTGAGTACAAACTTGTACTCCGCAAGTCACACACCTTGATCATTGTCGGGACTCCGGATTTCCAAACCCGGACCCTCTGTGTATTACTGCACTAGTCCCAGATCAAAGCTAGTGCACACAGTTAAACAGAAATGAATACATAACCAGCAACGCTTTATTACAATATTAAAGAGTACAGACCGAAAGGTCTCATTATTACAATTGAGGTTTCAAGACCTCGCACACACGAAACACAATGAAGCAAAAGATAAACTCGGTGAAGACCCATCAATACGCCACAGGCAATTGACTGGGGAAGCGCGACCTAGAACTCCTGAAATCCTTCGTCGAATCCACCCGCGAAGAAGTCGTAGTCTGCCTCCTGAGCTTCGTATTCTTCTGAGATTTATTTTTGAGAGCAACGCGTGAGTACGTAAAGTACTCCGCAAGTCTTGGGAAAAATGCATAGATGCAAGGCTTAACAAAGGAAGGCCATATGGTTCTTTTGCACAAAGCAATATTTGAAATCTCAATTACTACTAATTATTTTCGAAGGCATCAATTTAATGAAGTAAATGTTTTAACAGAACTAACTTTCTAGTGAAGGTTCCAACTACCAACACTAGCTAACCAATTATCATTGGTCAAGTTTTAAATCATGGTTCCATCCACCCTCTCTGCTCCAACCGCCAGATTCCTTCCGAGAGTTCCTCCACCTCGAATACAAAACTTTGATTTTAAAACAAAACCAGAAATCTACCATGTGAATGCATTCCTTGCCCGCCCTTGACCGTGGGCACGGCTATTCGAATAGTTTTACACTCTGCAGAGGTTGTACAACTTTACCCACAAGAGATAAATTATCCTAAAAGTCAACACGCTTCCTTTGGCATGAGACCCAGATAAAATATCACAAAGCCTTTACCTTACTCTAATCTAGCTAGATACCACCACGAGGTTTCACCGCAGTAGGCTAACCGCCGAACCAAGCCCCTCTTGCGCCGTATGAGTACAAGAAATCCTGTCCCTCACTGTGGATAACCAGTCCATCCCTGGCACCCACTTTCCACTGGTGGCACCTAAACTAGACTATCATAAGTTATTCAGCTAGGTCGTACCCATATAGACTTGTGGTTGTACGGTAAATGCTCAGTTTGGACAAACACAAGCGTCGGTCCTTAATTGACTAGGGTGGAACATACACTTAACAAGTTCTCGTGCTTACTGCACCAACCCAAACAGCCATCCACCCTAATCTAAACCAACTTTCACATTTTTATTTTATTTTGAAAGAACAAGGGTGACTCCAATCACCACAACTTTATAAACACAAGGCTCAACAATAAATATTAATTTCCCATTTTCAAGAGTTTCTAAAGATATTAGATAGCATGACTAAGCATTATTCTACCATTCTAATATTCACAAAGATTAATAGTAATCTCATTATTGAGACAAAGGAAGTTCTAGGGTGACAAGGTACATGGCAATCAATGTCAAATGAGGGCATAACAAAGTTGGAATAACTAATTCCTAAAGATTTGAACTAGTGACTTTATGTAAATAGCAATGCACATAATTTAAAATATTTTAAAAACATTTCAAAAGCATAGGCACAAAATGATCAAAGGAGACTTGCCTTCTTGCAGGGTTTCTGGGTCTTCTTGCTGTTGGGTAGAGTGATCGTCGACAACGTTGGAATCTACGCGAGAAAAGACGAGGCAACAAGCAAATAAATACAAATAAAATCAAATAAACTCAAAAACTCAAATAGAGGCCATAGATGGATAGATTATGATTTTAGATGAATTTAGAAGAAAGAATCAACGAATTCGGAGTTCACACGAGGGAGAACGAATATCTGGAAGATCGGTTGGGAAACGAAATTACTGAGACAATATTTGGACCAAGGAAATTAGAATGGATTTTATAGATATTTGGCAAGATTTGAAATTTGAATTTTGAAAGTGCACAGAAAATTTGGAATGGAACTGAGGCTTTGAAATTAACTAGGCATTGGAATTTGAAATTTAAATATTTGAAATATCAAATAAATTTCAAATATTTGAAAGGATGGAAGAAATGGATAGTTTGGAATTTTTGATGAATTTAGAAATTTGAATGGGCTCAAACGGAGTTGAAACGAGGGAGAACGGGCTCCGAGAAGTTTGAAAAGAGAGAAAATGGAAAAACTGGATTTTTGGAATTATTTTCCTAAAGGAAAATCTGAATTATTGCGTCAGCAATGGATTTAATTTCAGCCGAATTGTTTTTCAACTGAAAAATCGGATTTCTGCGTCAGCATGACATCACCCGGGGAGCCGATCGCGTGGTGGGCCTCGGTCCATGGACCGAGTCCACGGAGGGGAAGGACGGCTGAGGTGGCACGGGAGGGGACTGGCGTGGGCGTGGCGCTGACGGGGCAGGGTTTTGCCCAGGTGGTGATGACATGGCGCCACGCCGGCCGCCACGCAGCGCGCCTGCGATGACGCGCGTGGACCGGCCGGAGGCGCTGGCGCCCACGGCGACGGCGCCCGGCGGCGGCGTCGCGGCGAGGGCGCAACAGAAGAGGAGACCGAGGGGACTCGAAGGTGGGCGCGGGTTTACCGAGGGCGGCGAGACGGCGGCGGCGAAAGGGCGGCGCGCGGGTTTAACTGGCGACGAGCTCGGCGGCGCCGCACCGAGGAGGGGCGAGGTGTTCGCCGTGGCACGGGAAGCTCACGGTGGTCTCGGCGGGGCTCGGCGCGCTCCTCGCGGCAATTGCTCGCCGGAGGAGGTGGCGGCGCTGGAGATGGGGCGCACGCAGCGCGGCGGTGGAGAGGTCGGGAGAGGAGAGGAGAGCGGAGGGGTGAGGTGCGGTGAGAGGGAGGCCGAGGGGCTTTTATAGGGTCGGGAGGGGCAGGCCGGGATTTCGCCGGCGATGGCGGGATCGGGCGCGAGATTGGCGGGGTATAGGGGAAAGCGGCGCGGAATGGAGGCCGAGGATGGCGGGTGTGGTCGGGAGAGAAGGGAGGGGAGAAGGAAGGGAATCGGGCGAGCGGGAGGCGGTTGCGGGAAGTCCGCGGGAAGACGGGCGCGCGGTGCTGGAGGAAGAAGAAGCCCGCGGGAAGAAGGCGGGTGATCGACGCGTGGGGCCGCGCGCAGCGAGAGGTGGAAGGGAGGAGACGCCGGGCGGGGCCGAGAGAGAGAGAGAGAGAGAGGAGAGCGCGCCGGCAGTGGGGTCGGGCGATCGGAGAGAGAGGGAGGGAGCGGACG
This sequence comes from Dendrocalamus sinicus, assembly GCA_036346575.1. Classification (NCBI taxonomy): domain Eukaryota; kingdom Viridiplantae; phylum Streptophyta; class Magnoliopsida; order Poales; family Poaceae; genus Dendrocalamus; species Dendrocalamus sinicus. The sequence continues at coordinate 11,928,441 of CM070658.1, read as the reverse complement.
GCGGGGATGGTGACGCGCGCACAGAGCGGATCGGGCGGCCGAGGGAGGAGCGTAGCGGGCGGGCGGATTGGGCGGCGGGCGACGCGGCGCCATCCGGCCGCAGTGGCGAGCGGGGAAGGGAGAGGCGGATCGGCCGGCGACATGGGCCGATCCTGGCCGCCCACTTGGCGGCCGGAGGAGGGGAGGGATTATTTATTTTGATTTTGGATTTTAGATTTTCGAAATTGCCGTAAAATTCATTTGGCCTCGAAAAATACGAAATAAATTCCAAAATTCCAAAAATTCACAAGTTCCTGGATAGGTTTTGGACTTAATAAAAATACTTCCAACTAATGTTGGTATTTAATTTTCATACTTGAAATACTTTTTATTTTCAAAAATAGGTTTTAAACTCCAGAAAATCCAGGAAACCAAATAAAAGCCAAATAACTCCAAATAATTAATTTGAATTAGGATTTTTATAGAAATTCAAAATATCTTTTTATTTAACAATATTTTTAGGTTTTACTTAAAATAATTTTTAAATCTGGCTTTTTCAAAACAGAAATTCAGGGCAAATCCAAATAAAACTCAAGTACTTTAAAATAATTAATTTGAAATTAAATTTTTCCAGAAAGCAAATTTTGGGATGTTACAATCATGTTGATCCCAGTTTGCAAATAAAATTATGTTGATTTAAACTATATTGCATGCATATGTTTATTCAAGTATTTCGATTTCTGTTTTAAACGTAGTTAATTCCCAATTGTTATTGACACCTTTGACCTTGTGTAACCTTATAACTTGTCACCCTAGAATCAAACTCTAGTTAGTACACTAGTATTGGCTAGAGAATTTTTAAATCAAATGCTTAGACCTACTTAGATATAATCCTGGTTTTGGGATACCTTTTCACATAAACTGATAAACTTTTGAGATGTATTCTTGACTTCAGAGAGTCAAGAAGGATGATAAAATATTTTGAAACAAAATATAAAATTTGGTTTAGACTTAGGCTAATGGTTAGGTGGTGGGTGCAGGCATGCACTGTTGTTCGGAGACATAGTGTTGATTGTCGTGCACAGGGGTATGAGGTTGAACCTAAGTCAATTAAGGACCGGTCTGTGAACTACTGTTGCAAAGCCCTATCGTACTACCACAAGGCTGGTATGAGACAGCCCTGGCTGAATAATTTGCGGGTCCCAACCTGGGTCATGTCGTAGGTTGAAAGTGAGCGTGGCGTAGGTCATGAGAAGTCTCACTCGGCTCAAGAGGGGGTCCCGGTCTGGTGGAGTCCTTATTGGGGTGAAACCTTAGAGTTGTCTTGGCCAGGTTGAAGGCTTTGCATTGTAAAGGCCTTGTCATGATCTCCTTGCCGCACACCTAAGGAAGTGTGTAACTCGCGTGGCAAAACGGGATGATCGTGTCTTGTGGGTAAAGCTGTACAACCTCTGCAGAGTGTATAAACTATCCTGGATAGCCGTGCCCACGGTCATGGGCATGCTGAGTAAAGTTTTTCATGGATTAGACTTTGGTTTTAAAATGATTTATAAAACCATGTGGTCGGAGCCACGTGAAATCTTTTGGGGAGAATGGACCGGGTGGGATGCCCGTGGATAGGTTGGTATTTGGTCGGAGCCTGCACTAACGGTATTAATTTTATTTACAGTTATAGTTTTTACTTATGGTATTAAATTCAGCAGTTTCAATCTATTTATTGTATTCTTTTAAATGATGTTTTCTGCACAACTAACCCTATATGCCTTCCTTTGTGGCCTTAATCATTATATTGCATTTTCCCGTGTGGCTTGCGGAGTACAAGTTTGTACTCACTCTTGCTGTGTCATCACAGAGGACTACGACGACTACGGTGAGGACCAGGACGAGTAGGACACGTCTTGCCGTCGTTTGTCTGTGGGTAGACTTGGGCTTCGCTTTTTCCAGCTTGCTTCCACAGTTTCTTGCTATAAATAATGTTTGCCAATGGGCGATGATGTAAACGCTGGCCATAAGGCCATACTCTTTTAAATGGAATAATATGGTCATTTTGCTTGATATTTATCTTTGTTATCTGCTGTGTGCACTAGCTGATCCTGGACTAGTGCGATTTACACAGCGGATGCTAAATTATTTTCAGCATGAACAAATTTTATTTGCAATATCAATAAGTAATATTTGCAATGAAATCAAAAAGAGCATTTGACATGTAATTGTTACAGCCTTTACGACTGCTCCCTGGACCTTACGACCACCTTCTGGCCGCTACAACTATCTCTTGTAGCCGTACGACCATATTTAAGAGGCTACGACCACCTCTTGTGTCGCTACAACCGCTCTGTTGGTTCTCCGACCACGCTGACAGTTGTTACGACCATGTTGTGATCTCTCCCATCACACCTCGCTGCTCCAATCATGTAGTCGACCATGTTGTGATCTCTCCCGTCACACCTCGCTACTCCAATCATGTAGTCGACCATGCTGTGATCTCTCCCATCACACCTCGCTGCTCCAATCACGTAGTCGTAAACTTCAGCTAAAGTTATGACCACGTTCACCACCTCTGTGCTGCACTCCCTTCGACCATGGTCGATCACCGTAGTCGTAGCTCCTTACGCCCACGCAGTGATTCTGTCGACTACGTCGAAGGCTTTGTCGATTGATGTAGTCGTAACGATCTATGACCACAGCTTCTACTCCACGACCGTGGTCGTAACCCCTTTACAACCACGTCTTCAGCACCTGCGGACACCTCCGCTCATTACCGTGGTCGTAACTCCTTACGACCACGTCTGCTGCTCCTGCGGATGCCCTCCGCCCAATTACCATGGTTGTAACTCCTTTATGACCACACCTGCAATCCCCTGCTCACCGTGATCATAAGTCATTTATGACCACGTTTGAGAACACCCGATGAACTCGATAGATTTTCAGAGCCAAACCGCTCTTCTCTTCTTTATTTCTTTCTCTCGATCACACCGATCGCTATGATTACCCTGATCATCCTCTCTCTCTTGCCTCTTGATCACACCAATCACATTGGCTCCTCTCGCTCCGCTCTCTCGGTTATATGGCTCTTCCTTTTATACCCTGCTCTACGACTTCGACTCGAACTCAGCTACGACTATGACTCGAACTCAGCTATGACTATGAAGCGGACTTGTATACGACCACAACCAAACTCGTACATGACTCCGACCACTTGTACATGACCACGACTACCGACCATGGTTTTCAAACGGAAAAACAAGATTACAACTCTAACCGTGATGAAATAACATTTATATAACAGTAGATCAATCCATTCTTAGCCTTCCTCAGCTATGAATATTGCACAATTTCCACCCATGGCCATGGCACACGAAAGACACGTACATGCCATCCCATTATGTTCAGTGAAATAGTTTTGAAAAAGAAAACTATACCCATTGTAGTTGCATCTAAGCATGCTCATGACCGCGAGCATGGCTATTTAAATAGTTTTTAACACTTTGCAGAGATTATATAGCTTTTCCCATAAGAGATAATCAATTATACTATCGGCAACTTCACGCTTCGTTTGGTGTGTGATGAAAGTTGATTATCATATAGCTTTTAGGTCACCTAGTACTAACCTTACACCAGCCCGTTGAATGGACAAACACTCACTTGGGTGCCCCAAGTGAGCTAAATGGCAGACCCTCACTTAGGGAGTCTATCCTCTAAGTGAGCATGTACTGTAGTATTAGCCAGCTTTGTTCCCATCACCATGGTGTGGAAGCCCCTACGAGCATACCTTCACTTGGAATACCCTTATTTCTTCTACGCCTATAATAATGTAAGGCTTGACCTAGACAACTTTAATTAGCTAAAGCCAGAGCCTATATAGTGCATGTGGTTGTACAGTTTGGCTTAGGTGTGTGACAATAATGTTCGGTCCTTAATTGACCCAGATGAGAATCTATGTAACACCCCAGTCAAGCAATGACCCGGAATGCTACCAATCTAAAAGTAAAACAAGGATAAACTAACTATGCCATACAAAATTCGGCAGAACCTCCCCTGTATTGTAGTTCAAGACAGAGGTTGCAACAAGCATAAATAGAAGAAATGAATAACATCAAGAATATAAGAAAATCTAAGCAAAATGGTTTAAGTTTACTAAAGCATTCATAGATATAATAATTAAATAAAGAACGGAAGTATCATAAAAAATTCTAATCCTTTATTACAATTTAAATCCGACAATCAATAATCATCTACTACTTAAGTAATTCAAGCAAATAGCATTTTATTTTCTCCCCTCTTCCATTGTGGATAAATCGTGCAAAGTGCACTAATACTAATATGTCCTTTTCCCCATGCATGCCGATCTCATAAAGGTACCTAAAAAAACACAACAAACAACAAGGGTGAGTCCAACGACTCAGCAAATATAACAAAGGGTAACAAAAACATACATGAACACCATTTCATAGGAACATCCAACCATTACTTATATAAATCATGCTATGCAGTATGATCAACAATATCTTTATCTCTTTCTCTTTTGCATTTTACCGCAATGCAAAGTGTGCATCCGTTGATGCACACCCATGCCTGTACCACCTGGTACAGGTACCAATTGCCCATACTCCATAAGTATGGGGACCTTTAGCCCGTCATGTCATCAACATGACGGGGACCTCGGCGCTTAGTCATCTCGTGACCAAGTCTTCAATAAATCAACATGATGCATATGCGTGAATGTCTCAATAAAATAAATCTTGCATTCACATTATCTATGCACCAGAAATACTCATGAACACTGTAAATTGCAATCGCCCACAAACAGCACCAATACATCCTTACCACAACCACGAACATATATATTCATATTATAGATCAAACATCAACATTCTACACTATCAATTTTAAACCCTCATTATACTTGCCTTAACCGCGAGAAAACGGGGGACGTGCAGAAGGTGCCGCCTCTGGGATCCGTCCTCCACCTGAATAATAATTATAATATTTGCTAAGATAACAGTAGCAGACCTTTACCCAAATAAAAACAATCACGAACTAGTAAATTCGTCTAACTTGGTTCCAATTCCCAAATCCTACATGTCATCCCGCCCCCCTCTTTAGACAGTCAACTTCACAAATTCATATCTATTGGTACAGGAGTCTGAATAGTGTGTTCTTAGACTTTCTGGAAATATAATTAAATTATCTAAATAAACCTAGTTGGTGAGCCTCCCTGATTCGGCCATCTTCTAACCGCACCATCCAATTTTGTAAAACATCAATTTCACGTCGGGTTCTCTGGACAGAGCACTACAAATGCTATAACTTCCAGCCCGAGTGTCTGAATCATAATTTATTGACCTTCTTGGAAAGCTAAGACAATTATCTACAACATTCATAATATGGAGATCCTCTGATTCTCCCATTTTCTAATTGCCCAATCCAATCTACCAAAATCTTACAGAAATCTCCCGATCTGCAGAACAGTCTTACAAGAAAAATCATAACTTCTGCTAAAAAGGTCCGATCGATGCATTCTAGCACTTCATAGAAAGATAACGACGTCCTCTACAACTCTCTAGGAGAAGTCCAGATCTGAATCCCCACGAAACTACCCCAAAACAGCCGTCCAACAAAATCTGTCCTAGCAGTCCAGAATACCGACATTGCTACCACAACTAAAATATACATCTAATTGGGGGAAAACAGGGGTTACCCTTGATGAATCGCTGTAGAACACGACGAACACCCCCATGAACTCCTTCTCTTTTCCTTTCCCCTTTTTCCCTTCCTCTTCCCTTCCTCCGGATCCATACGCCTCGCTGCGATTGATCTCCTTCCTCCGCTCGACCGGCAGCGAATGGTGATCTTTTTCACCGATAGGGGGCTTCAATGGAGGAGAGGGGAGGGAGAGAGGCTGCTGGAGGCGCAAGGGGGAGAGGGGAGGTGGCGGCTAGGGTTGAGGAGGTGGGGCGCCCCCCCCCCATTTTGGCCGGCCTCCCCTGGGCCAAGGCCCAGGCCTAGGTTGCCAGAAATTTTCAGAAATTCCCCTAAAAAAATCTTTATTTAATTCTTTCCTATATGGTCCCTCCCTCCATTTAATCGACTATCTCTCGAATCATTTTCGGGATATTACAATCTCCCCCTATCTACATGCGAAGTTCCTCCTCACATTTAATAGTTTATCATATAACTCGCCTGCGTCCATAAACTAGGTTTTTCATTTTGTTTTATACCAAACTAATAGAGATTCCTCCTCTAGTCTAGCGTTTTTGAAACCACCATATCCACATGTAAATTTGTTTGAAAGTTCAAACTTTGCAAAAAACTAGTACGTGGCTAAGCATCTAGAACATGTACTCAATGTAATATATCCAAAATTTGATATTAGCTACTGTTTAACCATGTCCTAAGGGTGACAATAGTGAGGATGTCAAATCTGCAAGGAGGTTCAATGCATGTGAGTGGTTGTAACTACCATTACCCATAGTATGCCAATTTTAATGTAACGTACACGCAAGCATAATAGATTTTGCAAACAATATATAATAATTAAAATATTAGGATCAACATGGTCAAAGGGGGAGCTTGCCTTGTTCTTGCTGCTTAGAGAATGTCTCGAGCGTGTTCTCGAAGTTGTCTGGACCATTGTCTAATCGAAAAAATCTAGATAAATGCAAATAAGAGCCAAATAAATTTAAACAGAGACAAAACTTAAATATTCAGAAAGATCATGATTATAGAAGAATTTAGTAACAAAGATTACTAAATTGGAGTTTATATGCAAAAGTTATAAGTGTTTGAGTTTTGGTTCGGTTTGAATCATCTCTTTTCGAGTGCTACAGTACTCTTTTTGACTTCTCACACTCTACAATTGCTATAGTGCTCTCTTCAATTTCTATCACTCTCCTGCTACTATAGTGCTCTTTACATATTACTTCTAATGCTCTTCGGCTGCTACAGTGCAATTTATGACTTCTAACGCTCTTCAGCTACTACAATGCTGTTTACGACTTCTAACATTCTTTGGCTGCTACAGTGCTATTTACGACTTCTAACACTCTTCGGTCGCAATAGTGCTCTTTACGACTTCTAACACTCTTCAGCTGCTACAGTGCTCTTTACGACTTCTAACATTATTCAGTTGCTATAGTGCTCTTTACGACTTCAAATGCCCTTCGGCCGCTACAGTGCCCTTTATGACTTCTAATGCTCTTTGGCCACTATAGTTCTTTTTACGACTTCTAACACTGTTCAGCCGCTACAATGCTCTTTACGACTTCTAGCACTCCTTGGCTGCTGCAATGCTCTTCTGACTTCTAATACCCGTTAGCTGCTACAATATTCTTCCGACTTCTAATACCCTTCGGCTGCTACAGAGTTCTTCTGACTTCTAATACTCTTCAACTGCTATAGTGTTCTTCCAACTTCTAATACCCTTCAGCTACTATAGTGTTCTTCCGACGTTTAATACCCTTCGGATGCTACAATGTTCTTTCGACGTTTAATACCCTTCGGATCATACAGTGTTCTTTATGGCTTCTACTACTTTAGTTCTCTTTTTGACTCTGACTACTTTAGTTCTCTTTTCCACTTCGACTACTTTATTTCTCTTTTTAACTTTGACTACTTCAGTTCTTTTTTTTGACTTCAACTCAACTTTGACTACTTTAGTTCTCTTTTCGACTTCGACTACTTTATTTCTCTTTTTGACTTTGACTACTTCAGTTCTTTTTCTTGATTTCAACAACTTTATTTCTACTCTTATTCACTCTGACCACTACAACTCTTGTTCACTCCGACCACTACAACTCTTATTTACTTTGACCACTACAGTACTCTTCTTCGTCCCGAGAGAACCACGGCTCGTTGCCAACGAGGGACTCCTTAAAGGACAGGGCATGAGCCAAAACAGAGTTAGGACCTTGGCCCGCATGCCTAGGTGAAGTATAGAGGCCCGACATGGAGGAGGGTGGTCAGCGGTGAGGTCCTATGGTGGCGGAGGTAGGGGAATGGCACTATGGAGCTATGAGCTACTAGGGCTCGATTCAGTGCACTTTTGATTTATATTTTATGCACTTTTGATTTTTGAAAATCAAAGTTTCCAAAGGAACTCCAATAAAGAGCGAAGGAAACAAAATGCCCTAGAATTTGGGATGTTACACCCTACTTAACAAAAGCCTAGAATATCACTCACAACTACAATTACTTTCAATTTTAACCATTAAATAAGAATTGCCATCAACTAGACTTCAATTACAATTCCACAACATAATCATAAACATAGACATATGAATAATAAAAGGATTAACAAATGATATTAAACGAGATGAACCAAATATAATTTTAATCAAAGGAAACTTGGACAAGTAGTGACAAGCTAATATTAATAAGTTCTAAGGAAAATCATTATTCAAACTAAGATGACATGAATAATATCATTTATTTCTAACAATGAATGATTAATCACTAAGTGAATAAAGAAACTCTAGCAGTGTAAGATCAATCATGTACTACTTTCCATCCATGCATGTCGTCATCAATGATCACCTAAAGGCAACAACAAAAGCAAGAGTGAGTTCATGACTCAGTAAATACATCATAGAATAATAAATGACATAAAACATTGTACCAAATATTCATATGAATTTACAATTATCTCAATATTTGACATATTTCTTCTCATTAAATTCCCCACACACATCTTATCATCTCATTTATCTTTTCATGAATGCAAATGCACATGTCTCCACTTCTCTTTGCTTATACCGATACAGCAGAGTGTTCAGCCGTTGATGAACAATTCTTGCACTGTCCTTTTTCATAAAGGGTATCAACTCCACTCTTGTGGAGTGCCTATAAAAGTAGGTCTTTCTTCACTTCTGTAGAGTGCCTACCAAAGTAGGTCTTTCTCCACTCCAGTGGAGTGCCTACCAAAGTAAGTCTTTCTCTACTCACTCCCATGGGTCGCCCACACAAAGCAGGCTCTAGAGGGTTACACAGGTCGACACCTCTTTGCAACATGAATGCTCAACATGCAATGCAATGATTATTTCATTCATTAGTCAATTATCAACATTAACCACTTGATAACCCCATCATTTAGCCATAATCATCATCATCATTTAAACCATAATCATGTGAGCATTATATAAAATTAAGTATAAATATATGAATCAACATGTCAAGTATTTATTTAACATAACTACAAGAGCAAACCAATCGTCATGCAGATCACGACATTATGTCAAATAGTAGACTTGCGATTGACATAACTCCCAGATTACTGAGACAACTATTGCGGATTAATACTTGTTGGAAAGATAATAAAATTATCTACAACTCTCTAGTTCACAATATTTGCAGATTAAGGCTGCACAGTAGCCAAAATCACCGTGAAAAACACTGCCTATAAACCAATCAGTAAACTGAGGCTCTGGAGCAAGTCCTAATCGCAAAACCCAAAAATACTCTCGCTAATCTCTGCTCTAAACCTGATCTATTTGATGAAATACCAATGAAAGGATATCAGGTTGTTACCCAAGATGCAAACATCGAAGACGGCAAGAATGGCGAGCCTTCCTACCTTCTTCTCCCTTCTTCTCTGCCTTGCTGCACACTTCCTTCCTCCGTCCTCCCGTGTGGCGCATAGCAACATGCAGCAGCAACAACTAGCGGCAGTGACAACTCAGCAAGCAGCACACATGGCAGGGCGTACCTGCAGCCCGCATGCATGCACGTACGTGTGTGAGGGAGGCAGCAGCTTGGTAAAGGCAAGAGTACGCACATCACACAGGCAAGCATCACTACTACAGAAAAGGTCATCACAAACGGTTCGAAATCGTCATCACAGACGGTTTTGTGAACCGTCTGTATTTATGGGTCAGTGATAATCGAAGGTCATCACAGATGGTTTTTGAACCGTCTGTGATTATCAGCTATTACAGACGGTTTTTGAGTTAAACCCGTCTGTGATAGCTGATAATCACAGACGGTTTTGCGTTAAAAACCGTCTGTGATACTGATAAAACCGTCTGTGATACTGATCATCACAGACGGTTTTTAACTAAAAACCGTCTGTGATTATCAGCTATCACGCATGCTTTTAACGCAAAACCGCTCGTGATTATCAGCTATCACGCACGGGTTTTGAGTTAAACCGTCGTGATATCGATAATCATAGACGGTTTTAGTTAAAACCGCTCAGATATCGATCATCATCGAGACGGTTTTAACTAAAACCGCTCTGTGATTATCAGCTATCACGACGGGTGTTAACGCAAAACCGTCTGTAATTATCAGCTATCACAGACGGGTTTTAACTTAAAACCGTCTATGATATTCCCTTCAACCCCTAAATATATTTCGCTTATTGGCTAGCCTCGTGAAATGCTAGCCATGCCCTCAAACAAGCGATAATGACAGATATAAAACATATACAATTGACACATCTCATTTCATTTCAGATACGTTTCACATCTCAATTCATTTCACAGACATAAAACATCCAATTGACAACACACATCATTTCACAAACATAAAGCATCCATTTCGCAAATCAATTCATTGAATTGAAATAATTAATGTGTAGCTAGCGAATACCCGAAACTTGCGATCATGTTTCAAGGCCTTGGCCCCTGTCGTCGAGTCACGTGTTTGTTGAACGTATGTGGCGAACGACCTTCGTTATTCAAAAGTTAGTCATTCGAAGGAAAGAAAGAGTACAATGTACAATGTACGCACCTATCGAGTATTTGGGCGATAGTGTGTACTTGGATTTGTTCTTACTTAGAGAATCAAGGTATATAGCCTTGTTCCATTTTGGTATAATTACAATTAAAATCCAATGGAATTCTCATTGTATGGCATAAGAACAAATTCCTTATCTTGGTGAGCCAAAGAAGGCTTTTGTAATATAGTCCTCGACGAAGGATGCATTCTCGATGATGGTATCAATGGCGACCAAGCGTGGGTCCAGAAACCAATTCGTGATTTCGATGATCTAGCTTCGTCAGCATGAATCTATATATAACACGTAAAAGCAACAAATTGTGACATATATCGGTATTACGTGAACAGAGATCGTGATTGTACAGATTTACAAATGGCCCAAAGATCGAACGAGTGAGGCGCCGAGAGCGTTGAGCGTGAAAAGTTCAAATATATCGCCAAAGGTCACCGCGAAGACACATCCCGAGCTTCGTGCAAGAAATGTTCCAGCTTGAATTTGACAAAGATACCGAGCGCGTTACGCCTCGCTTATTGGATCGCTCCATATACCAAAGGTGGAATCTTTGGCAACCAAGTCCTAGTTTTTGGAGCTCTTCCCGAATACCATCGGCTCACCTAGCACGAATTTGCGGGCCAATGGCATGGACGGGATATCGCCATCATCCTTCGTGTTTGATTTGCTCGCCACTACTCGATTGTCGGTCGACTTTATGCTAGTCGATCGTAATGGTATAGATGGTGCAAGTTGCTCGCGAGAATAGCACCGTGGAGATAGCATCGTGCGTAGCCGTGGTTCGCACCGCCTGTGTGGAGATGGCACTAGTGCAAGTTGCGTGGTTCGCATCGCACTTCCGTCCCGCCATCGTGAAGAAGCCTCCGTGGATATGTCGGTTTGGGCCACTGGATGAATGTTCCAATGGCCTGCCCTAGATTCATGATCTCGTCGTTGGGGGGCTTCGGTAGCGGGACCACCTCAAAATTGGCATACACACCATCCACATTAACTTTTGCGAAGCCTGGCGCTAAAGCTTGACCGTGCATCATGGCCTCGATACTGCATTTAATATGCCCGCCCCAAGCAACGTACAAGGGAATGGAGCCATATCTCACTTGGAGCACGCACGTCGTAGGCTCCTACATAACGATACAAAATTAGCTACTCGAATAGGCCTACTAATGGAGCAAGCATTCGAGAGGTAATAATTATTACCAGGATGTCGTCCACAGGAAATTTGGACTGGGTTTACATCGGATTGGACGCGCAGCTACTCGGACGGTTGTGCGGGCTAGCTAGCACAGAGCGGCGGTGGCGGCTGCGACTTTCTGTCTGCTTCGCACCTCATCTCTCGATTACATCAGCCATCCGAGCTAATAGCTCCTCTCTAAGAGATTCCTTGATCTCTTCTCGTAGCTGTGCGCCACGCCGGCTTTATTTCTCTTCTGCGCCGATACATGTCGAGTCATCTTGAAACCATGTTTCCAAGGAACGTAAAGCCCAAGGCCTCTCAGACGCCCGGGTGCTCCTTGTTTCCTGGGCCACAGAGCATATCATTCTCCTTGTTCCTGGAATGATCCTGTGGTAGATTGAAAACTCAGCTCTTCCCGCAAGAGCACGACATGTCATTTCAATTCATACGGTTGTGGAGTAATTACAAGCTACGTGGTTCGATCGATATCTTACCAGCGCCGGTCACTTGCTGGTCCGCAGGGTTTCGAAGGTGACGCCCTCGATGTCATTGTAGATGACCTTGCTCTAATCCAATTTCGAGCGGTCATCCGGATATTGAAAACGGCGGGCGATGTCCTCGCGCACCGCCACCATCCTCCTTCCTCCATCATGGATTTTACCCGCATACCCACCGTGCAAGTCCGTGAGGGTGTGTATTTTTGCTCGGAGGGCCTTGTGCGCCACACTTGTACTTTTGAAATCTTTGGTCGCTTTCATCGCCTTGAACTCTTCCCATTGTGGTTCTAGGAATGGGTATTTATGAACAGGCGTTTTGTCCGTCTCCACGTATTTCCTGACAAGCGTGCTCTTGAAGTTCTTCCATGCTTTGCACACCACTTTGTAGGTTTGTTGTTGCACGTCAGTCTGTGTGTTCTTCTCGGGAACTCGAACAATGCCAAAATTTCGGTCCACACCACGCTTCCGAGTGTCGCACGTTCTTCCATGAATTGTATGTGATCTCAATTGCTCATGCAACTACTCGACCATGGTTCGAATGCGCATCGCTTTTGAGGAAGGATAGGGACCCGATGCATTCACCATTGTGATGATCCGTCGCCCTCGACTTCTTTGATAGCCCTCTTCCTGGCGCCTTGATGTTGGAGCGACGCCCGGCGATGATGTTGAAGAATGCGCGGGTGACATGTTGCTCATTTTGTGGGTCTATTAAGATAAGATGAGAAAGTCATCATATTGAATTGCAAGACAAGAGAGGAGTAGAGGGAGGGGAGAAGGGAGGGTGATATGGACATAGAGAGGGGTGATGTGCCTATCTTACCAATGTACCAATGTATCAAGTCCCTTTTCCGCAAAATTCAAGTCAATTTTATTACAAAAGTGCAAAAAGATATTCAGATTCTTGGTGAGCAGCCGAGCATAGTCGATTCTTGGTGAGCGACTATCCATCGCTTCTTCCCACTCCTTTCTTCATCTCTCGGTCTCGGATCACGACGCCAAGAGCGATGATTCATCTAATCAATCATCGCTCTCGGCGCACGTGATCCGTAGATCGAGATGAAGAGAAGGAGTGGGAAGAAGCAGATGGATAGCCGCTCACCGAAGAAGTCGGCTATGTCGGCTGCTCACCGAAGAATCTGGGAATTTCTTTGTTGTGGTTACAGACCAAACAGAGAGAGAGAGATGGTAGTGGAGAAGTGGAAGTGTCCTCCTTCACCCTCCCCCCATCATGATATATATATCCATATGGAGTATACTTTTACAATTATGCCCTTACATCCGTACATCCCCATTAGGGGCATTTGAGTCATTACACATGTTACTCTGGTTCTTATAACCTCCCAACAGCTCGCTGGCTTAGGTGGGGCCACCCTACAACAGAGCCTCTCATGGTGAAGGGCTTCACAGGCGGGCCATGTCGCCGAAGTCCTTGGCCCTCCGTCCCTCGCGGCCGTGAACTTCTTCAAACTTGCGGTTGGGGGGCCCGAGGTGTGGGATGGAAGGTGATGTCAAAGTACAGCAGAGCTGGCGTATCGGAAGCAGATGCGCGCGCACTCCGTCCCCTATGCCTCGAACAGGTGGCAGCGGAGGTTGGCGCCTAGTTGAAGCGAGGCGCGCGCTCGCCGCCTACCCTTCGAACGGGTGGTAGCGAGGCCGGCGCCTAGTCGGCGAGACGCGCGCGCCCATCCCCTACCTTCGAACGGTGGCGCGAGGTCGGGCGCCAGGTCGGCCGAGGCGCGCGCTCTCCCCTACCATTCGAACGGGTGGCAGCGGAGGTCGGCGCCAGGTCGGCCAAGGCGCGCGCACTCGCCCCTACCCTTCGAACGGGTGGCGCGAGGCGGCACCTAGTCGGCGAGACACGCGCGCTCCGCCCCTACCCTTCGAACGGGTGGGAGCGAGGTCGGGCGCCAGGTCGGCCGAGGCGCGCGCTCCGCCCCTACCTTCGAACGGGTGGCGCGAGGCCGGCACCTAGTCGGCGACGCGCGCGCGCTCCGCCCCTACCCTTCGAACGGGTGGTAGCGAGGCCGGCGCCAGTCGGCGTAGACGCGCGGCGCTCCATCCCCTACCCTTCGAACGGGTGGCGGCGAGGCCGGCACCTAGGTCGGCCGTGGCGCGCGTGCTCCGCCCCTACCCTTCGAACGGTGGCGCGAGGCCGCACCTAAGTCGGCCGGGCGCGCGCTCCGCCCCTACCCTTCGAACGGGTGGCGCAGAGGTGGCGCCAGTCGGCAGACGCGCGCGCCCGCCCCCTACCCTTCGAACGGGTGGCGCGAGGCCGGCGCCTAGTTGAAGTAGACGCGCGCGCTCTCGTCCCCTACCCTTGAACGGTGGCGCGAGGCCGGGCGCCAGTTGAAGTAGACGCGCGCGCACTCCGTCCCCTACCCTTCGAACGGGTGGCAGCGGAGGCTGGCGCCTAGTCGAAGGAGACGCGCGCGCGCTCCGTCCCTGCGCTAAGATTGGAGCTTGGCGCCGATATTGTTGTGCTTTGGAGCTGTTGTGGTAGTGCGCTTATAATGGCGGCTGGAATCACGCCGACGCCTGGCCTGGCAGAGGTCGTTGCCGCGTGCGATCCGCCATCCCGCGGTGGGACATGCAGCGACTCACGACAGGTGCGTCGTGGGATGTGAGCGGTTGCGTGATCGCAGCCGTTCGCCTCTTCCCCAGGGAAGTTGGACGCGTGTTGAAGGCGTAGAGGCGTTGTGCGCTGTTTGGTCACCTACCGGGCACGGCCCTCTAAGCCCCGGCGGTTCTTCTTTCCAAATCGTGGGCAGCCGAATCGCTGCAAGTTTGATCTGTCTACGCTTCGAGCCACATGAGTGGCGAGCGGCCTTTATAAGGTGCCAGTGTTGAGGTGGAGGCACTCTTTCTTTTTTTTTGATCTGCCGCTTTGCTTCCGCCCGTGCTAATTGTAACGCCAGTTGCTCCTTTCCCTGCTTCTTTCTCCCTAGTCGCGAAGAGCGATGGCTAGCCATGACGACGCCACCCACCATCCCCGCAGCGGTTCCTTGCCTAGCCAGGGCGAAGTGTCCCATCCTTCCAAAGAGTACGAGCTGATGCCGCGGGGGAGCTCGCGCGCCAACAAGTGGTGGGACGCCATGGAGCACTCGGGAGGCTACTGCTCCCGTGTGTTGGGAGGAGCCGCGGATCAAGGACGCCGCAGCGACTCGTGGAGGAGAGGAAGATCGCGGATCGCGATGGGGCTCGCCACCGTCAGACGAGACGGGCCAAGCCCCGCAATGGAGGCGATTGTTTTGTCGCGTTCTTCGACGCCGCCTTTGAATGCCCTCCACGTTGTTCGTGGCGAAGTCCTGCGGGCCTACAAGTTGAGCTAGCCCAACCGACGCCCCACGCAATACTCCACCTAGCTGTCTTCACGTGGCGATGCGACAGAGGGGCGGCATCCCAATACGAGCTTATTCGCCACATCGCACGACGCACGCCGCCGACCCGAAAAGTTGACGGGCCGTGTCCAACTTCGGCGTGTGGACTTCGTGCTCGGGCGTCGTCGGCGCGACATTGTTCCCGCGCCCGGCCTCACCGAGGCAATGGGAGTCCGCCGACTCGGCAGCGGTTCTACTACACCGTGACCGACAAGAGCGGAATGCAATGCCGAGGTGGGCCGATCTCGCTTAACAAGACGTCGAGTCCGGCGAGATTGACGACACGCAAAAGCTACAGAGTCTTGTCGGTGTCGCCCGTCGAATGAGCCTGCGCGACCTAGCCGAGGAGTTCACAATGTATGGGGTGGCGCCACTCTCCTCCGGGGGGAAGTATGTTGGACAGGACGGCCCCCGCGAGGACGAGTTCAGCCCATCCGTATCTCGCCTGCTTCCGCCTTCCGCTCCTTGTAAGTCGCCCAGCACGTTTTACGCGCGCCATTGTATCTGTTTGGTCTCCACCAGACTGACGTGATCTTTTGCGCAGTGGCTCGGCTAGAAGACGCGGAGCGCGTGGTTGCGGCGCTCCTCGGCCCGCACACGCTTAAGGAGCACCAGGCTCGCGAGGCCGCAGTCAAGGTGGCTAAGCAAGGGCGGGTAAACCGCACATGCGAGGCTCTGGGCATCACTTGCGTTCCCGCGCGCGTGCCGGAGCTTCCCACCGACTCGGGCGCCAGACGGTGATAGCCCTGCGGGGGTGTTATCTTTGCGACGCCGGGCCCGCTCCCCGGCTGCCGTATGCGACCAGCGAGCCCTCGCCGCTAGCACACCGAGACGGGCGTGCGACCAGCGGTGGCCCAGCAAAGATCGCCGAGGAGCGCGCCGCCTCGAATCCCTCGGCACCCTCTGCCGACACCGACGAACCCGTGCTCGCGGCCATCGTTGAGCTGGAAGTCGCCAACCCGGGGGGAGCACCGTTCCCGGTGAGAAAACCACGGTTGATGGTGCGTTATCAACCGCAGCGGCCGGTGAGGGCGCGCCCTTTATGGAGGAAACCGTGGGGGCGATGGGAACTGTAGCTGGTGTTGCCGCGGAAGAATCGCCAGCCGCCGCCAAGCGAACGCCGACGCAGCCCGCCGCCGCCGAGGGGTCGATACGCCGTTGCAGGGCCTTGTCGCGGGATTACGGCGTCTGGCGCGGCCGAGAAGACCTCCTCGCCGACCACCGAGGCGTCCGCCTCCCACTTGGCAGTCGAACCGGCACCACTTCCTACCGCGACGAGAGGTGCAGGAGGTAGGCATGAGTCCCTCTCCTCACATGACTTCGCGAGACTCTCTCCAATCTGCTCGCCATTCTCGCCAAGATCGGGCGAGACGGTCTCCTGACGTGGCGAAGGATCGAGCAACGGAGGTGTGCGCGAAGTCCAAAGCCTTGTGCAGGGTGCCCCGCAGGTGTCCGTTGCTGTTGACGTGGCCACAGCCTCGGTAAATCCTGGTGCGTTGGGGCCGGGGCTCGCTCGCTCGGACTTCCTCCCTCGCCTGGAGACACTTCGCGTCCTCACCGCAGCCGCAGAGCGTGCCGACAACGGCCTTGACCGAGAGATGTTGTCGTCATGCGAGGGGGAACTCCTAGCGCTCGCGCTGCAGGCCTCCGAGATGAGGGTAAATATGTGCGCTTCAGCTTGTAAGGTACTGCTGGGCGCCTGCTGACTTGTTGTTTTTGCCAGACGCTTGCCCTCAGCCGGTCCTTTGACGAGGCCCGTGTTCGGGAGCGGAGGGCTTTGGAAGCCAGCCTTCGTGAAGCACACAATGCTCTCGCAGCGAAGGATGAAGAGCTTCGCGCATTGGAGGGCGCCATGGCGGCCGCACAACTCGAGGCCACGGAAGCCAAGTGCGCTGCGGCTGAGGAGCGCGCCGCCTTCCTGCAGCAGATCACTGTCCTAGAAGGGGAGAGAGCCCAGCTGGCGGAGTCTGCTGCAGGGAATAGCCGCGTCTTGGAAAATGCGTCCATGTCGGCGTGGCGGGCCATGGAGTCTCTGAACCAGGCCCTCCGAGATCTATGCGTCAGAGTGCCGGACACTACGCACCCGGCCCTGTCGGAGATGCTCGGGTTGATCGAGGAGGGGGTAGGCGTTGCTCTTCGTGGCGCCAGAACCTTTGGCGAGCACTGCGGCTATCTTGGTGCGCGCCGCCACGCTTCACACTTGTGGGTGTAGACATACCCATGATCCGTGAATCAATCGATCCTCCCGCCACTGCAGGTTATGTCTGACGCCATTCGCTCCATCGGGCCTAGCTGCGTAACTTCCATCAACGGATCCGGGCCGCCGGGAAGATGCAGCGAGGGTCACCGTGCAGCGACGCTGCATGGGAGGGGGACCTCCTCCGCCGCTCGAAGAGTCCTTCAACGCCACGGCGACGACGGCGCTGGTTCGTCCCGCACAGCGCCAAGGCCGAGCGTTGGTCGGGTAGGGCGGGGATGATGTATCGTTCTTATGCTTGTAACCATGTAACCCTTTGCTTTTACAATGAAACCTAGTACTTTATTCTTGGTCGCGCGTCTTATTTAGAGTCAGTGGATCGGCGCGTCGCGAGGCGAACCTCGACGCTACGACTTTCTTTATAGTCCGAGACTGCGTGCGTGCGGAGGCGGACCTCGACGCTACGCCTTATTTAGAGTCCGTGGATCGGCGCGCGCGAGGCGAACTCGACGCTACGACTTCCTTTATAGTCCAGAGACTCGCAAGTGCGGAGGCGGACCTACGCTACGCCTTATTTAGAGTCCGTGGATCGCGCATGCGAGGCGAACCTCCACGCTACGACTTTCTTTATAGTCCGAGACTGCGCAGCGGAGGCGACTCGACGCCACGCCCTATTTAGAGTCCGTGGACTGGCGCATGCGGAGGCGAACCTCGACGCTACGACTTCATTTAGAGTCCGTAGACTGGTGCGCGTGAGGGCGTCCCCCCGTTGCGTCTTATTTAGAGTCCGTGGATCGGCGCGTGCGAGGCGAACCTCGACGCTACGACTTTCTTTATAGTCCGAGACTCGCGCGTGA
Organism: Dendrocalamus sinicus; assembly: GCA_036346575.1. NCBI lineage: Eukaryota > Viridiplantae > Streptophyta > Magnoliopsida > Poales > Poaceae > Dendrocalamus > Dendrocalamus sinicus. The sequence continues at coordinate 11,909,631 of CM070658.1, read as the reverse complement.
GGCGACTCGACGCTACGCCTTATTTAGAGTCCGTGGACTGGCGCGTGCGGAGGCGAACCTCGACGCTACGACTTCCTTTATAGTCCGTAGACTCGCGTGTGCGGAGGCGGACCTCTACGCTACGTCTTATTTAGAGTCCGTGGACTGGCGCGTGCGGAGGCGAACCTCGACGCTACGACTTCCTTTATAGTCCGTAGACTCGCGTGTACGGAGGTGGACCTCTACGCTACGTCTTATTTAGAGTCCATGGACTTTGTTCTCGCATACGGACGATGCATAATGCTCGGGAATAGCAATCTTTATTGAACTCCCGTTTGCGCGGGCGAGCATCGTATAACAAAGGGCTGGTGGCTCTACGCTTGTCGTCCTACTTCTAGGCGTAGTATCGCCGCAACCTGTCCGCATTCCATGTGTGTCGGAGGGCTTGTCCTTCGAGCGTGGCAAGGCGGTATGCCCCCTTCGGCAATGCCTCCATCACGATGTACGGGCCTTCCCACTTGGACTCCAGCTTGCGGCGGTCTCCGCTGAGCGCCACTCGAGAACGAGATCCCCAGGCTTGAATCCCCGCGGGCATATAGAGCGGTCCCGAGTACGCATTGTCTGCCGCGCATACTTCTTGACATGGTGGGCTGCACCTGCCCGTAGCCCGTCGAGGAAGTCCAAGGACACACGGCGCTCCTCTTCGGGTGCTTGGACGAGGACCCTCCGCGAGCCGGCCTTGATTTCCTCGGGCGTCACTGCTTCGTCGCCGAAAAGGAGCTTGAACGGCGTGAATCCCATCGGACGCGTTACCATTGTGCGAAGCGACCAAAGAACGCTGTGAAGCTTGCTTGGCCACTTGCCCTTCGGCAACCCGACCAGGCGCTTTTTGATGGCAGCGAGATGGCGCCATTCGCCTGTTCGACCGCCCCGCAGACCGGGATGCCCTACCGAGGCGAATCGAGGTGATGCCCATGCTGTCATAATATTCTTTGAAGAGGGTGGCGCGAATCGCAGGCCATTGTCAACCGTGAGCTCCGGCACGCCGCGACATATGATGTTTTGCCGAGGAAGCGCCAGATGGCCGCAGAGGTTACTTCAGCCAGGGCGATCGCTTCGACCATCCGAGAAATACTCCAGCCACGACTACCACGAACCGGAGGTCCCCTAGAGCTCGTGCAAGTGGCCCTACTATGTCGACGCCCAGCGTGCGCTGGCCACACCGAGGAATGGGGTTGAGGCTCGCTTGGGCTCGCGGATGATGCGCGCCATCCACTGGCACCCTTGGCACCGACGGACGAGGTCCTGGGCGTCGGTGATGGCAGTTGGCCAGTAGAAGCCTTGCCTGAACGCCTTGCCGACTAATGACCTCGGTGCCAGGTGGGACCCGCACGCACCCGCGTGGATCTCCGCAAGGAGCTCCTTTCCCCCCCTCAGTCGAGAGGCAGCGCAGGAGCGGTGCGCAAACCCCTCTCTTGTAGAGTATCCCTTAGAACACTTGGAAGGTCCTTGCGCGGTGCTGCAAACGCCGAAGCTCGGCGGGGTCCTCCGGCTCGGCGATGCCTGCAAGAAATTGAAGATGGGCTCTCGCCAATCACCTGGCCGGTCAATGTGGTGGACAAGTGCCGCCCCGCTTGTCCCGCGCGATGGCCGCATTAATATCTCGTAAAATGCCCCATCGTGGCGCTCTTTGGCCGCCGCTTTAGCGAGGGCGCGGGCTCGCTCGTTCTCCGCGCGGGATGGCCTTGACGGTGACGCGCAAAGTGCAATTCCCTCGCCCTCACAGCCGCGAGGTACTTGGCCAACTCGTGGTCCTTAGCTTGATATGACTTGTCCACATGATCAGCCACTGCGCGAAGTCGGTGCGACTAGCACCCGTCTTGCGCCGATCGCTTTGAGCCGCGCAGCCAAGAGCGGCGCCTCGTGCTCACCGTGTTGTTGGTGGCGGGGAAGGCGAGGCGCGCCGAGTATAGCAAACGCTGTCCTTCGGGTGTGACGATCACCACACCTACGCCCGCGCCCGCGACGCCGTAAGCTCCGTCAATGGTGAGCGTCCAGACGGGGTCATCGTGCGTCTAGACGGGTTGGGCCGGCGGGGTCCATTCGGCGAGAAAATCTACAAGGACTTGGGATTTGATTGCCGTTCGTGAAGCATACGTCAAGGAGAAGGGAGCGAGCTCAGCAGCCCATTTGCCGATGTGCCCTATGGACTCCTTGTTGTGCAACATCTCTGCCAGGGGGAATGAGGAAGGCACTGTGATCGGGTGGGCCAGAAAATAATGCCGAAGTTTCCTGGAGGCCATGACCAGCACGTAGGCGAGCTTCTCAAGCTCCGTGTATCTTGTCTTGGCACCTTGGAGGGCTTCAGAGACAAAGTATACGGGCCGCTGCATGGCGCCTTCCTCTAAGACGAGGACGGCGCAGACCGCGGTGGCTGACGCGGCCAGATAGAGCAGGAGGGGAGCCTCTGGTGCTGGGGCGACCAGAGTGGGGAGGCTTGCCAGGTGCTCCTTGCGCTCGTTGAAGGCCTTCGCACAATCGCTGTCCCAACGAAATCCATCGCACCCGTGGAGTGTATTGAAAAATGGCAGGCCCCGCTCCACCGCCCTGGATAGGAAGCGGCTTAGTGTTGCCATGCGGCCCGCCAGCCTCTGGACCTCCCTCGTTGTCTTGGGCGGTTCCATACCCAGGATGGCGTCTACTTTGTCGGGGTTCGCCTGGATGCCCCGTCCGGACATGAGGAAACCTAGGAGTTTGCCCGCCTGCACCCCGAAGACACATTTGTTGGGGTTGAGCTTGATGCCCGCCTTCCGGAGGTTGTCGAAGGTCTCCTGGAGGTCTCGGCCATGCAGAGCAAGCTGCCGGATTTTGACCACCACGCCATCGACGTAAGCTTCGACGCTCTCCCGAGCCGGGCGGCGGGGCAATAGCGACGAGGCGTAAAGGTAGCGCCACGCCCTTCAAGTCAAAGGGCATTCGACGGCGTAACGCCCCAAGTGGTGTGATGAAACCGGTCTTCTCCTCCGCCTTCGCCATGTATACCGTGGTAGCCGAATAGGCGCCCAGAAACTCATTAGTTCGCACTCACGGTGGCGTCGACCACCGATCGATGCGCGCAAGGGTAATTGTCCTTTGGGCACGCCTTGTTGAGTGCCGTGAAGTCGATGCACATACGCCAGCCCGCGCCTTTTTGACTAGTACCGGTTAGCGAGCCACTCGATGGTGGACTCGCGGATGACCCCGCCCAAGAAGCTTCGCCACCTGCTGTTTTGGCGCTCACGCCGATCCATCGACATACGCTGAAGCCTTTGCTTGACCGGCTTGGCGTCGGGGCGGACCGCCAAGCGATGCTTGATTACCGCTCGGTCTACGCCCTTGATGTCCTCCGGGGACCATGCGAAAATGTCAACGTTGTTCTAAAGCACTGGAGCAGATCCCGCTCGAGCCCCGGTGGGAGCCCCTCGCCGATGGACACAACCGCCTCCGCTCGAGTGGCACCTTCTGACTCGCCCTCGGAGAGCTTGGGCGCCCACTCGGGCGGAGGGCCCATCGCCGAGCGTGCCGGAGAGGGCATGCACCGGGCGATGCAGAACTCGGCTGCCGACCTCAGCACGTCTGGCCAGGTCCTGATCGCCGAAGACAGTGATAACACCCTCTGGGCCCGGGAGCTTCACACACAAAAATGCGTAGTGTGGGATCGCCTCGAAAGAGTTGATGGCGGGTCGCCCCAGTATGGCGTTGTAGGGATGTGGGATATCTACGATGTCGAAGATGACATGCTCGGTCCAAATGTTACCCTTGTTGCCCTCCTGACGGAAAGTGACCGGAAGGGACACGTGCCCCAAGGCCTGCAGCGGTTGACCTCCGAAGCCTTGAAGTGGAGCTCCTGGCTACTCTAGCCGGCTTCGGGGGATCCCCATACGGTCGAGGGCCTCTGCGAACAAGATATTCGCGAGCTTCCCCGCCGACAAGGACGCGCCGACGTCACAGCGTGCTATGTGGGCCTGGATGACTAGAGGGTCTTGGTGAGGGTACTCCACACCCCTGGCATCGTTCAAGTCGAAGGTGATGTTGCGGGGCGGCATCCACACCGCGCCGCTCCTGGGGCCCTTGAGGAGGAACCTCGCCGATGATGCCGACGGTGCGATGCTTTGCGCGCCTCCGCGGCGGTGGCTCGTATGGGGCTACCCCTTGGGTGCCCCACGTGGGCTCCAGCAAGGGGTCGAGGAGGCAGAGCCCGAGACTCGGCCGTCACCCTCCGCAGCTCCATAATCGCGGTGCATGCCCTGTGTAATGATCATCGTAGCCGTGTACTTCGCACCACTTGCCATAGTGTAGGAGCTCTTGTTCTGCTGGGTTGGCCGCAATCCGAGTCCGCCTTCCGATCCCGGTCTCCCTCCATGAGGCGGGTCGGGTCCTTGGCGCGCTCTCGGTGTCGAGACATGATGGGCCGCTTTGGACTGCAGGCCGGCGCGCGCGAGGTTTATGCTCGCTCCTTGAAGAGCCTTCACTGCACTCGTACCGCGCCTCGTGGGGCCTCCTCGGGGCTCTCCGCACCACCCGAGGGGGACCACCCGCCCCACTTCACGCGGGGCGCTTCATGGCGAGGTCGAGGCGGTAATGCTGCGTCTTCGCGCATCCTCCTCCGCCCGTGCATACTCGTCCATTTTGTCGAAGAGCTTGGCGACTATCTTGATTGGCCTCCGCGCGTTGTACTCGGCCATCGGGCCCGGACGAAGGCCCTGTATGGCTGCATTAACGATGGTGGTTTCATTAACGTCTTTCACTTGGCATCGAATCTTGGCGGCGCTTGAAGTAGTCCCGAGCTTCTCAGGGTCTTTGCTTCACAGCGAAGAGTTGGTCCGCATCGACTCGCTTGACATAGTTTCCTTGGAAGTTGTTGTGAAGGCGGTCGCGGAGCTGCTCCCACACGTAGATGGAGCCCGGCTCTATGGTGAAGAACCAAGATAGCGCCACTCCTTGCAGCGCGAGGGGGAGTCCCTTCACCTTCGTGGTGTCGTCTCCGCCCGCAGCCGATCGCGGTTTCGTACACGCGCACGAACTCGCGGGGGTCCATGTCGCCTTTGTACGGGTCGATGACGCTAGGAAACTTGAAGTCTTCGGGCCATGCCGCCTGCTGCAGCCCCGCCGAAAGCGGGGACTCCGGATCTACGCGCCGCAGCGGCACGCGGCTAGACGTGGGGGCTTCGCGAGGCTCGGGCGCGATTACTGGCGCGGCCTGCTGGCTTCAAGCCTCTTGCATATCTCGGACAGCTCCGTTAAGGTCCCCTAGTTCCCGTTGGAACGCGTCGAGGGCTGCTAGTAGGCGCTTTCCACCGCAGTGCCGCCGGGCCGCGAACACCCAATGGACGAAGTCGGTGCAGGACCATCGCCTCAAGATCTCCGGGATCGCGGATGCTTCATTGCGGCTACCCCGATCCGCGATCGCGCGCCGGCGAGGGTGGCGGGGGGTCGTTGCGGCGCGCGACGGGGTTGGATGTCGCAGTAGCGCGCCGCAAGGTCGGCCGTTGTAGTGCGAAAGCGCCGACGCCGCGACCATTACGCCTACGCCGCTAGCTCTTTAACGGCCGATGCCGGCCACGTATTCACGCCGCGCCACGCCTAGCCGCCTTCCTTCCCTTCGCCGCCTCGATGAAGCTTTTTCTGCCATCCTTCTTCTTCTGTCTTGAGCTTGTCCTTGTCCTCCCACGACGGGCGCCAATCGCTGTGGTTACTGCACCAAACAGAGAGAGATGGTAGTAGAGAAGTGGAAGTGTCCTCCTTCACCCTCCCCCCATCCTGATATATATATCCATATGGAGTATACTTTTACAATTATGCCCTTACATCCGTACATCCCCATTAGGGGCATTTGAGTCATTGCACATGTTACTCTGGTTCTTATAACCTCCCAACAGGCCTGCTGGGCTTAGGTGGGGGCCACCCCTACAACGTTCTTTTTTTTGAACTTCTGTACTAAAATTTCCTTGAATTTTGTAATACTATTATTACAAGGTCTCTAAACAAAGTGCATATCCTAGCACCTACTTTAGTTGCTAATACTATAAACCAAATAGCAAAGTCCCTAAACAAAGGTCTATGAAGCAAATGACACAAACTAGTGTATCCGGTTCATTGAACAGGAACACTATAGTATGTCACTTGCTTCATTTGCTGTTTTTTGTCTAGATACATGGAGCATTTGGGTGGAAAGATCAACTGTTTTGTCAGGCGCATGACTGCCAATTCGAAGCATAGCATAGCATTCGAGGCCTGCTGCTGTGTCTTGAGGAATGCCAAGAGCTGATATTCGGATGGGTTATGAGAATAAGATTCATAATTTATAGTTTGAGGAATGCCACATCTGAAGACCAGCTCTTGGCATTCTTCAAGACACAGCTGCAGGCCTCGGATGTGCCTCAGATGCTATGCTATGCTTCGAATTGGCAGTCATGAGCCTGACGACACAATGTATTTCTTTCCACCCAAATGGTCAATGTATCTTTTGCAATAATCGCAAGATTTCTTTATCCGGATACACTAGAATGTGTTACTTGCTTCATGCCCTTTGATCATATACTCTTCCTTGATTGGTTAATTTGTGCTCTCAAATTGTAGGGTTGCACATGATAAGATGAGGAAGCAAGAAAAGTGATACATGATGCTCCATGTTAGGAAGAGAGGAGAGGAGTAGAGGGAAGGGGGAGAAGGGAGGGGGTGATGTGGACAGAGAGGGGTTATGTGCCTATACTATATACTATATACTATATACTAACACAACAAGCAATGTAATATGTACTAATGTAAACTAAGCAAGCTACAGAAACAATGTACCAATGTAGTATGTACCAAATAGCAAACTAATTAAGCTACTGCAGTAAACAATGTACCAATGTAATATGTAACAAATAGCAAAATAATTAAGCTACTGCAGTAAACAATGTACCAATGTAATATGTACCAAGCATCAAGCATCAACCCTAAACACTAACAAAGAAGCATGAAGCATCAACCCTAAATATGTACTAAGCAACTAACCATAACAAAGATGAAGCATCAACCCTAAATATGTACTAAGCAACTAACCATAACAAAGATGTACTAAGCAACTAACGTGACCTTAGGACGGCGGACGAGCAGAGGCGGCGACGCAGAGGAGGAGGCGGCGGCGGCGGAGGAGGTGGAGGAGGCGAGGCTCGGGAGGCGGCGACGGAGGAGGAGGAGGCGGCGACGCAGGAGGCGGCGGCGGACGGAGGAGGAGGAGGCGACGGGCTTGGGGAGGCGGCGACGAGGAGGAGGAGGCTGCGCGACGCCTTCGTCCGGGAGGCGGCCGCGAGGGCTGGGGAGGCAGCCGCGAGGGCTCGGGAGGCGGTGGCGACGACGGGCTCGGGATTTAGATCTAATCGAATAATCGCAGCGCACACGAAAACCCTAGCAAGAGGGTATAAGTAGGAGATTATCACGCATTTGTTCTAAACTTAGAACTGTCAGGATAACATATCACGCACGGTTCTAAACTTAGAACCGTCAGGATATGATATCACTGACGGTACAGAAACTTAGAACCGCTCGTGATAAGCCTTGCCGCTAAGCTGCAATTAAGACAACACCAATAACTACACAGCTGCATTCGTATCAACCACCAAACAGCTGCATTCATATCAACCACCAAACAGCTGCATTCATATACATTTTGTCATTCTCAAATACATCACACATATATAAATGCCAATACATTTTGTCATTCTCAAATACATCACACATATACATTTTCACATATACATCTCAAAATTGACTACATCACACATTTTCACATATACATCTCAAAATTGACTACATCACACATTTTCACATATACATCTCAAAATTGTCACACATTTTCACATATACATTCTTATTGTACTTGCTTATTTCCTTTAAAAATTAGCCCTTCATCATGATCAATGCGTACGTAACTAGTTTTGTCACGTTGTTCATCGTCGACCCTTATGCCATTTCCAAAAGGAGGTATCGTCAAATTGATTGTATTCCTCCTCGTCCACTACATTCTCCACTCCGACAATTCTCCTTTTTCCATGAAGAACTACATGGCGTTTCTTATTTGCCGGGTCGGTTACATAGAAAACTTGAACAACTTGATTGGCGAGTACGAATGGTTCATCTTTGTACCCGACACGTTGGAGGTCCACGGTCGTGACACCGTATTTGTCAACCTTCACCTATGGGAGATGCACCCAACGGCAGCGAAATAAGGGGATCTTGAAAACCACATAGTCGAGCTCCCAAATCTCTTCTATGAAGCCATAGTATGAGTTTCTCGACCCATCGGTACCGAATGCATCTATGCGACACCGCTGCTCGTTAGTGCTCTTGACATCCCGAGATCACGTATAGAATGTGTACCCATTTATGTCATATCCTTGCCATATCACAACTGTAAATGTCGGCCCTTTTGCCAATCATGTCAGCGTCTCACTCGGCGAGCTCCTAGCGATTTGCTCGTTCAACCATTGGTTGAACCGACGGTTGTGTTGCCTCATGATCCAAACATCCGCCGCCCGGATTACATTCTCTGTCGGGACCGAACAACAACTCCGTAACCCTTCGTGTAAATCGCACTATCCCAGGAAAAGCTAGTGCACACAGTAATAACAAAGACAAATATCATGCGTAATGACAAACTTTATTTAACTAATATGAGCCTGATGGCCAGGGTTTACAATAATAGCAAAAGAAGACAGCGGAAGAAATACAAAAAAAAAAAGCAGCCCATCCAGCCTTCCCACAAGGCGAATGACTGTAAGACGTGGCCTAATCGCAATCCTCACTGAAGTCGTCGAAGGCTTCCTCTGAAAAGAGTTAGATATAGCAACATGAGTACAAAAAGTACTCCACAAGTTACACCAGGAGGTTTAACAGAATAGATGCATGCATATGGAATATCAAAGGAAGGCATAATATGGTTTATTTGCATAAAAGGCGACATTGAAGTAAATATCATAAGTAAGTGCAAAAGCTGAATTTGATACATTAAGTAAAACAATGTTGTAACAAAATAGATAACGTTAGTGCAGGTCCATCCCCCACACCAACCTAACCACGGGCATCCCACCCGGACCATCTTTTCCAAAACGAACTCGTACGGATTCCATCCATCCGCACGGTTTTCAAAATCTCTCATGGATTCCATCCATCCACAAGTATTTCATAAACCATTTTCAAAAGCAAAGTCTAATCCATGAAAAACTTTACTCAGCTTGCCCATGACCGTGGGCACGGCTATCCAGGATAGGTTATACACTCTGCAGAGGTTGTACAGCTTTACCCACAAGACATGATCATCCCGGTTTGCCACGCGAGTTACACACTTCCTTAGGTGTGAGGCGAGGAGATCATGACAAGGCCTTTACAATGATTCGTTGTCAATATAATCACGCCGCCACTAAGGTTTCACCACAACATGAATCCACATGTTGGAGCCCCCTCTTGTGCCGTGTGAGACTTCTCACGGCCTACGCCGCGCTCACATTCAGCCTATAGCGAGATCATGTTGGAACTTCACAAATTATTCGGCCAGGTCTGTCCCATACCAGACTTGTGGTAGTACGAAAGGGCTTTGCAATAGTAGCTCACAGACCGGTCCTTAATTTGACTCAGGCCTAACCACAAACCCCTTGTGCACGACAATCAACCACTGTGGCTCCAACCAACAGGGCATGCCTGCACCCACCACTCTGACCAATTGCCTAAGTCTAAACCAGTTTTATATTTTGTTTTCAAAATATTTCATAACACTCCTTGACTCACCAAAGTCAAGAGTACAATTGAAAAGTTTATCATTTCATGTAAAAAGGTTATCATTTTATGTGAAACAATTCTTCCCACCCGAATTATTCTAAGCATGGCTAAGCAATTCCATAAATTGTTCTAGTTAATACTAATGTACCAACTAGGTTTTCATCTAAGGTGACAAGGTATGATCGTTCAATATCAAGATTGGCCATACAAAGGAAATTGGGTGTAACTAAAGTTTTAAGCACATTTGAACTAATTTGAATAAAAGTACGCATGCATAATAATTTTAAAAACAACATAAATAGTTTAAATTACTGGGAGCAATATGATCAAAGGTGTAATTTGCCTTGCTCAAAGACCTGGTGCGAATCGTCGTCGTCGTTCTCTCCGAATTATTTGAAATCTACGCGCGAAGAACCAAACAAATAAATTCAAATAAAATCGAAATAAAATCCGAAAATTATAAAATATATACTGGGAGATATATTATGATTTTAGACGAATTTAGAAATTTGAATCACTGGATTCGGAGTTCGGACGACGGAGAACGAGCAATTGGAAGTTTGATCGGTTTGGAAATTCCCGAAAAATGCAAAACGAGGGAATATTCTCTGGAATCTTATTTTTGGCTGATTTTTGGGGTATTTTGGAGTGTATGACATGTGGGGCCCGGTTGTCATTGACTAGCAAAAATATTGGCCAAGCCCAAACCGAAAATTGCATTGCATTGGACTTGAACACACAACCTCATGCATGCATGCACTAACATGCACCCACTAGCCAAGTGACCCTTTGCTCTTTCATGACAAAGGAGCAACAACAAATTAAATAAGCAAGGATAAACATGGTTAGAGAAGAAAGCCACGAGGAGGCACACGGCGCACGGAGACGAGCTTCGCGGCGACCGGCGGTCGGCGGCGGGCGGCGGCGAACGGCGGCGGGTGGACGGGGTGGCGGCGCTACTCACCGGCGGCGGCGGGATGGCGGGCGGCCAGCGGCGGAAGCGGTGGTGGCGGCGGTTGGGGATGGGGGTGGCCGGAGGAAGGTGGCCGGGCGGCGGTGGAGACGGCCGGTTGGCGGCGCACGGCGGCGGGAGGGGTGGGAGGTGGGAGCCGGCCGAAGAAGGGGAGGGGAATGGAGAGAATGGTGGTGGGGAGGCCCTTTTATAGAAAGAGAAAGGAGGTGAAGGGATTTCGGTTTTGAGAGGGTTAATGGATGGAAAACGGCCGGGAGATTGATGAGGGTGATTAGGGCGTCCGTTTCCATGCCTTAATCGGGAGTTAAGAGGGAGAAACGGCGGGATTCATGAGCTCTAATTTGTCATCCATGGTGGAGGAGAGAGAGGGTGGGAGGAGGAAGAAGGAGAGGTTGAAGAAACATATGACATGTGGGGTCCATGTGTAATAGAGAGAGGGAGGAAGTGAAGGGGTACGGGCCGTCGGATTTGCGACACGTGGCAAGTGAGTGGATGAGGGCCTTTAGATTTTATGAAGGGGTAAGTGATCATGTGTGGCTAGGATTAAAACGTGGAGAGAGGTTGATTTAATCTGAGAGCGACACGTGGCGGGCTTGGATGAATTTGATTTTTATTTTCGGAATAAATTTCAGAAATTACTAGAAACTTCACAAACACTTGGAAAAATAGTATTTAATGTCTAAAAATTCCAGAAAAATTATAGAATATTCCTGGAAGAATTTTAGACTTAGTAAAAATATTTTTAATTTCAGATTTGCATTTAATAATTTTATAAAATAGTTTTTAACCTTTCAAAATTGATTTTTAACTCCAGAAAAGCACAGAAAATCCGAATAAAAGCCAAATGCTTTTAAATACTTAACTTAAAATTATATTTTTACATAAACTCAAAATATTCTTTTATTTAATCATAACTTTATGTTTTTAGTTAAATTACTTTTTATAAAAGCCTTTTAAAAGCTAAAAATGACAAATAAAATCTCCAAAATTTAGGCAACCAAAGAACACTTTATTTTATTTAAATTAAATTAATTAAATTTTTTTACTGAAAATTTTGAAATAAACAATTGGTCATTTATACTGATTCTTAAGCACATCCTTGTGTTGGTCCACATAAGGCGCCACTTGGTCATGTGTTGCAACACCGTGAAATGGGCTTGAGTATACATGTCCATATCCGGAGTGATTGCTTTCCTTCCGATAGTTTGAGACCCTTCACCTCCCCTCATGATGAGATTGAGGACACCTATCGGTTGAATCGAGCCATATAATCGACACAAAACTCAATGACCTCTTTGCTTGCATAACCTTCGACAATGCCGCCTCCACGAGAACGATTCCGCACGTAGGACTTGAGAATTCCCATGAACCTCTCAAATGGGTACATGCTACGTAGGAATACGGGACCGCACATTTTTATCTCCCACACAACGTGAACAATGAGATGGACCATGATATCAAAAACGAAGGAGGGAAATACATTTCAAGGTGACATAGAGTCATCACCACCTCGTCTGCAGAGCATCTAGTCCTTCGGGATCGATGACCTTACGAGCAATTGTGTTAAAGAAATAACATAGCCTCATGATTGTCTCTCGGACTTTGATCGGCAAAATATTTCTAATTGCAATAGGGAGCATCGTGTCATCGACATGACAATCATGAGACTTCATGCCATTTAACTTCAAATCTTGCATCGAAACAAGTTTCTTCACGCTGTCGGAGTAACGGACGGAACTTTGACACCATGCAAGCACCGCACGCTTCGTTTTCTCACCTTGGACAGAGTGTAACACGCAGGGGAAGGTACGTTCGTCCATTATCGGTGCATGTCGGTGCTAACTCGGGCCCGATGTCCATATCGACCAAGTCAAGCCGCGTCGACACGCTGTCCTTTGTTTTATCATGGATGTTCGATAAGAGACCAATCAAGCGCCGCACACATTCTTTTCTACGTGCATGACGTCGATGCAGTGCCGAACATCAAGGTACTCCCAATAAGGTAAGTCCCAAAATATTGATCTCTTCTTCCAAGTGTTCTTCTCATGAGCCCTCAATTTACGTCCCTTTCCGAGGACAACATCTAAATCCTTAACCATATCATAAACCTCGTGTCCCCTTAAATGCCTTGGAGCTGAACCGTCTTCCTTCTCTCCGTCAAATTGTTTCTTCATCTTGTGGTATGGGTGAGCCCTCCAAGGAACCGCGGTGACGCATGTAGACGGTTTTGCGTGAGTGTCTCACCACACACTCTCGGTACCATCTAAACAGTGAGTACAAGCTTTGGCACCTTTTATACTATGGCCCGATAGGTTACCAAGGGCAGGATAATCATTTATGGTGCAGAACAATAAGGAGCGCAGAGTGAAGTTCTCTCGTTTGTATGCATCCCATACACTGCACCCCTTTGTTCCACAAGATTTTTAGATCTTCCACCAACGGTGCTAGGAACACATCGATATCATTCCTGTGTTGTTTTGGCCCTTGGATAAGTATCGACACAAAATGTACTTTCGCTACATACACAACCAAGGAGGAAGGTTATAGATGCAGAGAGTCACGGGCCATGTGCTATGTCGGTGCTCATGCTCTCGAAAGGATTCATTCCATCGTACTCACCAAACCTTATATTCCTTGGTTCTGCACCGAACTCTACAAAACCCTATTGATGCTTCTCCATCGCGGAATCAGCAAGGTGTCTTAGCATTCCATCCTTCTTGCGCTCCTCAGAGTGCCAACGCAACGATTTGCCTCCTTTGGATTTGCAAAAACCTTTTCAAACGGGGAATTATAGGAAAATACCATGCCACCTTAGCAGGAGGTCCTTTCTTTGCCTCTGTTCCCTCGCCATCATCTGATTGATTGTTACGTTTGTATCAGGATGTGTTGCACACCGGACACACATGCATGTTTGCATACTCTTTACGGTAGAGGATACAGTCGTTCGGGCATGCATGTATTCTTTCTACTTCCATTCCCAACGGACAAAGAACCTTCTTGGCTTTATACGTGGTTTTAGGCAACTCATTTCCCTCCGGAAGCATGTCCGCTAAAAGACCTAGCAGCGCCGTGAAACTCTTGTCGGACCAACCGTTGCTTGCCTTCAATTTCAACAGTTCAAGCACGGCCGACAACCTCGTGTACTTGCAGCCTGTGTACAAAGGTTTCTCTGAGTCCTCCATCAAGCCACGGAATTTAACATACTCTCTCTCATCATAGTTCTCTTCTACATCACGAAGCATCTGATCCAAATTATCATCGTGCAACTATCCGAATCCGAGCCACAATCGACATCAGCCGGCGGCATGTCATTCACTTCACCGCGATGTCATCCGGGGCATATCATTCACTTCACCGGCGATGTCATCCGACGGCATATGATCATTCACTTCGCCATGATGGTCCAACACGTATAATCCTTTTTGAAACCCCTCCAATCAAGTGCTCTTCAATTTGCCTCGGTTCTTAAACATCTTCAAATTCTCGCATCGATGCATGGACAGCACATATATTCCACCCCTTATTCAACATATCCTCCTCGCGGCTCTTATAAAAGCGAAACGCCATTAATGTACTCTTCACTCACACGGCTCATGGCATACATCCAACTTCGGTCCTACGTTACGTACATATATAACAACTTAGTATTAAAATCTAGAATAACTAATTATAACTACATATATACTGCCACATTTATTATATTGAGACTTAATTTCTAGCTCAATTCATATTACAAACACAATAGCTATTATATAACCAACAATTTTGCAAATTAACCATCTTCAATAACCACTCATGGATTACTTACACCTAAATTGTAATGCAATTAAAAATAAATAAATTTCATTACTAACCATATCTACAAAGACCAGAAAGTCTGAATCTTAATTCAAAGCTCAATCTCGCCTCTTCCCACCAAATTAATCGCCTGAAATCGCCTAGCTTCCTCCCGAGTGAAAAAGTGCGCAGCAGATGGCTAGATCGGATCGAAATGAAGACAGATGCGATGCGAGCAGCGCAATAAATGCCTTAGTCATTATCACGAGCGGTTTTAATTAAAACCATCTGTGATAACCAACTATCACGAGATGGTTTTTAATTAAAACCGTCAGGACAACCAACTTATCACGACGGTTTTTATAAAAACCGTTTGTCATAAGCTTCATACGAACGCCGCGCGTGTTTGATGCGAACGCCGTGTTTCGATCGTCTAATTAACGTCTCTCGATCGTTATGCGGCGTCTATATCATTAATGTTTGGGTATACGAACCGTCGTGCTAAAGGTTAAATATGCGCGCTAATCCGGTCTCTTCTACGACGTACAATACAATATACAATACAACATGACTTCTCTGTTCTTGTGATCATCTCCTTCCTCTCATCTGTTCATCAAGAATTGTTCGCCGAACCTTACACAGCGGCCAGCAATTTGCATCTGCAGCGACTTCTCCGCACCCGCCTGCTCTCCTTCCCGACTTTCTTGCATCCGTCGACTTGACTGATCCTCCGCCGTCGATGGAGGCGTCTGTTGCCGCTCAAGAAAGGGAAACAGCCCTCACCTGGTTCTTCTCACAATGTGCGCAAAGCGGAAGAAGCTCTACACGCATTGCGAGATCGATGGATAGCCTTGCCGATCAAGCAAATACGGCGATTCGAGAGAATCTTTTCATGCTATCCTCTACGACATTATGGATCTTTGCGATCATTTGCCCAGTGCGGGAGGAAGTGCTTGAGGACAAGGGCAATCTTAACGGCGTTCGAGAATTTAGCGGCTGATCCTCCAAGTCCCCAAGTCGAAGAAGAAGCGTACGAAGCCCAAAAGTTTACAATCTGGGAAACTCTTTACCTGTGCGACTATTGTAATAAATTTGCCTCCAATTGAAATTAATAAATTTGCCTTTAATTTGTGATCTCTTGTCTCAGTAGTTCTGTAGTTAAGTTATTAGAAGCAATGTGTACTTATATATTAACCTCTGATCTAGAATATGATAGACAAAGGGACATCACAAACGGTTCTTGTTAAAAACCGTCTGTAGTTAAGTTATTAGAAGCAATGTGTACTTATATATTAACCTCTGATCTAGAATATGACAGACAAAGGGACATCACAAACGGTTCTTGTTAAAAACCGTCTGTGAACATTCACAAACGGTTCTTAACAACAACCGTCTGTGATAGTCGACACAACACAGATGGTTTTTAATAAAAACCGTCGTGATAATCTCAGATTATCACGAGCGGTTTTAAATAAAACCGTCGTGATATTCCATATCACGAGCGGTTCGCCGGTAAGAACCGCTCGTGATACTCCTTTTTCCCGCCACAAATACCACAGACGGCCTTCAAATTAAAACCGTCTGTAATAGTGTACATTACAGACGGTTTCACAAACCGTCTGTGATTTGACGTCTACTATTAGCCTTTCTGTAGTAGTGCATGTGGACAGCATTGCGTGCATGCATGTTGGTGCTGCATAGATCACGGGCATGCCGTGGAGACAGGCCAAGGTGGTGATCTGGATCGCGAGGGTAGAAAGCACGACTGGCGGCGGCGGCATGAGCATGCATGCACGCACGGGAAGAGAAAAGACGTGGTGGCTACCTGCAGGCGTGAGCACAGGGAATAAGAAGGCGACTAGGGTTAAATAGGATTGATAATTAGGGTTAGGATAGAGAAGTTTAACCCACTAATGGCACGTTAGGCCCAAAAGCAAATAATAAATTTATTGAGTTGTTTCACATATGAAATTGGGGTAAGTTACATTGTCCCCTCCTTAAAAGAATTCGTCCTTGAATTGTACCTCTACCCATTCTTCTCGCTAGATTTGAAACCCTTTAAATAAACTTCTGGGCCAAAACCCGCCTCACAAAAAGAAATCCAAAACGAACACCAAAAACCAAAGGTCAGCTTTTCTTTCCAAGGCACGAATGAAAATAAATGACACTATTGTAGAAAAGGTCATCACAAACTATTCAAAAATGTCATTATGGACGGTTTGGTGAGCTGTCTGAGTTTATAGGTCAATAATGACATAAGGTCATCACCGGCAGTTTTCGAACCTTCTATGATACATACTATCACAGACGGTTATTAACTCATAACCGTCAATGATAGTCAACTATCACATATTGTTTGTAGTTGAAACTGTATGTGATATTTTAACTATCACAGACAGTTATGAGTTAATAACCATCTGTGATAAATTGCTACAAACTTAAATCTATTTCTATTTGTTGGCTAGACTTACGAAATGCTAGTCATACTCTCTGAAACAAGCAAAACACAAGTACATGTATACATCCAATTCACATTCATTTCAGAAACAATAACATCCATTTCGCAATTTAATTAACTCGAAGTAAATTAACCATATTCAAGAAGCCCGCAATCTATTATGCAAAAGTCCTCCCAATGCTAGTATTATTAACAGATTTTCAAAGATAATGAACTGAACTACTGGCATACGCATCCATATTTGGAGTGATTGCTTTCCTTCTGATGGTCCTGATACACTTGAGCCTCCCCTTATGGTGAGATCAAGGCACACCTATCGGTTCGACCTGAGCTATGTAATCGACATAGAACTCAATGACCTCTTCGGTTACATAACCTTCGACGATGCTGCCCTATAGTTAAGATCGATTCTGTATATATGACTTCAGAATTTCCATGAACCTCTCGAACGGGTACATTATTACTAACTTCCTGTGTAATATGCTCTTCACCATGACTAGTCCAACGTACAGACCCCTTTTTGAAACCCCTTTGAATGAAGTGCCCTTCAATCTGCCTTCAGTTCTTAAACATTTTTATATTCTCGCAGTCAATGCATGAACAGTACATATATTTCATCCCCTTATTCAACATATCTTACTCGGTAGCTCTTGTAAAAGTAGACATGCTATTAATGTACCTTTCACTCACATGGCTCCAAGCGTAGATCCAGCTTTGGTCCTATGTTACGCATATAACAATTTAGTATTAAATATTGAATTAATTAGTTAGTATACCTGATATATATGATCTATAGTAGCTATGTGTAGCAAGAATAATTAATTAAATTGAATTAAGTAGACATAGCATATGAATTGGTTAAACCCTAAACCATGCTAGATGTAAATAATCTTCTCTCTACATCAAGCTAGATCTCCTGTCACCAAATAGCCTCAATGCCCCACCTCCTCAAAGTAGCAGCCTGTGAGAATATACCTGGAATTTAAGATAGATTTTCTGTTGCAATTAATAAGTGAAATTATCACAGACGGTTTTTAATACAAACCATCTATGAAGTATCATAGACGGTTTAAAGAAAAAACCATCTATGATATTTGATAATATTATAGATAGTTCTTGTTAATAACCGTATATGATATTATCTCTTCACAAACGGTTTTTAGCGCTGGCAGCAATATAGACAGTCTCTAGACTAAAACTATCTATGATTGTATTTAATACTAATGGTTTTGTTAACCGTCTATGATGAGGTGTCTAGTATTAGCCTTTTATAGTAGTGTGAACAAATGCACTACTTCTCATTCACACAAGGAACTCTTCTCTTATATGATCTCTTCACTTTACAGGGAGCATCTCATTAACATGGAAAGAAGCATTTACATCACTTATTAAGTCAACTCTTTCAAAAGAATCCAGTTTGGAATCGAGTGATTCACTAGGAACCAGTCCACTTTCCAATAAGCAATTTGCATTTAAGAAACCATATAAGCTGAAGACAAAATCATTGAAGTGTCCAAAATAACAATTCCCTTTCCTAAGAATAGAAAAGGACTATGCGTACCCAATGAAACCATTTCACCTTACAAATGACATTAGGCATAAACACATAAATCAAACAAAAACCAAGAGGGTATCTCAAGGCCTCAGAAAAACATATCTTTCTTGAATTTTTTGATATAGTTTCTCTTTAATCATGAAAATCCAAAACATCACATACCACACATATTTTCCTTTAAACCTGCAACTTCAAAGATGAACTCAATCTTATTGCAGATCCATACAATTCTGTAGAAACTCTAGTACACAGATCATAAATACGCACTAGCAAAGCCCCCTCAGCAAAGTATTATCCTTGATAGTTAATTCCAAATGCACTTAATTAGAGATTTCACATAGAATCCCATCACCTTAGTTTCCTTAAGGATAATCGTATTCATTTACCCACAAATTGAGATGAAATTGTAATAAGATTGTAACTATCAAACCTAGATAAACTCCAAAATATGGTATGACACAACAATGTATATTCTTTCATTATTTTAGTTAGAGATAGCTATTAAGAAATATCACTTCATAATTTTCAATCTCAAAGACTCATACAATACAAGTTTAGTTATAAATGATAATCTCCACTGGCTACCATTTAAAAAAGATTCAAATTCTAGCGCTAAAGAGACAATCATACAATGTTATAATAATTCAATATTTTTCATCATTTAATTAAGTACCACATCGATTTCCCACTGTATCGATTTTTTAGAATGTCATTAAATAACACAATCTAATTTTTTTCCCCACAAAGTCTAGCAATTTACATGGCCGCAATACTCTAATTAATGTATCAAAATTCCATACTTTTGATAAATTAAAAAATCCGCAAGCATATAAAAAATCTTTAATCAATATTCACTATTGGTTCTTCTAATAACAACGATATATCAGCTTTGCTTTAAAGAAAACTACTACATTTATTCAATTTCTTCGCATGAATTATATCGTGAAATGAATTTATCCCCTCGAGCAGTTCACATAACTTAGCACTCCACACCTTATAAAACCATATATTGGATCACCTCTTACTAGTTGTCACTTGAACCCTAAAGACTTCATAACACAAATTTAATAATTTATTCACAAAAAGGAAGCAATAATACTTCAGCACACAAGAAAACTTTTTACCAACTTGTAGTAAGCATAAAACCAAGAAAATAGTTAAAATATAAAGAACAAATTTTTTCATTGGAAACTCAAAAAAAGTTTTATATAAGAAAAATAATAAAATTTAAGCACACACCATAGTACCAGAAATCACAAGGCTTGTCCGCGGTCTCAAGTACTTGTTCTCCTTTAAGAAAGAAAACCATTTTCTTTGATCACAACGTTACTTTGCTTTGTCAAATAGGATAATCATTTAAGACAAATTGACATAAATTAGTTATAAACCGAAATCCCTAAAAAAAATTTGAGTACAAAACACCACATATTCCATTTAAATAACACCGTGAGGGATGATCCATTTTTTCTATAAGACTTAATGCTACACTCAAATTCACTTACAAAAAAATCATGCTAATATTAATTCAATAAACTCTTAACAAGAATCATCAAAGTCAACTATTCCATCATAAAACTTAACAAAATCACACTAAATTGCTTCATAATATTCTATTATCCCATCCTCAATTTTTAAAAACCCATAAAGCATCACAAGCTTACCGGAACAACAACATTGTGCATCATAAGCTTACCAGGGCAACAACATTTTTCTAGAGAAAATCTAGTGCACAAACCACAATATTCTAGCAAAATTCTTTTATGGAGGACATACTATCACCTGACAATCTCAGAAAGCATACAAATATAAAACTTAGTAAATTTCTTCCATTCAACTCTTAGTATGCTCAACACCAATTTTTACACACATTAATTGTCCTGTAGTGATTCTCATTAACAGTCAAGATTGTCTTGATTGTGGAATATATTTGTTGTCCTACTTCTATATGTAATCACATAAATATTTACAAACACAGATTTAAATGTTCCATCTCATGTTCATAATTAGAGAAAATACCATTAAAATTTCAATAATATAACCTTTATTACACAACATTCCACATGATGATACAACAACATTAATCCATGCCTTATACATATTGGACCGATCTAAAATGGTAAGAAATAGGTAAATCTAGCATTTATATATGTTCACAAAGCATCCATATAAAAGATAAATTCCAAATTAATGTTCACCCAAGATAAGAATCTAAAGTACCCTTAGCTTAACCATAAAAAACTATTAGAACAATCTATTGGGATCAAATAACCCAATTTATCTAGTAGAAACCTTCCCAATAATCTAACTATTTCATTGGTACTCCATACTCCACATATTTCCCAATAATTCAATAAAAGTAGATATTCCTCAATTAATATTCATCACCTAACATCCCAACGTACCATCAAATTTAATGGATTTCACTTTGCAGTATGTTAGTTAAGATCGATTATACATAACATCATTAACTCAACTTGGTATCCCATGACAATCTCGCACTTAAGCATAATAGGATATCATAAAAAGGCTTTAAAACTTTAATTCATAAAATAAGGGCATTAACTTCAACACCCAAGATACTCCAAAACATACAGGTTTAAAACTTCCACATGAGAGAGCTTGCAAAATACATTTTCCCATTACCCTCAATACCTAGCAGAGAAATGAGTCACTATCCTCTATAAAATTGTAAAACACCACGAAAGGACAATCTTGTAAATTGACAACATTCGTAGGTAGCAAAGGAAAAAAGTAGTTCAAGAATCGAAAGAACTGCAATTTCTTCATGGAACAATATAGCCAATGAAAACTCATGGAGAAATAATAACTCACTCATAGAACAAAAATGACCAAAGGAAACTCAACCCCAACATCTATATCTAAGGTTATTGAAGAAAAACTCATCACTAATTATGTACCATGCGTTGTGGCACAGCATGGTCGTGTCCACAGTCACAACTACGACCTCTACCTCTCAGCATCGCTATCCATCTCAATTACACAACCATCTAGTACAAATATAAGCAACGTCTCACAACATTTATAAACAACTAAATAAGCCAATAGAAGCATAATGCAATGTATGACCCAATCCTAACCTACTTTGCACCAGTGTGTCAAATTTGTTTTAAGTTAATTAACTATCCTAAGTCAAGTTTTAGCAATAAATAATCCTAAGTCAAAATTTAATTGTTTACATAAAATAGGTTACTAATTCTAGTCCAAAATTTTAATTAATTATCTAAAATTAGTTATCAATTTATTCACCATGGACCAAATGCCCGCTCTGATACCAACTGTAATACCCTAGCTTAACAAAAGGCCAGGATGTCACCCACAACTGCGAATTACTTTCAATTTTAACATTAAATAAGAATTACCATCAACTAGACTTCAATTAACTTTTGCGTAAAAGAAGAAAAACTCCACTCTTGTGGTCATGGGCTCTAGCGACTCTCATGGCGCCGTCCTGGGTGCTCTCCAGACCTGCTAGTTCTTATTCCTCCTTTGCTCTGGGCTTAGGCCCTGCTCTTGGGGCGTGAGTCATGTCAAGTGAAGTTGTCTCCTCAGATTGGGACTTATCCCCTGGCAAGAAGTTTGAGGCTTTCATTCGTTCCATGTTTGGTCTGCTGGTTCATCCGCCACTTTCTTCTTCCTTTGGGTTTTTTCTGTTGGCCTCCTTTTCAAGTTCACCTTTCAACTTTTTGAATCCTCTGTTGTGAAGGTTTTGTAGTACTGCCTTGGAGGGGACCCCTCGGGTTTCCATGTTCAAAGGGTTTACGATTATGGCTTTCGGTTTTCTATGGTGGCCAAGCAAGTGGGTTTGATTGTTCATCGCCTTTGAAGCTGCGCTTCTAAGTATTTCATGATTCACTTTCATCTCTAGAGGGATGGAGGAGTAGATTTTCGTAAGGTATACTGTCAGTGGCTTGTTGAACATCACAATGAGTGGACAATGGTTTCATGGCACAAGAAGTCAAGAGCTGCTCTTGGTTCCCTTGTTTGTAAGAAAGTTTCTTTTGCTGAACAACCAGAAATTAGGATCCTGGAAAATTCTCTCTGCATCAACATTGGTTCCATTCTAGTTCTAGTTCAATCTTCTTCATCGTTCAAGCCGTTTGTTGTAAGGTCCTTTGGTTTTCGGGCTAGTAATCATCACGCTTTAGAGCCAATGGATTCTTTTTTCAAACAAGCAACTCCCCTGCTGTCTGTGCCTTCTCTGAGAGGAGGGGTTTCCATGACAGCCATCTATTCCCAATGCTTATGTCCAGGGCATTTGACCGTTGTTTACTCTTTTCAGATTAGATGCTAGGCTTGCTTCAATTATGGCTACAAAGCTATCGTTTGTCTCTCCTCTCGCATCACAGCTTATCGAGTTTGGGTTCCCGCCAGTGGTGCTAATGCTATGAGATTGGCCCAGAGAAAAGAAGGGACTTTCCTTGGCTTGGCCTAGTCATCAGGCGTGGTTTCTCATGCAACCGCTGGTTCATCTCCCCTGCCTTTGTCTCACTCCAACTTCTCCCCCAGAACAACCTCCTTGTCAGAATCCTCCACGCCATCCCTGCTCCCCCAATGGCAAACTTCCAAGTTGTTAATCGAGGTCACTTCCTGCCAGCGGGTCTCTTCATCTAGGATGGAGGTCAATTCTGTCTCCCTTGGGTGGATTTAGCCCTACAAGAGCCCCCTTAGTTGCAGCATGAAAACTTTGCCATCACGACTATGTTCCCACCTCCTCTGAAAGATGGCTTTGCGTAGGTGGTGATGGATATTCGGGACTTCATTCGAGGGGAACTGGGTATGCCTGTGGTAAGGTATTCCCCTCACCCCCCGAAGTTTGCATCTTTCAGCTTAGTTCAACAATAAAAAGAGATATGTTGATCTTTGGGAACCCACATCACCTAGATGAGCATCATGGGAT
Source organism: Dendrocalamus sinicus (assembly GCA_036346575.1). Lineage (NCBI taxonomy): Eukaryota > Viridiplantae > Streptophyta > Magnoliopsida > Poales > Poaceae > Dendrocalamus > Dendrocalamus sinicus. The sequence continues at coordinate 11,886,173 of CM070658.1, read as the reverse complement.
CAGATTTTCTAGGCATAACGAAGCTTTAAACTAGAGAGAAACCAACTTGGCTTCCCGTTGGACCTTGTTAACTTTCATGCTATAGCCAATGTTGTTTCTTGTTTCGGAAAATTGTTGGAATGGCACTAAGGTGACTGAATTAAGGGGAGGGTTCTTGTAAAGGTCCTCTACCCATCTGTTGAAGCGGTCCCTAGGAACTTGGTTCTGAAGAAAAGTGGTGATTTAGGGGGCGGTGAATCTTGGACAGTTCAAATTTTCATTCTCAACTCGAACTTTCCAGATGTGGGACTAGGGGATGAAGATCTCCCGAAAATAGCTTACACATTCAAGAGGTTGAGCCCGATCACCCCATTGATCGTGCTCTTCCTGACCCCCGCAATACTGATCAATGTGGACAGTGGGAGCCCTAACAAGTGCCGAGAAGGTGGGATCACCTCCCCATCAACCAAGAGGTGCAACCTTAGGAATCTTTTTTGGTTTCCTCCAACCCCATTATCAATGCAAAGCTATCAGATTCAGAGTCTGCACAATCAAGAGAAGAGCATGCTCAAGACACTTTCGACGCCTATCTTGTGGCTCTCATACTAGTTAGTCATTAGGATAACAGAGTTTTAGATCCTTTACACAGTCTTGGAGGCCCTCAGATGCCAGCACTAGCTTTTCTTGGTTTCATGGCTCAAGCTCTCTCTTGCTATAGGACCGCGACATCACCTAGGATCTTTATGCAGCCTTCCACTTCATGAGGTTGGTCATCTCTTTCTTTTTGAGCCACAGCCTTCTGGATTTCAGTTTGATCTAATAGAGGGATTTCAAATCAACCATCTTATGTCTCGCTGCTTGCAACCAACTCTTCTGGTTCGAACTTGCTACTGAACTTTGTTTCGGATTTGACAGTCAATGCACTTCTTTTGTTCATATTGAAGAGTTATCAGAGCAAGCTGACAGTGATCAATAAATGCCCAGCTCTCCTATGGGTTTTTCCAGCCCTAGGCACAAGCTTAGTGCCCCTCTTTCAGTCCACAATCTGTGCAGAAGCCCACACCTGGATAAGCAGACAGAGGGTTTCATCATCTTGAGTTAACCAGCAACAAAAGACGCAAGTCCAATGTTCCCCTCTTACAGGACTGGGGACAATGCTTGTGTCAACTGTCCATGGGGGAGTTGAAGATAGACAAACTTGAAGAAGATCAAGGAGACAAAGGTGAAGTCTGAAACTGTTATCAGAGTTCCACTGGTTATTTTGGTTTCTTCAGGCCTTCTTTTGTGTCACAACAAGTCCTTTTGGCTTTTTGGGTTTTGTCGAACTAGCTACAATAACTCTCTGTCCCTCTTGGCCTCTCTGTGTTTGACAGTATTTCCACGCATGCTGCTTTCTGTGCTATTTTTCTTCTTTACCAATGAATTCACTGCAAAGCTCTAGAAGTTGGAAATTTCTTTGTTGGAATATTAGGGGCTTAAGCTCCCCCGAGAAATGGAGATCTTTAAGAGAGAAAATTGTAGCCAATGTTTGCCTAGTTGTTGACCTGCAGGACACTAAAAGGTAGATTTTTTTTATCACTCCTTCGTTCATAACTTTGCCCCTAGATACCTGAATAAAATTTTCTTCTCTCCTATCGATGCTTCTAGGGGTCTGCTTATGCTGTCGAATAGCTCAGTGTTTTTTGGAACCCCATTTTCAACTCGTATTTTAGCCAAATCATTGAATTTTCTTTTGTCCAGAACTTGAACATCTGGTCCTTTGTTAATGCTTACGGACCCTGTGAGGGGCAAAGAAGAGAAGAGTTTGTCCAATGGCTCTTAAACATTAATATCCTGGCGCTTCAGAATTGGCTTCTTATAGGGGATTTCAATTTCATCAGGTCAAATCAAAACAAAACAAGCTGGGAGGAAATATAAATGATATTTTCACCTTTAACAATATTATTAGCAATTTAGGACTCACTAAACTACCCCTCAAGGGTAGATACTTTACCTGGAGCAATATGCAACAAGATCCTCTTTTGGAACAGCTTGACTGGTTCTTCACCACAGATCAATAGACTATCTCCTTCCTGCATATTGAAGTCGATGTCCTTCACAAGGATACTTCAGATCACTCTCCCTATGTCATGCATATAGACACGGTTATTCCAAAGTCTAATGTTTTTCATTTTGAATCTTACTGGCCAGAGTTACCTGGGTTCATGGACATTGCTCTCCCTATTGGAGCCTGCCAATCAGACAAACTAATAGTGCTGCTAGAATAACAACGAAACTCAAAAACCTTTGGAGAGGTCTCAAAAACTGGAGCAAATCTATATCCCGTCTAAAAACTCTCATACACAATTGTCAGACCATCATCCTTTTCTTCGATAACCTAGAAGATCAGAGAGGTTTGTATGTTGAGGAAAGAAACTTCCGAAAAATCCTAAAAATTCACTATGCCAGGCTGTTATCTCATCAGCACCTCTACTGGAAGAAGCACTCCACCACTCGTTGAGCGAAGTTAGGTGATGCAAACACTAAGTTCTTCCATGCTTTAGTAATAAATCATTATAGAAAGAACTCCAACAGCTTTGTAACCCTGCAAGATGGATCTATAGTGTCATCTCATCAGGACAAAGCAGCGGCCATTTGGAACTCTTTCAAGTTAAGAATGGGCACCTCAACCCAACCCACGATGTATTTCGACTTGAATGAAATTCCTTGGGTTAAATTGATTTGGAGCAAACACTACACAAATGTAATTTCACATGTTGCAGCATCTTGTGGCTCTTTTTGGTGGAAAGATGTGCTCAAAGGTATCACCCAATTCTGAGGAATTACAATGGGAAAGTTAGGCAATGGTCAACACATCCTATTTTGAAAATACCGTTGGGAGGGTAACATCCTCTCTCACAAATTCCTAAGACTGTTTTCCTATGCTCACAATCAAGACATTTCTGTCAATGATTTTATGCAATTGCAGCAACCACATGAGAGGTTCCACTTACCTCTATCGGAGGAAGCTTACACAGAATATCTACATCTCCTAGACCACACTAATCAAGTTGTCATAAACAACAATACCTCTGATCATTGGACTTACATCTGGGACAACTCTTGCTATTCCTCATAGAAATGGTATTCTCGATAGTTCAACCATATTTCAACCACCCCAATCTTCCCCCTAATTTGAAAATGTAGATGTCTGATGAAACATAAGTTTAATGCTTGGCTCCTTTTAGTGGACATACTCAACACCAAAGATATGCTAAGAAGGAAAACTTCATTCCACACATCAATGATCACTGCGTGCTTTGCAACTCCCAAAGCGTGGAAAACACCAACCATCTCTTCTTTGGCTGCACTTTCTCTACTCAATGCTGGAATGAAATAGGTTTTCGCTAGCCTTTGGATGACAATATTCCAGCAAGAGTGCTTATTGCAAAGTGAGCATTCCCTGGTCATCTCTTCATGGAAATATTCATTCTTGCCACCTGGATCATTTGGAAACTAAGGAATGAGCTTATTTTTTAGCTTAAGCAGCCTATTGTTACTATTTGGAAATCAAGACATCGACTAGAGGCTTCACTCCTACTGCATAGAGTCAAGCCAGTTTCTTTAGATTAGCTTACCTCTTGGATTCAGTCTCTCTGACCCCTCTTGCTTCTTATATGTGCTCTTTCTTCTCCATGTTCTCCTCTCCCCTTCTTTCCTTCTTGTACTTTATTATAATAATATAGCGCAATATGAGTTTCTCCTACTATTTTTCGTAAAAAAACAAGAATTCAATTATAATTCCACAACATAATCATGAATATAGATAGATCAACAATAAAAGGATCAACAAATGGTATTAAACGAGATGAACCAAATATAATTTTAATCAAAGGAAACTTGGACAAGTAGTTACAAGCTAGTATTAATAAGTTCCAAGGGAAATCATTATTGAAAGTAAGATGGCATTAATAGTATCATTTATTTCTAATAATGAATGATTGGTCACTAAGTGAATAAAGAAACTAGTAGTGTAAGATCAATCATGTGCTACTTCTCACCCATGCATGTCATCCTCAACGATCAATTAAAACAACAATAAAAGCAAGGGTGAGTCCATGACTCAACAAGTACATAATAGAATAATAAATGACATAAAATATGGTACCAAATATTCATACGAATTTACAACTATCTCAATCTTTCATATATTTCTTCTCATTAAATTCCACACACATATCTCATCATCTCATTTATCTTTTCATGAATGCAATGCACATGTCTCTATTTTACTTTGCTTATACCGGTATAGTAGAGTATTCAACTATCGATGAACCACTTTTGCTCTATCCTTTTTCATATAGGGTCTTAACTCCACTCCCATGGAGTCCACTGCTACTATTTTTTAATATAGGTTTTTCTACCATATCATTAATTGCTGATGACACGCCAGATGGCATGCTTACAAAATTCTTATCTTCCAATCTATCAAACTAAATTACATGAAAAAGACTCTATAGAAATATAATAAGATCATCTACAGCTTTTTATATGACCTCGGAATTTAATTGTTCCATGTACTAAGTGTAATTAGCCAATTTCCACAACAGTATCCAATGAAAGCCAATTTCGGAATAGACACTTTCCCAGAACCCTAACTTCCAATATACCATCCAAATTTAATTATCTAGGGCTCTATGGAAATATTTGGTAATGCCCTACAATTTCCATGTTATGGCAAAACCCTAATTCAACAATCTACAAAATTTAATATATAAGTTCCTGTGACATCATGTAGACACAACATTATGTCGAACAATAGGCTTGTGATTAACACAACTCCCAGATTTGAGCCAAATATTGTAGTTGAATGCTTGTTGGAAAGATATAAAATTATCTATGACTATCTAGTATACAAAATTTCCAGATTAAGGCTGTATAATACCCAAATCACTGTGAAAAACACTGCCTGTAAACCAATCTACTAAACCGAGGCTTTACAGCAACTCCTAATCACGAAAATAGAAAATACTCTTGCTAATCTCTGATTTAAACCTAATCTAATCGATGAACTACCAATGAAAGGATATCAGGTTGCAACCCTAGATGCAAACATCAAAGACGGCAAGAACGGTGAGCCTTCCTTCCTTCTCATCTTTTCCCTTCTTCTCTGCCTTGCTACACCCTTCCTTCCTATCCTCTCGTGTGGCGCACAGCAGCACAACATCTAGCGACAGTGGCAGCTTGGGAAGCAGCACGCATGGCAAGGCGTACCTACAGCCCACACGCATGCATGTACATGCGTTAGGGAGGCAGCTGGTTGGTAAAGGCAAGAGTAGGCACATCACACATGCATGGGCAACACTACTACAGAAAGGCTAATAGTAGACGCCAAATCACAGACGGTTTTGTGAAACCGTCTGTAATGTACACTATTACAGACGGTTTTAATTTGAAGGCCGTCTGTGGTATTTGTGGCGGTAAAAAGGAGTATCACAGACGGTTCTTAACGCTGAACCGTCTGTGATACTAGAATATCACGAGCGGTTTTATTAAAACCGTGCGTGATATCTCGATTATCACGACGGTTTTTATTAAAAGCGTATGCGTGTTAGTCGACTATCACGAGCGGTTGTTGTTAAGAACCGTCGTGAATGTTCCTGACGGTTTTTAACAAGAACGATGCGTGATGTCCCTTTGTCTGTCATATTCTAGATCAGAGGTTAATATATAAGTACACATTGCTTATAATAACTTAACTACAGAACTACTGAGACAAGAGATCACAAATTAAAGGCAAATTTATTAATTTCAATTAGAGGCAAATTTATTACAAAATTCGCACAGGTAAAGAGTTTCCTAGATTGTAATGTTTTGGGCTTCGTACGTTTCTTCTTCGACTTGGGAACTTGGAGTATCAGCCGCTAAATTCTCGAACGCCGCTAAGATTGCCCTTGTCCTCAGCACTTCCTCCTGCAGCCTGGGCAAATGATCAGCAGCATCCATAATGTCGTAGAGGATAGCATGAAAAGATTCTCGACCGCCGTTTCTGCTTGATCGGCAAGGCTATCCATCAGTCTCTGCAATGCGTGTAGAGTTTCTTCTGCATTGCGCACATTGTGGAGAAGAACCAGGGTGAGGGCTGTTTCCCTTTCTTGAGCGGCAGCGAGACGCCTCCGTCGACGGCAGAGGATCAGGTCAAGCTGACGGATGCAAGAAAGTCGGGGAAGGAGAGCAGGACGGGTGCGGAGAAGCTGCTCCAGATGCAAATTGCTGGCCGCCTGTGTAAGGTTCCGGCCGAACAATTCGTGATGAACAGATGAGAGGAAGGAGATGATCACAAGAACAATAGTAGAAGCCATGTTGTATTGTACGTACGTAGAAGAGACCTGGATTAGGCGCGCATATTTAACCTTTAGCACAGACGGTTCATATACCCAAACATTAATGATATAGATGCTTCGTATAACGATCGAGAGACGTTATTTAGACGATCGAAACACGAAGCGTTCTGGCATCGAAACACGCGCGAAGCGTTCTGGTGTGAAGCTTATGACAGACGGTTTTTTATAAAACCGTCATCATAGTTGAATTATCCTGACGGTTTTTTTATCAAAACCGTCAGGATAATTCCTGACGTTTTAGTTAAAAATCATCGTGATAATGACTAAGGCATTTATTGCGCTGCTCAGACCGCATCTGTCTTCATTTCGATCCAGATCTAGCCACTGCTGCGCACTTTTTCACTCGGGAGGAAGCTAGGCGATTTCAGGCCAGTTAATATGGTGGGAAGAGGCAGAGATTGAGCTTTGAATTAAGATTCAGACTTTCCTGGTTGCTGTAGATATGGTTAGTAATGCAATTGATATTTTCTTTAATTGCATTACAATTTAGGTCTAAGTAATCCATGAGTGGTTATTGAAGATAGTTAATTTGCAAAATTGTTGGTTATATAATAGCTGTTGTGTTTGTAATATGAATTGAGCTAGCAAATTAAGTCTCAATATAATAAATGTGGCCGGTATATATGTAGTTATAATTAGTTAATCTAGATTTTAATACTAAGTTGTTATATATGTACGTAACGTAGGACCAAGCTGGATGTATGCCATGAGCCGTGTGAGTGAAGAGTACATTAATGGCGTTTCGCTTTTATAAGAGCCGTCGAGGAGGATATGTTGAATAAGGGTGGAATATATGTGCTGTCCATGCAATCGATCAGCGAATTTGAAGATGTTTAAGAACCGAGGCAAATTGAAGCGCACTTGATTCGGAGGGTTTCAAAAGGATTATACGTGTTGGACCATCATGGCGAAGTGATGATCATATGCGCCGGATGACATCGCGGTGAAGTGAATGATATGCCCCGGATGACATCGCAGTGAAGTGAATGACATGCCGCCGGTGATGTCGATTGTGGCTCGGATTCGGATAGGTTGCACGATGATAATCTGGATCAGATGCTTTGCGATGTAGAAGAGAACTATGATGAGAGAGAGTATGTTAAATTCCGTGGCTTGATGGAGGACTCAGAGAAACCTTTGTACACGGGCTGCAAGTACACGAGGTTGTCGGGCGTGCTTGAACTGTTGAAATTGAAGGCAAGCAACGGTTGGTCCGACAAGAGTTTCACGGTGCTGCTAGGTCTTTTAGCGGACATGCTTCCGGAGGGAAATAAGTTGCCTAAAACCACGTATAAAGCCAAGAAGATTCTTTGTCCGTTGGGAATAGAAGTAGAAAGAATACATGCATGCCCGAACGACTGTATCCTCTACCGTAAAGAGTATGCAAACATGCATGTATGTCCGGTGTGCAACACATCCCGATACAAACGTAACAATCAATCAGATGATGGCGAGGGAACAGAGGCGAAGAAAGGACCTCCTGCTAAGGTGGCATGGTATTTTCCTATAATTTCCCGTTTGAAAAGGTTTTATGCAAATCCAAAGGAGGCAAAACTGCTGCGTTGGCACTCGGAGGAGCGCAAGAAGGATGGAATGCTAAGACACCTTGCTGATTCCGCGCAGTGGAGAAACATCGATAGGAGTTTTGCAGAGTTCGGTGCAGAACCAAGGAATATAAGGCTTGGGTGAGTACAGATGGAATGAATCCATTCAGTAGCATGAGCGTACCGACATAGCACATGGCTGTGACTCTCTGCATCTATAACCTTCCTCCTTGGTTATGTGTAAAGCGAAAGTACATTTCTTTGTCGATACTTATCCAAGGGCCAAAACAACTGGGAATGATATCGATGTGTTCCTAGCACCGTTGGTGGAAGATCTAAAAATCTTGTGGAGCGAAGGGTGCAGGTATGGGATGCATACAAGCGAGAGAACTTCACTTTGCGCTCCTTATTGTTCTGCACCATAAATGATTATCCTGCCCTTGGTAACCTATCGGGCCATAGTATAAAAGGTGCCAAAGCTTGTACTCACTGTTTAGATGGTACCGAGAGTGTGTGGCTGAGACACACACGCAAAACCGTCTACATGCGTCACCGCCGGTTCCTTCGGAGGGCTCACCCATACCGGAAGATGAAGAAACAATTTGACGGAGAGAAGGAAGACGGTTCAGCTCCAAGGCATTTAAGGGGACACGAGGTTTATGATATGGTTAAGGATTTATATGTTGTCCTCGGAAAGGGACGTAAATTGAGGGCTCATGAGAAGAACACCTGGAAGAAGAGATCAATATTTTGGGACTTACCTTATTGGGAGTACCTAGATGTTCGGCACTGCAACGACGTCATGCACGTAGAAAAGAATGTGTGCGACAGCTTGATTGGTCTCTTACTGAACATCCGTGATAAAACAAAGGACGGCATCAACGCACGGCTTGACTTGGCTGATATGGACATCAGGCCTGAGTTAGCACCGACATGCACTGATAATGCACGAACGTACCTTCCCCCTGCGTGTTACACTCTGTCCAAGGCTGAGAAAACAGAACTGTGCCAGTGCTTGCATGGTGTCAAAGTTCCGTCTGGTTACTCCGGCAACGACCTCCAACGTGTCGGGTACAAAGACGAACCATTCGTACTCGCCAATCAAGTTGTTCAAGTTTTCTATGTAACCGACCCGGCAAATAAGAAACGCCATGTAGTTCTTCATGGAAAAAGGAGAATTATCGGAGTGGAGAATGTGGTGGACGAGGAGGAATACAATCAATTTGACGAGTTACCTCCTTTTGGAAATGGCATAAGGGTCGACGATGAACAACGTGATGAAACTAGTTACGTACGCATTGATCATGATGAAGGGCTAATTTTTAAAGGAAATAAGCAAGTACAATAAGAATGTATATGTGAAAATGTGTGACAATTTTGAGATGTATATGTGAAAATGTGTGATGTAGTCCATTTGAGATGTATATGTGAAAATGTGTGATGTAGTCAATTTTGAGATGTATATGTGAAAATGTATATGTGTGATGTATTTGAGAATGACAAAATGTATTGGCATTTATGTATATGTGTGATGTATTTGAGAATGACAAAATGTATCAAGAAATACACTGTGTGAATGCAAATTGGTTGGTGTTGTATATGAATGCATTGTTTGGTAGTTGATATGAATGCAGTTGTGTAGTTATTGGTGTTGTCTTAATTGCAAAAGCGGCAAAGGCTTATCACGAGACAGTTCTAAATTTAGAACCGTGCAGTGATAGTAAACTATCATGAGCGTTTTTAACTCAAAACCATCGTGATATATTATCCTGACGGTTCTAAGTTTAGAACCGCTCGTGATAATCTCCTACATATACCCTCTCGCTAGGGTGTTCCGTGTGCGCTGCGCTTATTCGATTAGATCTAAATCCCGAGCCCGCGTCGTCGCCGCCTCCCGAGCCCTCGCGGCTGCCTCCCCAGCCCTCGCCGCCGCCTCCCGGACGAAGACGTCGCGCAGCCTCCTCCTCCTCCGTCGCCGCCTCCCCGAGCCCGTCGCCTCATCCTCCATCGTCGCCTCCCCGAGCCCGTCGCCTCCTCCTCCTCCTGCGTCGCCGCCGCCTCCTCCTCCGTCGCCGCCTCCTCCTCCTCCGTCGCCTCCCCGAGCCCGTCGCCTCCTCCTCCGTCGTCGTCGCCGCCTCCTCCTCCTCCTCCTCGTCGCCGCCACCTCCTCCAAAACCGTAAGGTCATCAAATCCCTCCCCGAGCTTCATGCTTACTGTTAGTGTTTAGGGTTGATGCTTGATGCTTGATACTGTTATGGTTAGTTGCTTAGTACACATTTAGGGTTGATGCTTCATGTTTACTGTTAGTGTTTAGGGTTGATGCTTGATGCTTGGTACATATTACATTGGTACATTGTTTACTGCAGTAGCTTAATTAGTTTGCTATTTGGTACATATTACATTGGTACATTGTTTACTGCAGTAGCTTAATTAGTTTGCTATTTGGTACATACTATATTGGTACATTGTTTACTGCAGTTGCTTAGTTTACATTGGTACATATTACATTGCTTGTTGTGTTAGTGTATAGTATATAGTACATAGTATATAGTTTGAAATCATTTGGGTCCCCCTTCCCTCTACTCCTCTCCTCCCTTCTCCCCCTTCCCTCTACTCCTCTCCTCTCTTCCTATCATTGAGCATCATGTATCACTTTTCTTGCTTCCTCATCTTATCATGTGCAACCCTACAATTTGAGAGCACAAATTAACCAATCAAGGAAGAGTATATGATCAAAGGGCATGAAGCAAGTAACACATTCTAGTGTATCCGGATAAAGAAATCTTGCGATTATTGCAAAAGATACATTGACCATTTGGGTGAAAAGAAATACATTGTGTCGTCAGGCTCATGATAGGCACTTTGTTTAGAGACCTTGTAGTAATAGTATTACAAAATTCAAGGAAAGTTTAGCGCCAGGCTTCACAAAAATTAATGTGGATGGTGTGTATGCCAATTTTGAGGTGGTTCCGCTACCGAAGCCCCCCAACGACGAGATCGTGAATCTAGGACAGGCCATTGGAACATTCATCCAGTGGCCCAAAACCGTCATCTCCCTAGAGGCTTCTTCACCAGTGGCAGGACCAGAAGTGCAGTGCGAACCACAGCAACTTGCACTGGTGCCATCTCCACACGGCGATCGAACCACGCCTACCGCACGGTGCTATCTCCACGGGTGCTATTCTCGCCAGAGCAACTTGCACCGTCTATACCATTACAGTCGACTAGCATAAAGTCGACCCACAATCGAGGCAGTGGCCAGGGCAAATCAAAGACGAAGGATGATGATGATTTCCCGTCCATGCCATGGCCCGCAAATTGCGTGCTAGGTCACCGATGGTAGTCGGAAGAGCTCCAAAACTAGGACTTGGTTGCCAAAGATTCCACCTTTGGTATATGGAAGAGTCCAATAAGCCAGAGGCAGAACGGCGCTCAGCTATCACTATCAAATTCAAGCCGGAACATTTCTTGCACGAAGCTCAGGACTGTGTCTTCGCGGTGACCTTTGACGATATATTTGAACTTTTCACGCTCAACGCTCTCGACGCCTCACTCGTTCGATGCTGGACGCTGTAAGTCTGTACAATCACAATCTCTGTTCACGTAATACCAATATATGTCACAGTTTGTTGCTTTCCTATGTTATATATAGATTCATGCTGACCGAAGCTAGATCATCGAAATCACAAATTGGTTTCGTGGACCCACGCTTGGTCGCCATTGATACCATCATCGAGAATGCATCCTTCGTCGAGGACTATATTACAAAAGCACTGCTGGCTCACCAAGATAAGGAATTTGTTCTTATGCCATACAATGAGCAATTCCATTGGATTTTAATTGTAATTATACCAAAATGGAACAAGGCTATATACCTTGATTCTCTAAGTAAGAACAAATCCAAGTACACAGCTATCGCCCGAATACTCGATAGGTACGTACATTGTACATTGTACTCTTTCTTTCCTTCCGCATAACTAATCTAACTTTTTCGAATAACGAAGGTCGTTCACCACATACGTTCAACAAACACGTGACTCGACAACTGGGGCCAAGGCCTTGAAACATGATCGCAAGTTTCGGGTATTCGCTAGCTACACATTAATTAATCATATACAACACATAGTAGTAATGCCACTTGATTTAACACATTATATTTTTTGCAGTGCCACCAGCAGGAGCCGGGCAACACGTGTGGATACTACGTGTGCCACCATATGAGACTACTCCTCGATTCCACCAAGATCACTAATTCTAAGGTTTGTCAATCTTCCCACATTTATTTCATACATGTCAAGTTTTATATATGCGCGCGTTGATATTCCTATCGACAGGCTACATCTATCTCTACATCTGCATTGACACAGCCGAATTTTGCAAAAATTCGAGGAGAGCTCATTTGGTTTTTGTGCTCAAAAGTCGTAAGATCAGATGGAGAGTTCCACTGCCTAGAATGATTTTTTTATTGTAATTCTAAGTGCAAATACAGTGTAGATCTTTTACAATTGTGTATTTGTTAATGGATATTTTATTTCAACTCAATGAATTGATATGCGAAATGGATGCTTTATGTTTGTGAACTGAAGTGCGTTGTCAATTGGATGTTTTTTGTCTGTGAAATGAATTGAGATGTGAAATGTATCTGAAATGAAATGAGATGTGTGAATTGTATATGTTTTATGTCTGTGATTATCTGCTTGTTTCAGAGGGCATGGCTAGCATTTCCTGAGGCTAGCCAATAAACAAAATATATTTAGGAGTTGAAGGGAATATCACAAGCGGTTTTTAGTTAAAAATGTCGTGATAGCTGATAATCACAGAGCGGTTTTGAGTTAAAAACGTCGTGATAGCGATAATCACGAGCGGTTTTAACTCAAAACCGCTCTGTGATTATCCGCTATCACGAGCGGTTTTCAACTCAAAACCGCTCAGTGATTATCAGCTATCACGAGCGGTTTTCAACTCAAAACCGTGCGCGATTATCAACTATCGCGCACGGTTTTCAACTCAAAACCGTCGTGATATCGATAATCGCGAGACGGTTCAAAACCGTCTGTGATGACCGTCGATTATCACTGACCCATAAATACAGACGGTTCACAAAACCGTCTGTGATGACGATTTCGAACCGTCTGTGATGACCTTTTCTGTAGTAGTGGCTGCCAAAAGATGACAATTATCCAGATGGCAGGCTTACAAAATTCATAACTTGAAATTTATTCATCCGATCAATATGAATAAATATTCTGTAGAACGCTATCGAAATCCTCCACAATTATCTAGTAGATGGTATTCCCAAATTATGCCAAAATGGTACCCAAAGTTATAATAGAACAATATAACAGATTAATCGATCTACTATTCAATTCCCCTGACGAACACTTATTATCTCTCCCTCTAATCTAGATTCAAATCCCTTGAATTCTCCCATAACTTTCCTTAGATGGTGCTATGCAAATCCCGCACCACCTATGTCGGCCAAGGGGCACGCAATGGCGCGTCAACCCACGTGTGAGTGCGCTGGCGCCCTGGCCACGCATTGACCAACGTTGGTGCACGCTAACAAAATCTCGACAAAAGAGGGTGCAGTAGGTGGTGCACTGCAATCATGGGTTGGCAATGAGGCATGCGAGCAGTGCTGGTCTGCAGCCATGCTGGTGGAGTGATGCACAACATTAGCACACTGGCGCTGAACAATTATCGGACTCAGATTGCAATCCAAAATCCTCTGTGATTCCACCGCACTATTCCCTAGATCAGTAGATAGTGCTCACAAATACATTACTGAACATCAAAGTACATATCATACGGAAGCGTAAATATATACTAATAGACTTACTCATGGGTCGATTAGGCCGAAATCATTGAAATGCAGTAGCAAAAATGGAACACACAGGTGGAACCCTCAGGACATGCCCACAGGCAGCTAACTGGGGTTCACGACCTAGTTCTTGGCCTCATCATCTTCTAGTCTTGTTGACAACTTTAGGTGATCACGTGGCTGGTATTTCTTCTTCTGGTTGACTAAATAATTGTAATTGAGCAAGAGCGAGTACAAAGGTACTCTGCAAGCCAACACACAAAATGTAGTAATAATAGATAAAGGGTTAAACAAAGGAAGGCTTAAGGTTCTTTTATTTGCGAAAAGCCACCACTTTCAGATACAAATATAGGAAGTTCCTGACAATTAGCATTTTTAACTAAAACCAATTTTCTAAATCATGTGAAGGTTTGCAAGAATATTTCCATATGCTAGTTTTCCAGTGTTATATTCGATTAGTTCCATCACTGGGAACGACACCTAGGGCAACACAAATCAGGACTTTATTAGCCTACCACTTTTCATTCTACCCACAAAGTTTTTGAAATAGGACTATATCAAGTTAAGTTCCAATGTCCGCCCATGACCGTGGGCACGGCTATTCGAATAGTTTTCACTCTACAGAAGTTGTACACCTTACCCATAAGAGATAATCAACTCGTTGCACCTACATGATTCCTTAGTCATGCAAAATGAGAGATCATCATAAGGCCTTTACAATACCTTGCCCTGTCACCATCTCGACCTTTAGGTTTATCCCATAGTTGTGAGGGAAGTTCTCCGGCAACGTAGGGGGAACCACACCTTATTTCATGGTGTCCCAATCAAGCTGGCTCACACAGACTCTAGCTCGCACTAGTCACGGAGTTGTGAGGGATGTTTCCCTAGTAGCGCAAGTGGAAACTGCACCTCGTAACAGGTGTCCCACTCAAGCTATCCACATAGACCCTAGCTCGCACCAGTCCCTCCACTATTTGAGATGACTCGAAGGTCCAGTAAATTATTTAGCCTAGTCTACATTTTGCCGACTTGTAGTTGTACTTGTTTTACATAGGAGGTCATGACTGGATTCGGTCCTTAGGATTATCTGGGCAGTTCTACCACAAACCACATATTCTCGTGCATATACTGCACCAACCCCTCTTACCATCCGCCCAGATAAATAAGCATGTTGGGGTTTTTGAGAGTCTAAAATAACCATTTTACAACATATCACTCACTTTCCATTAGTGACTGCCCAAGCCAATTTCTCATGTTTGAAATGATGACAGAGCAAATTAATGCCCCTGAATATCTAGGCAAGACTAAGCATGGTTTATAGACTTATTACTAGTATCTCAACCATTATCCTAGGGTGACAAGGACCAAGTGTTCAAATGTTCTCAAGGAATGGGTAATAACACTATCACAATGTATAATGGGCACGTATCTAAAATGTCAAGGTGGAGCGGTGGAGTTGGTGCATGTGGATTATGATTCGGCATGAATGGGGCACTGAGTGGAAGGTGAGGTTTCCCACTGCGCTAGTTGTTAGGGAGCTGTTCCAGCTGCCCTAGTCGTTGGGGGTAAACTTTTCGCACAACTATGGGTTCTTCTTTAGAAGAGGTAAACCCATGGGTCGAGATGATAAAGGGGTGAGGTATTGCAAATTAAGGCCTTGTAGCGATCTCCTTGATCTGCAAGCCTAAGGAAACATGTGGAAAATAAACAAGTTGATTGTCTCGTGAGTAAAGTGTATAATCTCTACAGAGTGACAACTGTTCAAACAACTATGCCCACGTTCATGGGCAGGCATGTGAACTTATCAAGTTAGTATATATTTCAAAAATTTTGTGGATGGAATGAAAACCTATCATGTGGATGTAGCCCTAAATTTGGGTTTGCCTAGGTGGATGTAGCCCTAAATTTGGATTTGCAAGGGCTATCAGAGGTGCAACGATCTGAGGCGGTGCAAATGGTGTAGGGTTCTGGTAGTCCCTAGCAGGAGGTGCCACAAGAAATGCTGCAGGTGGGGCCCAAGCTAGAGGATGCTGCAGCTCTAGAATGACTGCCAGCATCTCGACTGAACCCTAGGAAGATGTGGTAGAAATGCCATAGGAACTGGCCCCCACTTGAATGCTAGAGGGGTCCTGCTTGCACACCATCATCTTGTGGCCCGTCCAACCACAAAGATGACAATTCCCTGACCAGGAACACTTTGAAGCACAGTGTCCATCACCACACTTGAAACACATCAGGCTCCACACCAAAACAGGGCACATCACCTAAGAAACTGAGGGAGGGCATGGTACAAAAGAGGAAGGCAGCCTCTGCTAAAAAGGCCATGTCAACAACGTAGGACATTAGCCTCCCTAGAACCTCTTAGGAACAGGTTACTGAGAAGACCCACCCCTCCACTAAAACTCCTCTCCTCGCCATGACCAAAACCACCTAAAGGAATGGGACCATCAAAAGTTTGCCTCTCCCTGGTGAGTTTTCTCTCAAACTCCATACCCTTGGCCTAATTAACCATAGGGTTGATGTCACACAGACCAGTCACTCCCAAGACATGATGATACTCCTACACCTATTGACGCAGAGTTTGGACATCCTCTGAAGATCCTGTAACAAGGTGACCAAAACCACTTGAGCATCAGTGGTTAGCTGAACAACCAGAACAACCTCCTCACCAACCTCTCCAATGATCTCCTCAGCCGGGGGTGGTGGCACTACTAGACCACGATCACAACCACAGCCATGGCCTCCACCATGTCCACAGCCTCTACCCCTTGCCATACTGACCACCTGGAAGAACAACAAAAAACACAGCTCAAAAACAATAATATCAATCACACTATACTCAATTAAACAACAACTCAATATTTATTAACAATTAAACAAGATAACAGAAGCATAAATGCAATGAATGACCTAATCCTATCCTACAATGCACCAGTATGTCAAATTTCAGTTTTAAGTTAATTATCCAAAGTCAAAATTCAGTATTAAGTTTTCCTAAGTTATTTTATTATTATGATTATTATTTTCATTATATTACCAATCCTATGTCAAATTTTTGTTGATTTGTCAAGTGAGTTATTCATTTATTTACCACAGACCTAAAGCCCTCTTTGATATCAACTGTAACACTCTGGTTTAACAAAAGTCTAGAATATTGCCCACAACTATCATCGCTATCAATTTAAACTATTAATCAAGCATTATCAACAACTAGGCTTCAAAAATAATCAATCAACATAATAAATAACATAAATTTCAGCAACACGGTAATAGATAAATTGAACCAAAGATAAACCAATTAATCACTAAGATTAATCAATTATTAAACTAAACCAAGGAACACATGAAGTAGCAACATTATGAATCACAAAGAGCTAGAGGTAACCATTAATCATCTAATTATTTCACGGATAGTTTTAAGATGATTACGATGGTAAGTGAATGATTGCTAGGTGGTGAAGAGCTACAAAAGTATGAGATCACATGTTCTACTTTCACCCATGCATGCTGCCTTCAATGTTCACCTAAAAACAACAATAAAGTAAGGGTGAGTCCACAATTTAGTAAGGACACAATAAAACAATAAGAACAACAACAAAATCTTTTCACTTATCAATTTCCACCATTCTCTTTTCTCATCTTTCTTTCTGTTAATGCAATGCAATGCTCATGCTCATGTCTCTTTCTCTTTCTGTAGCTCATACCGGTATAGCGGAGGGAATACCCATCGATGTTCACCCTGTACCTCTATCCCGTGGAGTGCCTACCGAAGTAGGTATTTTTTTCCTCCATCTCATTGAGGTGCCAACCAAATAGGTCTTACTCAAGAGCACACCGGAATAGTTGAATAGCTTTAGTCATAGGTCTTTAACTTTTTTACCACCCTGGCTCGTATGCATATATCATTTCATGAGTGCAATATTTTATCATTTTACCACATATCATATTTATCATCAAATTATATCATACTGAACAAAAGATAATCAAATGTTACATGATATGAATAAATCAACAACAATGAACAATTATCAACCATCACCTATCAGTTTACTATGCACTTGCCTTCTCTAGTTGCGACAACCTAGTTGATTAGGAGATGAAACCAAACCCAAAGGTACTCCTACAATGAATATCCAATCTTAATATAAACCATAGCAATACACAACACCACTTTCCCCTTTACCGGATAGTCACCCATGCTTTCCCGGTACTAAAATTAACATAACGTTCAACTCCCACATTGTTTTATAGCAAACCATACAAATTATGGATTCTACACAAAATTCTCCACAACTTTTTAGTTGGCCACTTGTCTAGATTAAATCATCCAAATCCCTATTTTTAATCCAGAAGACAGATCTATCATCTTCTGAACAACAAACTTAATATTTTCGTATATATTAATCTATTCATGCAAACATATTGAACCATGACTTTTTCAAAAACTACCTAAAACATTTTTAGAAACTACAAAAAATTATCTAGCATTTGTTAGTTGTGTCCAAAATTCAATTCTGCTAAATAAATCAGTCAAATGAATTATTTCCCATGACAACGTCTAACAACAACCCAATATTCGATATTAGTCTTCCCAAATTCATAGCTTTGGTTCTATTAGTCCAAAAATTATATTCTTGGATTCTCTAGAATACTTAAAAAATTAGCTACACTTTTAATGTAGACCAAATACTCGCATTATCCAATATATTGTTTTTAATCTACAGATTAACACATGCTGTCAAAAGATAACAATTTTCCAGACATCAGGCATATAAAATCCATAACTTGAAATCCATTCATTCAATCGACATGAATAAATATTATACAGAAAGCTATCGAAATCCTCTATAATTATCTAGTACATGATATTATCAAATTATGCCCATACGGTACCCAAAATCACAATAGAATAATATAACAGATTAATTGATCTACTATTCAATCTCCCTGACAAACACTTTCTATCTCTCCCTCTAATGTGGATTCAAATCACTAATTAAAATAAACAAAATAGAGAGAATAACTAGATAGTTACCTAATCGATGAACGCCAGATTACAATCTATTTCTCACTTTTTTCTCCCCGCTCCCCTCTGATCTTCCGCTTGAATCTCCCTTGAATTCTCATGTAACTTTCCTTGGCTGGTGTTGTGCAAATCCTACGCCTCCTTTTGGTCAGACGAGCAGCACCCAATGCATGCTAACCTATGCACGAGTGCTGATACGGGGTCGCCCGATCTTCTCGACGTAGGATCAAGATACTCACGTGGATTTAAAGAACCATAGTGATCCCCTGATGCCAATGTAAGAGTTATCACTCTATAATTCGCCCAATCACATGTGTTGAACTTCACGATTACCAGATGAAGTCCTATTGCGCTTCTAATTCTCAACGTAAAGGTTGAACGATCTTGATTTCGATGAACTCCGAATTCTTCACTCAAGTTGGTTCGGCCAATAGAAAGAACAAGAGCAATTTGTTGAATCAATCTATTATCAAAGTGGTCTATCTTTTCCATGGGGTGGCAGCTGCCTTATAAAGGATGCCCCCAAACGCACACATAATGGGCTTGAACCCGACTCCTATTCTATTTGATCATTGAAACCGATTTAGATCCTAAAGCAATTCGGAATTAAACACTAACTAGTTACATGGCTGAAGTAAGCAATCTCAGCCCATCATTGACACGCAGGCCCGCAAACTCCTCAATTGACAAGTTTGGTTTATCTCCTTGGCCGAGTGGCGTATGGATCTCTTCTTTTAGTCTCAGGCTACATGGAGCTTTCCCTCCTTTAAACATATGATCGCATGGGCTCCTCCCTTGTGGCCTCATAGCTCTCTTTCTCCTTGAGGCAGACCGGATGGTCCTTCTCTCCTTGTTCTTACATTGCTTCAATTCTAAGAACACACAATGTATTTGCATTACGTAGTATACCATCCTCATCTAAAGCAATAGGGAATTCTCTATGAAACACAAGCACCTATTATTGGAGCAGCTTAACTCTTACTTTTATTATAGGATCTGTTGGAGCCTCATTACTAGCTTTATCATGCACACATGAAGTGCAAGATAAATATGTAGTAGAGATGTCCTCATCAAGTGCGCTAGCGCCCTGGCCGCATGTTGACCGACATTGGCACGTGCAAGCGAACTCTTGGTGAAAGAGGGCGGCAGGTGGCACATGGCCGGTAATCACGGGTAGGCGATGAGGCGTGCAGGCAGCGCTGGTCTGCGTGTGTAGTGGCGTGATGCACAGCGTTGGCACACTGGCGCGGGATAGCATCGCCTCCACACGAGAGCAGCACGGCCCAAGTGACGCAACGGCACACACGGTAGTGAGGCGGCAAGCAGCGATCTCGGGAGATGCTAGCGACGCGATGGAATTAACGTGCTTGAACAGATTTGGTCGGCGTCGAGAGAGAAAAAAGAAAGCTAGGGTGTTTAAGTCCTCTCCCCCATGCTCTAGGACACATTCTAATCCGTTCCTAACTCTTCCGTACTACTCGCTCCATAAAACCAATTCCTCTAAAAATCTATGCATTCCCTTTTTATTATCCTCTTTTCTCTATTTACGTACAGATTCTCAAGAGGGATATTTCCGAAATATTATAGGATGGTCACGTCACCTTCATCCAGCATACCCAGAATCCATCTCTATCCAATTAATCAAATAGAAAGGCAAATTGGATTTGCAAAACTCCCTCTAAATTCCATACCGTGAGAGAAATAGTGACTTCTCAAGCGGGTAAAAAAGCCTTTCTTGATTATCCAAAACCATCACTATACAAATCATTAATCCATAACTCTTTTTCTAACAGGGACATTTGACTTTAAGACATACTGTGCCTTGGGACGCAGGTTACGAAGTGGTTATAGGACCAACTTTTCGCGAAGCAGGAATTGAAGCCTCCTCTGCCGCTTTACATTTCCAATAGGGCAACTCCTTATTCTGGACATGTTCAATTGTATCTTGATTTCAACCAGTGAGTACTGCTTCAGCTCAATTGCCCCATCTTTCCAACAAGGTGAGCTGGAATCATTACTTAACCACCTGAAATGCTTAGTTTGCCAGTTAAAACCACTACTGTTTACCCATTTGTACTAAAAATAATGGAGATGATAATAACCTATCTATTTATTCAAGTAAACAAGTAAATATGATGTATGAGTCATAAACAAGTAGTGTTAACATAATTTTTCGATATTTTAGTGACTCACTGACTCTTAGACCTAGACAACAAACTTCAAATTTGTTGAGTCTAACTCGAACCAATAGTTTAACCGGTGTGTTACCTCTGCTTTTAGTAGACGACCAAAGTTCGATTCCTACTGGGTAAATTAATTATGTGAATTTTTCACCATAATTTTTTTGGGATTTGATCACATGATTTATGGGCTATATGTCTTAAGAAGTCAATTGTCCCACTCTTAAGAGAAAAAAAAAGATGCTCAACCAGGGTCGCAGTTGAAAATTGGTTCCGATCGAGTCTATCACATTAATGACTCTAATAATCTAATTTTAGACTTCCAAGTGCAGCTGGACTAATCCTTTTTTAAAACGACAAGCTTTAACTACTACTCGCTCAAAAGTAAAATCATGACGTTAGGAGTGAATGACTCAAGTGTAGAGTTAAACTCATGATAATGGAGTTTCAAACATAGTCCTAGTGTACAACTAAAAGAGGGAAAAGGAAACACAATTAGTAGTATTAGTAAAAATTCTCCAAATCTATACCTATGTAATCAACAATTGAGATTAAAAGCGTCTCCTTAGTTGAAGGCTAAAAATTCCTACAATAATCTAAAAAGAATCTAGAAATTATCTCGTTTATTGAAAGAAAAATAGGAGAATGTACACAGTCTATTTGATGGGATATGATTATACTGGTGCAAATTAAACCTTTGATTTTAAGCAGTGACATAGCCTCTCCAAATACGATTTTGGCTACAGTTTGTATTGTAACATATTTGTAATATCTGAGAATACTATAATATTATGAAGTTACTTTTCTAGATAAATATATATTCATGTCATTTGAATATGTGTAACTCCCCAGTTTGACATGAGTCCAGAATATCATCATTAACTCCAATCCTTCCTAAATTAAATCTTTTTTCACAACCTATTAACATCTATACAATGATTAAGTTCTCACAAAAATTAAATTAAGCATAAACATGATGATACTGAATAAACAAATATTGAACAATTAATTGAAGCAATAACAAGAACAAAGATAATCCAATTATTAAGACTAACCAATGATATTTTATTTGATTGCAACCAAGCTAATAGCTCTATGTTCTAAAGGAACTTATTGACCAAAAGCAAGAGTTTGCATAAACCAAATTACTAAAGATGAATGATTATTATCTAATGTGATAAATAAGCAACGGCGGTGCATGATCTGATTTTTGGCTACTCACTACCCATGCATGATGCCTTCAACATTCACCTAGAAACAACAACATAAGCAAAGGTAAGTCAATGACTCAGCACATATATAATAAAATAGTAAATAGTATTAAAAGCATGTTACCAAGTATTCGTGTCAACATACCACTTAAAAGCATGTTGCCAAGTATTCGTGTCAACATACCACTATCTCAACTTCATATATCTTTTCACTAATACCATACACATATCTCGTCATCTCTTTTGTCTTTTTATTAATGCAATACATATGTCTCAATATCTCTTTTGCTTATACTGATATAGTGGAGTGTTACTCCCGTTATTGTCCATCCAAGCCCTCCCTTTTTCATGTAGGGACCTTAAGCCCATCCTTTTTCATACAGAGACTTCATCTCCACTCCCATGGAGTGCCTACCGAAGTGGGTCTTACACTACTCACTCCCATGGGTTGCCCATCCAAATTAGGCTCTAGAGGGCCACACAGGTCACATCTTTCCATTATGAATGCTCATTATACAAATGCAGTGCTTCTTTCAGTCATTAATCACTTATGAACATTAATCATTGATCATCATCACCATTTAATCCATAACCATATGAGCATTATAGAAAGCAAGTGTAAATAGGTAAATCAGCATGTCAATTAGTTTATCAACATAAAACAGTAAGAGTAAACAATCTGTGTTACCATTTTACCATGCACTAGTCTTTTCTAACTACAAGGGATAGATTGATGCAAAGATGACACCAACCACGAAGTTACTCCTCCTACAATAAATATCCAATCTCAAAAACATACCGTAACAATACATAAAATCAAGTAGACAACATCGCTCCTACATGCTTTTCGATCCAACAATTCCCCCTTTTCTGGATAGTCCTCCCCTGCTATCCTGCTAATAAAAAAGCATAACTATAAATTCCCAAGCCCTAACATGGTAAACCATATTAGTTCTAGTATCTACATAGAATTTTCTACACTTTATTAGTTAGCCACAAACCCTAATTAATCTATTTAACCCCTTATGTTTAACCCCGAAGACCATTTTCTTATCTTACTGGATAGCAGGCTTAATAATTTTTTAACAACTAATTTACTAGTCCACCATAATAAATCCTATCACTTCTGAAATCTACTAAAAATTATATACCTTTCTTTAGTTATGCTCAAATTTTAATTCGGCCATCTACTAGGACTAAACGACAAATTACCATGATTGTATCCAGCAGCGACCAAATTCTTGACAGCAGTATTCTCAAAGCCATAACTTCTAATCTGTTAAACCAAAACCTATGTTCTTGCACTCTATGTAAATCTTAGACAATTATCTACAACTTTTCTAACAACACTATCTCCATCCAAGGCCTTTAACGTCATCTTACATCAGTTTAATCTACACCGCGCAAAGCTAGAACAACAGAAAATCCTAACTTTGCTTTAAGTATGTCTACCAGGGAGATTAATGTTGGGATATGGGTAGGCTACGCTAGCACAGATTAAAATTTTCTACCACATAAACTAGAAATTCATGTGAGTATGAGCTCATAGATCATTACCACTAGACACACAGTATAGCAGAAGTAGAGTTGAAGTAGTCAGTTCAATGTAGAGTACATCGGTGTAGTGGAAGTAGTCAATCATCTTCTAGCTAATCGTCTCCTCCTTGCGATTGTCCTGATCAGCACCGCAGTTGTAGCAGCACCACGACCGAAGTCCACATATCCAAGGACGAAACACTGTGCGTCGATATGCTAGCACCTGCACGCATATCATGGTTTTGAGAGGTGGTGGCTAGAGTTTCGATGGATGTGTCTCGGGATACCCTCGTCAGCCCCATGTCTCTCTTAATACATAGCCTCCAATCAGATCCTTATCCAACACAAGTAGAGATTATATCCCACTTGGAGAGTTACCGACCTGATCCTTATCCAATACAAATAGAGATTGTATCCTACTCGGAAAGTATAATCTAGACCTTTATTATTCCAACCTGTTAAGTGTGTGACCTTATAGATACATGTATATATTGCTATGGCCCAAAACCTCCTATTCAATCCACAAGTGAGTAGTGGTCCATATAACAGGACATATCGACTCTCAAACATACATAAAGATCATATTAGATGAACCTATATAGCGCTCATGTACCGATCCCTTTACCTCATGATACTAGATCGAACTCAAGGCAAGAAGCATGCCATCCTATGATAGCTCGATCCATCACTCAAACCTGTAGTAGATTAATTATGATTGACTCCACCACCACATTCAGGATGGCCATGCATTTTTTTAATCCAACCACATCGAGGGGCTAGAGATATCTCTCATTATATAAGAGAGACAAATTTCTTCTTGATCATTCATAATAAACCCAAAAGCTATCTTTATGACCACCCAGTTATAGAGTAGCGTTTGGTAACCCCTAAGTAAACTATTACAATGTAGGAAGCTATGGTGATCTCAAGTCTAAGGATCCTATATATACTATGAATGAGACCAACTAATGATACTAGAATATAACAATTCCAGTAGTGTCTTTTGGTACGTCAATCCAACACTATGTTCTCTAATATGTGTCTACATTATTGATTTGATATCCCCATATCTATGGTCTGTGAAACATGATCATTAATTAATACATATGCTAATGTATAAATCATAATTATCTCACATAACGATATAAGATCAAGATAATTGAGAATAACTTCAAAACAAGAATAAAGAGTTCCACGAACAATTCACATACTTGTTGATCAATACAAAAGATATTTATTCAAGGGACAATAACATATTATTCAAAATATCATAAACACAGAAGTGATACAATCATCTCCATGATTGCCTCTAGGACATATCACTAACAATCTCCCACTTGCACTAGAGTCAATCATGTAAATATCTAATATCCATAGCTCATATGTGTGCCTCATGCTTTGGCTATGGAAGAGGATTTGTCAATGGATCAATATTATTTAAATCCGTGTGCACTTTACATATCTTTACATCACCTCTATCAACAATCTCATGATTGAGGTGCAAATGCTGAAGTATATGCTTAGACTTTTGATGCGATCTATTTTCCTTCGCTTACACAATGGTTCTACTATTATCACAATGGAGATCCATTAGACTAGAAGCACTAGAGACCACACCCAGCTCAACAATAAACTTCTTTATCCAATTGCCTCCTTTGCAGCTTTAGAAGCCACAATATACTTAGCATCCATTATAGAATCAACAACCGTCTCTTGCTTGGAACCTTTCAGCTAACTATTCATCCATTAAGACAAAACACAAATCTAGACTGTGATAAAAAAATCATCTTTATTGGTTTGGAAAGTCATCTTTATCAGTTTGGAAGCTAGCATTAGTGTAACCATTTACAACTAGTTCTTCCTCACCTCCATAAGCAAGGAACATATCCCTAGTCCTTCGCAAGTATTTTAGAATGTTCTTTACAACTATCTAGTGACCTTCTCCTAGATCTGACCGATATCTGCTCATAACACTTAGAGCTTGTGACACATCTAAACGTGTACAAAGCATATCATACATTACAGACCCAATGGCAGGAGCATATGGAATCTTACTCATTTGGTCTCGCATATCAAGTGTCGAAGGACACTGGTCTTGCTAAGACTGATGCCATGTGACATAACTAAGAAACCCTTCTTGGAATCCAGCATGTTAAACCACTTCAACACTTTGTCAATATACATATCTTGGATCAATACAATTAGACTTTTAGTTCTATCTCTATAGATCTTTATGCCCAAAACATATGCTACCTCTCCTAAGTCTTCCATAGAAAAAACTATTTCTTAATAAAGACTTAGCATATTCGAGCATAGGAATATCATCTCCGATCAATAATATGTCATCCACATATAGGACTAGAAAAATAAGTGCGCTCCCACTAGCCTTCTTGTAAACACAAGACTTTTCTTTATTCTTGATGAAGCCAAACCCTTTAACTACCTTATCAAAATGAATGTTCCAACTCTGAGATGATTACTTTAATCTATAGATAGATCTCTGAAGTTTGCATGTCTTTCTAGCATTTTATGAATCAACAAGACCATCAGTTTGTGTCATGTATACATCCTCACTTAGCTTTCTATTTAGGAAAGCTGTTTTAACATCCATCTGACATATCTCATAATAAAAAAAATACAGAAAGAGCTAAAATGATTTGGATAGATTTAAACATATTGACAGGTGATAAAGATTCATCATAGTCAACACAATGAATTTATTTGAAACACTATACCACCAATCGTGACTTATGGATATGAACATTTCTATCCATGTATATCTTTTCTTAAAAACCCATTTGCACTCAATGGGTTTTACACCATCAAGTAGATTAACCAAGTTCCAACTTGATTGTTATACATGGATTGTATTTTGGATCGCATGACTCCAAGCCATTTCTTAGAGTCTAGGCTCATCATCGCTTTCTCATAAGTCTTAGTCTCATCATTGTCTAACAATAAAATATCATGTCAATACCCTATCAGCAATTAACTAGGCCTTTCAAACCTACGTGGGGCTGGTGCCTCTTCCACATCTTCTACAACATATTATACATCCTGTAGAGGTTCAGTAGGAGTTGAAACATTTTCTAATGGGTCTCAGATTTCTTTGAGTCGCACCATGCTTCACTAACTCCTTTTGAGAGAAACTCTTATAACATATCCAAATTTCATATGTGAAATAACTCAATAAATTTTATTATTTGCTTTCGGGCCTAATGGAACATTAGTGGGCTAAACTCCTCTATCTTAACACTAATTATCTATCCTATTTAACCCTAGCCACCTTCTTATTCAATCTAGTCATGCCTGTAGGTAGCTGCCACATCTTTTCTCTTCCCATGTGTGCATGCATGCGTCATGCCACCGTCGTCGCCAGTCGTGCCTTCTACCCTCGCGATCCTTTTCACCACCTTGGCCTACCTCCACGGCATGCCAGTGATCTATGCAGCACTGACATGCATACACGCAATGCTATCCAATAGCTTGCACTACTACAGAAAAGGTCATCACAGACGGTTCAAAAACGTCATCACAGACGGTTTTGTGAACCGTCTGTATTTATGGGTCAGTGATAATCGAAGGTCATCACAGACGGTTTTCAAACCGTCTGTGATTATCAGCTATCACAGACGGTTTTACTCAAAACCGTCAGGATAGCTGATAATCACTGCACGGTTTTACTCAAAAACCATCTGTGATTATCAACTATCACAGACGGTTTTTGAGTAAAAACCGTCTGTGATATTCCCTTCAACCCCTACATATATTTCTGTTATTGGCTAGCCTCAGGAAATGCTAGCCATGCCCTCTGAAACAAGCAGATAATCACAGACAAAACATACAATTCACACATCTCATTTGCTTTGATACATTTCACGGACATAAAACATCCAATTGACATCGCACTTCATTTCACAAACATAAAGCATGCATCCATTTCGCAAATCGATTAATTGAATTGAAATGAAATATCAATTAACAAATGCACAGTTACAAAAGATCTACACTGCATTTACACTTAGTGATAAGACCAATAAGAAATCATGGTGCGCAGTGGAACCGTCCTCCTGGCTTTATGACTTGAGTCAGCCAAAAGTACGCCAACTCTCCTTGAATCCCTCCAAAATCAGACTGTTTCAATGCAGTTGACGGGATGAACACAGCCTGTCAATAGGAATATCAATGTGCATATATATGTAACGTGATAAGTATGAAGTAATTATGGGAAGAGTGACAAACCTTGTGATTGGTGAGCCTCGAGGAATCGAGGAGTAGTTCCATATGTTGGCAAACGTAGTATCCACATGTGTTGCCCATTGCTGGGTGGCATTGCAAACAATGGAATGTGTTAGTTCAAGAGGCATTAGTACCAATGTTGCATAGGATTAATTAATGTGAAATAGCGAATACCTTAAAATCTCGAACATGTGTCGTGAGCCTTTGGCCCGCGCTCGAGTCACCTCCTTTTCAATGTACATCGCGAACGCCCTACGTAATTCAAAAGTTAACCTTAGTCATTCGGAAGGAAAGAAAGAGTACAATGTAGATATGTATGGGGAATATGTGCTTACCTATCCATTACTTGGTGACAAATCGTGAAGTCCATTTTATTCTTACTTAGGGAATCAAGGTAATATACCTTGTTCCATTTTGGTACAATTACTATTAAAATCCAATGAAAGTTCTGATTGAAGGGCATAAGTACATAGTCCTTATTGCGGCAACCCAGTAGTCCTGATGTAATGTACCTCTCGATGAGGGGTGTCTCCTGGTCGATGGTATCCTTGGCGACCAATTGTGGGTCCAAGAAACCAGCTGATGAGTTGGATAATCTAGCTTTAATCAGCATGTGTCTATATATACACACACGAAAGCAAAAAATTAGATATGGCATTTATCGGTATGACATTAACGGAGACTGTGATTGTACACACTTACAGCGTCCAGCATCGAATGATTGAGACGTCAAGAGCGTTGAGCGTGAACAAATCGAATAAATCCTCAAAATGTACTTTCGCTTCATACACAACCAAGGAGGAAGGTTATAGATGCAGAGAGTCACGGGCCATGTGCTATGTCGGCTGCTCATGCTACCGAAAGGATTCATTCCATCTGTACTCAGTCCAAACCTTATATTCCTTGGTTCTGCACCGAACTCTGCAAAACCCCTATCGATGTTTCTCCACTGCGCGGAATCAGCAAGGTGTCTTAGCATTCCATCCTTCTTGCGCTCCTCCGAGTGCCAACGCAGAAGTTTTGCCTCCTTTGGATTTGCAAAAAACCTTTTCAAACGGGGAATTATAGGAAAATACCATGCCACCTTAGCAGGAGGTCCTTTCTTCGCCTCTGTTCCCTCGCCATCATCTGATTGATTGTTACGTTTGTATCGGGATGTGTTGCACACCGGATATACATGCATGTTTGCATACTCTTTACGGTAGAGGATACAGTCGTTCGGGCATGCATGTATTCTTTCTACTTCCATTCCCAACGGACAAAGAACCTTCTTGGCTTTATACGTAGTTTTAGGCAACTCATTTCCCTCCGGAAGCATGTCCGCTAAAAGACCTAGCAGCACCGTGAAACTCTTGTCGGACCAACCGTTGCTTGCCTTCAGTTTCAACAGTTCAAGCACGCCTGACAACCTCGTGTACTTGCAGCCCGTGTACAAAGGTTTCTCTGAGTCCTCCATCAAGCCACGGAATTTAACATACTCTCTCTCATCAAGTTCTCTTCTACATCGCGAAGCATCTGATCCAGATTATCATTGTGCAACCTATCCGAATCCGAGCCACAATCGACATCAGCCGGCGGCATGTCATTCACTTCACCTGCGATGTCATCCGGGGGAATATCATTCACTTCACCGGCGATGTCATCCGGTGGCATATGATCATTCACTTCGCCATGACTGGTCCAACACGTATAATCCTTTTTGAAACCCCTCCGAATCAAGTGCGCTTCAATTTGCCCTCGGTTCTTAAACATCTTCAAATTCTCGATCGGTGCATGGACAGCACATATATTCCACCCCTTATTCAACATATCCTCCTCGCGGCTCTTATAAAAGCAGAACGCCATTAATGTACTCTTCACTCACACGGCTCATGCATACATCCAGCTTCGGTCCTACGTTGCGTACATATATAACAACTTAGTATTAAAATCTAGAATAACTAATTATAACTACATATATACCAGCCACATTTATTATATTGAGACTTAATTTCTAGCTCAATTCATATTACAAACACAATAGCTATTATATAACCAACAATTTTGCAAATTAACCATCTTCAATAACCACTCATGGATTACTTACACCTAAATTGTAATGCAATTAAAAAAATAAATTTCATTACTAACCATATCTACAGCAACCAGAAAGTCTGAATCTTAATTCAAAGCTCAATCTCGCCTCTTCCCACCAAATTAATCGCCCGAAATCGCCTAGCTTCCTCCCGAGTGAAAAAGTGCGCGGCGATGGCTAGATCTCGGATCGAAATGAAGACGATGCGGTCTCGAGCAAAGCAATAAATGCCTTAGTCATTATCACGAGCGGTTTTTAATTAAAACCATCTGTGATAACCAGCTTATCACGATGGTTTTTAATTAAAAACCGTCAGGATAACCAACTATCACTGCACGGTTTTTATAAAAACCGTTTGTCATAAGCTTCATACCAGAACGCTTCGCGCGTGTTTCGATGCCAGAACGCTTCGTGTTTCAATCGTCTAATTAACGTCTCTCGATCGTTATGCGAAGCGTCTATATCATTAATGTTTGGGAATACGAACCGTCTGTGCTAAAGGTTAAATATGCGCGCCTAATCCAGGTCTCTTCTACGTACGTACAATACAATATACAATACAACATGACTTCTACTGTTCTTGTGATCATCTCCTTCCTCTCATCTGTTCATCAAGAATTGTTCGGCCAGAACCTTACACAGGCGGCCAGCAATTTGCATCTGCAGCAGCTTCTCCGCACCCGCCCTGCTCTCCTTCCCCGACTTTCTTGCATCCGTCAGCTTGACCTGATCCTCCGCCGTCGATGGAGGCGTCTCGCTGCCGCTCATTATCACAGACGGTTTTTAGTTGATAACCAATTATGATAGATGGTTTTTTATTAAAAACCGTCTGTGATAAATTATCACAGACGGTTTTTTATAAAAAACCGTCTGTGATAAGCTTCATACCAGAACGCTTCGCGCGTGTTTCGATCGTCTAATTAACGTCTCTCGATCGTTATACGAAGCGTCTATATCATTCATGTTTGGGTATACGAACCGTTAGTGCTAAAGGTTAAATATGCGCTCCTAATCCAGGTCTCTAGCTTCTACGTACGTACAATACAATATACAATTAATACAACATGGCTTCTACTACTGTTCTTGTGATCATCTCCTTCCTCTCATCTGTTCATCACAAATTGTTCGGCCGAAACCTTACACAGGCGGCCAGCAATTTGCATCTGGAGCAGATTCTCCGCACCCGCCCTGCTCTCCTTCCCCGACTTTCTTGCATCCGTCAGCTTGACCTGATCCTCCACCGTCGACGGAGGCGTCTCGCTGCCGCTCAAGAAAGGGAAACAACCCTCACCCTGGTTCTTCTCCACAATGTGCGCAATGCGGAAGAAGCTCTACACGCATTGCAGAGACTGATGGATAGCCTTGCCGATCAAGCAGAAACGGCAGATTCTGAGGAATCTTTTCATGCTATCCTCTACGACATTATGGATGCTGCTGATCATTTGCCCAGGCTGCAAGAGGAAGTGCTGAGGACAAGGGCAATCTTAACGGCGTTCGAGAATTTAGCGGCTGATCCTCCAAGTCCCCAAGTTGAAGAAGAAGCTACGAAGCCCAAAAGAATACAACTGGGAAACTCTTTACATGCGACTTTTGTAATAAATTTTCCTCTAATTGAAATTAATAAATTTGCCTTTAATTTGTGATCTCTTGTCTCGATAGTTCGTAGTTAAGTTATTAGAAGCAATGTGTACTTATATATTAACCTCGATCTAGAATATGACAGACAAAGGGACATCACAATGGTTCTTGTGAAAACCGTCATGAACATTCCTGATTTGTTCTTAACAACAACCGGCTGTGATAGTCGACACAACACGAGCGGTTTTTATAAAAACCGTCGTGATAATCTCAGATATCGCGAGCGGTTTTAATAAAACCGTCTGTGATATTCGATATCGCGCAGCGGTTCAAAGGTAAGAACCGTCGTGATACTCCTTTTTCCCGCCACAAATACCACAGACGGCCTTAAAATTAAAACCGTCTGTAATAGTTTACATTACAGACGGTTTCACAAAACCGTCTGTGATTTGCCGTCTACTATTAGCCTTTCTGTAGTAGTGAGCATGTGTTAATCTGTAGATTAAAAATAGTGTATAGGATAATTTGGGTATTTGGTATACATTAAAAGTATAGGTAAGTTCATAAGGATTCCAGAGAGTCCAAGAACATAATTGTTGCAAGAGTGGAACCAAGGTTATGAATTTTAGAAGACTGTTGTCTAGAATCGGGCTGTTGTTGGACGTAGTCGTGGGAAATTATTAATTTGACTGATTTATTGGCTGAATTGAATTTTGGGCATAATTAGAAAGTGGTAGATAATATTTTGTAGTTTCTAAAAATGTCATGGTTCAATATGTTTGCATGAGTAGATTAATAGGTATGAAAATATTAATTCTACTATCTGGAAGATGACACATCTGTCTTCTTGGTTAAAAATGGGGGTCTAGATGATTTAATATGGACAGGTGGCCAGCTAAGAAGTTGTGGGGAATTTTGTGTGGAATACATAACTAGTATGGTTTGCTATAATATGATGTGGGAGTTAAAAGTTATGTTAATTTTAGTATCGGGATAGCAAGGGTGACAACCCGCTAATGGGGAAAGTTGTGGATTTGGGGAGCGTGTAAGAGTGTTATTGATTAAGTGGTGTTGTGTATTGTTGTGGCTTGTATTGAAATTGGGTATTTACTGTAGAAGGAGTAGCTTCAGGTTGGTGTCATCTTCTAATCAGCTAGGTCATTGCAACTAGAGAAAGCAAGTAATGGTAAAATGATAGATGATGGTTGATAATTATTCATTGTTATTAATTTATGTATGTCATGCAATATTTGATTATATTTTGTTCAATATGATATAACTTGATGATAAATATGATATGTGACAAAATGATGGAAGATTTCACTCAAGATATGACGTATGCATACGAGCCAGGGTAGTGAGAAAGTCAAATAGCTATGAGTAAAGCTATTTGACTATTCTAGTGTACTCTTAAGTAAGACCTACTTCGGTAGGCACCTTCACGGGATGGAGGAAAATACCTATTTCGATAGGCACACCATGGGACAAAGGTAGAGAGTGAACATCGACAGGTGTTTCCTCTGCTATACCAGTATGAGCTACAGAAAGAAAAGATATATGAGCATGAGTACTGCATTACATTAATAGAAAGAAAGATGAGAAATGGAATGGTGAAAATTGATAAGTGAAAAAATTGTGCTGTTGTTGCTATTGTTTTATTCTGTACTTGCTAAGTCATGGACTCACCCTTGCTTTATTGTTATTTTTACATGAACGTTGAAGGCAGCATGCATGAGTAGAAGTAGAACATGTGTTCTTGCAGTTTTGTAGCTCTTCACCCCACCTAGGAATCATTCACTTACTGTCATAATCATTTTAGAACTATCCATGGCATAATCATTTTAGGATTGTCCGTCTTTCAACTACCGTCTACTTCCGATTGTCGATGGCTTCCCACTTTTGACTATGACTATGTCCGATGGCTGATGGCTTCTGATTTTTGGGTGCTTTCGACTTCAACTACTGCTGACTTCTGATGATTTTCGGCTTTGGGTTGCTTCCAACTCTAACAAATGTCAACTTCCGATGGCTTCCAACATCCGACTTCATCTATTGCCAACTCCTGATGGCTTCCATCCGAGAGACCATGTGGATGCGACCCCATGCTTGTGATGAGTAATTGACAAGTTTTCTGGAAAGATTGAGTTTGGTCTGTTTGGTTTGTGCCAAGACGGCACTTGGTGTAGTCGGGTTTGGTTAGACGGACTCGAGGAATATTCTTCTTCCTGATTGGTCGTTTGGGCAATTTCATGCTTAAGTACGATTTGTTGATGCTAGTGAGGTTTACTTGTTTCGAGCGGTGCTATGTAATGTATTTCTTGTCTGTGATGGCTGCAGGACGTCGAGGTGGAGTCGTGGCGAGGCACAGGATGACCGGACTAGGCATGGGCGGTGCCGAGGTCAGAACGGTCGAGGTGTGCTGAAGACGCGAGGACTCGAGGTGGCTGCGAGGCTTGGAAGGCAAGGAATGAGGAAGCTTCCCGAAAGGTGCAGGAGGCGTGTTTTGGTGAATACGCAAAGCTGCACTAAAGGAAGTGGATTGTGGTTAAAGCACTAGAGTTAGTGGGTAAAGCACAAAAGCTTAATGGGCAAAGCATTTGGTGAACCCATTAAGAGAGGCTATAAAAGGAGGAGTGTTCCCTGCATGTTGCATGGCTTGAGAGAGGGGTTAGAGTTGGTTTTGCTTTGTGCTTTCTCTTTTGCTTTCTGTTGGGAGTTGGTAGGAGAGAGCAGAGCTTCGTTGGTTTTCTTGTCTCCCTGTATGTGTTCTTGAGGGTTCTTGAGATTGTGAGAGGGAGAAGATGAGTTGATACTTCTTGTAATCATTCCTCTGTATTCAATCGCGTATGGGGACTCCTATGTAATCCTTGATTGATTGGGAATTAATCTTCTGAAGTTTATCTCTCGTGCTTGCCTGTTTTCTCTTCGTGTTCTTCTCTGCTTGATTTCTCAGATTTTCATTTTGGTGTTGTTTCTAGCTGGGGAGTAGCAAAATGGATTGCTCTGTGATGGGATTGTATTTCTAGACCCTTTGGTCAGCAAATTCCAAGAGCAAATTGATTGAATCTCAAGAATCACATTTCTCTCCTTCCTGCATTCATGTTTTTCTCTGTTCATAGTTCTAGGGTTTGGTGATGTCTTGATTTTCTCTTCTAAAGTTTATGCCCTGTGATGAGTTCCTAAGCCCTGAGATTATTGCTTAGATGAACACCAAGTTTCATGAGCAAAAGATCAAAGATTGGCTGGCAATTTGAGATTTAGTGCAGCTCTCTGATAGTTTTCAGTTTTTGACTAAAATCTCAAATTCTTGTGCTATTGTTGATTTCTCTTGTTGAGGTTTGTCTCTCTGCTATTTAGAATAGGTGTGTGCACCTTTGGCTAAGGGAAAATAGCTGGACATGCCTCATTCGGTCGAATTTGAGTTTTTCAAGTTTCTGCGCAGAAGTTTCAGGCTGCTGGACTGATTTTTCGGGGGGGGGGGGTCCGGTCTGACCGGATCTCGCTTGGGGGTCTGACCTGATGTGGCCAAGAGGAAGACACAAGATCAATCAAGTTCTCGTGATTGCAGTTCTGTCCACAAAGTTCATGAAGTTCTCAATGTCAGTTCTGAGGTTTCTAAGACACACAAAATACATATTTGGAAAGCTAACGAAGTCTACTTTCCAACAAATCAAACGGCGCTTGATTTGGCGCTTCCTACACAAAGTTATGGCAATTTCATTGGAAGTTGCATGAGCTGTCCAGAGAGACTCGCGAGACTTGCCAAACATAAGGAGTCCGAGTATTGCAATGCAAGTAAGGATAAAATCTGACCACACCATGGCTTTCTAAAGGTTGAGAAGGATTCCTTTTCAGGTTCTAAACGGATTTGGAAGCCCCTTGAATAAGAAAACAAAACATATAAAGATTTGAAACCGATTCGGACTCGGATTGGGACAGCTGGCAAGACCGATACTAAAACGTCCGTAACTTTCACAAACGGAGTCCGATTTGGGCGTTCTTGGACTCGTTGGAAAGCTAGTTTGAAGCCCCACACAATGGATGAGGTGAAAGCCATGTAATCCTCATGTTTAAGTCACAAATTGAGAGAGAAACTAGAGGTAGCAGTTTAGGTATTTCCTTTTTTGTTCGTATTGGAATTTGTTTCGGCCTTAGGCCAAGTAGTGCGTGAGTTGTAATCAAGGCCATGCATTGTGCACCAATATAAGGCCAGGGCCTTAGCCCCATTGTAACTCAGGCTATGATATGATAAGTTTTTAGACTCGTGAAATAAAGGAGAAAATCGCCATGATGGTTGGTGGCGGCCAAATTGCGTGATTGCAAGGTTTTCTTGTTTGGAGTTTGCGAAGTTGGTGCAAGGCAAGAATAGGAGATTCTTGAGATTGCCCATCGAATCTACAAGGTTTATCTCTTCTAATTCGTGTCTTCTTGCTGAATTCACGGTTTGGGGAGTTCGGCGGATTGCTTCTAGTGTTCGTCTTGCACACTAGTGCAAATTGCCCTTATCAATATTGTTTGCTGCATCAAGACAAGGAGAAGACTCTATCCAAGGAGAAGGAACCTCGCTGATTGTACCGGGAAAGATCGGGCCATCCCTACGCATCAACTAATCCTTAGTTGGTCCGCATCATGACCGCTCCACCAACTGCGGTCTGACTGGCCTTGATTAACTGGTCTGACTGGCGGCTATTAGGCGTTCTGACCACCCGGCCTATTGCGGTCTAACCGGCCGAATGGGTTTGGCTACTGGTATTTTTGTTTGATGATATTTCTTGCTGTCTCTTTTCGATATTATTGCCTTGTGTTCCTCCTTCAGTGTACTTGATTCTCTAGTGAGTTAAACCCTCTTCTTAATAGCATTCATTGCTATCGGAGAGAAGAATCTTGCTTGTGGATTCTTGGGGAGAATCTCACTGGTTCTTCATTTTGATTTCCCTTCTGCGTATTTAAAGTTCCAGAAAGTTTAAGTTGTTCTCATCTTGCTTCTATAGCAATTTGTGAGAAAAGTCTTTTAGTGGATACTTAGGGTGAAAATTTTTAAATGCAACATTCACCCCCCTCTGTTGCCGATTTCGATCCAACAATTGGTATCAGAGCTGATTAGCTCTTTATCATAGATCTTAACCGGTCTCTAGAGCCATGGCGACAGACAAGTATTCCACCAAGCCTCCCATTTATGGTATCAATTATCCCTTTTGGAAAAGCCGGATGGAGACCTACATCCAAGCTCAGGGTTATGCCATCTGGCGGAAGGTGAAGACCCGATATGTTGTTCCTGCCGATGAGAACATCAACGCTGGAAACATGCTTGATGTTGAGGCGAACGCTAAGGCGAGGAACATCATAATTCAGGGTCTGAGCAGAAGCGATTTCGATCGCATCTCTCATCTGACGTCGGCCTTCGACATCTGGGACACCCTCGATGCATACCATAAGGGCACCGCCCAGATCAAGACGGTTCGACAGGACCAGTTCAAGCGAGATTACAACAAGTTTGAAATGTTCGCTGGTGAGTCCTTGGATGAGTGCTTCGCGCATTTTCACAAGATCCTGAGTAACCTCCGAGTGGTCGGTCTCACATACCCCGATTCGGGCAATGCTCGCAATTT
Organism: Dendrocalamus sinicus; assembly: GCA_036346575.1. Taxonomy (NCBI): domain Eukaryota; kingdom Viridiplantae; phylum Streptophyta; class Magnoliopsida; order Poales; family Poaceae; genus Dendrocalamus; species Dendrocalamus sinicus. Next base: position 11,848,992 of record CM070658.1, on the reverse strand, counting down.
GCCCGTTTGGGAGATGAAGGTGACCACGATTAAAGACACGACCGACCTCTCGACCCTGACTCTTGACGCGTTGTACTCACGCCTCAAGACTCACAAGATTGACTGTCGAGACCCGAATATGCAAACCCGGACTCTCCTGTGTATTCTGCACTAGTCAGGCAAGCTTACAATTATTAGCCTGAAGGGCTTTAAGAAACTAGCAGCGGAAATCCAGAAATAAGCGTAGTAGCCATTCGACATGCCCACAGGCAATCGACTGGGGAGCGAAGTCCTAATCCGTGAAGTCTTCAAAGTATCCTCCTTCTAGTAGCTCCTGCTGATCTGGTCCTTCTTCTTCAACTGAGCAAATATGGATGAAGCCGTGAGTACATAGAGTACTCAGCAAGTCATTTGTAACAAAGAGTGCAATATAGTACGCAAAGCTTACCAATGGATGGCTGAAAGGTTAATTTTGCAGAAAGCAACAATTTAAAGTAAATACAATAAATAGATTGAAAAGCAAACTTTGGAAAGGATAATAAATAAGTAGTCAAAGGAATTGAGTACGACCATGAGTGAACTAACCATCCACCCAATGGATTCACCAGTGACCTACCCATTCACTTATCCCAACCAACATTTAGGCAAACCCGACCCCTGTGTGAAATCACCGAGCATTGTCCATGACCGAGGACACGGCTATTCGAATAGTTTTACACTCTGCAGAGGTTGCACAACTGTACCCACACGATGTGATAATCCTCACGTTAAAGATAATCACAACAAGGCTTTTACAATGATCCATCTCCACCTGATCCCACTCGCTAAGGTTTCGCCGTCGAGTAGGGTAACCCCCTAGTCGATAATTGCCCCCTCTTGCGCCACAACAACATCGGTAGTAAAACCGAAGTGGACACTTCACAAATTATTATGCCAGGTCTATCCCATACTAAACATGTGGTTTGCACTGTAAAGCTCAGATCAATGGTGCACAAAGTTAAGTCCTTAAGAATTACCTAGGCGAAACATCCACATCCCATGTGCAACCAGCACCCCCTTTACTGCACGATCATTCGCCCAAGTGAAAACCAAGTTTGTATAACCATTGCCCATGACACTACCCATGTCATGACAAACAAATTTTATAACTGTGGTTAACCACCACGTTCCAGTATATCATTAAGTCAAGATTGATTAACACATGTGATGATAGACCCAACGCACCCGAAGCATGGCTAAGCAAATCTATACGTATACCCATGTGACAATTATATGGCATCACTAATTAATTACCCATCCTATGGTGACAATGGAGTCATGGTATTCAATTTATCAAGGAGGAAATAATCAACTAGGTCATTAACTACCAATACAAAGGCTTGATATAAAATAGCAATGCATGATAATTTAAAACAAAGTAATACATAATAGATTGGAAAACTGGGTTCAACATGATCAAAGGACACGACCTGCCTTGGCCTTGCTCAGTTGATGGCTCTTGATCTTCGAATCCAACTTCAGCTCCTTCGAACGCATGATCTGACGAGAGAGAAAACAAATCAAAAAGACAAAATAAATTCAAATAAAATTGAAATGAACTCCAAAAACTTTCAAACTTGAACCAAATGGTAGAGCTCAATTTTAGATGAATTTAGTAAAAAGAATCGGGTCAATCGGAGTTCGTATGAGGGAGAACGGGCTCCTGGAAAATCTAATTTGGGAAAAAGGCTGAAATTGGGAAATTGCACTGTGCTGTGGACCCGGTTCATGGAATGACCGGTCTACCGTGAACCCGGCGCATAGAACAGTGCGGCTGACTGGGCGGCTCGCGCGGCCACTAGGGCTGAGGTGGCAGACATGTGGCGACACGTGTGCCAATCTGGCTGACGTGGCAGGCTGATGAGGCGGGGTGACGTGGCATGCTGACGTGGCATTGGGGCGGCCTCGGTGGCTGACGTGGCTGACAGTGGCATGACGTGGCGTGACACGTTGGCTTAGGGCTGACGTGGTCCGGCTCACGTGGCTGGCTGGCATGGCTTCGGCCTACGGTTCACAGCTGGCAAGCGGGCTCCGCTTGTCAGTGGAACGGCGCAGGGTGGACCGGGTCTACGGGGAGGCGAAGGGTCGCGCGGCGCGAGCGCGGACCAGGGCGGCGCAGGCCGAGGTGAGCGGCGACAGGGTCTAACCGACGGGGTGACCGGGCGGCGGCGGGCATGGCCAGCGGTGACTCAGGATGGCGGCGGGGCTCACCGGCGGCGGTGGAGACGGCGAACGACGGCGGCGACGGGAGGCGACCACGGCGGCGGAAGGCGAAGCGACGACGGAAGACGAAGCGACGTCGTCGGCAAGGGTAGCGAACGACGGCCCCCCTTTTATACCCGGGTCCCGAGGAGTCCTAGACGGAGATGGCGGGGTGGCGGTGGGAGTCCGGCTCGGGGACAGAGGCGAAGATGGCAAGCGGCTACAGAGTCCTGCTTGGAGACGGGGCCGGAGTCCCGGGCGGAGACTACGCCTGATAGGTGGGCCACCTGTCAGCGGCACGGGAGAGAGAGCGGTCGGGATGCGGGGGCGCGGGCGCTGGGAGTCCCCCGATGGCCGACACGTGGCACGGGGTGAGGCAGGCCGGGTGGGCGGCTGAACCGGGCCGGCTTGGTGGGTTTCGGCCCACCGGCCGGTTTAGGATTTTTAGGATTTTCCTTTTTCAGAAATTCAAATAAAGGCTTTTGAGCTCTAGGAAATAGCAAATAAATCCAGAAAAATCCCAGAAAATTATAGAAAAGCCCTTGAGGCTCAAGGAACTCAAATAAAATATTTCTGGCAAATGTTAATGTTTAACTTAATCACATTAAATCCTTTTAATTAATAAAAATTCTAATTAAGCTTTAATTAATTCCAGAAAAATACAAATTGTGAATTTTATTTTAAAAGCTTCAAAAAGGCTCTGAAAATCAGGATGTTACAAACCTCCCCCCCTTAAATGGAATCTCAACCCCGAGATTCTGGCTCTCTAAGGAATAGGTTTGGAAACTCCGCTTTGAGGTCTTCCTCGCTTTCCCAGTTGCTTCTTCTTCTGAATGATTGCTCCACCGACTTTGCGAAAACGAACGACCACTTCTGTTACACGCTCTGCCACTTCCAAGATTTTGATAGGATGCTCTTTATAGGACAGATCCTCTTGAAGATCCACAGCCTCCACGGGCACTGCTTCCTCTGGCACTCTTAAGCACTTCTTTAATTGAGACACATGAAAAACATTGTGTATCCCGCTCAAGTTCTCAGGTAGCTCCAACTGATAGGCGACTTCTCCTTTGCGCTTCAAAATCTTGAATGGCCCCACGTACCTTGGCGCTAGCTTTCCCTTCATTTGAAATCTTTTAACACCTTTGAAGGGTGTGATCCTTAGGTACACATAATCATTGGGCTCAAAGCTCAAATCTCTTCGATGAATATCAGTATAACTCTTCTGTCTGGCTTGAGCTGCTTTTAGCCATTCTTGAATCAAACACACTTTGTCTTCTGCTTCCTGTAAACACTCTGGCCCAAATATTTGTCTCTCTCCCGTCTCTTTCCAATTGAGAGGGGTCCTACACTTCCTACCGTACAAAGCCTCAAACGGTGACATCTGCAAACTGGCCTGTTGTTATAGGAAAACTCTGCAAAAGGTAAACAATTGTCCCACTTGGCTCCGTGATCCAAGACACATGCTCTTAACATATCCTCCAGGGATTGATTTACACGCTCTGTCTGACCATCGGTTTGCGGGTGGTATGCTGTACTAAAGTTCAAATGAGTGCCCATCGCTTCGTGAAAACTACTCCAAAATTGTGAAGTGAACTGCGACCCACAATCCGATACTATTCTCTTAGGTACTCCATGGAGACTCACGATTTTGGACATATACAATTCAGCCAAATTATCACCGGAATAGGTTGTTTTGACTGGCAGAAAATGGGCGACCTTCGTCAATCAATCCACGATTACCCATATTGAGTCGTATCCTTCCTTGGTCTTGGGTAAACCCGTAATAAAGTCCATTCCCACGTCTTCCCACTTCCACTCGGGGATTTTCAAGGGTTGCAGTAAATCTGCTGGTCTTTGATGTTCCTCTTTCACTCGCTGGCACACATCGCAAAGTGCCACATACTCTGCTATTTCTCGCTTCATACTTGGCCACTAGTATTTGTCCTTAATGTTTTGATACATCTTGGTACTGCCTAGATGGATTGAATATAATGACTCGTGTGCCTCCTTAAGTAACAACTGCTTCAACTCCCCCTTATTGGGTACGCACAACCGTGTTTTGTACCATATGACATCCTGATCATCCTCCACAAAGCCTGTTGCTTTGCCCTCTTTCAATCCAGCCTTGATTCGCTGAATATTTTCATCCCCTGGTTGAGCTTGTCGGATCTGATTATCCAGGGTTGGTTGCAAGTCCATAGCGGTTAACATCCCTTCCTCCACCAACTCCAAGCTGAGCTTTTGAAATTCCTTGTGCAATGCTGGTTGGCTTTCCTTGACCATTACTGTATTGCAGTACACCTTTCTGCTTAACGCATCTGCCACCACGTTGGCTTTTCCTGGGTGATAGTGGATCCCGATGTCATAGTCCTTTATCAATTCCAACCATCTTCTTTGTCTTAGGTTGAGATCTGATTGGGTGAAGATATATTTTAGGCTCTTATGATCTGTGTAGATCTCACATCGGTTACCCATTAGATATTGTCGCCATATTTTCAAGGCATGCACAACTGCTGCTAACTCCAAATCATGCGTAGGGTAATTCTCCTCGTGTGGCCTCAACTGGCGCGATGCATAAGCCACCACTCTCTTGTCTTGCATCAATACACACCCCAACCTTTGCGGGATGCATCACAGTAGATCTCAAAATCCTTCTTAATGTCTGGCAAAATTAGGACTGGCGCTGTTGTTAAACTCTCTTTTAACTTTTGAAAACTCTTCTGGCATTCTGGCGTCCATACAAACTTCTTTTCCTTCTTTAATAGCTGGGTAAGCGGTCGCGCTACGCTGGAGAATCCTTCGATAAATCGACGGTAGTAACCCACCATTCCCAGGATGCTTCTGACCTGAGTCACTAACGTGGGTGCCTTCCAGTAAGCACATCCTTCACTTTCCCTGAGTCAATAGCCACTCCTTCTGCTGTCAATACATGACCCAAAAATGCAACTTCCTTCATCCAAAATTCACACTTGCTGAACTTGGCATACAACTTATGTTCCCGCAATCTTTGCAATACCATCCTCAAATGCTCTTCATGCTCCTTCTCATCTTTGGAGTAGATCAGAATGTCATCGATGAACACAACGACAAACTTATCCAAGTAATCCATGAACACTTTGTTCATCAGATACATAAAGTAGGCTGGGGCATTGGTTAAGCCAAAGGACATCACGGTGAACTCGTACAAACCATAACGAGTTGAGAAAGCTGTCTTAGGTATGTCCTCCAGACGAATCCTCATTTGATGATACCCTGATCTCAAATCAATCTTGGAGAACACTCCAGCTCCTTTTAATTGATCGAACAAGTCATCAATTCTGGGCAAAGGATACTTGTTCTTGATGATAACTTCATTGAGAGCTCGGTAATCCACACACATACGCTGGCTACCATCCTTCTTCTTGACGAACAATACTGGTGCTCCCCACGGAGAGGTACTAGGTCTAACATATCCTTTATCCAACAATTCTTGTATTTGCTTCTTCAATTCTGCTAACTCATTGGCGGGCATTCGGTAAGGTCTCTTGGAAATAGGCGATGTACCGGGTGCTAACTCAATTGCGAACTCCACTTCTCTGTTCGGCGGCATCCCAGGGAGATCGTCAGGAAAAATATCCGGATATTCTCTGGCAATTGGTACTTCTTCTAGCAAGATCCCTTTACTTTGACATACCATCACTTTTTCTGGCTGCTTCATGCTAGCTTCAAATCTAACTTTACTTCCGCTTGAATTAACCAAGGTAACGGTTCGGCTTCCACATTCCAACACTGCTTGATGCTTCTTGAGCCAATCCATACCCAAAATTATGTCCAATGACTGGAGGTTTAACACAACCAAGTCAGCGGAAAACTCGACTCCTTGGATGGCTATCTTAACTTCTGGGCATCCTCGGTTTGTACTCATCTCAGAGCTTGGGGATTGAACCAGTAAAATAGAACCAAGAGTAACTATTTTCAACCTATGTTTTAAGGCAAAGCTTTGGGAAACAAACGAATGCGAGGCTCTAGAATCAAACAAAATTGTGGCAGGAACTGAATTTACTTGAAACTTACCGATCACCACATCTGGCGCTGCTTGAGCTTCTTCCATGGTGACATGGTTCACCTGGCTGCGCATCACGATCTGCGATCCTCTGTGGGTTGATTTGATCCTTGAGGTGCTCCGCGTCCTGACCCTGCTGCAGGGGTACGGTCCGATGTAGCTCCCAAATTGAAACGGACTGGTGTCAAAGCTGGATTCTGCGGGCACTTGTTGGCATAGTGTCCCGTTTCATGGCATTTGAAATAAGTGACTGCTGTCATGGGCTTGGTAATCCTCTATTGCTGACTTCCCACTGGGATTGGCTTTGGCCCTGATGAGAACTGGCGAGGAGCTAGTGCAGGAGTTTTGAATCCTGACTGCTGAGGGATCGAGCTGGCTGAAAAGTACTAAAGCGAGTTCTCTGAGCCTGGTGCATCTATGATTCCTGCTGTATCATTCTCCGCTTGCGAGATTCTTCCAACTCACGACGATTCTCCTCAATGAGCATTGCTTTGTCCACCATATTTTGGAAACTGGCATAATCATTTCCCACTACTTGAACTTTTAACCCTGGGTTCAATCCTCTCTTGAACCTCTTTTGGCGTGCATCATCTGTGGCAACATCCTCTGGAGCATAGCGGGCTAGTTGAGTGAACTTGTTGAGATATTCACTCACGGTCATGTTCTTCTGTTGCAACTCCCGAAATTCTTCCTTCTTCATTTCGATCACCCCATCCAGGATATGGGCATGACGAAAGGCTTCTGTGAACTCAGCCCAAGTGATACTATCTTGGTCCTCGTGAGTGGCACAATAATTTTCCCACCACTCAGCTGCAGCTCCTTCTAGCTGATGGGCTGCATACAACACCTTCTCGCGATCCGAACACTGGGCAAGGTTAAGCTTCCTTTCCACTGAGCGCATCCAGTCATCGGCTTCCAGGGGCTCAGATGACCATGAATAAGTAGGAGGCCTTGTTCTCATAAACTCTGCAAACTTAGATTGCTGATGAACTGGTGGAGGCATTGCCATTTCTTGATTGTCGATTCATCATGGCGTTCATATTCTGCATCATGGTGTTCATCAACTGAGTCTGGTGGCCATGAACTGACTCAAGGTCGGATCTAGACCAGCTGGAGTGGCATGCTGCTTTTGGCTTGCTTGATTCCCATTACTACCTTCCGGTTCCTGATTCATATGACTGCGTCCTGCGGAGTTCCGGGTGTGAACCATCCTGTTCTGCTCTGAAAAGGAAACTCGCTTGCTTGAGAACTGGCTTCACAAGTCTTAATAGGTGAGAGGGAAAAGCAGAGGTAAGTGGTAAGTTCGTCTAAGGGGGATATTCTAATGGCAAATCCTAAACTAAACAATCACTTAGCCGAAAAGGCTAACAGAAGAACCAAATAAATTGCTTCAATAAAAGGTTCGACATGACTGCAACATATTGCTTTTGAGGGCAAAACTACAGCTCACATCACAATCAATCACAAATGAAACCCCACTTCCTAACCGACTCTATCCTACGCTACGGTCTACTCTTCCGGCTCCCACTCAGGTCCTGAAAGGTATGGCGTATGCGCTTCTTCCTCGGAGTCGCTGTAGACCACCCTTCTGTTGCGAACTTGCGGTGCACGAACTCCTGCTAGGGTGATGCATTGGGAATCCTCTTGACCATCATCTGGTATGAGCGGTCCTCCCACCGTGCTGGATGATGAAGGCGAAGGTTGGGGTGACGGCGTTTGTGGTGAATACTCCTCAAATATGTATAGTTCCTTGAACTTCCGAATGAGCTTGGCGATGCTGAGCTTGTACATTTTGCAAAGGCAACGAACGGCTTTGAGTGCGGCTCCTGGTGCTGCTTTCTCTCCGCAAGCGCTCATGTTCTTGTAGCTGTGGTGTATAACTTGACCGCCGAACTTGGTGGTGAAGTATAGCCATGTGACGTGCCCCATACGTGGTTTCCTTGCTCCTTCATCGATGGTGCTATAGATCGGTGTTCTCTTGAATCCAAGGCTTCGTAATAGGACTCGTAGAAGTCTCCTCCAACCTCCTGCTTGGCTGAAGAATCTCTGCGACATCTATAGGGTAATAGGAGATAGAGTCAGTTTTAAACAATATTTTGGGCAGAAGTTTAGACGAGAAGTAAGAAACCTTAAGAACAAGAGAAGAGAGTAGAGAAATTACTAGATATCAAGTTCAGTGGTTTTGTTTTTAGAAAATAAGTTTTTGAGTTTTGATACGGCGACAAGGCTTGATGTTGAGGCGAACGCTAAGACGAGAAACATCATAATTCAGGGTCTGAGCAGAAGCGAGTTCGATCGCATCTCTCATCTGACGTCGGCCTTCGACATCTAGGAGATCCTTGATGCATTCCATAAGCGCACCACCCAGATCAAGACGGTTCGACAAGACCAGTTCAAGCGAGATTACAACAAGTTTGAAATGTTCGCTGGTGAGTCCTTGGATGAGTGCTTCACGCATTTTCACAAGATTCTGAGTAACCTCTGAGTGGTCGGTCTCACATACCCTGATTCGGGCAATGCTCGCAATTTGCCCATTTGGGAGATGAAGGTGACCACGATTAAAGACACGACCGACCTCTCGACCCTGACTCTTGACGCGTTGTACTCACACCTCAAGACTCACGAGATTGACTGTCGAGACCCGAATATGCAAACCCGGACTCTGCTGTGTATTCTGCACTAGTCAGGCAAGCTTACAATTATTAGCCTGAAGGGCTTTAAGAAACTAGCAGCGGAAATCCAGAAATAAGCGTAGTAGCCATTCGACATGCCCACAGGCAATCGACTGGGGAGCGAAGTCCTAATCCGTGAAGTCTTCAAAGTATCCTCCTTCTAGTAGCTCCTGCTGATCTGGTCCTTCTTCTTCAACTGAGCAAATATGGATGAAGCCGTGAGTACATAGAGTACTCAGCAAGTCGTTTGTAACAAAGAGTGCAATATAGTACGCAAATCTTACCAATGGATGGCTGAAAGGTTAATTTTGCAGAAAGCAACAATTTAAAGTAAATACAATAAATAGATTGAAAAGCAAACTTTGGAAAGGATAATAAATAGGTAATCAAAGGAATTGAGTACGACCATGAGTGAACTAACCATCCACCCAATGGATTCACCAGTGAACTACCCATTCACTTATCCCAACCAACATTTAGGCAAACCCTACCCCTCGTGTGAAATCACCGAGCATTGTCCATGACCGAGGACACGACTATTCGAATAGTTTTACACTCTGCAGAGGTTGCACAACTGTCCCCACACGATGTGATAATCCTCACGTTAAAGATAATCACAACAAGGCTTTTACAATGATCCATCTCCACCTGATCCCACTCGCTAAGGTTTCGCCGTCGAGTAGGGTAACCCCCTAGTCGATAATTGCCCCCTCTTGCGCCACAACAACATCGGTAGTAAAACCGAAGTGGACACTTCACAAATTATTATGCCAGGTCTATCCCATACTAGACATGTGGTTTGCACTGTAAAGCTCAGATCAATGGTGCACAAAGTTAAGTCCTTAAGAATTACCTAGGCGAAACATCCACATCCCATGTGCAACCAGCACCCCCTTTACTGCACGATCATTCGCTCAAGTGAAAACCAAGTTTGTATAACCATTGCCCATGACACTACCCATGTCATGACAAACAAATTTTATAACTGTGGTTAACCACCACGTTCCAGTATATCATTAAGTCAAGATTGATTAACACATGTGATGATAGACCCAACGTACCCGAAGCATGGCTAAGCAAATCTACACGTATACCCATGTGATAATTATATGGCATCACTAATTAATTACCCATCCTATGGTGACAATGGAGTCATGGTATTCAATTTATCAAGGAGGAAATAATCAACTAGGTCATTAACTACCAATACAAAGGCTTTCATAAAAAATAGCAATGCATGATAATTTAAAACAAAGTAATACATAATAGATTGGAAAACTGGGTTCAACATGATCAAAGGACACGACCTGCCTTGGCCTTGCTCAGTTGATGGCTCTTGATCTTCGAATCCAACTTCAGCTCCTTCGAACGCGTGATCTAACGAGAGAGAAAACAAATCGAAAAGACAAAATAAATTCAAATAAAATTCAAATGAACTCCAAAAACTTTCAAACTTGAACCAAATGGTAGAGCTCAATTTTAGATGAATTTAGTAAAAAGAATCGGGTCAATCGGAGTTCGTATGAGGGAGAACGGGCTCCTGGAAAATCTAATTTGGGAAAAAGGCTGAAATTGGGAAATTGCACTGTGCTGTGGACCCGGTTCATGGAATGACCGGTCTACCGTGAACCCGGCGCATAGAACAATGCGGCTGACTGGGCGACTGGCGCGGCGGCTAGGGCTGAGGTGGCAGACACGTGGCGACACGTGTGCCAATCTGGCTGACGTGGCAGGCTAATAAGGCGGGGTGACGTGGCATTGGTGCGGCCTCGGTGGCTGACGTGGCTGATAGGTGGCATGACGTGGCGTGACACGTCGGCTTAGGGCTAACGTGGCCCGACTCACGTGGCTGGTTGGCGTAGCTTCGGCCTACGGTTCACGGCTGGTAAGCGGGCCCCGCTTGTCAGTGGAACGGCGTAGGGTGGACCGGGTCTACGGGGAGGCGAAGGGTCGCGCGGCGCGAGCGCGGACCAGGCGGTGCGGCGCGGGCCGAGCCAAGCGGCGGCGGGCATGGCCGGCGATGACTCGGACGGCGGCGGGGCTCACCAGCGCGGTGGAGACGGCGGACGACGGCGGCGACGGGAGGCGACCATGGCGGCGGAAGGCGAAGCGACGACGGAAGACGAAGCGATGTCGTCGGCAAGGGCGGCGAACGACGGCTCCGGCGACGGGCGCACGGCGCTTGGCGGCTAGCGGCGGTGAGGGCGACGGCTGCGGGATGAGGAGAACCTCGGGGGTCGGCCCCCCTTTTATACCTAGGTCCCGAGGAGTCCTAGACGGTGACGGCGGGGCGGCGGTGGGAGTCCGGCTCAGGGACGGAGGCGAAGATGGCAAGCGGCGGTGGAGTCCTGCTCGGAGACAGGGCCGGAGTCCCGGCGGAGACGACACCTGACAGGTGGGCCCCACCTGTCAACGGCACGGGAGAGAGAGCGGTCGGGATGCGGGGGCGCGGGCGCTGGGAGTCCCCCAATGGCCGACGTGTGGCACGGGGTGAGGCAGGCCGGGCGGGCGGCTGGACCGGGCCAGCTTGGTGGGTTTCGGCCCACCGGCCGGTTTAGGATTTTTAGGATTTTCCTTTTCAGAAATTCAAATAAAGGCTTTTGAGCTCTAGGAAATAGCAAATAAATCCAGAAAAATCCCAGAAAATTACAGAAAAACCCTTGAGGCTCAAGGAACTCAAATAAAATATTTCTGGCAAATTTTAATGTTTAACTTAATCACATTAAATCCTTTTAATTAATAAAAATTCTAATTAAGCTTTAATTAATTCCAGAACAATACAAATGGTGAATTTTATTTTAAAAGCTTCAAAAAGGCTCTGAAAATCAGGATGTTACATTGACATAGTCTCTCGTAGGTCGAAGTCGCAGTCGATGGCCTTAGTCACCGATCCCAGTCTGGTTTCTGGACCTTCTTCCGAGTCGATTTGTGGATTCTCTCTAGCTGCTCTCTGTGACGTAACTGATGATCAATTAGAGTAGCTACGAGAGGATCAGCTAGCCCTTCTAGCTAGAAAGTTTTCCCACGCATACAAAAGGGTGAGAGATCGGAAGAGTGGCCCGATCATTTGCTTCGAGTGTGGTGGCCCCAACCACATTTGGGCAAATTGCCCCAAGCTGGGGAAGAGCAAGGGTGACTACGGCGGTGTAAGCAAGAATGACTACATCAATAAGAACCACAACAAGAAGCCCTCAGCTCATGCCCAAGGCAAGAAGAAGTTCCGTGACCTTGGCAAAGCCAAGAATCTCTTCCACCGCGTCCTCACCGCCTTCGACGACCTCGACCTCAGCGAGGTGGAGGGGTGCAGCGACGACGATGGGACGGACGAGCAAGACCCCAAGGCGGCGATGACTTCTCCGGCATGTGCTTCATGGCCCTTGAGGGCGAGATCAGCGACAGCGAGCTTTACTCCAACTTCGACGAGGTATACCCCTCCTATGACCAGCTTAATGATGTTTTTCTTAAGCTAGGGAAATTCCATGCTAGATCTAGAGCTAGGTGTAGCGAATTGAAGAAGGAAATAGATAGATTGTCACGGGAGTTTACTTCACTTATATTTGCTCCCTTCTGTGACGAATGTGATACATGTTGTGCCCTGCTTGATGACATGGAGAAATTAAGGACCTCTCATGATAGTTTGTCTTCTGAGCTTGACATGCTTAAGGTGGAGAATGTTAGTCTTTTGGCTGAACTAGAGATGAGTAGCATTGTTACTCCTTCATCTACTGTTGTTGAGACTACATCTTGCACCTCATGTGAGGATAAGGACAATGCGTTTAGAGGTCTTTATACCATGCTCCTTGATCTGCCCGAGTCTTGTGAAAATTGCAATAATCTAAAATTGAACTTAAAAAGGGCAAATCATAAAATTGCTGACTTGCATGCTTCTTTACTTGAGCCTATTGTTTCCTGCACCAATTGTCCAAAATTAACCCTTGAGCTTGAGTCTGTTTTTAAGCAATTCCAAGAAATGGTTGATCATAACAACAAATTGGCTCAGTATGCGACTAAGGACCCTGTTAGCTCACCATGCATTAGTTGTGAAAAACTAAAACTTGAACTCGTTGTTTTGAATGAAAAATATGTGAAGCTAACTAAGGATCTTCTAGAGAAGTCATCAACTGATTGTGATGTGATTGCCTTGGTGGGGGAGAAGCCCAAAGGCATGATGACCAAACAGCTAGAGGTAGGGTTGTCCCTTCTAGTCCTTGCAAAGACCTCAATGTTGAGGCAGCTGTGCGTGCACATGCCATTCCTTCTTCTGCAATTGGTTCTTCCTCTTCTCCTGCTGCTGTCTCTTCTTCCCCCTGCTCTTCTTGCATCTCTCTCTTTCAGAAGTGTCAGTACCTTATGAACACTCTCGAGAGGTTTGTAGGAGGCAAGAAGAAACTAAATCATATTCTAGACCAGTCCAAGATTTGCAAATTCAATCAAGGTCTAGGATATGATTTTCTTGAGGATGTTAGGAAGCATCCACCTGCCGTGCTCAGACCCATAGCCGCAGGTGTGATCGAGGTCAAGCCCAGAACTGAGAAAGTTAAATTCAAGTCAGCGGGCTTTGTCTAAGGAATTTCTGACAGCAAGGTGATTCTACCTATTGCTTCGGCCTCTCAGAAGGCGAAGCCTCATCGTGCTGCTTGCACCTTCTGTCAGAAGGATGGACACCTGATCGAGCGGTGCTTCAGGCACGCCAAGATTGCACGAAGAGATCGTGTTCGCGATCTTAGGAGTATTCAGGGTCAGCCCTAGACCTTGACTGCACCTGAGACCAACACGAGGTCTAGGGTTGATCACTCTGAGGGTTTTAGAAAGTACATTTTGCTGTCGGTACTTATCCAAGGGCCAAAACAACCTGGGAATGATATCGATGTGTTCCTAGCACCGTTGGTGGAAGATCTAAAAGTACTGTGGAACGAAGGGGTACAGGTATGGGATGCATACAAACGAGAGAACTTCACTCTGCGCTCCTTATTGTTCTGCACCATAAATGATTATCCTGCCCTTGGTAACCTATCGGGCCATAGTATAAAAGGTGCCAAAGCTTGTACTCACTGTTTAGATGGTACCGAGAGTGTGTGGCTGAGACACTCACGCAAAACCGTCTACATGCGTCACCGCCGGTTCCTTCGGAGGGCTCACCCATACCGCAAGATGAAGAAACAATTTGACGGAGAGAAGGAAGACGGTTCAGCTCCAAGGCATTTAAGGGGACACGAGGTTTATGATATGGTTAAGGATTTAGATGTTGTCCTCGGAAAGGGACGTAAATTGAGGGCTCATGAGAAGAACACCGGAAGAAGAGATCAATATTTTGGGACTTACCTTATTGGGAGTACCTAGATGTTCGCCTCGCATCGACGTCATGCACGTAGAAAAGAATGTGTGCGGCAGCTTGATTGGTCTCTTACTGAACATCCGTGATAAAACAAAGGACGGCGTCAACGCACGCTTGACTTGGTGATATGGACATCGGGCCCGAGTTAGCACCGACATGCACCGATAATGGACGAACGTACCTTCCCCTGCGTGTTACACTCGTCCAAGGTGAGAAAACAGAATCGTGCGGTGCTTGCATGGTGTCAAAGTTCCATCCGTTACTCCGACAACGTGAAGAAACTTGTTTCGATGCAAGATTTGAAGTTAAATGGCATGAAGTCTCATGATTGTCATGTCTTGATGACACGATGCTCCCTATTGCAATTAGAAATATTTTGCCGATCAAAGTCCAAGAGACAATCATGAGGCTATGTTATTTCTTTAACACAATTGCTCAGAAGGTCATCGATCCCGAAGGACTAGATGCTCTGCAGGACGAGGTGGTGATGACTCTATATCACCTTGAAATGTATTTCCCTCCTTCGTTTTTCGATATCATGGTCCATCTCATTGTTCACGTTGTGTGGGAGATAAAAATGTGCGGGCCCGTATTCCTACGTAGCATGTACCCATTTGAGAGATTCATGGAAATTCTCAAGTCCTACGCACGGAGTCGTTTTCGGCCGGAGGGCAGCATCGTCGAAGGTTATGCAAGCGAAGAGGTCATTGAGTTTTGTGTCGATTATATGGCTCAGATTCAACCGATAGGAGTCCCTCAATCTCGTCATGAGGGGAGGCTGAAGGGTCTCGGAACTATCGGAAGGAAAGCAATCACTCCAGATATGGACATGTATACTCAAGCCTATTTCACGGTGTTGCAACACATGACTGAAGTGGCGCCTTATGTGGACCAGCACAAGGGTGTGCTTCGCAATGAATCCGGAGCGGCGGATGTTTGGATCATGAGGCAACACAACCGTCGGTTCAACCAATGGTTGAAGGAGCAAATCGCTAGGAGCTCGCCGAGTGAGACGCTGACATGGTTGGCAAAAGGGCCGACATTTACAGTTGTGACATGGCAAAGATATGATATAAATGGGTACACATTCTATACGCAGTCTCAGGATGTCAAGAGCACTAACCAGAACAGCGGTGTCCGCATAGATGCATTCAGTACCGATGGGTCGAGAAACTCGTACTATGGCTTCATAGAAGAGATTTGGGAGCTCGACTATATGGTTTTCAAGATCCCCTTATTTCGCTGCCGTTGGGTGCATCTCCCACAGGTGAAGGTTGACAAGTACGGTGTCACGACCGTGGACCTCCAACATGTCGGGTACAAAGACGAACCATTCGTACTCGCCAATCATGTTGTTCAAGTTTTCTATGTAACTGACCCGACAAATAAGAAACGCTATGTAGTTCTTCATGGAAAAAGGAGAATTGTCGGAGTGGAGAATGTAGTGGACGAGGAGGAATACAATCAATTTGACGAGTTACCTCCTTTTGGAAATGGCATAAGGGTCGACGATGAACAACATGACGAAACTAGTTACGTACGCATTGATCATGATGAAGGGCTAATTTTTAAAGGAAATAAGCAAGTAGAATAAGAATGTATATGTGAAAATGTGTGACAATTTTGAGATGTATATGTGAAAATGTGTGATGTAGTCAATTTTGATATGTATATGTGAAAATGTGTGATGTAGTCAATTTTGAGATGTATATGTGAAAATGTATATGTGTGATGTATTTGAGAATGACAAAATGTATTGGCATTTATGTATATTTGATGTATATGTGTGATGTATTTAAGAATGACAAAATGTATCAAGAAATACACTGTGTGAATGCAGCTGGTTGGTGTTGTATATGAATGCAGCTGTTTGGTGGTTGATATGAATGCAGCTGTGTAGTTATTGGTGTTGTCTTAATTGCAACAGCCGGCAAAGGCTTATCACAGACGGTTCTAAGTTTAGAACCGTCTGTGATATGTTATCACAGACGGTTCTAAGTTTAGAACCGTCTGTGGTAATCTCCCTACGTATACCCTCTCTCTAGGGTTTTCCATGTGCGCTGCAGTTATTCGATTAGATCTAAATCCCGAGCCCGTCGTCGTCGCCGCCTCCCCGAGCCCTCGCCGGCTACCTCCCCCAGCCCTCGCCGACCGCCTCCCCGAGCCCGTCACCTCCTCCTCCGTCACCGCCGCCTCCCCGGACGAAGACGTCGCCGCAGCCTCCTCCTCCTCCGTCGCCGCGTCCCCGAGCCCGTCGCCTCCTCCTCCTCCGTCGTCGTCGCCGCCTCCTCCTCCTCCGTCGCCGCCGCCTCCTCCTCCTGCATCCCTAAGGTCACCAAAACCCTAAGGTCATCAAATCCCTCCCCGAGCTTCATGCTTCTTTGTTAGTGTTTAGGTTGATGCTTGATGCTTCATCTTGTTATGGTTAGTTGCTTAGTACATATGTAGGGTTGATGCTTCATGCTTCTGTTAGTGTTTAGGTTGATGCTTGATGCTTCATACTGTTATGGTTAGTTGCTTAGTACATATTTAGGGTTGATGCTTCATGCTTCTTGTTAGTGTTTAGGTTGATGCTTGATGCTTATTACATTGGTACATTGTTTACTGCAGTAGCTTAATTAGTTTGCTATTTGGTACATATTACATTGGTACATTGTTTACTGCAGTAGCTTAATTAGTTTGCTATTTGGTACATACTACATTGGTACATTGTTTACTGCAGTTGCTTAGTTTACATTGGTACATATTACATTGCTTGTTGTGTTAGTATATAGTATATAGTATGTAGTATATAGTATATAGTATAGGCACATAACCCCTCTCTGTCCACATCACCCCCTCCCTTCTCCCCCTTCCCTCTACTCCTCTCCTCTCTTCCTAACATTGAGCATCATGTATCACTTTTCTTGCTTCCTCATCTTATCAAGGAAGAGTATATGATCAAAGGGCATGAAGCAAGTAACACATTCTAGTGTATCCGGATAAAGAAATCTTGCGATTATTGCAAAAGATACATTGACCATTTGGGTGGAAAGAAATATATTGTCCATATCACCCCCTCCCTTCTACTCCTCTCTTGTCTTGCAATTCAATATGATTACTTTCTCATCTTATCTTAATAGACCCACAAAATGAGCAACATGTCACCCGCACATTCTTCAACATCATCGCCAGAGGCGTCCGCTCCAACATCAAGACGCCAAGGAAGAGGGCTATCAAAGAAGCCTGAGGGCCGACAGATCATCACAACGGTGAATGCATCTGGGGTCCCTATCCTTCCTCAAAAAGCAGTAAACGCATTCTGAACCATGGTCGGAGTAGTTGCACGAGAACGAATTGAGATCACATACAATTCGTGGAAGAACGTGCCTGACACTTAGAAACGTGAGCTGTGGACCGAAATTTTGGCATCGTTCGAGTTCCCAGAAGAACACCTGTACGCTGTGCAACAACAAACCTACAAAGCGGCGTGCAAAGCATGGAAGAACTTTAAGAGCACGCTTGTCAGGAAATACGTGGAGACGGACGAAACGCCTGTTCATAAATACCCATTTCTGGAACCACAATGGGAAGAGTTCAAGGCGATGAAAACGACCAAAGATTTCAAAAGTACAAGTGTGGCGCACAAGGCCCTCCAGGCAAAAAATACACACCCTCACAGACTTGGCACAACTGGGTATGCGGGTAAAATCTCGCAGTGGAGGAAGGAGGATGAGCTGGCAGCTGCACAGGACATCACCCCGTCGTTTTCCAATATCCCGAATGACCGCGCTCGAAATTGGATTAGAGCAAGGTCATCTACAACGACATCAGGGGACGTCACCTTTCGAAACCCTGCAGACCAGCAAGTGACCGGCGCTGGTAAGATATCGATCGAACTACGTAGCTTGTAATTACTCCACAACCGCATTTAATTGAAATGACATGTCGTGCTCTTGCAGAAGAGCTGAGTTTTCAATCTACCCCGGGATCATTCAGGAACAAGGGAGAATGATATTCTCTCCGTGGCCCTGGAAACAAGGAGCACCGGGCGTCGAGAGGCCTTGGGCTTTACGTTCCTTGGAAACATAGTTTCCAAGATGACTCGACATGTACCGCGCGGAAGAGAAACAAAGCCGGCGTGGCGCTTACAGCTACGAGAAGAGATCAAGGAATCTCTTAGAGAGGAGCTATTAGCTCGATGGCTGATGTAATCAGAGATGAGGTGCGAAAGCAGACAGAAAGTCAGCAGCCGCCACCGCGCTCTGTGCTAGCTAGCCCGCACAACCGTCCGAGTAGCTGCGCGTCCAATCCGACGTAAACCCAGTACAAATTTCCTGTGGACGGCATCTTGGTAATAATTATTACCTCTTGAATGCTTGCTCCATTGGTAGGCCTATTCGAGTAGCTAATTTTGTATCGTTATGTAGGAGCCTACGATGTGCAGGCTCCAAGTGAGATATGGCTCCATTCCCTTATACGCTGCTTGGGGCCAGGCATATTCGTCTGGTATCGGGGCCATGGTGCACGGTCAAGCTTTAGCGCCAGGCTTCGCAAAAGTTAATGTGGATGGTGTGTATGCCAATTTTGAGGTGGTCCCGCTACCGAAGCCCCCCAATGACGAGATTGTGAATCTAGGACAGGCCATTGGAACATTCATCTAGTGGCCCAAAACCGACATATCCCTGGAGGCTTCTTCACTGGTGGCAGGACCAGAAGTGCAGTGCGAACCACAGCAACGTGCACTGGTGCCATCTCCACACGGCGGTCACGAACCACGACTACCGCACGGTGCTATCTCCACGGTGCTATTCTCGCGAGCAACTTGCACCGTCTATACCATTACGATCGACTAGCATAAAGTCGATCGACAATCGAGCGATGGCGAGCAAATCAAAGACGAAGGATGATGACGATATCCCGTCCATGCTATTGGCCCGCAAATTCGTGCTAGCTGAGCCGATGGTAGTCCAGGAAGAGCTCCAAAAACTAGGACTTGGTTGCCAAAGATTCCACCTTTGGTATATGGAATAGTCCAATAAGCCAGAGGCAGAACGGCGCTCAGGTATCACTGTCAAATTCAAGCTGGAACATTTCTTGCACGGCTCGGGTCGTGTCTTGCGGTGACCTTTGACGATATATTTGAACTTTTCACGCTCAACGCCTCGATGCCTCACTCGTTCGATCTTTGGGCGTTGTAAGTCTGTACAATCACGATCTCTGCTCACGTAATACCGATATATGTCACAATTTGTTGCTTTTCTGTGTTATATATAGATTCATGCTGACTGAAGCTAGATCATCGAAATCACGAATTGGTTTCCTGGACCCACGCTTGGTCGCCATTGATACCATCATCGAGAATGCATCTTTCGTCGAGGACTATATTACAAAATCACTGCTGGCTCACCAAGATAAGGAATTTGTTCTTATGCCATACAATGAGGATTTCCATTGGATTTTAATTGTAATTATACCAAAATAGAACAAGGCTATATACCTTGATTCTCTAAGTAAGAACAAATCCAAGTACACAGCTATCGTCCAAATACTCGATAGGTACGTACATTGTACATTGTACTCTTTCTTTCCTTCCGAATGACTAATCTAAATTTTTCGAATAACGAAGGTCGTTCGCCACATACGTTCAACAAACACGTGACTCGACGACAGGGGCCAAGACCTTGAAACATGATCGCAAGTTTCGGGTATTCGCTAGCTACACATTAATTAATCATATACAACACATAGTAGTAATGGCACTTGATTTAACACATTATATTTTTGCGGTGCCACCAAAGCGTGAATGGCAACACGTGTGGATACTACGTGTGCCACCATATGAGACTACTCCTCGATTCCACCAAGATCACCAATTCTAAGGTTTGTCAATCTTCCCACGTTTATTTCATACATGTCAAGTTTTATATATGCGCGCGTTGATATTCCTATCAACAGGCTGCGTCCATCTCTACATCTGCATTGAAACAGCCGGATTTTGCAAAAATTCGAGGAGAGCTCATTTGGTTTTTGTGGACAAAAGTTGTAAGATCAGATGGAGAGTTCCACTGTCCAGAATGATTTTTTATTGTAATTCTAAGTGCAAATGCAGTGTACATCTTTTACAATTGTGTATTTGTTAATGGATATTTTATTTCAATTCAATGAATTGATTTGCGAAATGGATGCTTTATGTTTGTGAAATGAAGTGTGTTGTCAATTGGATGTTTTATGCTTGTGAAATGAATTGAGATGTGAAATGTATCTGAAATGAAATGAGATGTGTCAATTGTATATCTTTTATGTCTGTCATTATCTGCTTGTTTCAGAGGGCATGGCTAGCATTTCCTGAGGCTAGCCAATAAACAGAAATATATTTAGGGGTTGAAGGGAATATCACAGACGGTTTTTAGTTAAAAACCGTCTGTGATTATCAGTATCACAGACGGTTTTTAACGCAAAACCGTCTGTGATTATCAGCTATCACAGACGGTTTTAACGCAAAAACCGTCTGTAATAGCTGATAATCACAGATGGTTCAAAAACCGTCTGTGATGACCTTCGATTATTACTGACCCATAAATACAGACGGTTCACAAAACCATCTGTGATGACGATTTCGATCCGTCTGTGATGACCTTTTCTGTAGTAGTGTTTCTAGTTTTCAAATTAAAAATCTTATCATATACATCTCATATATATAATGTAGAAGTATTATTTTGGAATGCACGTTGTTGTCGTTTTTTTACAGTACTGTATGTTTTCATTCTCTGTACATGCAGCACAAGCGACCTATATATATGAGTTGCAAGATAAAACAAGACTAGGAGAACATCAATACAATGCATTTTTTTTTTGGCGCGGACTACATGCAATGCACTTAGGTAAAACAAGATTATGTTTGCTTTATGTCAACATCGATCAGTGATTCAATTAAGAGCACGATTAGGTCGACAAAAGAATACAAACATAAAGAAATATGTATATAAAGTGATTGGAGCCAGTAGACTGGTATAAAGTTGCGCATGACAAATGGCAGTATTGTTGCTTTGCCATAAACTGACAGGTCGATATATACTTCTACTTAAAAAAGCTAGTAGTCTGCCGCCTATTTTGTTCGAGCCATTGGATCTTGTGTATTTGTTCTGTATATATTGAGGATCTTTGAATAAATTGGAACTACTGGTAGCCTTGCTTAAAGGATATATTGCTAAGTAGTCTTAGTTATTTAGGATATTTCACTACTACAGAAAGCCTAATACTAGACGCCAAATCACAGACGGTTTTGTGAAACCGTCTGTGATGTACACTATTACAGACGGTTTTAATTTGGAGGCCGTCTGTGGTATTTGTGGCTGGAAAAAGGAGTATCACAGATGGTTCTTACCGCTGAACCGTCTGTGATACTGGAATATCACATACGGTTTTATAATAAAAACCGTCTGTGATATTCCAGACTATCACAGACGGTTTTTATTATAAAACCTTCTGTGATATTCCAGTATCACAGATGATTTTATAATAAAACCGTCTGTGATACGTTTCCCGCCTTGCAATCCCTCAAAATTTCATATTTTTCCGCTTAAGTCCGAGGATGATTCAGTTTTGAGACACATTCAGTAAAACGGGCATAACTTTTGCATACGGTGTCCGTTTTCAACGTTCTTGTACTCGTTGGAAAGCTAACGACGAGCCTGATCCAAAACAAATAACCCGCTTGTGCCTATCACCCTCCAAGACCCCCAAAATTGGCCATCTTTGCACCTAAACCTGCATCGCACGTTTTTTGTTTCTATTTTTGCCCTTTTTCTTTGTCTTCCTTTTGGAATTTGCATTTTGCTTCAACTGAAAAGTTGTAGATCTCGTTGAAACCTTTCAAATGAGTGTATATAAGCCATATAAAACTTTGTTATTATATCTTTTCAGACTAGTTGTTTATATTGCATCGGTATATAAAATTGTGTACTCTTATTCACAGACGGTTCTATTTATAGAACCGTCTGTGATAATCTGACCACTGGGCCCGTCGATCCTCCTCAACCCAATCATAGCTAATAGAAATCCACCAATCCTCACCCCACGGAACATAGCTCCGCCTCTCCATTCCCGCACCAAAAATTTTGAACTCCCGCCTCTCCCTCCCTCTCCCTCCCCTATAAATATAACCAAAACCCAGCCTCCTTGCTGGTCTCCTCCTCCTTGCTATCCTCCTGCTTGATGTTCTCCTCCTACTCCTTGCTGTCATCCTCCTTGCAGATGACGCACAAGTCTACAGGAGGCAAGACACCGCAGAAGCAACTAGCTCGTGCCAACCGTGCAAACGCTCAATCAACGCCGACGATGGTGGGCGTCAAAGACATCCAGCTCATGCGTTGCATCAGGGGCGAGAAGGCATAGAGGATCTTTGCTTTTTCTCTATTCTTGTTGTGTAACCTACTCGTTGTTTTGGGATATTGTAATGGTATGTTCTAATCTTAATAAAAATGGATGTTTTATGTTTGTGAAATGAATTGAGATGTGAATTGGATGTATATATGTACATGTTGATCTGCTTGTTTCAGAGGGCATGGCTAGCATTTCCTGAGGCTAGCCAATAAACAGAAATAGGTTTAGGAGTAGAAAGGAATATCACAGACGGTTTTTAACTAAAAACCGTCTGTGATAGTTATAATCACACACGGTTTTTAACTAAAAATCATCTGTGATAGTTATAATCACAGACGGTTTTTAGTTAAAAACCGTCTGTGATATATGCACCACAGACGGTTCAAAAACCGTCTGTGATGACCTCGTATTATCACTGACCCATAAATTCAGACGGTTCACAAAACCGTCTGTGATGACGTTTTTGAACCATCTGTGATGACCTTTTCTGTAGTAGTGTTTTGATGCTTCATATATACACTACTACAGAAAACTGTATTACAGATGGTTTAGAAACGTCATCACAGACAATTTTGTGAGCCATCTGAATTTATGGGTCAGAATGATACGAGGTCATCACAGACGACTTTCAAACTGTCTGTGGTGTAAATATCACAGACGGTTTTTAACTAAAAATCGTCTATGATATAAATATCATAGATGGTTTTAGTTAAAAACCGTCTGTGATGTCTAAATATTATAGATGTTTTTTAGTTAAAAACCATTTGTGCTATTCTCTTCTACCCCTAAATCTATTTTTGTTTATTGGCTAGCCTCAGGAAATGCTAGCCATGTCCTCTGAAACAAGCAGATCAACATGTACATGTATGCATCCAATTCCCATCTCAATTCATTTCACAAACATAAAACATCGAGTAGGTTACTCATAGCACTGCATATATAAGAGGACACTTGCAATTTTGCAAAGATAAACTTCACGCCTACAAATTCAGAAAAATACTTACACTACATTAAACTAAATCTAAAATAAGTGGTGCAGAAAAACTACATTGCCTTCTTCCTTTCCATCTTCCTTGCCATTGCCTTCTTCCTTGCCAGTCGCCCTTGCCATTGCCTTCTTCCTTGCTAGTCGCCCTTGCCAAACCCCTTTCTACCCTTGCCACGCACAAACGAGTTGTAGTACTGGTGGTATTGGTTCGGGGTGTAGGGAGAGGGGGTTAATAAGGAGAACGGTGCCTGCCATTCGATGCGGAGAGAATAGACGGGTGAGATCGGGATCCTGGGGGATATGCTACGGATCGATGATGTGGTGGGAAATCACAGATGGTTCGGATTACAAACCGTCTGTGATAGACATCACAGACAGTTCATAACGAAAGATGTCTATGATAACAAGAGATATTACCAAGACAATATACCGATACAATATAAATAGCTAGTCTCAAAAGGTAAAATAGCAAAATTTTATATGGGTTATATATACTCATTTGAAAGGTTTCGACGAGATCTACAACTTTGTAGTTGAGGTGAAACCCAAATTCTAAAGCGAAGATCAAAAATTTTAGCAAAAACATAAACAAAAAACTTAAAACACAAATTTGGGGCTAAAGATGGATGATTTTGAGGGTCTTAGAGAGCAACTAGCACAAGCGGGTCATTGTTTTGGACCGGGCTTGCCGTTAGCTTTCCAATGAGTACAAGAACGTCGAAAACGGACGTATGAAAAGTTATGCCCGTTTTACTAAAAGTGTCTCAAAACTGAATCCTACTCGGACTCAGGCGGGAAATTATGAAATTTTTCGGGATTGCAAGGTGGGAAACATATCACAGACGGTTTTTAGTACAAACCATCTGTGATGTCTGTGATACTTCACAGACGGTTCTTGATAAGAACCATCTGTGATGTCTGCCATTATCACAGATGGTTCCTATCTAGAACCGTCTGTGATACTTCATAGATGGTTCTTATTAAAAACCGTCTATGATAATGAAGTTATCACAAACAGTTTTTATTAAAAACCATCTGTGAAAATTCCATAGACGGTTATTCATATGAACCGTCTATGATACTTGCAGTACAGACGGTTCTTAGGAACTGTCTATGATGTAAGCGTCCAGTTTAGCCTCTTTTGTAGTTGTGATATAGTATACAATACACAAGATCAAGAGTTGTTGCAAGCGAGTAATTGAAGTAGGGAATTGATGACATTAACTAACATCATTATTGAACATAATATGCCCAAGAATAAGATAAAAAAGAGATCACAAGACGATACCCATATATCAGAGGAATAGGTGATGCAATTGTTGAACTTGAGGGTATACTGGTAATTTACGAATTTTTGCTAGCTTATTTGTAAATTTGGCTTGGTGGGACCTGTTTGTCATATGGAGAGAGGTGCAAGTGAGGCACCATGGCTGAATCGAAGAAGATTAATGCACTTTCTAGGGAATGGAAGTTCATATTCGGAGTGTCATTGGTTTCTAAGTCACAGTTACACAGCCTTGGACTCGTTTATGGAACTTTGCATACCTAGTATATGCAGAGGTCTAATATGAAGCTAAACTAGCACAGTGGATTCACCGTGAGATACACGAAAGTGCATTTCCTTTACGACTCGGGTTACTTCGTCGTGACTTTCGAAGACTTATTTTTACTATTCAATCTTAACGAACTTGACGTCTCACTTCTACGATGCTGGACACTATAAGTATACCATACAATCAATTTCTACATTCATGTAACACTGATAAATGTCATAACTCATTGCTTTTGTATAGATCCAACACATCCGGCGACGACGAGAACCGGTGGGTTTCCTCGACCCACACTTGGTCTCTGAGCAATCCATCAACAATAAGGTATCCTTCATCCAAGATTATATGACGAGGGAATTGCTTGCTTATAGTTACAAGGACAACACATGGTACCCTTCAACCAGGGGTAAGTGCTTCACTCATATGTGACTTAGGGTCACTAGATTCTAATTGTGATTGTACCAATGTGGTGCAACCACGACTTCATCTGTGTACAACAAACAATTGACATGTAAACTTATTTCCTCCATACATAACTCTATTGCAGTCTTCCCTTCATTTACAATGGCCAAGGCTAATATTTTGGAATCACGTAGGACGTTCAACACTTACGTTGCCCAGGGAGACAGATACAAAGAATCCAATGCCACATTATGACACAGGACGCGATTTTCGGTACCCACTACAACACAACAATCCTATATCACACTTCGTTATAATACCTCTAGAACTGACAATACCTATGTAATTCTATTTTTGCAGTGCCACTAGCAGGTACAGGGCAATGTTTGTGGCTTCTACGTTTGTCGCCATATGGAGTAAATCTGGGATGCTAAGATGAATGATCCGGAGGTTTACCAATCTGCGAATAATTGATTTGTGATTATCAATTTATATATAGATGCTAATGACTTAATACTACTCCTAGCAACAACGCGTGGAATTCGACAAAAGTGCATTGATCTTGACAAACTCGTCGAAATTCGAGGAAAGCTCTCTCAATTCTTGATAGCGGAGGTCATAAACAAAACTGAAGAGTTCTACCCCGGCGATGATTAGATGTTGAGATATTTGATACAATTGTAATCACTCAATTAATCAAATAATTCATTCAATTGTACATCATTTAGCTAAATTTAATGATTGTCGTATGCTATATATGTGATGTGTTTACTTGTTTTCAGAGGGCATGACTAGCATTTCCTAAGGCTAGCTAAAAAATAGGAAATAATATAGGTATTTAAATAGCTATCACAACAGTTTTTAATATTAGCCGTCTGTGATATCTAAGATATTACAAATGGCTATGTCCGAGACGGTTTTTGGTATTAGCCATCTGTGATACTTGATATACCACAGACGGCTATATTCAGCAACCAACTGTGATACTTGATATATCACAGACGGCTATATTAAAGAACCATATGTGATACTTGATATATCACAAACGGCTATATTAAAGAACCATATGTGATACTTGATATATCACAGACGATTTTTTGAAAAAACATCTATGTTGTAATTATCACAGACGGTTTGAGAGCCGTTTGTGATAACCACCGATCCGATTATCCCAGACACATAAATCCAAACGGTTCAGAAACCGTCTATGATGATAATTCTAAACCATCTGTGATGAACCTTTCTGTAGTAGTAGATAAAAATGAGATCGCAAGAGGATGCCCATATCTTTACTATTATAAAAGTGTGAGTTGGTAGTTGGTCAATTCTTCCTCCTCTCTTCTCAGCCATCCGATTTGATCTGAACCATTCGTCTATCTCCTCCTCTCTCTCTCAAGATACAACCGCCCACCCCCTTCGCTTTCCCCATCTCCTCACGTATTCTGGCCACCCTTCTATCTCTATCGCTTGCTCTCCAATGTTTGATGTGTGAAGTTGGCCAGGCAATAAGTTTCGTCTCACCATTTTTATGACTTCGTTGCAACGCACAGATCTCTAACTAGTATAAGAGAAATAGGTGATGCAATTGTTGGACATGAGGGCATATCGGTAATTTACGAATTTTGCTAGCTTATTTGTAAATTTGGCCTGGTGGGACCCGTTTGTCATATGGAGAGAGAGAGAGAGAGAGAGAGAGAGAGAGAGAGATGGGGGCTTTCCCTTTTAGACGAATGGATTGGAACGTGGGTGAAGACTCGTTCCCGATCCGTTTTTCCCGTCCCTCCTCTCGCGCGATTTCGTCAGGCCGATCCCCGGCAGTGCCGCCATGATTTCTCTATTTAGTCGGGATTATCCTTGGGGCTTTGATACGGCAGAAAATCCACTTTTAGATCACATCTTCCACTCTCTTTGGCTGGCTGTTTCTCACTGATTTTGGTTGATCTGGGATTGGCTGCTCCTGTCGGTATTTGGTCGGCATCGAGGGCTTGGGCTCCGCATCCTCTCTCTAGCAACCTGTAGCTTGATTCTTCGAACCACATAGGAAGGCGGAGGAGATCCATGGCTGGTCCGAGCCCGAGAGTGTGCCAGTACCTGTGCAGTGGTGCAGCGACCTTGGCGCAATCCTTCGGCCGAGTGTGGGGATTGTGGTTTGGTGTGAATCTATGTTGTGGTGGTCTCGACCGTGCACTTGGCCGGTGCTCAGTGGTGAGCTTTCTTGTGTGGCAACAGTTGAGCCTCGGCTCCACTGTGGGTGTGCTCCTACTCATGGAGAGGGCAACGTATCTCCATTAACCAAGCTGGTATACCATGGCAAAGCGGTGGCAATTGGTTTTCTGGATCATCGTCCTCAACGACGTGCTTTGCCCGTGATATGGTAGCTTTGAGTGTTGCCACTGCATTGAGTTATTCAGTTTTGGTTAATTGCTGATTTGGCTGCCATTCTCATTGTGCTATACTAGTGAGTTGATTATGTTCTTGATTTATCTACACTAGTATCGGGTGCATGTTAATGAAATTTGTGGGGATTAAACTGCTCAGAAGGTAAATCGGTCTATATGATATTAAGTGACAATTTGTGCAGCACAAGGGCAAGGCTGAAGCCAATATGATTCTAACTAGTAGCAGTGGCGAATCCACGATAAAAATAGAGGGGGAGCTCTACTGTTGAGACTATAGCACAATATAAATATACCAAAGCTACATCTACTAGTTTTTTGCCATCGGAATATCAAATTTATACATAAATAGGAAGAGAACAGATTGAGAATGTACGGTACAAAAAATTTAGTACCTTACTAATGGATAATGTGTCCCTAAATGTTCATAAATATATGAGTATCGATCTGTAGATAAAAATAATATGTGAGAAATATTTGTACAAAGTTCACTTCTCCACTTTTACAAATCTAAAACTAATTAAACAATAACTAGTTAATAACTGATTAAATAATTTGGCTAATCAGTAAAACAATAACAAAATGGGATTCACAAATCATATTCACTCACACAGATCAAATGATTCACCGTCGCTGGTCGATCCACGCCGTGATGCGACCAAACGAGTCATCGCCGTCTGCCGACACTGGAGTGGTGGAGCCCACACGCCAGTCACGCCACTGAGTAAATCGCCATTTGCCAGCGCCTCTCACTCCATGTCTGATGTTAGGGGTGAAAACGGGTCGGGTTAATTCCGACCGATCCGGCACCGAATCCGATTGGTACCGAATCCGACTAGTACCGAATCCGGAGAAAAAAATATGGGTTAGGATATGGTAGCAGCAATATCCGTCCGAATCCGAATATCCGTCCGAATCTGATACGTCTTCAAGTATGATTTCAGGTTAGTGCTACTATTTGACGTTTCATTTTCTTTTGTAATGGTAAAATAAAATCTTCCACATCATCTATTAAATAGTAACATCAAGTCAGTGCGTCCTACTCCATTTACTGAACTGTATGCATTCCTTACAAACAAGTAGGGGTGCAAACGAATTGGGTTAATCCCGACCGATCCGACACCGAATCCGATTGGTACCGAATCCGATTGATACCGAATCCGGAGAAAAAATATGG
Organism: Dendrocalamus sinicus; assembly: GCA_036346575.1. Lineage (NCBI taxonomy): Eukaryota > Viridiplantae > Streptophyta > Magnoliopsida > Poales > Poaceae > Dendrocalamus > Dendrocalamus sinicus. Next base: position 11,819,846 of record CM070658.1, on the reverse strand, counting down.
GTTAGGATATGGTAACAGCAATATCCGTCCGAATCCAATCCGTTTTCACCCCTATCTGATGTCTCCATACGAAATATCTCAAATCTCACTTCCTCTCCGAGTCTCCGTCTTTGTTCGATGCGGCGATGCGGGCGATGCGTCTGCCGCTCGGCCTCGTCTGCGCCCGCCGGCCGCCGCCGAGTAGCCGACCGCCTTCCTCGCCTCGGCCCCCTCCGCTCCGCCGCGTCGAGCCGCCCTCCGTGCTCGCCGGCGGGCGCCGAGGCGCCGACCGCCTCTGGCCTCCCCCGCAGCGGCCGCGCCGAGTCGTCGACCACCTTCCCTCCCGGCTCGGGCTCCCCTCCCGGCTCCCCTCCGCGCGCCGCCGACGCTGTTTATCTGTTGAGGTGTTCTGTTCTGCTGTGTCTTGTGGTTAGAGTTTTGGGCCAGGGGATGCCGACTGGGCCTTGCCTCATATTTCCTTCAAGCTTCAACCGATGATTTGCAGACGCTGGACGTGACGGCGCCTAAGCTGTGCAGTGCATCCTCAACCAGTCCGGGCAACTGCCGACCAGCCCGGCCGGAGAGCCGGGTCTTCTTTCACGGTGGGAGGAGGGGGTGCTTGAGCACCTACAAGCACCCACGGTGGATTCGCCCTTGACTAGTAGGCTGAAGCCAATGTGAATACATGATTCTAACTAGTCCTAGTTCAGATTGGTATGTACAATAGGCCTTTATGGCAAGATCATCAATTGATTGGTGGATTAATGCAGGTGCTACTAGACATATATAGGCTGATCGTTTATGCTTCTCTTCATTCCAGGGTGAAGGCAGTGACTCCATCTTAATAGGGCTCCACTGCTACAATACGTGGATTGGATAGGTCTTCCTGAAGCTTACTTTCAACAAGACGTTCATTCTTAGAGGCGTACTATATGTGCTTGCAATGTCGCGCAATCTCCTCAGCAGGTCCATGTTGTCTAGGCAAGGAATATATCTTATTTTTTAGTCGAATAAGATCGTGTTGACCAAATTTGGTACTTATGTGGGTTAACGCTATGATAGTAGAGGCATGTCCCTCTTATCTATTCTTGATTTTAATAATTCAAATATTTTTAATGTTATTCGTTGCAATAAAGTTTATGATGTTTGACACTCTCGTTTATGTCCTGTTAATGTAGTCATAGCACAGTTAAACAAAATAAGTTTAATTCCAAATTATAATTATGAGAAGGGCTCTAAGTGTGAAGTGTGTGTGTAAGCAAAGCAGCATCGAAAGCCTTTTTATAGTGTTGAGAGCAGAGACACTTCTCCACTTGAGTTAATCCATTCTGATCTTTGTGAGATGAATGTCATATTAACTAAGAGTGGCAAGCATTATTTATTTACTCTCATTGATGATGCGATTAAGTGCTATTATATTTACTTAAGTCGAAAGATGAAGCATTAGAATATTCTAAAATATATAAGGCTGAGGTGGAAAACTAACTAAAAAAGAAAATCAAATGGTTAAGTTCAGACTGAGGTAGTAATATATTTCTAAGGAATTCTCCTAATGATGTGAAGAAGGTGGTATAATTCATGAAGTTACTCCATCATATTCACCCCAATCAAATGCAGTTTCCGAATGAGAAAATAGAACTCTATGATTTAGTGAATGCCATATTACAGAGTCCACCTATGTCGAACTCATGGTGGGGTAAGGCAATTCTCATAGCTAATTATGTCATAAATAGGATTCCTCCTACAATCGTGAAGAGACACTATACGAAGGATGGAAGAGGAGAAAACCGAATATGTCCTTTCTTTGGATTTGGGGTTGCCTTACAAAAGTGCATGTGCTATTACTAAAAAGAAAATTTAGTCCTAGGACTTTTGATTGTGCCTTTCTAGGACATGCACATTACAACATAGTGTATATATTTCTAGTGGTCAAATCCGAGGTTAGCGATATGCTACAAACATCCTTATGAAATCTTGTGATGCAACTTTCTTTGAAAATATGTTCTGTATAAGAGCAAATGAAGTTACTGTCCCTAATGGTTCATGTGAACACTCTATTCTTCCTAATGTGAATGACACCACTCCTGAATTAGAGTTGAGGTGGAGTAAGATGCAAAGAACTGTAAAGTCTTTGGGCAATAACTATGTCACCTATCTCATGGATGATGAACAACGTAACCTTTCATAGTAAATATGCAAAAATATTTGAATTTTGTCTCTGTTTGAATTTATTTAGCTCTTATTTGTGCTCATTTGATTTTACCGATTAGATAAGGTCACATCAGAAATCTACAAGAGCACCTATGAATTATTCTCTGAACAGCTAGAGTAAGGCAAGCACCCCTTTGGCCATGTTGATCCTAATATTTCAATTATTGCATGTTGTTTGCTAAACTATTATGCATGCATGTATGTTTTGGATAAAATCGCTATATTTGTGGGTACCATAGTTATATCCGTTTGTATGCATTGGTCCTCTTTGCAAATTTGATATTCCCACTATTGTAGCCCTTAGGTCATGGTTTAGATAGTAGCTAATGTCACTTTGGGTATAATACATTCACGCATATGGTCTAGATACATAGCCATGCACTAGTTTTCACTAAGTTTGAATATTTGAAAAAACATGTACGTGGATACGGGTGATTTAGAAATGTTGGACCAGAGAAGGAACCTTCGTTAGTTTGGTATAAAATAAAATAAAAAACCTAGTTTGGACATAGATGAGTTATACGATAAACTAAAAATATGAGAGGGTATCTCTCATGTAGATATGGGGGGAGATTCTCACCCGGGTCAATTAAGGACCGAACTCTATTGATGCACATCTAAGTCATACCGTATAACCACATATGTTATATGGGCTCACATTTTAGATGACTAAGTTATCTAGAACTATCCTTGCATTTTGGTAGATGGAAGTAGTGAGGGCATACCGGGTAGGATACTTGCAGGGGCTCCCTTCACCAAGGTGCTGGGACCAAAATTTGCTAATACAACGGTGGATGCTCACTTGGAGGATGGATCTAAATGAGGGTTTGTCATTCATTGACTGGTGCAAGGTTAGAACTAGATGATGTAAATGCTTTATGATAATCACTTTATCGCATGGCTAAGGAAGCGTGTAGTTGCCGACATTGAATTTGATTATCTCATGTGGGAAAAGTAGTTCAACCTCTCAAGAGTCTTAAACTATTTAAATAGCCATACTCACGGTCATAAGCATGCTTGAGTGTAGCCACAATGGGTCCAGCTTTTATTTTTGACAAAATGGTTTCGGTAGAAATGATGGGACAAAATATTGTGATGTATGTGCCATGTCTATGGCTGAGGTTTGATCACTGTTCATAGCTAAGGATGGTTGTGATGTACGCATATTAAAGTTATATGATAGTTATTTCATTACATGTCAATTGCCCTTTAAATTTCCATTGCAAATTACTACATATTGATATTGCAAATGCAAACTTGCTTCATGTTGAAAATAATTTGTAGTGTGTGTATATGTATATGTATATGTAGAAAATATTGCAATACACTAAAAGTCTTGCTGAGTACACAATATACTCAACCTTACTTAAATTGTTGTTCAGAGAACGAGGAAGAAGTCATGCCCGACGACGCTTATTTTGCTCCTGGTTTCATGGAATACAATGACGAGTCATTCTAGGGCCTAATCCATGTCAGTTGCCTGTGGGGTATAGTGGCATACTGTTGGACGTTTTTGGTTTACTTGTCTTCTGCGATGATTTTACTCTTGATACTTATTTTTATTTGGCCTATCGGCCCTTATGTTGTAAACTTATTATGCATCACTTATATATTTGACAATTTTTCGTAAATTAGTATGCGATGTGTATGGATGTGATCTCAATGTTATGACTGTGTCTACTAGCTACTGATCATGGAATTAGTATAGAACACATACGAGGATTTTGGGTATTCAAAGCTGTAACATCCCAAAATCCAAGTACTCAAAAAAATGTGAAAATTTTAAAACTTTCTTTTGCATTTTGCTGGCATTCAAATCTTTTCTTAATATTTATTTGAAAATTTTTGAGTTTCATGCTATGCAAATTAATAACCCAAGGTTGAGTATTCAAAAGCTTGTATAGATACAAATCAGATACAACAAAATTCAAAAATAATAAGTCCAATATATGAGAAACTAAAAGCATAGTAATAAGAGAAATGGAAAAACTCGAAGCAAGGAAATTATGGATTTAAATCCAAGAAACCTAAACACAAACCTAATTTCAACTTCAAATTGAAAAACCAATACCTGGAGGTACAATTAAATAAAAGTAAATCTTACAAATTCGTTTGCAACCAAATCAAGCCAGTTAGACAAATTTGAATTTAAATTCAAACTTCATGAGCTAGAATCCAAATTCCCTTTTTAGAGTTTTAAATTCAAAGTTAAATTGAAGTCTGATAATCCAAAGCCAGGAATAGAAATTGAAAATCAATATAACATCCTTCCATCCAATCTTCATATCCAGAAATTCAAATTCGGAAAAATTTAGAGCTATTTCTCAAAGTTCAAATAATCTTCAATTGTTGAATCCAAAAATCTGAGCCAAGTTTTCAAATTCAAAATATGCCCGCAAAACTAAATATGAAATCCCCAATATTCACATATTCATAAAATTGACAAAGGTTTCTCTTGGGCCCAGCCCATTTTTCTCAGCCCATATTCTTTCTTCCTTTTTCCCGGCCCACTCGGCCGCTTTTCTCCTGGCCGTTGGCCCACCCGACGCCCGGCCTCTCTCTCCCCTTCCCCTTTCTTTCTTTCTTTCCCTTCTCTTGCCTTCGTCCTCCTTCCGCTCGCATCACCTGACAGCCGGCTCCCCCTGGCGTCAACCGCTCCCACGTCAGCTGCACCTGCCCACCGTCCCCGCCTGCGCTCCCACGTCGCCATCACGTCGCACGGTGCCCACATCACGCGCACGCCCGCGCCCTGTAGCCACGCCGACCCCGACGCCCATGCTCTACCGGCCAACCCCGCACGTCGCCCGCCTGATTTCGTAGCCTATAAGACCCGGCCAACGCCTAGGAAGCATCACACTTCCCTACCCGTCCTCCCCCGAAGGGAATTGATTTCCTGGCGCCTCTAGCTCGCCGGTGGACTCCATCCCCTCCAACGCCGGCCGGAGAAGTAGCAGCCGATTGAAGCCGTCCCCGGCCGATTCCGCCGCCCTGTAGCTCCACCGGGCATCGTGAACCCATCCCCGCCGTCATCCGATGGTATCGCCACCTACTCACCACCGGCACCGTGCGCCACCGCCGCCCGACCCCGCCTCACGCCGCCAGCTCGCCGTGGTCCCCCTCCGGATCGGTCAGTCCCATGGTGAGCATCCCCTTTCGTCACTTTCGCTTCAGCACCCACCCAATTTCTTCCTCTTCCTCCCAGTTGCTGGCGCCTCGCTCCATCCTCGCCTCCGGCCGCTCAAGCCGACGCCGCCCGCTTTCGACACCACCACTGCCTGTGTAGACACCGCCAGGAGCTTCCTCATGCACGTGGGGACTCGTTTTGCTAGTCGCCGGCGTTTCCCCTACCGCCCCACGCCGGTGACATCACCTTCTGCCCAGCGCCGCCGCTTCCCCTCCCCGACCCCCGCTCACTTCTTCAGTATTACTTCCCCCAAGTAAGTCACGAAAGATCGAAGGCCCACTTGGCTAGCTCAAGCGCGTGTTAACCCCCACAGCTATGAGGTCCCGCGTTCGATTCCGCAGACAACACCTTTTTCCATTCCTTTTATTTTGATTTTTGTAGTCCATTTTAATTAAGAAAAAATTAGGAAATAATCCATGGAAGCTAATAAATTTAATTAGGATATAAAATAAGGTTAATTAGGATTTAATATTTGATTATTAACTGTATGACTAACTAATATAGCTTAAATACTTATTTGAGGTCTAATTATCAATTAAAGGCATTAATAACATATGGTATTGCTTAATGTCCAAATCTAATAAGGGTCCCAATTAAAAATACATTCAAGTTAAAGTTAAGGAAAACAAATCGGGTGTTAGGTTAAAAACTATAACAACAAAGCTTTAAATTAAAGATTACCTATAATTGTAATATATGGCCTAACATTAAAATACCGCCATCAAACAAATCTCAAGTAGTAGATTTAATTAAATAACAATATTGACATGTAACCCTGTATAGCGAGTTCGGCCTTATGTGAATGAAATTTAGTTAAGATTAAAACATGATAGAAGCTAAGTAAAGGAATAAAACATAAATGTCAGTTGATTTCCCGACTACTTTCAATTAAAAGATCATAACTAGGTATTAAAATATAATGGCTTTGGAACATATGACATTGGATTAATCTCGCCAGCAGATAAACTAAAGGATAAATGTAATATTATGACCAATAGAGGCAGAAAAGTAGTAAACAAGGGTATACTAAAACCTAGCTATTAAACGAAATAGCTCCATGCTTCCATGAATTATTGCACTCGATGAATAATTGGTAAATAGAACCCCATAAAATACCACAACCTAGACTGCTAGGAATACATGCTCTAAAGATTAGTTTAATAAACTAAACACATTTGTCTGTCCATGAGTCTAACCTAGTTCATGGAACTTCCTAAATAAATATAAAAATAATAAAAGAAGCTGTTAAAATAAAAGGTCAATCCATAGTATTCAAAAATCGGCTATGCCTAGCCACCCTCAAATCCAAAGCGGAATATTCTCGTGAATATTCCTTTATCATGAATCTTCCTTAACATCCAGCAAATCTCTCTGTCATTTCCCACTTCGCTCTAACCACCTTGACTTTGACAACACTCCGTGCCCAATCAACCCAACCTCAGACCACCCATCATATCATAATAAAAATTAACTGAATTCAATTGGAGTTATTTGGATCTTTTGAGTTATTTGTCTTTATTTGTATTCAGTTATTTAGCACATAATTAGAAATTGGAGTTCTGAAGAATCAAGGGATCAAGCGTGATCAGAGCAAAGTGAAGATAAAGACCAGAAGCTCAAGAAAAATGTATTGTGTGAGCTCAAGACCGCGGTAAACCGTGCAAGGTGAGTCAATACTTTGATCATGTTGAACCTACATTTTCTGCAAATTATTTCTGTTTTAAGTTATCAAATTGCGTGCTATTATTTCATATGCAAATTATGTTGCTTTATGAATTCTAGTTACTTGCCCATTAATTAGATTGTTAATATTACCCTCTGTTGGAACATTTGAGTATTTGAACCTTGTCGCCCTAGCAAAAATTACAATTGTAAAACTTTCAAAAATAAATCCGTATTTATACGCCATGCTTAGCACTGGTTAGATAATCAAGGCACAACAATGCCCAAGCATTACATTCAATTATGAACAACTGAATTTTGGGAAGTCATGGTGGTAATGACTAGTATATGTTGGTATAATTATTTGATGTTCCCAAAAATCCCAACTTGCTTAAATATCTGGGCGGATGGTTCGAGGATGTGAGTGGTGCAATGGAGGCACAAAATGGTTAGTGGTAGAACCGCCCAAATACCCTAAGGACTGAATCTTGTTATGGCTTCCTATGTAAAACAGTGCATCCACAAGTCTGTAAATTACAACTTGAGTAAGTAAATTTATTGAAACTCCCGAACTTATCTCACCGGTAGTGGAAGGAAGTGGATACGCAAGGGCAAGGGGAGGCCTAAAGGGACACCGAGTGGAGGGTGAAGTAACTAGCCGTACTAGCGTTGCGGGGAGTGGAGCCCGAGTGCGCTAGTAGACGTGATTACATCTCGTGCATAGTATGGGACCCATCGCAAGTGGGAGCAACCTATAGGGTGAGATGACAAAAGGGGCTAGATACTTTGAAAAGTCACTGTAATGGTCTACTCAACCACGTGACTAAGGAATCATGTGGGGCAATGAGCGGATTATCTCTTGTGGTGAAAATGTACAAATTCTGCAGAGTCAAAACTATTCGAATAGCCGTACCCACGGTCAAAGGCGAACATGGGAACTTAACCAGATATAGTTCTATTTCGAAAACAACTTTATGGGTGAAATTGGAAAAGTGAGGGCAGTGGAAAGCCCTGATTTGAGTTGTCCTGGGTGTCGTCCCAGTGGTAATGTAAGCGGTTATAACGCTAAAATGTTAGCATATAGTGCAGAGGCCATGTAACGGTGGATGGAGTCTGGATCGCTATTATTGTTGCAATCTTTCACACATTATGTTTTAGTTCAAACTGCTAAGTCTCAGGAAATTTCTATGTATTATATTTCAAAAACAATTTATGGCAAATAAAATAACTCGATCCTTTCCTTGATTAGCCATGCATACTATTTATTTGCATCCTGTGTATTGGCTTGTGGAGCACGGTGGTTTGTGCTCACCCTCGCTCTTACAACTAATCCAGAATCATGATTCAAGTCACTACGCTTCGGCAATACAACTGGACATGACGACGAAGATGATGAGGTATCAAGAATTTGGTCGCGAACCTCCAGTTGGCTACCTGTGGGCATGTCCTGAGGGTCCCACCTGTGTGCTTCGTTTCCGCTGCTGCATTTTATTGATTTCGGTCTAATCGGCCCATGAGTAAATCCATTATTATATTTACACTTCCGCGTGATATGAATTTTGATATTCAGTACTATATCTGTGAGCATTATATACTAATCCAGGGAATAGTGCGATGGAATCACAGAGGATTCCAAATGGTAAAATCTGGATCTGACAAATGCCTGGGTCCCGATAGCGTTGGTATCAGAGCCATACTGATTATAGGTTAAACCATAGAAAGAATGGCCGCCAGATTAAGATTTTAGTTTTCAAATACATCTAATTTAAATCATAAAAATAGAGGTAAGGGTAGCCAGAATTCCTATGTTCTTACCCCTCTTAGCTCTCTCATTGTATCTTGTTTCAAATAACTCATGTTTCAAAGAAAGGTATAACTTCAAAAAAAATCAAAGTTCTATGCATCATTTTGATCTTTAAAACAGAACCAAAATGTTTTGGAAATGTTCCTAAAACACTATGGCAAAAGGCTTTTCAAAAATCCTTTTTAAACTATTGCAAAAGCTATTTAAAAGTAGTGTTTGCAATAGTTTAAATGCTCTTTTTGCAATGATTCGGCCGAGTGTGGAGATTGTGGTTTGGTGTGAATCTGTGTTGTGGTGGTTTCTATCGTGCACTTGGCCGGTGCTCGGTGGTGAGCTTTCTTGTGCGGCAACCTTGAACCTCAGCTCCAATGTGGGTGTGCTACTCATGGAGAGGGCATCGTATCTCTGTTAACCGGGCTGGTATCCCGTGACACAGCGGTGGCAGCTGGTTTTCTGGGTCATCGTCCAAATGACATGCTTTGCCCTTGAGTCTTCTTGGCAGCTTTGAGTGCTGCCACTGCAGTGAGTTGTTCGGTTTTGGTTAATTGCTGATTCAGTTGTCATTATCAGTGAGCTATACTAGTGAGTTAATTCTGTTCTTGATTTATCCACACTAGTATTGGGTGACTGTGAATGAAATTTGTGGGGATTGAACTGCTCGATGAAGACAAATCAGTCTATATGAGATTTAGTGACAATCTGTAGAGAATTCTGCTAATTCCTGAGTTGTTCAGTAGCTTCTAGTTGTTGCTCATATCAGTTTACTTGTTGCCATTGTACATTGCTTAATGTTGGTATTCTGTTAGTGTAGTTCCTCATAGTTGCATTATGTTGAATTAATTGGTAGCTTGCATGATTATTTATATATTCTAAGTGTAAATGATTAATGTGGTAAGTTATAGAACGCGTGAATAGCAGAATATCTTGTGATTGTCACTAAAATCATTGATTAATTTGGACCGTGTAGTGGCGGGGAGGCATTGTTCTTTTACAAGTGCAACCCGGCATCTGACAGCAAATAAATCAAATAAGAATTTGAGCTTTAAGGTAATTGTTAATTTTTGAATTGAACATATATCGGTATGTTTTCTTTCAGGATGATTTGAGGTTAGATAATTGTTCTCTAATTTTTTTTTATTGTTGCTCGTATCACTCTATCTCAATTGAAATCATATATACTTGTTCGCATATAATTCTAGAATTTTACTAAATGTATTGCTTAAACCGCAATCATTGCAACAGCGATGATGTCACAATGGGAAACTTTTAGAGAAACAGTATTTTGCAAAGCTCCGTTGTTCTTTATTTTCGTGCGCACACAAGTTGCATATATAATTGCATATTTTGAATCTTGCGTAGCTATTATTACTGCTTGAAAGTGTGCTTCTGCTTTGCAACCAGATCTGCAAATAATTAAAGAAGGTTCCAAGTTTCTGTTGACGATTTAAAGGCTAAAAATGATAGAGTGCAACATCTGATTATTAGGAATTGGTCATTAGTCCAAATCAACCATAGTGGTTTTGCGAAAAATGCTGTCAATTATCTGCCAATTAATCTTGGAGTTGCAAGATATTCGCTTGATCAATTTTTTAAAACATTCTAGCATAATGCTGTAGAGTATAGAGAGTTGAATTTCTTTTGTCAGGTCAGAATACTGTGATATGTCAATTTTATGTCAAAATTAATGCAAAAATAAACAGATTATGACAAATCATCAATAAAAAAAGTTAGAACATGAGTAGAAGAATTATATGATCATAATGCCCGAGCCAAGCAACTTTTTTCACGTAAAACAATAAAAACTGCTGCTATTCATGTTATTCCAAAATAAACTATCAAATACTAAAAATTATGAAAAACAGATTGGATAATACAAACACACACACACACTCCATTGGTAAGCACTGTTTCGTTAGGATCTACAAATTTAATACCTTAAATGGTTAAAGAGCCCAATAGATTTCAACAAATAACTGGTTACTAGCTATCTAGTTAAAAGTGTTCATCACTTCATTACCCATGCTATACATGAATGGTAATTAAAGAATCGGTGCTAGAAAGGTGTCAAGAAAATCCCATGCAAGTGCTGAATGAAGACACAGGGTTTTTCCATAGGTGCCTTTTTCATGGGACTTCTGCCATTTCCGTATGTGCGTAAAAATGGCAGAAATATTGTTTTTGCCACCTGGTCACCGGGCGGCAATGCCATAGAAGCGACACATGGCAGATAAAGCCCGACCATAGGATTAGAGTCGCATATAATTAGTTTAATTGAATAATTTAATATAGCAAATGAGCACAAAACCTTATGGAATTTTTTGTGGAGGTTCCCGATGCAGCGTAGTTTGTTGTGTAATTTGCTCATAATTTTTTTATTATGAATTTTACTCAAAAATTCATTTATGTAAGCTATTTGTAGGAAATTTTTAATATAGGAAAAATTATAGCAGTGGACTTAATGGTGCAATTTTTTAGTCAATTACGCAAGGAGTACATAGAGCTTAAGTTCATTACAAAAGATGTTACAAAACCTTAAGCGTACCTTATAGGCTTCGCCAAATCATGACATTATACATACACAACGTCTATTGTTGGATACAAAAGGAGGGAGGGACAAAGGAGTGCTTGCAATCCAAAAACTACCTAGCAAGCACTAGTGACTTGGGTTACCTACAACTAAGTCCTACTACTCCCCTTGAGGCAGTCCCCTCCGTAGGTAGAGCAATTCCCCGGGGGAGCGGGAGCGATTGCGATTGACACCCAGTCACCTAGAGCTGGAGCGAGAATAAGAGCATAAACGGCAAGGACCTCGGCAGGAACCCCTGACATATACGGCGGGCGGTGGGCATACGCTCTTACAAGCCATAAGCCTAGTATGGGGTCCTGGGTGAAGTTTGGTGCTGCTCCACAGGCGACTGGAGCTGGCAGAGGCAGAAGACAGGTAGCCGATGCTAGTGCTGGTGCTGCTACTCACACTGGTACTAGAGCTGAAACTCGCTCTGGGCATGACAAAGTATAGTCTGCTATAGCCCAATGGTGCTCCAACTCGTTCTCTACTACAATCCACTCTCGCTCAGAGAAAATGAGAGTGGTCTCCACCCCGGCCAGATGAGCCCAGAGGACGTCTGAGTGCTAGTAACTAGATGTCAACAACATCCAGAGCTGGATCATCTCCTAGAGAGCTCAGAAGTAGGAGTCCACCAGGACCTGCTGAAAGCATCTAGACCCCTAAAAATATTAGTTTTAGTAATTAATGACATTATGTGATCATGGGACTAATATGTGTCTTAAGTGTTTGGGAGGATTAGTCTCAAAGGCAAAGTAAGAGGTACACAAAAGATTTCACGAGTTTCAAAGAACTCCAAGACAACAAGGTAAATAGTTTAGGGTTCTTTTATTTTTACCGGTCTTAGGAGAATGGTTGGAAGACCAGATTATAGGTTAGATACCGTACTATTAAGAGGGATCATGGTTAAGTGCTTGATAACATGCTTCTGTGCCTTATGGATCAATCTAGGATCATGCATGCACTTTAAAATAAAATTGAATTAAAACTATGCATTGTCAGAAATTTCGGAAGTACCAGCGTTTAAAAAGCTGAACTTTTTTCCAAAGAGCGACCATGAATAAACTTAGCCTCTCAGAAATCGGAAGTACCGCTAGTTGAACGGCGGAACTTCCGCTAGGTCGGAAGTTCCGAAAATCGGAAGTTCCGGCAAATGTGAGCGAAACGTTTTTTTCTAGAAAGCAACCTTTTCAAAACTTCAACTCATGGAGATCGGAAGTTCCGGGGCTAAATCGGATCTTCCGAAAATCTGGAAGTACCGCATTTTCAATGGCGGAAGTACCGCATTTAATGTCAACGGATACTTTTGACTCTCTGACATAGCCGTTCTGAGCCCTTTGCGGAAAACCGGAAGTTCCGGGTTTATACCTGCGGAACTTTCGATTTTCCTGAATTTTCAGGATTAATTAGTGCAATGGATAGTTTAGTTTTGTGGGGGTATAAATTCGACCCCACCAGCACAAGGACATGCTGTTGAACCATTATTGAGCATCCTTGAGTATAGAGCAACCTCTCACACCTCATTTCATCTCTTGTGCATTCAATCGAGGTAGTTGAGCGAATCAAGTGCATTTCATCCGTAGATTGATCCTTGGCACTTGAGTGAGGTCAAGCACGCTGTGGTTCATTACTCTTGGTGTTTGCCGACACCTAGACGGCTTGGAGGGAGTGTTCGGTGATCTTCTCAAGAAGGTTGTGAGAAGGCCCAACAAGATTGTGAAGGTTGGAGCTCGCCTACCCAGAGAGGGAAAGAGCTACCACTAGTGATCGAGGTGATTCGGCTTAATTTGTGGAGCCGGTCCGATTCGTTCGGGTTTACCTCAACGTGGACTAAGGGAGACCGGCAAGTCTCCGAACACCATGGTAAAAAGTGATCGTGTCATTTGTGGTTTGCTCTCTTGTGCTTCATTTACTTTCAAGCAATTAATTTCATTAGAATCATTTGATTGCTTGTATTCTTAGAGTAGCAAACTTTGATCTAGACTAGAAATTATTCTTGCTCTTAGGATAGTTCTTTTGTTCTAGCATCTATTTGAGCCATATTAACTTGATTTTAGTCTCTACATTGTTTACTCGCTTTAGGCAATATATTGAGTCAAAATTGTTAGACTAAATTAGAAGAAAAATTTTAAACCGCCTATTCACCCCCCCTCTAATCAGCCTCCTCGATCTTACACCTGCGTAAGCTATACCTGGTGGGAAAGTCAAGGATCGTCCACTGGAGTGGGTTGGAGATTGGGGTAGGAAGCTCCGGTACGGACGATTGGGAAGAAGCAGTAGGGAGACTCAGTAGTTCACTCCTGTGCAGTCGGCAAAGCTGAGCTGAAGCAAAGTGTGTTGCACCATGTATAGCATTGGAACAGTCACTCCTGGGGTGTGTGATAGGGATGGTGAGGGGATCAAATACTCCATCCCTAGCATACACAAAGACCTCCATGGTCCAGATGTTATGGTCCAAGACCCTTGTCCTCTGACCCCTAAAGATGGGCGACTGGCTGTAACCAAGATACTGCATCAGCTGATGTAGTAGCGCCACAAACTCACTCTCTGCCTCAGCATGAGTGAAGTAGTCCCACGAGCCTAGTGAAGAATATCCGGCCATCTACAATTTTGAACAACAAGAGGTTAGAACAAGTAAAGTATAAACAAACTGCGGATAAGTAAAG